>OY728125.1:1526720923-1527946423 GCA_963277665.1 Viscum album | reverse complement strand
ATATACCAAATAACATGCACTCACTCTCACATGGAGAAAGGAACATTCCAAATAATATCCCATGATAAATACCTTTGTTTTCACACCTCTCATATGACCAAGGAGGACTTGAAAACTAAAAAGTTCATATATGTTATAATATAACTCAAGTAAAACCTTATGGGGTCTCTAGTATAATTTTTAATACAATTTAACTTGTGATCTAGGAAATTAGTTACCATGCCTCCAAGAATTTCATTCTAAGTGTCCCCCAAAATCCTATATGTCATGACCGAATATATATATATATATACATTTATATATATACATATATGATAAGAAAAAAAACTAATTTTAGTTTTTTATTAATCATACTCATGAAGATATACCACATATCACACATCACATGATGAAATGCATAAACCATTAGGAATGGTTGAGGACCACCTACCTCAAAATGGAGTAATCCCCTTAAGAAATTATCTACCACTATCCCCTTAGACAATCTAAGCATGATCAAGATTCATCAGTTATTACCAAATGAGGCCTTAACCCCTTAAAAAGTGATTTCATTTAATTATAAACTAGTTTGATTAATTTAAATAGTTACTTTTAAAATTAATTCCTTTAGACATAATCAATGGATAACTCAATGGATGGAATAATGATTCAAAAAACTCAAGTAATGGGGTATTGTTTTTTAGTTCCTTGAACGTGTGTTCTAGTTTTAAGAATCACTATTTCCAGGTGATTTCCATTGGGTTTATTCATGGAACTAAAGACTTCCAATAGTTCTTTATCCAAATGGGACCTGCTTTCCAAAGGCAGGTGTTCATTAAGTTAGAACTTTATGATACTTAGTAGTGTACATTGGTCGAGAGGATGAGAGGTCGGACTCATCACACCCTTTTGGGGGGAAATAATTTTCTACTCCAGGATCCTCTTTATCAATTTAAGATATTTTCATGAATCCTTATTAATTCACTAAGTATAACATAATTTTCACATGGAATTTGCAATCACTTATTAACATGTGTAAAATTTATAATCATCAATATGTATTCAAGGTTCTTCATTAATGTAAAGATACGTATATATTCAAGGTTCTCTATCAATGGTATCTTTTCATATACTATTTAAATATTCTTTTAATCATCGTTATTAGGATACTGGTTATTAATCCATTCAATGGGGCACTCTGGAATTTACTATCATCTAGGGAGACGAATGTTTGTTTTGATCTTGGGATTGTTCCCATAAAATGGGATACCTACGTATCCTTGGGAAAGGAATCAGAACCCTTGTAGTTTAGTGTCTCTTAATGGAACACATCATGCCTTTTAAGGTCATGTGATAAGGACCTAACCATATAGTTTAATGTCATTTGGTAAGGACATCTAAGTAAAAGGTGCTTAGTCAAAGTTTGTTGTGGGACTTCTTCCGAAGTAGACCAATGAACTTGGAAAGGATATGGGTTTCCAAATAAGATTATACCCTTTTGGGAATATGGCCCAAGGAGAATAGGGTTGATTTGAAGTGTTGGGTTTGAACCTCAACGAGGCTTCCTACGTATCCCATATGGATGGGAATCAAAACCCACATAGTTTGATAAGTCTCATAGAAGAGTATAGTCCTTTGAGAGAAATGAGTTTGGGCTTACTTCCTGAAAATGATGCCTTGATGATTTGGGGGGTTTAATTTGGGGATTATTCCTAACTAGGATGCCCAGATTAAGGGAATTATGGTTGGATTCCTGAAGAGGATATCTGGTGAGCTTGGGCCCTAAGAAGGCTTCCTACATATCCTGAATATGGTGGGAATCAGAGTTATTGTAGTTCATTCATAGTGAGTGTTTGTGCACATTTTTTAATCATCATGAATATGTAATCCCATGTGAGTCATCCTCGATGTGAGAAACAAGAGGATTTTAAAGATTCAACAATGACACACACATTTTTTCTCCTCCTCTAGTGGAAGAGGGTGTGCATACGGCAGCGATGGTGGATGAGGGTAAGGCTACCTGGGAAGAGGGTGAGGTGACAACCCTTCCCTCTCTTTAATTTACAGTAGAAAAAGGTCCAATGGAAGGAATAATGGATGAAGGTAATAGGATTACACCAGTATGGATTCCCTTTTAAGATTGGTTGGGGCTTACACCTAAGGATGATGCCCATTTAAAATTGGTTGGGGATTAATCCAAAGGAGGATGCCCGTTTGAAATTGGTTTGGGATTAATCCTAAGTAGGATGCCCATTTTAGATATGTTGGGTCTTACTCCTAAGGGGGGTGGCCATTTGAGATTTTTTGGGGATAACTCTTAAAGAGGATGCCCATTTGAAATTGGTTGGGGCTTACTCCTAAGGAGTATTCCCATTTGAGATAGGTTGGGGTTTAATCCTATGGAGGATGTCCATTTGAGATTGGTTGGGGCATAATCATAAGGAGGATACCCATTTGAGATTGGTTGGGGCTTACTCCTATGGAGAATTCCCATTTGAGATTGGTTGGGGCTTACTCCTAAGGAGGATTCCCATTTGAGATTGGTTGGGGCTTACACCTAAGGAGGATTCCCATTTAAGATTGGTTGGGGGTTACTTATGAGGAGGATGCCCATTTGAAATTGTTTGGGGCTTACTCCTAAGGAGGATTCCCATTTGAGATAGGTTGGGGCTTACTCCTAAGGAGGATTCCCATTTGAGATTGGTTGGGGCTTACTCCTAAGGAGGATGCCCATTTGAGATTAGTTGGGGCTTAATCCTAAGGAGGATGCCCATTTGAGATTTTTTGGGGCTTACTCCTAAGGAGGATGCCCATTTGAGATTGGTTGGGGCTTACTTATAAGGTGGATTCCTATTTGAGATTGGTTGGGGCTTACTCTTAAGGAGGATTCCCATTTGAGATAGTTTGGGGATTAATCCTAAGAAAGATTCCCATTTGAGATTTAATCTAGCATAGGAGTCATGTGATGAGGTTTGAGGAGTTTCTTGAGGAGTGTATTGACTCAAGGTACTCGAGGAATCCATAAGAATAGTCCAAAATCATAACATGTGAAAGGAAACAAGAGTAGTATGTCAACTCAAGTCACTTAATTGAGTATGATGGAGTGTCTCAAAGTATGGAATTATGAGGCTGGAAGTTGAGCCACATAAAGGGTGCAATGGAAAATGTTGTCAACCAGACCCAAAAAGTTCACGATGAAACTGTCCATTTTTCATGGGGGTCAGTGACGAAAGTGAAGGGACCGGCCCGAAGGTCCGGGACCACAGCCCATCACTGACCCTGAGTAGGGGTGCAGGGGTGTAGCCCCCTACGGTATGAACCAGACGGGTTTCACAGGTGCTCTTCCAAGGTGCCTCGTGTAGGTGCTCTGCATAGCTCCCACGCATAGGTGCTCCGCCAAGGTGCCTCGCGCAAGTCCTTGGCACAGATCCATTTATTCTAGATCCTAAAGGAACTTTGAACAAATTTTACCCATTTAATTCTATATTATCTCATGTTTTGGAAAATTAATTGAGATTTCTTGAGAACCTAGGCCAAGGAGCTATGCAACGGGAGCTTCGGCAGTTCTTTCAACTTTTTCCCCTCCTAAATGGGGAGCCTACGGGTCTTATTTATAGGCAAGGAGGGGACTTGGTCAAAGGGAGTTTGTTGGAATAGGTCCTCTGCATAGTTTCGCCACATAGCTCTTCTTTATAGGGGTATAGAAGTTATACTGTTGTGTAGGTCCTCCACATAGGTCCCCCACATGATTCCCTTGGTGAAATTTATCCATCTTCTCAGTGCCATAACTTTTGATCCATAAGTCTGTTTGGGCTCTATGACTAGTAAAATAGAAGTTCTTGAAGAGATCTACACTTATTGGTATGGTAAATTCACCAATTCCTCTCTGATGAAACTCAAAAATTTAATTTAATGTGTTGACACTTTTTCTTCATCGATATGGAGTAGTATTTTGGAACATAGAAATCCATCCCACATCTTCTTCCTTCATGGTGAAAAAATCTTCACCCATACATGAAATTTTTTGTATTTTTCATAATCATATCTTTACTCTATGGAAAAGTGCATGGAACACATTTCATGGTGTCAAAAAAATCCCCCCATAGAATTTGATTTGTTTATAATGAAAAGAATCTTATTGTAAGGTAAAATTAGGGCAGTTTGACACATTCCAAACATCATTTGGTTTTATTTGGAGTTACTTAAAGTTTGTAAGGATGCTCAAATTTTTGCATAATCCAATGGGGCCTAGCTAGCATAGTTTCACTATTTCTAGGGTCATATGGACAACCCTAAAAACTTCGTGTATTTTGACTTTTTATTACTCAATATTACCTAAACCATATAAAAATGTACGTTTAGTGAGATGATACTCGACTTTTCTTCAGAGTTCCCTTTGGGGGTTCTTAATCTGGTGAGTGCCATGTATCTTATTGTTGGAATTTTAGATTCATGCATGTTGGAGTATAAAGGGATAATGTTTAAGTTCGAATAGCTTTGACCATAAATTTTGAAATTTGATCCCAAACAAGACTCAGTGGATAAGAATTGTTTTAATATTCTTTAAATATTTATAAGGGGGATATTAAGTCATGATTTTTATGGTCACCAATTTTAAAACATGTTTCAACATAATGGGATTCTTCTCCAAGAACGAAGTTACCATTATTTGAAAAACTTTTTATGAGAGTGGTGTTATGCAGGGCCCACTATGGTATATGATACATATCCAAATAGTGGAATCTTTTGGCTGGCAGTCCTATTATGTAGGAAACTTATGCAATTACACTTAAGGGCACGTACTACATAGTCAAGCAAAATAGCTCTTAGGAATTTAATATTCTACTACTGATAGATAGGGGAAAATAAGATTTGGGTGACTCAAGACTGCAGTGGGTGGTTTTTACAAGGAAAGGAATTTTAAGAATGAAATGGTTGTTTTATACCGACATGTGTCATGAATATGAAAACCATTTATATACCAATTTGGTGTGTGAGGAATGGTTAAAATTTATCAGAAAGGGAAATTTCTAATATAAAACTGTGCAGTTTTAAGTCATGTAGTGAGGACATTGTATTGTGTAGTCTTAAGTCATGCGGTGAGGACATTGTACTGTGCAGTTTTAAGTCATGCAGTGAGGACATTGTGTGGATTTAATTTAACCTCTTTATCTTTGACCAAAGGTATGAGACTCTCCCAATTTCTTGATAATTTGTTTGAAAACATAATACCATATTCAGGTATGGAATGGGAAATTATAAAGTGTGATTTGGGAATTTCTAAATATGAAAAATGATATGGAAAAGAAGCTAAAGTCATTAGAGGAAGTCTTTTCCAAGAACAAAGTTATCATTATTTGAAAAACTCGTTATGGGGGATATATTATATAGGGACAACTGGGGAACATGCTGCATAGAAAATAGTGTCATTTTTTACTAACTGACATGTTATGTAGACAACTTATACAAGGCCACCTAAGGGAATCTGCTTCATAGTCAGGCAAAAGAGATCTTAGAAATCTGATATTCTATTGCTAAAAGTCAAAGAAAGTTTATGAAGATTCATATTTTCTAAAGAACAGAGTTTGATTTGTGGAGAAAGGTACCTGAATATGGAAAGGGTATTTTCAAACAAGATTTCCAAAGAATCGGAGGAATATGACTTCTACGAAGGTCTGACCTAAACGTAGGAGGTATGGTGTCTGTAGTTTTAGGTCATATAACTAGGACTAGAAATGGAAACAGTATATGATATGTGGCCAAGTGATTCCAAGGTTATTTCATGTTACTTTAAACACATGGAGAGGGAAATGTGTAAACCATGATCTGGAAGAGTTTTAGATTGAGATAAAGATAATGGGACAAATATACCTAAATGACTATTTTAAAATACAGATTCTTTTATATTGTCATCAAAATTTAAAGGGGATAAATACACTATATCCAAGAATGAAATTACTATCATTTGACAAACCCATTATGGAGGCTATATTATATAGGTCCAATTGGGGAATATACTGCATAGACAAATAATGGCATCTTTTGACTGACAGGCCCATTATGTAGGCAACTTAGGCAAGGCCACCTAAGGACATGTACTGCATAGTCAAGTAAGAGAGTTCTCTGATATTAGAGACTTTGTCACCCAAAATCGTAATAAATATTATGAAGATCTGAAAATATTCAAGAATAAGTGTGTGAAATATGGAAGGGGCTTATGCTCAATACACATGAGAAAAATTTGAACCAATAATGGTCATGAGTTTGAATTCCTTTACATAAATCTCACTCATATGTAAAATGGAGACTTTTTTTGTTTCCTTTGAATTAATATTGTGATGTGCAGTTTAAAGTCTTACAACTAGGACTCTGTATTGTGCAGTTTTAAGTCTTGTAGTAAGGATATTTAAATTCCCACAATAAATTGAGACACCTTATTTATATAAAGAATCCTTTTACCCAATTCCTAAGCCCATGTGAGCTATGCTCGGTGCGATAAACAAGGAGCAATAAGGGATTCTTTTATAATACAAAGGTGACACAAATAATGAATAGGGGTTTTATATTTCTATGCATTTTAACATCATGCGGTAAGGATGAAGATAAACCGATGTGAATATAAAGACTTGTTGTAGCTGGACTAAGGCATAAAACCCAAGTTTCACTACATGTCTTGTTGAGGGAAAGAATCAAGCCATATGTAATTCTTAAAACATTCCCTATACAGGTTTGATTCTTATATAAGGAATAAAGGGTTTTTTTTATCATGGTTGGGCCCAATATTGGAGACTTGAGCATCTCTACATATCTCATATAGATGACAATAAAGCTTTATGTAGTTCTGTAAACATTAATTTCCAACACCAATTGAGTTTGATATGGGAGATAGGGGTTTTTTGACACATTTTGGAAGAACATTTAAACTTAAGACACAAAATGGTATAAATATCAGACCATGTATCTTAAGGGAACACTCTGTATAGATATAATTCATATATAGGAGGAGAAAAGGAATTAAAAAATTTGTGGTTGTAGTTAGACCTAGGATTGGAGATCTAGGCATCTCTACGTATCTCAAATAAATGATAATCAATCCACACATAGTTCTTGAAATGAGGTACCTATGTAGATATGACTCATACATAGGGAAGAAAGGGACTCATATGACACTAAGGTGTAGCAATTACTTCAATTATGCTTACATACGGAAGATCCTAACATCAAGTAGAGAAGACGTAAGCCATACAGTTTAATGTCATGTAACAAGGACAAATGGTGTCATGTAGTTTAACATCGTGCGACAAGGACAAAGATGCTATGAATTTTAACGTCATGAAACATGGGTGATTATGGTTGTTATGCAGTTTAATATCTTGCAACTAGGACTTTTTACTGTGTAGTTTTAAGTCTTATAGTAAGGAGATGGGGGGTTGTGCAGTTTTCAGTCTTGCAGCGAGGATGTGGGGGGAATAAAGTTTTCAGTATTATAGCGAGGGCATGGAGGGATGTTCAGTTTTCATTCTTACAGCGAGGATGTGGGGGGATGTGTAGTTTTCAGTCTTAAAACAAGGACGTGGGGGGCTATGCCATTTTCAGTCTTGTAGTGAGGATGTGGGGGCTCTGCAGTTTTTAGTCTTGCAGCAAGGACATGGGGGGTTGTGCAGTTTTTAGTCGTGCAGCAAGGATGTGGGTGCAACTAAACATAGTATTTATTTAAGAATATTTCATTTGTTGGAGTTCTAATAAGCTCTCAATCCATTGAGATTAAGGAAAAATCTCTATTTGAGTAGGCCTTATGTATGGAATAAGGTCCTTCCCACTTTGGCTCAAGATTTGGAGGTTTCTTTCCTGGTATCATTGGAGTCTTTAGGACCAATACCAATTCTACTTGAAGTAATGAGTGGAGGTGAACTTTCTTGTTAATAGATCATTCTATTCTATTCTGATAGACTTTTAAATGATGCAAAGTATGCAATCTTTTCTCGTCTAATCGTTCCATCTCATTAAAACGTTTTTGAGACCTCTCATTTGTAGACTACTGATCACATATTGCAACTCTGAGTGAAGGAAATTTCATTTCAATTTGAAAAACTACTTTTGTTCCATATACCAATGTTTCGCGCGGAATCCGGGGATGACCTCCTGGACGGGAGATTCAAACGTTCCGATCGGTTTCTAACGGGTTTGTTCGTAGAACCGGAAACATCCAATGATTCCACATCCGTTTGGACCTACTTTCCAAAGGCAGGCGCTCATTAGCTTGTGGGCTAATGAGGCTTAGGAATTTGCATTGGTCGAGAGGATGGGAGGTCGGACTCATCACACCTTTTTGAGGGGAATTATTGTCTACTCCGGGACTCTCTTTATAGATTTAAGTTAAGTTCGTGAATCCTTATTACATTACCAAGTATAAAATGAGCTTTCCTTTAGTTTTAACAATCAATGATTAAATATGCAAGAAATTTAGAGAATCTTTTATATGTATTCGAGGTTCTTCATCAATATAGAATCATCTATATTTGTTTAGAGATTCTTGGTCAATGGTATCCTTCAAAACATTTATATAAAAGTCTCTTGGTCATTTTGATGACCAGGCTGGTTTTAAAGCCACTCAGTGGGGCACTTGAAGTTTATCGTCATTCAGAAGGACAGAGATTATTTCAATGTTGGGATCGAACCCATGAATGGGCTACCTACGTATCCTTTGTTTTGAAAAAGGAATCAGAACCCACGTAGTTCGAGGAATGGGATATGATGTTTTATGATTGATGGCTCAAAGATGAATGTCATAATTACTTTTACACTCTAAGCTCACGTGAGTCATGCTCGGTGTGAGAAACAAGAGGTATTGGTAAAATTTAGACAATTGTGCCATAAAAGATGCAATCATAAGAATTTGTTTTGGGGCTTATGTATAGATGACTGCCTAGATAGGCGAAGGTTTAGGATTTACTTTTAGGAAGAAAATCCATGAACAGGGTCCACAAAGTTATATGTGCTTCATGGAGATTTGAATACTCTAATCTTGGGGCTTACTCCTAAGGAGGATGCCCAAGTTAGGAGGGGACTTATGATTGGGTTTTATTCCTGAAAAGGAAACCCAAATCAAAGGAAATTTATGACTGGTTAAGAGAAATTTTAAGAGACTTGGGGCTTACTCTTAAGAAAGATGCCCAAGATTTATGACTAGGACTTATTCCTGAGAAGGAAGCCTAGGTTAGGGATTAAGGTTTGGGGCTTACTCCTGAGGAGGATGCCCAAGATTAAAGGACTTTGATTGGGGCTTATTCTTAAGGAAGATGCCCAAGATTCATGACTGGGACTTATTCCTGAGAAGGAAGCCTAGGTTAGGGGACTTGAGGCTTACTCCTGAAAAGGAAGCCCAAGGTTATGACTGAGTCTTTATTCCTGAAAAGGAGACCCAGGTTAGGGATTAAGGTTTGGGGCTTACTCCTGAGGAGGATGCCCAAGATTAAAGGACTTTGATTGGGGCTTATTCTTAAGGAAGATGCCCAAGATTCATGACTGGGACTTATTCCTGAGAAGGAAGCCTAGGTTAGGGGACTTGGGGCTTACTCCTGAAAAGGAAGCCCAAGGTTATGACTGAGTCTTTATTCCTGAAAAGGAGACCCAGGTTAGGGATTAAGGTTTGGGGCTTACTCCTGAGGAGGATGCCCAAGATTAAAGGACTTTGATTGGGGCTTATTCTTAAGGAAGATGCCCAAGATTCATGACTGGGACTTATTCCTGAGAAGGAAGCCTAGGTTAGGGGACTTGGGGCTTACTCCTGAAAAGGAAGCCCAAGGTTATGACTGAGTCTTATTCCTGAAAAGGAGACCCAGGTTAGGGATTAAGGTTTGGGGCTTACTCCTGAGGAGGATGCCCAAGATTTAAAGGACTTGATTGGGGCTTATTCTTAAGAAAGATGCCCAAGATTTATGACTAGGACTTATTCCTGAGAAGGAAGCCTAGGTTAGGGGACTTGGGGCTTACTCCTGAAAAGGAAGCCCAAGGTTATGACTAAGTCTTATTCCTAAAAAGGAGACCCAGGTTAGGATTCTCTCATCTTAAAGGATGAGGTTGAATGAATGAACTCTCAATTTTTGGTGACATAAAGATGTTTAAATCATTAGGTTTTGAGAGATATTTCACATAATTCCTTTCAGATAAGGATGTCAAATCAAGAAATCATGCCATAAATGGCTTTGAAGAGTATCTTGAAGACTGAATCTTGAATAGGAAGGGTGAAATGGCTTAAGAGGGGTGAAAAAGGGCAAGATGGGCACCCAAAAAGATAGGGGCGCGCAAGTATTGAAGGTCGCGCAAGTCCTGCGGCGGTGCGCAAGTATTGGTCGCGCAAGTATACTTGCGCGACATAAGGGATACTTGCGCGATTTTCAACCAGAGTTGAATTACTTGAGCGACTCTTTACTAAACCCTTTCCCATCCTCTTGAGGTTCTTCCAGAAGAGGGACGCGCAAGTTATATTGAAGGAATTAAGTCGGCGCGCAAGTGTTTGATAAGTTTCAACACTTAGGCCTTCCTTCTTCCCTTTAGATCTTCCATTCTAGGTAAGAAATTACCTTAGAAGTGTTCTGGAAGCTTTGAGAAGAGACTTGGGCGTCGGGAGCTTTGATCCGAGTTTCTGGGAACTGATCCTCTCGAATGAGGGGCCCACAGGGTCTATTTATAGGCAAAATAAGGCCCTGGGCGGTTACCGAGCGGTTACCGAGCGGTTACCACTTAGGTCGTGCAAGTCACTTGCACGACCATAAGGTGTCGCGCAAGTACTTGCACGATCACTAGGCGGCGCGCAAGTGTACTTGCGCGACCATGAGGGAACTTGCGCGAC
Source organism: Viscum album (assembly GCA_963277665.1). Classification (NCBI taxonomy): domain Eukaryota; kingdom Viridiplantae; phylum Streptophyta; class Magnoliopsida; order Santalales; family Viscaceae; genus Viscum; species Viscum album. The sequence continues at coordinate 1,527,935,592 of OY728125.1, read as the reverse complement.
CTATGGGCAATGTTCTCCTTGTTCATCCCTTTGTCGATTTTTGATGTTTCTTCAAAGGATGAATCACTTTGAGATCAGATATTCCCTTTTCCGACCTTTAGATTCTGTGACGAAAGGAGCGTCAACAAAAGTCCCCCCTCAGAGTTGGATCTGGAAAGAAATGAGGATTTGACTCTGAGGAAATCGAATCCCTCCAAAGGAAAAGGGAGTGCGCGCAAGTCTTTCAAGGCGCAGAGGGCAGCGCACAAGTGTGCTGGAACTTGACTTTTATTCAGATTTCCTTTGTCTTTTGTGTGGGCAGTTTAAAGTCATGCACGCCGGACATAAAGGGGCTAATGTTTAAGGTCGAAATAGCTTTGACCGAAAAAATGGATTCAATTCCTTGATAATTTATCTGAAAACAAATTACCATACTCAAGTATGAGAGAAAATATGTAAACTATGACTTAAGAATATTTGAATCTGAGGAATGATATGAAAAAGAGCTAAATAGCATTAGAAGAAGTAGTTTCCAAGAATGAAGTTACTATTATTTAACAAAACCCGTTAGGGGGTTGAAATATGCAGGGCCACCTATGGGCATTGGCTGCATAGTCAAATAAAATAGCATCTTTTGGCTGACAAGTCTGTTATGTGGACTGTTTATGCAAGGCCACCTATGGGCACGTGCTGCATAGTTAGGCAAAAGAACTCTCAGAAATTTACTTTCCTAGTGCTAAAAGCCAGTGAAAGTTTATGGAGATTCAAATTTTCTAAAGCATAGAGTTTGTTGTATGGAAAGAGGTACTTGAATATGGAGAAGATATTTTCAAACAAGAATATCGAAGAACTGGATGAATATCACTCCTACGAAGGTCTGACCCAAACGTAGGGAAGAAGAATAAACCATAGACTTGAATACTTTCAGATCATGAAAAAAGATATGGGACAAATACGTTAAGGATGGCTATTTTTGCGGATCCCTACATACTGTCGTTTAATACAAATAAGGACAAAAGAGGCATTCTTCCCAAGAATGAAGTTACTATTATTTAACAAACCCGTTAGGGGGTTGAAAACATGCAGGGCCACCTATGGGCATTGGCTGCATGGTCAAATAAATAGCATCTCTTGGCTGACAAGTCTGTTATGTGGACTGTTTATGCAAGGCCACCTATGGGCACGTGCTGCATAGTCAGGCAAAAGAATTCTCAGAAGTTTGACATTTTTGTGACCATAAGTCATGAAAAAGGGTTATGAAGATCTGAAAATATTTAAGGTTAGGATTATAATACATAAAGATGGGTATTTTCCAATGTATATAGAGATACATAGGTCAATGAAAACCATAATCATGTTGTGGCTGGGTCCTGAATTGAAACTTGGACTTCACTACGTATCTCATAAGAATGAGAATCAAGCCATACGTAGTTCTTGAAATACAGTTTAACGTCGTGCAGGACGAAAGGATGAGTGATCTTAGTTTTTTGGGTCATAGAATTCGGACCATAATAATGAATACACAGTGTGTGTTTTCATGAGGATTTTTCAGCCAAGGGACTGAAAGTGAAATTTGGGGTTAGGCCCAAAAGACTTGGGACTGGATTCGAGGGACACTCGAATGTTCCTACGTATCCCATAAAGATGGAAATCAAGTCCACGTAGTTCTAGAAACTACCCTTTGTACAAATTTGGTTCGTACATGTGAAGGGTGAAAAGGGACTTTAGTGCAATGATGGTTTTAACCTAAGATAAAAAGTTTAGGCATTACCATGTATGTACGTAGTCTTTTTGAAAATGAAAACCATGATTGAAAAAGAATCAATGTTAATAATGGTTCCTTCTCAAATGAGGAAATCAAAGAATATTGTAGTTTATTGTCGTACTGGACAAAAGTGTTGTATAGTTTAACGTCATATAACAAGGACGAAAGTGAATCAATGTAAAGATATTGATTCCAAGGGTGGTTTCACAAATCATCATCATATGAGATTGTGGTGAACCAATGTGAAAAGATTGTTTTTGGGCTTGAACCTTTGGGAGGTTGCCTACATACCCAGCCTGGAGGGCAAGGATCAAAGTCTGTGTAGTTCAATTAAAGAATGAATTAATGATCAAGTTGTTCTTGTGGACAATGATCTAAAAAAAATGTTGTTGGGACTTACACATGGTTAGTGGCCCAAAGGGAGTGTTATGGTTGATGTTCGCTCTAAGCTCACGTGAGTCATACTCGGTGTGAGAAACAAGAGGTAATAACAACCTTAACGATGCACAGTTTAATGTCATGTAGGACATATCAAGGATTTTCTGTACAGTTTAGAGTCATGTAGTTAGGACGATGGGGACAATACAGTTTAACGTCATATTGGACGAAAGGGGGATTGTGCAGTTTTAATGTCATGCTGGACTTTTGATGATTATATAGTTTAACGTCTTTCCGGACGTGAGAGACTTTTATACAGTTTAGCATCATGTAGTTAGGACGTCACAATTTAACGTCTTGCTGGACATATTTGCAAATAGTTTATGGTCGTATACATGGACCAGGAATGATGCAGTTTTAAGGTCATGCTGGACTGTTTTATGGAACTTTTTCACAGTTTTAATGTCGTGTGGGACGAAGTTTCAGTTTAAAGTCATACTGGACCATTGCTGTATAGTTTTAGCGTCATATAGCAAGGACGAACTGATGCTGTACAGTTTAAAGTCATGTAGCTAAGACTAAGGTGAATCAATATGAGGATATCAGTTCTGATCTTTTTACAGTTTATCGTCATGCTGGACATTGGAAGTGCCACACAGTTTTAATGTCATGTTGCTAGGACACAATATAGTTTAATGTCATCTCGGACAGAATACAGTTTAGTGTCATGTAGGACAATAAGGGACTTAACACAGTTTAACGTCATGCTGGACGATGAAAGTGCCACACAGTTTAATGTCATGTCGCTAGGACAAAATATAGTTTAATGTCATCTCGGACAAAATATAAGAACTTCTATACGGTTTATTGTCATGTAGGACAAAATCAGGGACTATGCAGTTTAAAGTCTTGCAGTTAGGACTATTGGTGCTGCACAGTTTAGTGTCATGTTGCAGGGACATAAGTGCGAATAGTTTAAGGTCATATGCACGGACCATACAGTTTATCGTCATGCTGGACGTAGTTGTAGTTTAAGGTCATACTGGACCATTGCTGTATGAACCAAATGTAAGAGTCTTAGTTCTGTGAACAATATTTTGTGTTTATACAAAATACTTCTTCAGAAATCTGGCATTAGTTGGAGTCGTGATGTGTTCTCCATCCATTGAAATCAGAGAATACGCTCCATTGGAGTAGACCTTATGTACTGAATAAGGTCCTTCCCATTTTGGTTCAAGCTTGGGAGGCTTCTTTCCTGGTATCATTGGTGTTCTGAGAACCAATACCAATTCTCCCTGAATGAATGAACGAAGACGAACTTTTTTGTTAAAAGCTCGTGCTATTCGATTCTGATAGATTTCCAAGTGGTGCAAAGTGCACAATCTTTTCTCATCTAACTGTTCCAATTCATTCAACCGCTTTTGGGATTGCTCATCTGTTGATAACTGATCACAAATGGCTATTCTGAGTGAGGGCAATTGGACTTCAATTGGCAAGACTGCTTCTGTTCCATATACCAATGAATATGGAGTAGACCGCATTGCATTGCGAGTGGTAGTCCGATAAGCCCATAAAGCATGATAGAGTTTATCAGGCCATGACCTCTTATCTTTATCCACCATCTTTTGCAGTATATTTGAAAGAGTCTTGTTGAAGGCCTCTATCTGGCCATTAGCCGCTGCATGATATCGAGATGAATGGTTGGACTTAATGTTGTATTCTTGATACAATCTCTTTACCTCAGAAGAGCAGAAGTTGGTGCCGTTGTCTGTCAATATGGTATGAGGGACACCAAATCTAGTAATGATGTTAGACTTGATGAAGCTAACAATGCATTTAGAACTGACTTCTTTGAGAGGTACTGCCTCTGCCCATTTGGAAAAGAAATCAGTAGCAGTAAGAATGTACTTAAACTGCTTGGCCGTAGCTGAAGGGTAAGGTCCCACCACATCCATTCCCCATGTGGAAAATGGCCATGAGTATTTAGCTGTATGAAGCAACTCTGGAGGTTGATGAATGAAATTGGCATATACTTGGCATGAATGACACTTCTTTGTGAAATTAACACAATCTTGTATCATTGAAGGCCAGAAGTATCCAAGTCTTCGAATTTGATCAGACAATCTATGTCCAGACTGGTGGGCACCACAGACTCCTGCATGCACTTCTTTTATGACAGCCATTGTCTCTTCACCATCAATACATCTGAAGAGAACTCCATCAAAACCACGTTTGTAGAGAATTTTCTCGAGGTGGTTTGGACCATCATAAAGAGTAAAATTGACCACACGTCGCCGAATTTGTTCTCTCTTGGCTCTATCAGGTGGAAGTGTTCCATTTTGAAGGTATTCCCTGATAGGTGACATCCATCCTGTAGTATGACCATATGGTTCAGGAATGGGACTAATTTCATTAATTTCCTCTGTTCTGACTTGAACATAAGGTGAAATTGCACGACGGTGGGCAATACCGATGGTTGTCTCGTCCCGATTTGGATCTGCTAAAGCTGTGGCTATATTAGCCAGTGCATCAGCTTGAGCATTTTGTGATCTTGGGACATAAGAAAATGTCGGTTCTGAAGGGAATTCCGACATTAACTCTCTGACGTAATCATACAAAGGGATTAATTCTTCTTTTCTGATGGCATAATCCCCATTGACTTGTTTGATTACCAGGTCTGAATCACCTTTTACCTTTAAGTGATTCACTTGTGCTTGAAGTGCTAACTCCAAGCCTGCAATGAGAGCTTGGTATTCAGCTTCATTATTGGTACCGCCTTCCCACAACGAAAAGGAATAAGGTAACACTGCCTTATCTGGAGAAATGAGCACAATTCCTAAACCAACTTTGTTGAATTTAGGATTTTCCATTTTCTTCCCTGTTGGACTTCTAGAAGCACCATCAAAATACATTTCCCATGTTTGAGGATTCTCTTGAATAGAAAAAACTTCCTCATCAGGGAGTTCGATATCTGAATATGTGTCTTCCACTGAAGGGTGTTTAGCCAGGAAATCAGCCAGAGCTTGGCCCTTAATTGCCTTTTGAGACACATATTTAATGTCGAACTGCTGTAGAATAACCGCCCACCTTGCCAGACGTCCTGTAAGCATTGGACGACTAAGGATGAATTTGAGTGGATTATTACGAGATACCAATTGGACCTCGTGATGTTGCAGGTAGTGTCTCAGTTTCTGAACTGCAAAGATTAATGCTAGGCAGCATTTTTCAATACTCGAATACCGGGTTTCTGCTTCAAGCATAGTTCTACTGAGATAGTAGAGACTATTTTCATTCCCAGCATCATTCTTTTGAGCGAGAAAGGCACCCAATGATCGCTCTAAAGCTGTCACATAGAGGATAAGAGGTCTACCCTCAACAGGTGGCATGAGTACTGGTGGACTTAAGAGGTATTTCTTGAGAACATCAAATGCTTCTTGACATTCTTTAGTCCACTGGTAAGTGACTCCTTTCTTCAATAATTTGGTAAAAGGTAAACTTTTGCCTGCCAAATTGGCGATGAAACGCCGAATATAAGCTAAGTGTCCTTGAAGTCCTCTTAATTCTTTCAAATTCTGAGGAGGTGACATACCAAGGATTGATTTGGTCTTCTCAGGATCGACTTCAATACCACGATGGCGTACAACAAAGCCGAGGAATTTTCCTGAGGTTACCCCAAAAGCACATTTTAAGGGGTTCATCTTCAAATTATGTTGTCGAAGCTTGTGGAATATGATTTCCAAATCAGCCAAGTGATCAAAACGTTGTTTGGATTTAACCACCAAATCATCTACATAGCATTCAACAAATTTCCCTAGAAAAGGTTTGAAGATACGATGCATGGCGCGTTGATATGTTGCACCTGCATTCTTTAAACCAAAGGGCATCACCCGGTAACAAAACACACCTTGAGGAGCTCTGAAGGCTGTATATTCCTCATCTTCTGGGGCCATTCGGATCTGATTATATCCAGAATATCCATCCATGAAAGAAAGTACTTCATAGCCAGCCGTCGCATCAATTAAGAGTTCTGTAATCGGAACTGGAAAATCATCTTTGGGACAATACCGATTAAGATCTCTGAAATCGATGCAAACCCTAATTTGTCCGTTCTTTTTCTTTACTGGGACAATATTAGCCAACCACTTGGGATATTGAACTTCTCTGACGAAGTTAGCTTTGATAAGCTTATCCACTTCAGCCTCGATTTTGGAAGCATAGGTTGGGTGTGTTCTTCTCGCGGCTTGCTTGAATCCTCGATGTTCTTTTGGCAAACCCAAATGATGGGTGGCAACATCAGGATCAAGGCCAGGCATCTCTGTATAATTCCAAGCAAAGATATCTTTATTTTTCTTTAGAAAAGAAATATACATCTCTTGTTCTTCAAGGGTCATGGCCGCACTAATTAAAGTGGGGCGTGGATCTTTCTCTGTACCCAGATTTACTTCTCTGAGTTCATCCACAGTGGTAGAGATACCCTCTTCAAATGCTGGAGGAGCATCTCTAAGATCTTCCTCTTCCTCTTCATCATGTGTTATATCTTCCGTTTCTACTTGCAAAGTAGATGAAAAAACGAAATTCTCATGATCATAAGAGATGTCAAAATTTTCACATTTTGAAGAAGAAGCTTCCATTTCCGTCCCTATTGATGAACAAGGGTCTTCTTTGGGAAATAAAGAGGAGATGATGGATTGAGAATCGACATCAACATTCACCTCTGGTGTTGCTATAACTTCTTCTGGCCTGATTAGCGAAGTATAGACTTGTTGGATTTCAGCAGACGAAATGAAAACGTCACCACTTATGCTTTCATCATTGCTTGGTAAGTTACCAATTTCTCCCATGTTGTCTGGCTCGATTGCCGTAATTGACATTATGGATCTTTCCATAAGAGTATTTTGATTTGGGCCTATTTTGTCAATTTGACTGATAGGTAACACATAATCTGTACTCACATGTGAAAATGGATTTATTGGAATTTTTTCCAAACCATATGGAGCATTAACTTTGGTAATTTTTTTCATTGTAGATTTTTCTCTTCCCTTCATGTGATAAAATTCCGCCTCAATGTATTGAGACTCACATGTTTTGAACGGGGCCTTATCACCATATAATGTTCCAACTTGACCATCGAAACAGTATTTGAGACATTGATGGTATGATGACGGAATAGCTGCATGCTGATGTAACCAGGGTCTTCCAAGTAAGATATTGAAAGCTGAGTCTTGATCAACAATCATGAAATCTAAATTGGAAACAAGATCTCCAAACTGAGTTCTGAGCGTAACTTCTCCCAGTGGTTCTTGTTCATTTTTATCATATCCTTGCAACATCATGGTAGAAGGAGATAAATCAGATTCTGTGAGGCCCAATCGACGAAGTGTGCGAATGGGCATGAGGTTGACTCCTGAACCATTGTCAATGAAAGCTCTTCGAACATCTATACCATTGACTTTGCCAGATAAGTACAAAGGTTTTATGTGCCCATGCACAACATCATCCTCATCTTTATCAGTAAAAGATATCACTGCATGGCATTCTGCAGGATTATTCTCTATGTGATAAATTTCAGCTGCAGCAATCTCAGCTTCAAACTCTTGAGGACTTGACAAAGCTTCGATGAGTGCTTCCCGAAGATCTCTTGATAGATTCAAAGCATCCAAAATTGATAATTTGGCTGGTACTTGGGCCAAGTGTTTCAATATATCATACTTTTGATCTAGAGGCCTGCGTTTCCCAATAGGAATATGTGGTTTAGCAGGTATCTTGGAAGCAGATGCTTTGGAAGCTGATGCATCTTTTATTGAAGTTGGCAACATCTTTGGTTTTGGAAAATTAGACTGATTAGATCCATTTGCTTGCTGAGATAAAGAAGATGGAACCTTTAATCGGTCTTCCAAAATAATTGTGCCGAAGCTGAGTTGGCCATTAGCAGAAGAACTTGCTTGTTCATTTTGAGCTCGCTGAAGGGCTCTACCACGAGTTTCTGCTGCATATACAGTGCTAGCAGGGGTAGAATTAGAGTAGTGGCTTCGGAAAGATCCACGTCTTCCCCTATATCCTGAACCTCTAGAACTTCCTCGGGTTCCTTTATTTGATATAGGGAATTCAGGCTCATCAAGACTGGAATATGAATCTGTTAATTGAATCATATTAACAGAACCAAAGATCAATTCTTCGTCTGATAAAGACTCTGCCTGGTTGGCCTGTTTAGGCTGTGCCGTTTGGTGGGACGGTGCCCGTGACTTTGAAGTAGATGGCATGAAATCTGCCAGAGTCAAAGACAATTTAGGCTTTGATGCATACTCATCTTCTTCTGATTCCTCTTTCTTCTTTGAATTACGCTGCCCTTTTGAGGATTTGTCCTTTGATGGAGGCTTTACTGCAGCTTTTGTAGGAGACACAATTGGCTTCTTCAATTGTGTTCGCAAAATGGAATGGGTCCGATTGATTGTCTTTCTGACCATCCAATCATCATATTTTTTCGCAGTTTTGCTTTTGACTTCCTGCCACTCGCCTCCTTCCTCTGGATCTGTAGCGGTAATACATGCTACATGAGCTGAAGAACCCTTCAATTTGACTTGTCCCAAGTCAACCATCTTTTGTAGGAGGTCTTTAAAGACAAAACACTCCTGGATGGGATGTCCCAACATTTGATGAAAGGGACAATAATTGGGACGGTCTTCATCTCCTTCCTTGTTTGGTCTCTTCGGCACTGGTAATTGAACCAAATTATTTTCCAGAGCTGAAATGAAGTAACCAGGAACTTGCTCACTTCGGATTGAGTATGTTTTACTCTTCATATCCTCAAATTGTTTTCGTCGTTGATCTTTTTGATCATTTGGACGAAACAGCCTTTGTTGTTGGCGTTCAGGAGGTGGAGCCCTTCGAGAAGATGAAGGTTTTGAAGTAGAAATAGGTACAGGTGCCTGTTTAAGCATAACTGTAGCAGTTTCTGCTTTACCCATTCTTCTTCCTGGAGCTGATGGAATTACACGAGATTTAACCTTAGCCTGCATAAGGGAATCTTCAATCTGTTGAGCGATTGAAGTAAGGTCTCGAAACCCTCCTGTGTATTTCACAGGGATCAATGGCGTGCGTAATTCGTCACGCAAATTTTCCACACAGATTGGAAATAATTCCCCCTGAGGGAGTGATAAACTCAAGGAATACGTTAATCCCTTCCAACGAGAAATGAAATCAGAGACTCTTTCATTCTCCCTTTGCTTGCAGTTTGTAAGATCGAAAACTGTCGTTTTTGGCAAAGTTGAGCTGAACTGAAGAAGGAATTTTTGACGAAGATCCTCCCATCCGATGACTGACCGGGATTTCAAGCTTGTATACCAGACAAAAGCTGGTCCTTGCAAGGTTCGCACGAAGCATCTGAGTTTCACTGCTTCTTGTTGTTCTGGAGTTCCCATCATAGGATCACAACAAGACACGTAATGCGTCAAATGTTGTTCAGGGTCGCCTGATCCATTGAAAGTAGGGAAAATAGGGTTTCCAAAACTGGATGGAGGAGAAATTGAATCTACCCATTCAGGGTAAACTTTCTTTTCAGGTTGAACTTGCGCCCGTTTCCCTTCCATAGTTTCTAACCGAGCTGTTAATGACTCAATAGTAGTTATTAACTTTTGAGAAACGTCAGGTTGAACTTGGTTTTGGGTAGGTGCAATGAATGGAGCTTGGACAGCCGTGGAGGTTGGTGCTGCAACTAATGGTAGTGCTGCCAACCGTTGTTGCGTTTGACCCGTAGGATTAGACCTCTGTGGGTGTACTGATAAAGGAGGATATTCCTGATCCATCTCAGTAGTTACAACAAATTCCTTCGGCTGTCGGACTTCAGCATTCTTAAGAAGAAGACTACTCTGAAGTAGTTCTGCATTCAACCTTCTTAATTCTTTCATTTCTTCCTCCTGTTGTGCAAGCCTTTGCTCTAATGAGAGCGATTGACCTCCTTCAGAGGAAGGGTGAGAAGTAACCTGATTCTTTCCTTTCCCCTTATTGGATCCTTTTCGGAGAGGGGGAAGTGGGTTACTTGAAGGAATACCCAAATTTTGGGTAAGCCTTTGATTACGTGTGCGCACACCTTCTTCATTTAGGTCTGTGTGCGCAACTTCTTGAGCAGGAACCTCTTCATCTGATCCCTCTGATTGAGCCTCATCTGGTGAATCAGCAGCAACGGCAGTGATGACATTAATGGATGCATATTTCATGAAATCCTTTCTATCAGCATTTCTATGATATTGTCTCCTTTTATGTCCATGATAAGACATGGCATTCCGTTGACTTGACCCCTCAGGAATTTCTTTGTGAACCGTCACTTGGAGAGAATCTCCTGACATCTTGGCTCTTCGTTCCTCTTGAGGCTTATTCCCTAATCGAGAGAATACTGACTTTCTCTGAGGGAGGGATTGAAGATTTGAAAAAGTCCCCAGTCCGGTGGACTGGGGGTGTTCCTGTTGCTTCTTCTCAACTCCTCGAATCCCATTCGTTGATTCTGAGGGTTGGGTTAGAGAAGTCCCCAGTCTGGCAAGCTGGGGTGTCTCTTGACATGCTATGTCTGAGATCTTCTTGAAATCTCTCTTGATCTTGCGGATCTTAGTTCGGAAATTAGCTGGATGCATTAACCTGTATCCACTTTTATCACCTGGTTCAACAAACCGTTGGATGATTTCCGAAACTTCTGTCATTTGATGATGTGTTTGCTCCAGACGAGAGGCTTGCGCAATATTCTCGCCTGCTTGATGTAGGAGCAATTCAACAACCTGTTCTCTATATACTTGATTTTGAGAGGAACTAGTTGAAGCTTGATCTCGAGCAAGATTTTGATTATGAACAAAGCCCATTGACTGTGGCCGGCCATGGGCAATAACATTGCATGAGACCATTTTCGGCGGGCTTTGCTGACCGGAAAGCACTGTGAAATGTAGTGCTCCGTGAATACCCCATCCTCTGATATGAACATTAGATGGAGCATTGGAAATTAACTGACGCAATTTTCTCAGCGCGCCAAGGCATGAACGTTGAAGGGTTCTCTGTTGCTTTTCAGCCTTCGGATACCGAGAGACTGATAGAGATGCCAAATCAATCTGGCGTTGTAACCCTTCTATTATCTTAAGATGATTTTCATATTCATCGTAAGATAATACCTTCTTCTTTAATTGACAAAGAGTTTTCCATATGTTAAGACGAATATCATGGATTCCATCATCCGTCAACATCTTTGGAATGTCATACTGTGAATCAGCCAAAGGCCAAAACATGACTGGTACTTCACCTTTTGCCAGTTTTTTCCTCATGTTCAGCATTTCCTCTTTATCATTAAATGAAGATTCTTCTACCTGTTTGGACCAGAGTTGGTGTTTCCTTGTTGCTTCATTGGATTCAACAAGATTGGTAGAGGAATCACTATTCATGCTGGAAGATGAATGACCTAGGGAAGGTTCGGAGAATAACCTGAACCCCAAGCTATCTTCTGATGGAGAAAGAGTTTCACCTGCCGATAGTAAAACTTCAGACATGACTGGTTTTACGTTTGCAAGTGCCTCGAGATAGGAGGGCTTTCTCGTCACTACATTGCCTTCTGAAGAATTTTCGAGACAATGTGAATCACTACTGCGGAGAGGACTTTCGCAGCGAAGTTCATCACCATGAGGAGGACCTTCATGATGGGTTACAGCAAAAGATGATATCTCTTGCTCCTTGGTCTTCTGACCACACAGAGGGTTCCTGTGGTTCTCATCTGAAGAAGAAACTTCAAGATTGACCGAATTTTCATGAAGCAAGTCTTCATGAGGAAGTGTCTGTTGAAGACCTTCGGGATTAATGTTCCTGTTATTGGGAACTGAGGGAGTAGAATCTTGAATTCCGACAGATAAATGTATGAGGGCTTCAAGAACTCCAGCATCGAGCAAGGCCTTGTTGCAGATTGGCCTTTGATCTCCTGACTGTGCTGGGTGGATCTTTTTCTTAGATGCCTTCTTACTCGCTTTAGAAATCACTTGATGACGAAAGTGATTGCTCTGAGCAGGTGTATGTGCCTGATCAGGAAAGATGGTCAGGTTAGGCTGACGATCATCGCTCAAATCAGATGTATGTGCCTGACTTGGTTGTCCATATGATATGGGGGAGTAGGCCCCACAACCCTCTTGGACTGGAACAGATGTGTGTGTCTGTTCCGGAGTGAATTGTTGATGTGTCACTCCACTGCTAGGGATAGATTTATGTGTCTGTCCCTGAGATGATGCTGAAGCTGTTATGATATCCTGGCAAGCATCCAGAATATGAGCAGGAATTTGCTTCTGCTCTTTCACCATTGACAAAATATGTTTGGTGACTTCAGCCGCCGGAACAGGGATATACGTCCATTCCGGGCTTGGAGTAGGTGTATGTGCCTGCTCCTGTCCTCCTTTTCCTGTCAGTGAATCCTGACAGTACTCAAGTGTGGAGGCAGAGAGTTTAGTCTGCCTCCTGTTTGTCGTCGGGGCTTTCCGACTGACTTCTCCGTGCGCTACCAAACGAGACTGTTGGTAGGCTTGATTAGTATTAACAGGTGTATGTGCCTGCTGATTACACTTCGCCAAACGCTGTTGACGAGATCCATCATATGTAGTCAGACGAGCCTGCTGACTAACTGCTGATGTATAAGCAGGTGTATGTTCCTGCCTATGGTACTCCGCCGGAATTGCCTGGCGGGATCGGCTTGATGCTGCCAGACGAGTCTGCTGGACAGCGGGATTAAAACGAACAGGTGTGTATGCCTGCTCGTTATTTGCCACCAAGTTAGGTTGGTGGACTTCTCCGGAGATGGCAGGGATGACAACCTGCCTATTATTAACCGGATTCCGTCTCTGGTGATTCATCTTGCCTGCTCGGGTTCGAGGAACCTGAGCTGAATGCCTGGAGCCGGTACCCTCATCATGTTGAGGGTGCACTACCGCACGAGTCTGGCGGCGATTGTTGATGGGAGCCCTTGAGAAGGACTCCTGTCTCTTTGAATTAAGGTCCCGCGGGACCTGCTCATTCACTTCCTCAGAATAAGGGAGTGAATGGAAATTGCGTTCCGGGGATAACGACCCGAAACGGTTGGAGACGGTAGTCAGCACCGCCTGCTTCTTGATTGCTGGTCGCCGTTGTCCGGACGACCAGGTAGAATTGTTAACTTGGAGGGCTTGACGAGCGGCCTCCAGAGTTGGGATAGTACCGTTACGACGGTACTCCTTAACCAGTGCATTTGAAACACAGCGTTGAAGACGCTGAGTTGGTGATGTCATCCTCAGAGCGGATGACATTCCAGCAGGAGTAGCAGCATTGGTTTTCATGGCAGCAGACCTCACAGTAGAGGTGTTCTCAGCAGCAGTATTCACAGGGGTGAATTTAAGGAAAGCCATTTTTTGTAGGAGATCTTGAAAAAAGAGTGTCTGTTCCATATAACAGACATAATCAAGATGAATCCGGCTACTGCATCTTTTGGATGATCATATGTCAATGATTGCCTTGTTGGCCCAAGGGGCCTAACATCTAAGAAGAACATCACTTTAACTTGGTTAAGGATTCACGTCGGGTTCACCATTTTTTGTTTCGCGCGGAATCCGGGGATGACCTCCTGGATGGGAGATTCAAACGTTCCGATCGGTTTCTAACGGGTTTGTTCGTAGAACCGGAAACATCCAATGATTCCACATCCGTTTGGACCTACTTTCCAAAGGCAGGCGCTCATTAGCTTGTGGGCTAATGAGGCTTAGGAATTTGCATTGGTCGAGAGGATGGGAGGTCGGACTCATCACACCTTTTTGAGGGGAATTATTGTCTACTCCGGGACTCTCTTTATAGATTTAAGTTAAGTTCGTGAATCCTTATTACATTACCAAGTATAAAATGAGCTTTCCTTTAGTTTTAACAATCAATGATTAAATATGCAAGAAATTTAGAGAATCTTTTATATGTATTCGAGGTTCTTCATCAATATAGAATCATCTATATTTGTTTAGAGATTCTTGGTCAATGGTATCCTTCAAAACATTTATATAAAAGTCTCTTGGTCATTTTGATGACCAGGCTGGTTTTAAAGCCACTCAGTGGGGCACTTGAAGTTTATCGTCATTCAGAAGGACAGAGATTATTTCAATGTTGGGATCGAACCCATGAATGGGCTACCTACGTATCCTTTGTTTTGAAAAAGGAATCAGAACCCACGTAGTTCGAGGAATGGGATATGATGTTTTATGATTGATGGCTCAAAGATGAATGTCATAATTACTTTTACACTCTAAGCTCACGTGAGTCATGCTCGGTGTGAGAAACAAGAGGTATTGGTAAAATTTAGACAATTGTGCCATAAAAGATGCAATCATAAGAATTTGTTTTGGGGCTTATGTATAGATGACTGCCCAGATAGGCGAAGGTTTAGGATTTACTTTTAGGAAGAAAATCCATGAACAGGGTCCACAAAGTTATATGTGCTTCATGGAGATTTGAATACTCTAATCTTGGGGCTTACTCCTAAGGAGGATGCCCAAGTTAGGAGGGGACTTATGATTGGGTTTTATTCCTGAAAAGGAAACCCAAATCAAAGGAAATTTATGACTGGTTAAGAGAAATTTTAAGAGACTTGGGGCTTACTCTTAAGAAAGATGCCCAAGATTTATGACTAGGACTTATTCCTGAGAAGGAAGCCTAGGTTAGGGATTAAGGTTTGGGGCTTACTCCTGAGGAGGATGCCCAAGATTAAAGGACTTTGATTGGGGCTTATTCTTAAGGAAGATGCCCAAGATTCATGACTGGGACTTATTCCTGAGAAGGAAGCCTAGGTTAGGGGACTTGGGGCTTACTCCTGAAAAGGAAGCCCAAGGTTATGACTGAGTCTTTATTCCTGAAAAGGAGACCCAGGTTAGGGATTAAGGTTTGGGGTTTACTCCTGAGGAGGATGCCCAAGATTAAAGGACTTTGATTGGGGCTTATTCTTAAGGAAGATGCCCAAGATTCATGACTGGGACTTATTCCTGAGAAGGAAGCCTAGGTTAGGGGACTTGGGGCTTACTCCTGAAAAGGAAGCCCAAGGTTATGACTGAGTCTTTATTCCTGAAAAGGAGACCCAGGTTAGGGATTAAGGTTTGGGGCTTACTCCTGAGGAGGATGCCCAAGATTAAAGGACTTTGATTGGGGCTTATTCTTAAGGAAGATGCCCAAGATTCATGACTGGGACTTATTCCTGAGAAGGAAGCCTAGGTTAGGGGACTTGGGGCTTACTCCTGAAAAGGAAGCCCAAGGTTATGACTGAGTCTTATTCCTGAAAAGGAGACCCAGGTTAGGGATTAAGGTTTGGGGCTTACTCCTGAGGAGGATGCCCAAGATTTAAAGGACTTGATTGGGGCTTATTCTTAAGAAAGATGCCCAAGATTTATGACTAGGACTTATTCCTGAGAAGGAAGACTAGGTTAGGGGACTTGGGGCTTACTCCTGAAAAGGAAGCCCAAGGTTATGACTAAGTCTTATTCCTAAAAAGGAGACCCAGGTTAGGATTCTCTCATCTTAAAGGATGAGGTTGAATGAATGAACTCTCAATTTTTGGTGACATAAAGATGTTTAAATCATTAGGTTTTGAGAGATATTTCACATAATTCCTTTCAGATAAGGATGTCAAATCAAGAAATCATGCCATAAATGGCTTTGAAGAGTATCTTGAAGACTGAATCTTGAATAGGAAGGGTGAAATGGCTTAAGAGGGGTGAAAAAGGGCAAGATGGGCACCCAAAAAGATAGGGGCGCGCAAGTATTGAAGGTCGCGCAAGTCCTGCGGCGACGCGCAAGTATTGGTCGCGCAAGTATACTTGCGCGACATAAGGGATACTTGTGCGATTTTCAACCAGAGTTGAATTACTTGAGCGACTCTTTACTAAACCCTTTCCCATCCTCTTGAGGTTCTTCCAGAAGAGGGACGCGCAAGTTATATTGAAGGAATTAAGTCGGCGCGCAAGTGTTTGATAAGTTTCAACACTTAGGCCTTCCTTCTTCCCTTTAGATCTTCCATTCTAGGTAAGAAATTACCTTAGAAGTGTTCTGGAAGCTTTGAGAAGAGACTTGGGCGTCGGGAGCTTTGATCCGAGTTTCTGGGAACTGATCCTCTCGAATGGGGGGCCCACAGGGTCTATTTATAGGCAAAATAAGGCCCTGGGCGGTTACCGAGCGGTTACCGAGCGGTTACCACTTAGGTCGTGCAAGTCACTTGCACGACCATAAGGTGTCGCGCAAGTACTTGCACGATCACTAGGCGGCGCGCAAGTGTACTTGCGCGACCATGAGGGAACTTGCGCGACCTATGGGCAATGTTCTCCTTGTTCATCCCTTTGTCGATTTTTGATGTTTCTTCAAAGGATGAATCACTTTGAGATCAGATATTCCCTTTTCCGACCTTTAGATTCTGTGACGAAAGGAGCGTCAACAACCAATGAATAAGGAGTTTCTTGTGTGGAAGTGTGAGTAATAGTCTGATAAGCCTATAAAGCACGCAAAAGTTTAACAGGCTAAGATTTCTTATCTTTATCCACCATTTTCTGGAGTATATTTAATAGAGTCTTATTGAAGGCCTCTATATGTCCATTAATCGATGCATGATATCAAGATGAATGGTTGGATTTGATATTGTGTTCCTGATATAACTTTTTTACCACAGCAGAACAAAAATTGGTGCCATTGTCCATCAAAATAGTATGAGGGACACCAAATCTGGTGATGATATTATTTTTGAAAAAACTAATGATGATTTTGGCTCCAACTACTTTGAGAGGTATTACCTCAACTCATTTGGAGAAGAATTCAGTAGTAGTAAGGATATACATGAACTTTTTAACTGTAGCTAGAGGATAAGGTCCTACTATATCCATTCCCCATGTGGAAAATGGCCAAGAGTATTTAGCTGTATGTAGCAACTTTGGGGGTTGATGAATGATGTTGGCATGCACTTGGCTGGGATGACATTTCTTAGTGAAATCTGTGCAATCCTGCATCATTGAAGGCCAAAAGTATCCAAGCCTTCTGATTTGATCAGAGAGTATGTGCCCAGATTGATGGGCACCACAAGCTCCTGAATGCACCTCATTCATGACAGGTATAGTTTCTTCTCCATCAATACATCTGAGGAGGATTCCATCAAAGCCTCATTTGTAAAGGATCTTTTAGTGGTATGGACTATCATAAAGAGTAAAATTGGTCACTCATCATCGGTTCTATTCTTTTTTAGACCTATCTAGTGGAAGTTCCCCATTTTGAAGGTATTCCACAATGAGTTTACTCTATCCTGTAGTATGACCATATGGCTTGGAAATAGGTCTAATATAATTAATTTCCTCTATTATGGTTTGAACAAAAGGTGAGACCACAAGATGATGGGCTATGATAATGATTGTATCATCTCTCTTTGGATCTACCAGGATTGTAGCTGCATTAGCCAATGCATTAGCTTGTGTGTTTTGTGATCAAGGGAAATAAGAAAATGTCAGCTCTAAGGGAAATTCTACCATTAAACCTATGACATAATCACATAAAGGTATTAACTCTTCTTTTCTGATAGAATATTCCCCATTTATTTTCTTAATTACCAATTCTGAATCACCTTTCACTTTTAATTGATTCACTTGCACTTGAAGGGCTAATTCCAAACCTGCAATGAGAGTTTGATATTCTTCCTCATTTTTCATACCACCTTCCAACAATAGGAAGGAATAATGAAACACTACATTTTTTTTCAGAAATAAGGACAATTCCTAGCCCAACTTTGTAGAATTTAAGGTTTTTCATTCTCTTCTTTGTTGGAATTTTGAAGGCATCATCAAAGTACATCTCCCATGTTTGGGAATTATGATGAATAGAGAATACCTCTTCATCAGGAAGTTCAGTATTTAATGATGTATCTTTCCCAAATGAATGTTCAGCAAAAAATTCATCCATATTTCTGCCTTTTATTGCCTTCTAAGGCACAAACAAGATATCAAACTATTACAGAATAACCGCCCACTATGCCAGACGCCCTGTAAGCATAGAACGACTGGGGATAAATTTGAGTGGGTTATTGCAAGATACCAATTGGACCTCATGATGTTGTAGGTAGTGACTCAATTTTTTAACTACAAATATTAATGCCAGATATAAATTTTCAATACTTGAATACCGAGTTTCCATATAAAGCATAGTTCAAATGAGATAGTAAAGGTTTTTTTCAATCCAATAATCATTCTTTTGGGCAAGGAAGGAACCTAGTGATTGCTATAAAGCTATCACATATAGAATAAGTGGTCTTCCTTCAATAGGTGGCATTAATACCGGTGTAATCAATAGATATTTTTTTAGGGTATCAAATGCTTCTTGTCAGTCTTTAGTCCATTGAAAGGTGAATCCCTTTTTCATTAATCTGGTGAAGGTAAAACACTTTCCTGCAAAATTGGTGATAAAGAACTTAATATAGGCCAAGTGTACTTGGAGTCCACTTAATTCTTTCAAATTTTGAGGAGGTGACATACCAAGGATTTATTTATTTTTTTCCCAGGATAAACTTTGATACCATGATGGCGTACAATGAATCTAAGGAACTTTCCTAAGGCTACCCCAAAATCACATTTCAAGGGGTTCATCTTCAAACTATGTTGTGGAAGTTTATTGAATGTGATCTCCAGATCAGCCAAGTGATTGGAATGTTGTTTGTATTTTACCACCAAATCATCCACATAACATTCAACAAATTTTCCTAAGAAGGGTTTGAAGATATGGTGCATGGCACGTTGGTATGTTTCACCTTCATTCTTTAAGACAAAGGGCATTACCTGATAGTAAAACCCACCTTGAAGGTATATGATGGCTATATATTATTCATCCTTTAGGTCCATATAGATTTTATTATATCCATAGTATCCATACATGAAGGAAATAGCTTCATAGCTAGTTGTTGTATCAATTAAAAGCTCTATAATCGAAACTGTAAAATCATCTTTAGTACAATGCCGGTTAAGATCTCTGAAATCAATGAAAACTCTAATTTTCCCATTCTTCTTTTCAATGGTACAATGTTGGATAGCCATTTGGGATATTGAAACTCCCTGAAAAAAGTTATACTTTATAATCTTATCAACTTTATCTTCAATTTTAAATGTATTAGTTGGGTGTGTTCTTCTTGTTTCCTGATTGAATATGCGATATTCTTCTGGAAAACCCAAATGGTGAGTGGATACATCAGGATTAAGACCTATAATTTCTGTATAATTCCAAGTAAATATATCTCGATGTTTCTTTAGAAATGAATTATACACCTCTTTCTCTTAATAGGTCATGGACACACTAATTAGAGTGGGGCGTGGATATTCTTCTGTATCCAGATTTATTTCTATGAGCTCATCCACAGTGGTAGATACACCTTACTCAAATGCTAGAGGAGCATCCCTGAGATCTTCCTCTTTTTCTTCATTATGTGTTACTTCTTCTATTTCTACTTTCATACTAGATGATGAGGAAAAACTTTCATAGTTTGGGGAGGAGTCATTATTTGAACATCCTAAAGAAGTTGCCATTATATCTGACCTTACTGATGATGAAGGGTCTTTAGTAATAAAGAGGGAATGATAGATTGGGAATCAACATATTTTTCTTCCTCTAGTATTGCTACAACTTCTTCTACTCTGATTGAAAAAGTAGAGGCTTGTTGTGGTTTAGCAGATGAAATGAAAACATCTCTATTTAAGCTTCCATCACTACTTAGTGAATTAAAAATGTCTCACTTGTTGTCAGGCTCAGTTGCCGCAACTTACATTATGGAAGTTATTGGAAGAGTGCATAGATTTGGTTTTACCCATTAAATTTTATTGATGGGTAGCACATAATTTGTACTCAAATGTATGAATGGGTTTTCTGGGATCTTTTCCAGTCCATTCAGACCATTAACTCTGGTTATCTCCTTTGTGGTGGACCTCGTTCCTTTTGTATGATAAAACTCTACCTCAGTGTATTGAGATTTACACGTTTTCAATGGAGCCTTGTCACCATATAATGTCCTGATTTGACCATTGAAATAGTACTTAAGACATTATTGGTATGATGAAGGTATGGTTTCATGTTGATGTAGCCAAGGCTTTCCAAGAAGAATTTTGAAGGTCATGTCCAACCATAAAATTTGAATTAAACACAAGATCTCTAAATTGATTTCTAATTGTAATATTTCCTAGTGGTTCTTGATCATTCCTTTCATATCCTTGTAATATTAATGTGGAAGTAGATAATTCAGATTCAGTTAGGCCCAATAGACGAAGGGTACGAACAGGAATGAGGTTGACTCTGGATCTATTATCAATGAAGGCTCGTTGGATGTCTATGTCATTAACCTTTACAGATAAGTACAAGGTTATGATATGTCCATGTACACCATCATCTTCATCTTAATCTGTAAAAGATATGACTACATGACATTCTTCATGATCATTCTCAATACAGTAAACCTCAGCAGCAGCAACTTCGGTTTCAAACTCTTAAGGACTTGACGAATCCTCAATAAGTACTTCTCAAAGATCTTTTGAAAGATTTAAGGCATCCAAAATCGATAACTTAGATGGTACTTAGGCCAATTGTTTCAATAAATCATTATTTTGGTCCAAAGTTCTATGTTTCCCAGCATAGAGATGTGGTTTTGTAGGTGCCTGGGAAGTTTATGCTTCTGATGTAGATGTACCCTATGTCGGAGAAGAAGCTGGAAATACTCCTGTCTTTGGTAGATTAGACTAACTAGGTCTATCTACTTACTGAAAGGAAGATGGTTTGACTTCTAATCAGTTCTCCAAATTAATCATGTTAGAACTAAACCTGTCTTCCATGGAAGAAACTCCTTGTTCTTGTTGAGCCCGCTGAAGGGCTCTTCCCTGAGTTTCTCTCGCATATATAGTTCAATCAGGGGTAGAGTTAAAATGGTGGTTTATAGAATTCCCATTTCTTCCCCTATATCCTCGACCTTGTCCTCTTCCTCGGGTTCCCCAATTAGGTACAAGGAACTCGGGTTCATTAAAATCAGAATCACCATTGACATAAGGATCTATTAAGTGGATAACGTTGATAGAACCAAAGATCATTTCTTCATCTAATGAAGATTCTACCTGCGAAGTTAGTTCTGGTTGTGTCATTTTGTGGGGCAGTGCCCATGATTTTAAAACAGATGACATGAAATCTTCCATGGTCAAGGAAAACTATGGACTTGACATGAGCTCGTCTTCTTCTGACTACTATTTATCCTTATGATCACTTCACTTCTTTGAGGATTGAAATTTTGATGAAATTGATTTTGTTGTGGAAGGAGTGGTGAAAGAAACAATTGGTTGTTTCAACTGTGTTTATAAAATTCCATGAATTTGGTTGATCATTTTTTTGATCATCCAATCATCATATTTCTACACATTTTTACTTTTGACTTCCTGTCATTCGCCTTCTTCCTCTAGATCAGTAGTAGTAACACATGCTACTTGAGCTAATGAACTTTTCAATTTCACTTGTCCAGAGTCTACCATCTTTTTTTGGAAGTCCTTGAAAACAAAACATTATTGAATGAGATTCCCTAACATATGGTGAAAGAGACAATAATTCAGAAGATCTTCATCTCCTTCTTTATTTAGTTTCTTTGTCCTTGGAAACCGAACCAAATTGTTCTCTAGAACTAAGATGAAGTAACTAAGAACTTGTTCATTCTGGAAGGAATAAAATTTATTCTTTAATTCTTCAAACTATTTTCTCAATTGATCTCTTTGGTCATCTTGATGAGGTGGTTGTTATTTCTAATGCTCAAGAGGCGGAGCCCTTCTATATGATGAAGGTTTTGAAGTGGAATCAGGTATCGGTGCTTGCTTGAGAGTAATTGTAGCAGCCTCTGCCTTCCCTATTCTCCTTCCCAGAGCTGATGGAATTACATGAGTTTTAGCCTTAGTTTCAATAATAGAAACTTCTATCTGTTGAGAAATTTAAGTAAGGTCTCAAAACCCACATGTGTATTTTATAGGGATTAGTGGTGTGTGTAACTCATCACGAAGATTTTCCACACAAATTGGTAGAAACTCTTATTGAAGAAGTGCCAAACTTAAGGAATATGTTAATCCTTTCCATTGTGCAATGAAATCTGAAACTCTTTCATTATACCTTTGTTTACAATTGGTAAGATCAAAAATTATTGTCTTTGATAGCGTTGAGCTAAATTGAAGAAGCAATTTCTGACAGAGATATTCCCATGAGGTAATTAGTCGAGATTGTAAACTTTTAGACTAGACAAAAGTTGGTCACTGTAATGACTGCACAAAACACCTAATCTTTACTGCTTCTTGTTGTTGAGGATTTCTCATCATGTAATCACAATGAGAAAAAAAATGTGTTAAGTGTTGTGCTGGATCTCTCGAACCATTAAATATTGGAAATGTGGTATTCAAAAAATTTGGTGGGGGGGGGATCAGATCCAGCCATTCAGGGTAAGCTTTCTTTTCTAGCTGAACTGGTGCACATCATTCCTCCATAGATTCCAATAGAGTAGTTAATGCCTCAATTATGTTCATAAGCATTTGGGGAATATTTGGGTGAGCTAGAACCTATGCATGTACAGTAACTGGAGCTTGAGTTGGTGCAATGACTAGAAAACCCACTGGTGGTGGTGTTGGTATTTTCCTTGGATAACCCATGAGAATAGGATTATCAAGATGTGTTTGATCATGCCTTGGTTGTGTACCCAATGGAGGTAATTCATTATCGACATCTTTAGTTACAACAAATCCTCTTTGCTGAAGAGCTCCTATAGGATGTGCATGTTGAGGACCTTCCTGGGGAGTATGTTTAGTGGAAATTTTGCTTCAAAGTAACTCTATATTGAGTCTTCTCAACTCCTTAATCTCCTCTTCTTACTGTGAAAATATCTTTTCAAGCTAAAGAGATTGACCTTATCCAATGGAAAAGTGATATGAAATCTGACTTTTACCTTTCCCCTTGTTAGATACCTTTTGGAGGGGGGGAAGTTGGTTATTTGAAGGCATACCAAGATTCTGGGTAAGCCTTTGAGTTCAAGTACGTACACCTTATTCATTTTCTTTAGTGTGTATCGTATTATGGATAAGAACCTCATCTTATAATTCCCCTGTACTAAACTCATTTTTTGGAGAATCTTCTGTAATGGTGTTAATGATATTTACTGATGCATAATTCATTGATGGAATTCTTTTAGTATTTTTGTGAGATTTTCTCCCTTTGTATCTTCAATGAGACGTTATTCCCTTTTATGATGAATTCTTGGGAACTGTTTGGAAGATAGTAACCCAAAGGGAATCCTCAGATAGTTCAATTGTATGCTCTCTTTATGGCTTCTTCCCTAATCGGGAGAAAACTGGTTTCCGTTGAGGAGCGGATTACATATGTGAAAAATCCCCCAACCCTGCAAGCTGGGGTAGTTCCTTTTCTTCTTCTTCAAATATTTGAACTTTGTTTAATGAATTTGAAGGTTGAATTAAATGAACCCTCAGCCTTGCAAGCTAGGGTGATTCTTTAACTACTATGGCTGAAATTTGTGCAACTGCTCTTCTGATTTTGTGAATTTTGGTTTTGACATTAGCTGGGTGCATTATCTGACAACCACTCAAATCACCTGTTTTGGAAGATAACTATGCTATTTCAGATATTTTCATTATTTGATGGCTGAAATCCTCTAAGAGAGACACCTGCTCAAGATTCACAGATGCTTGATGTAAAATTAAGTCAACAAATTCCTTTCTTTGGGCGTGACTCTGATGAGAGCAAGTTGAGTCTTGTTCTTGAGTGAACTTTCTATTACATAAAAAATCTATTGATTGTGGCTGACCAGGGGAAATAACATTGCATGAGACCACTTTTGGTGGATTTTTTTGATTATGGAGTGTATTGAAATGCAATGCTCCATGTGCACCACATCCTATGATACGAACACCATATGGGGAATCATAAATTAACTGGAATAGCCACTTTAAAGCATTGAGGCATGCACACTGAAGGGTTCTATGTTGTTTGTCAGCCTTTGGATGTTTGGAAACTGAGAGAGATGCCAAGTAAATTTGGCATTGCAACCCTTCTATTACCTTTACATGATTTTAATATTCATCATATGTTAATACTTTGGTTTTCAAATGAATAAGAGTCTTCCATAAGTTGAGGTGGATATCATGAATACAATCTTCTGCCATCAATTCTAAAATGTTATACTTATAATTTTCCAAAGGCCAGAACATGACTGGTATTTCTCCTTGGGCCAATTGTTTTCTCATTTTTAACATATCTTCATCATCTTTTACTAGATATTTCTCCACTTGGTCTGACCAAAGTGGATTCTCTATATTAGAAGAAAAATGACACAAGGGAGGTTCATGGAATGATCATTACATTAATATGTCTTCTGGTTGAGAAAGTGTTTCACACATCAATGAAAAGGCATCAAACATGAATGGACTTGTGTTTGCAAGTGCCTCGAGATAGGGGGATTTCTCATCGCTACATTAACAATTATAGAATTATCTTGACAATGTGAAATACTACTATAGAGAGGAATTTTACAGAAAATTCCATCATGGGAAGGAACACCATGGTGGATTACAACAAGGGATAAATACTCTTTCTCCTTGGTCTTCTGGCCGCATGGAGGATTTCTATGGCTCTCATCCAGAGGTAGGAACTTTGGATTGACCAAATTTTCATGAATCAAGCCTTTATGATGAAGTTTCCAATGAGGAACTTCATAATTTCTACTACCACTACCATAATTTTGTAATTAGAGGATAGTATCTTGAGATGCAATAGATAAATGTCTTAGGGATTCAAGAACTCCAGCATTAAGAGGAGCCAAATTGTAGCTTGACTATTGATTTTCCAATAGTTCTTGGTGAGACTTATTATTGGATGTTCTATTATACTTAATTGGGTCCAATTTCTAGGAAAAGTGGTTATCATGGGCAGGTGTATGTTCTTTCCTTGGATTGGTTACTAGAATGGACTGATTATCTCCAATTGGAAAGGGTGTATGTTCTCGATCTTGTTGTCCGTATGATTTGGGGGATTATACCCCCATGACCCTCCTGGACTTGAACAAATGTGTGTATATGCTTTGGGATGGCATGTCTATGTGTCATCTCATGTGTGGGGACATGTTTATGTGTTTTTTCTCCTAGTACTGCTGAAGTAGTTTTTATAATATCCTGGTATGCTTCCATAATATGGGTAGGGATTTGCATCTACCCTTTCACCATTGATAAGTTGTATTTGGTGACTTAAATGGCTGTAACAGGAATATGCGTCCATTCTGTATCTGGAGTAAGTGTATTTTTCTACTCCTGTCCTCCTTTTCTTGACAATGGGTATTGACAGTACTCATGCATGGGGGAAAAGATTTGGGTTTTCCCTAGATTTTTCACCGAAGATTTTGACTGAATTCTCTAAGTGCTTCCAAATGATACTATTTGAAGGTTTGATGAACACTGGTAGGTTTATGTGCCTACTATCTATTTACCATCAATAATGGTTGATGGACTTCCTTTAATACTGGCAGATGAGACTACTGGCAGAATTGGTTATTGTAAGTAGGTGTATGTTCCTATTTACCAATTTCCACAACATTGGAATGGTGGGCTTATTTAAATGTAGTAAAATGAGCATACTGATTGGATGATAACTTGTAAGCAGGTGTATGTGCCAATTCATAGTACTCCACTAGGTTTATCTGGTGGGATTGGTGGGTTGCTTCCAGAAAATTCTGCTGGACAGCAAAATTAGGACGGACAGGTGTATGTGCCCGCTCATTGTTCTTCATCAAGTTAGGTTGATGGACTTCTCCAGAGGGGGCAGAGGTAAGAACCTACTCCATGTTGACCTAACATTGTCCCCGGTTGTTCGTCTTGTGTTCTCGAGTCTGAGAGACCTGGGCCGAACGTCCAGGGGCAACACCCCCATCATGTTGGGGGTTCACTACCACATGATTCTGTTGGTGGTGATTTTTGGTGGGAGTCCTTAAGAAGGATCCATGCATCTTTGAGTTGAGGCCTAGAGTGACCTCTTAATCCACCTTCCTATAGTATGGGAGGGACTGGTTATTGTGTTATGGGGATAAGGACCCAAAATGGTTGAAAATGGTGGTTGTAATTGTCTGCTTCTTGATCATCGGTCATCATTGGCCAGACAATTTAGGATTGATATTGACCTGAAGGGGCTATCAGGAAGCTTCCAAAGTCAGAATTGTACCGTGATAATGGTACTCCATTACCAGCACGTTGGAGACCAAGTGTTGAAGATGTTGGGTCAGTGATGAAATCCTTTCTATGGATGAGGATCCATCTTGAGTAGTAGTTGGGAAGTTCATAGATTTCGTCTTGAAGAAAGTAATTTTTGGATTGAAGGGAATTCTGTAGAAAATTAACAACAAAAATAAACTCCATTAAATCGACATCTTTTAGATGGATACATGAATTATTGATTCCTTTGTTTGGCCTTCCTTTATCAATTGATAGGGTCCTGACAGGTGGGTAACATTATTAACTTGGTTAAGGATTCACATTGGGTTCACCATTTTTGTTTCGTAGTTCCTTGAAACGTGTGTTCAAAGTTTTAAGAATCACTATTTCAAGGTAGTTTCCATTAGATTTATTCATGGAACTAGAAATTCCAACAGTTTTTTATCCAAAGGGGGCCTGCTTTCCAAAAATAGGCATTCATTAAGTTTGAACTTTATGATACTTAGAAATGTACATTGGTCGAGAGGATGGGAGTTCAGACTCATCAAACCCTTTTGGGGGAAAATTATTGTCTACTTCAGGACTCTATTTATATATTTAAGATATTTTCATGAAACCTTATTAATTCACCAAGTATAACATAAGTTTCCCTTGGAATTTGAAATCACTTATTAACATGTGTAAAATTTATAGTCATCAGTATGTATTCAAGGTTCTTCATTAATAGAAAGATCTGTATGTATTAGAGGTTCTCCATCAATGGTATCCTTTCATATACTATTTAAATATTCTTTTAATCATCATTATGATGATACTGGTTTTTAAGCCACTCAGTGGGGCATGATGGAATTTACTGTCATCCAGGGAGACGAATGTTTGTTTTAATCTTGGGATCGTGCCCATAAAATGGGCTACCTACATATCCTTGTGAAAGGAATGAGAACCCTCGTAGTTCGGTGACACTTAATGGGACACATCATACCTTTTAAGGTCATGTGATAAGGACCTAACCATATAGTTTAATGTCATGTGGTAAGGAAATCTAAGTGAAAGGTGCTTAGTTAAAGTTTGGTGTGGTACTTATGTCGAAGCATCCCAATGAACTTGGAAAGGATATGGGTTTCCAAGTAATATTAGACCTTATTGAGAATATTGCCCAAGGAGAACAGGGATGATTTGAAGTTTTGGGTTTGAACCTCAAGGAGGCTTCATGTGTATCCCATGTGGATGGGAATCAAAGCCCACATAGATTGATAAGTCTCAGAGGAGAGTATAGTCCTTTGAGAGAAATGAATTTGGGCTTACATCCTATAAAGGATGCCTTGATTATTTGGGGGTTTAATTTAGAGATTATTCATAAGGAGGATTCCCAGATTAAGGGAATTATGGTTGGATTCCTGAAGAGGATATTTGGTAAGCTCGGGCCCTGAGAAGCCTTCCTACATATCCCGATTACGGTGGGAATCAGAGTTCTCATAGTTCATTCACCATGAGTGTTTGTGCACATGTTTTAGTCATCAAAAATATGTAAGCACACGTGAGTCATGATCGGTGTGACAAAAAAGAGGATGTGAAAGATTCAACAATGACACATACACTTTTCCTCTTCTACTAGTGGAAGAGGGTGCACCTACGATGGTGGCGGTGGATGAGGGTAAGGTGACTCGGGAAGAGGGTGAGGCCACGAGCCTTACCACTCTTCAATTTACATTATACAAACGTCCAATGGAAGGAAGAAGGGATGGATTTTAGGGGCTTAAACTAGGATGGCTTCCCTTTTGAGATTGGTTGGGGCTTACTCCTAAGTAGGATACCCATTTGAAATTTGTTGGGGCTTACTCCTAAGGAGGATGCCCATTTGAAGTTGGTTGGGGATTACTCCAAAGGAGGATGCCTATTTGAGATAGGTTGGGGCTTACTTTTAAGGAGGATGCCCATTTGATATTGGTTGGGGATTACTCCTAAGGAGGATGCCCATTTGATATTGGTTAGGTCTTAATCCTAAGTAGGATTCCCATTTGAGATAGGTTGGGGCTTACTCCTAAGGAGGATACCCATTTGAGATTGGACGGGGCTTACTCCTAAGGAGGATACCCATTTGAGATTGTTCAGAGATTACTCCTAAGGAGGATGACCATTTTAGATTGGTTAGGGCTTACTCCTTAGGAGGATTCTCATTTGAGATTGGTTGGGGATTACTTCTAAGTTGGATGCCCATTTGAGATTGGTTGGGGGTTACTCATAAGGAGGATGCCCATTTGAAATTTTTGGGGCTTACTCCTAAGTAGTATGCCCATTTGAGATAGTTGGGGCTTACTCCTAAGGAGGATTCCCATTTTAGATTGGTTGGGGCTTACTCCTATGGAGGATCCCCATTTGAGATTGGTTGGGGCTTACTCCTAAGGAGGATGCCCATTTGAGATTGGTTGGGGCTTACTCATAAATAGGATGCCCATTTGAGATTGGTTGTGGCTTACTCCT
Source organism: Viscum album (assembly GCA_963277665.1). NCBI lineage: Eukaryota > Viridiplantae > Streptophyta > Magnoliopsida > Santalales > Viscaceae > Viscum > Viscum album. The sequence goes on along the minus strand of OY728125.1, from coordinate 1,527,906,747 downwards.
AAGGAGGATTCCCATTTGAGATTGGTTGGATCTTACTCATAAGTAGGATTCCCATTTGAGATTGGTTGGGGATTAATCCTAAGGAGGATGCTCATTTGAGATTTAACCTGTCATAAGAGTCAGGTGATGAGGTTTGAGGAGTTTCTTAAGGAGTGTATTGACTCATGGTACTCGAGGAATCCATAAGAAGATTCCAAAATCATAACATGTGAATGGAACAAAGAGGAGTAAGTCAAATCAAGTCACTTAATTGTGTATGACAGAGTGTCTTAAAGCATGGTATTCTGAGGATAGAAGTTGGGCCGCATAAAGGGCACAATGGAAAATGTCATTAATCGGACTTGAAAAGTTCGTAGTGTGACTCTCCATTTTTCATGGGGGTCAGTGACGAAAGCGAAGGGACCGGCCCGAAGGGCCGGGACCGCAGCCCGTCACTGAACCCAAGCAGGGGTGCGGGGGCGCATCCCCCAACTGTATGGACCAGAGGGGTTGCGCAGGTGCTCCACCACGGTGCCTTGATTAGGTGCTCCCCGTAGCTCCCCCGCATAGGTGCTCCGCCAAGGTTCCTTGCACAAGTTTTTGGTGCAGCTCCATTTTTTGTAGAGCCTAATTTAACTTTGAACCACTTTTACCCATTTAATTCTCTCTTCTATCGTGTTTTGGAAAATTACTTGAGAGTTATCGAGAACATGGGAAAAGGAGCTATGCAACGGGAGCTTCGAGAGTTCTTCTAATTTTTCTCCCTCCTAAATGGGGAGCCTAAAGGTCTTATTTATAGGCAAGAAGGGGACCTGGTTGAAGGGAGTTGGTCTGCGTAGGTCCTCCGCAGAGGTCCTCTGTGTAGCTCTTCCGCGTAGGGGTGTATAAATTATATTGTCACGTAGGTCCTCCATATAGGTCCCCCACGTGGGTCCCTTAGTGAAATTTATCCATCTTCTGAGTGCCATAAATTTTGATCCGTAAGTCTTTTTGGGCTCCATGACCAGTAAAATCAAAGGTATTTAAGAGATATAAACTTCTTGAGATGGTAAATTCACCAAGTCCTCTCGGATGAAACTCAGAAATTGAATTTAATGTGTCGACACTTTTTCTTCATCGATTTGGAGTTGTATTTTGGTACATAGAAATCCAGACCACATCTTCTTCCTTCATGGTGAAAAAATCTTTACCCACACTTTAGATTTGTTGACTTTGTGAGAATCATATCTTTACTCTACAGAAAATTGAATGGAATGCATTTCATGGTGTCAACAAGTGTCCATCACTCCTAGAACACCTCCCAACTCGCCACCATTAAAAATTAAAAATACTTAACACTGATTCACCAATTAATTAAATTTTGATTTTATGAAATAACCAAATAGTTTTGGATAGTGTCTTACCTCAAGAAAAACCACTCAAATCCTCAAGCATGTTTCCTCTCAAGACCTCCTCTATCCAAGACACACTAAATCTCCATTATCTAGACATAATTCCTCCATGATTCGGTGGATTCAATATCAAATACCTAACTTCTATCCATAATAATTGGGGGATAAGGGTTGAATAACCAAATATAAATGAAGAATAGGAGGAACCTACCATAAATCATAAAAGAAACATGTTAAATTTTACCCGACATCAAGAAGAAGTATTATGGAATGGGAGAGGGATAGAGAGGTACAACTCCCTCTAGTATGATGTGTGGAATAAGAAGAGGATGATGGGTTTTAAAATATGAACACCCAAATAGAATAACACTCCATGTTTTTTTAAATTTATGGGGACAATCGGGTACCTAGTGTAATTAACCAACCATCATGTGGCTCTAAGACATCGGAATATTCCCTAGGTATTCTCACCAAGTAGTTATTTCCACTTAACCAGGTACCTGATAGCCCTCTTGTAACAACCCAAGAATTCTATAAATTAAATTTACCTTATTATAATTATGTCATAAATAACATAAAATCACATAAAGAACACAAAAAAACTTTATAAATGAATAATGCATGAAATAATTGGATTTTTCATAAATTGAGGAACTTGTGCCAACAGAATAGTAACTTGACCTTTGGAATAGTAATGTGGCCCTTATGAATAGTAAACTGGCAAATAAAATAGTAAAATCACCAATGAAAATATAAATAAAATTTAGGAATCTTGTAAATGAAAATATGATATAATTATATCATAGTATAAGTAAATAATTTTTTTGAAAATGATAAATTAAGTATTGATATTTTTTGAAACATAAATTTTTATTTACAATTTTATAATTAATATAATAATTTAAAAGTAAATTTATTTTCATAAAATATATCCATAAATTAATATTTTGTATTCTTATTATTATAAGATAATTTTATCATACATTAATTAATTTTTCAAAGTGTTATAAAATCAGTTATAATTTTAAATTTGGTGTTTTTTGAATAAATGAAAATTTTAATTAGAAATTAAATTTATCATATTTAGAAAATTATTTTAATAAATTTGAGTTCATTTTTTAATTTTAAATATTAAAAAATTGTGAGGTTGAATATTTGGGATTATTCTAAAATAGCTTAATTTTTGTGAATAGTGAAATAAAGTAATTTACAGTATAAGCTAAATACATGACTTATTGAGTCATGGTTGAGATATGATTGATGTAAGAATATTTTTTTATAACTAACATGCACTGGTTACTATAATTAGTCATAATAATCCACACTATTGATAGTTTTGAGCCAAAATAATAAACAAATGATCAAAATAATCAATAAATACCCCTATCCTCCACTATAAATACCACCCCTCACCACCTCTTCTCATAGCACCTCTAAATCCTTTAAGATTTTCGAAATTCTTCCCAATACTCTTCTAAAGTCTCTCCCCCATGTCCAAGAGCCTTTGGTATCGAAAAAATAAAATACTTAAGTGTCTCAAGTAGGTTCTCAAGGAGATGAATTCAAGAGGTAAAAAACTCTTTCTTTTTCTTTTAATTTCTTTTCAATTTATTTTATTTTCTTATTCTATACTCACCTAAACATATACAAGTGACATGATAAATCCATTATATTTTATATAATTTAATTCTATTGTGTTTATGGAACAACCCATCATCATTTTTCTTCCCCTCATATTTTGTTCTAAAAAAGAAAACATCATTCGTGATGTGTTGATTTATCACATTCAAGGATGATGAGTTTTCAATTTCCATTACCATATTCAAGTCTGGTCATAAAACCATTTTTATGGTTAAAAGAGATTATAATATATGTATTAAATATTATTTAATTTTATGGACCAGTGTATATACATAATATTAATTAATAAAACAAAACTACATCATGATTATTGAAAAAATGCCAAAATAATCTAAATGGTTATCATTAACGTTTTATCTAATGGGTCATCCTCACATCTGAAAAAAAAATTATGTATAAGAAAATTTAATATTATTTATGTTTATTAATTACATATAATTTTAATTATGGATAATTGTTCTCATTTTAAATGATTTTCTATACATGTATACAAGTAAACTGATCATGAAAACCAAGGAAACAAATGCTTTCGAAAAATAAAATTGTATCTTTTAAGTCATCAAAAATACTATAAATGAAATTAATAAAATTATAATAATTAAAATATATGTATAAAAGGTTATTAATTAATTAATTAATGGATTAAATTTGATTACCTAGGACATTAATATCAAGTAGAGAACACTTTCGGACATAAGGTAAGGGATTCTTTTTTAACCTTTATTTTTCCTTCAGGTTACTCTTTATCTATCTTTAACCCAATGTAACTCTTCTTTATTTTTAAATAATTATTATAAATTCTATATATATGTTCCAAAATCATGTATCTAGATCAGTACATCCTTCTTTTATGGGGAAATACTTGTTTTAAAAAGGTTCCCTTCTCAATTCTTCCTAATAAGAATGCCTAATTAAAGGGAACTTTAGGATTTATTACCTATTTCCAAGTGAAATAAATAATAAATTTTATGCCAAAATTATTTTTATAAAATCACTCATTTTATCATGAAAAAATATATTTGTTAATTTATGGATTTATAAAAACAATTATTCCTTTTTCTTTTTAAATAATCATTAAACTTTTCCCTTAAACAGCACTAAAGTGGCTCACGTATAAAGTTTCTTAAAAAATTACATGTTTTCACTTCAGTTTGACATTATTTATCATGATATATTCTATTTTACATTATTAGTTTCCATGTGTGTTTTAAATATATTCTTTCATGGACATCATTCTGATACTCCCATCTGTTATGCTCTATGACATGATTATGATACTCATTTATTCCCATGGGTAACCCTTATGTTTATACTTTATGTTTTATTCTTCATGTGGTACACATATTCTTGAACATATTATGATGGGTGATACCATATAGTGTTCCAATTAATTAGGTAATATTTATTCTCATGAGATGTCATGTTGGAATAGGGAGTAAACCTGAATCCTTTATGGGACTTTGTCCACCATTTTCGATGGACTTGGATGTTAATTTTGACTCATGATTTTATCATATTGTATGTTTTTTCCACATTACCATGATCCCATGAATACAGGATCCAATTTTATAAATGTTATGATTCCTTATGTTTATTCATGTTCCATTCCTTTTTATGTCATCGTGTTATTACTTCTAACTCATGTGTTATGCTTCATTCCAATGTTTATTCCCTTACTAAGATTTTTAGCTGATCTCTTAGTTTATTTATTCTCCAAGTCATCCTATGAAGATGTAAGAGAACAAAGGAAGTTAGGATATCTTTATGGAGATTAAATAAATTTATTTTTATTTTTTTTATTCTTTTTAATAATTTAACTAATCATCTAAAGATACTAGACTTTGTGATCCTTTGTTTCTATTTGATGGCTAGTAATGATTAGAATAATATAATAATATGTGAAAAGGGATATGATTGTTATATTCAGTATCAGAGGTAAGGTTTAGTTATTTTTGGTGATTAAGACTTGATCACTTTAGTAAGAACCCTCGGGATAATTCTATCACCATGGATAACTAAGATTAAAACTTAGGGAATCACAAGATAGGATATACTTTCTATTTGGAAGTTTATCCTTCTATGTTAAAATTTTCCTTTTATTATTCCTACTAGCTAAGTATTCAATCCCACTAATTAACTTTATTTTTCCTATTTAATGGATAGAAATAGAAGAACCAGTTCCAACAATTAATTGATAGTCAGTGTTGTAAGGACCCAACCCCTGAATTCCCGGAGCTGGTTCCCATGATACATGATGTACTAAAAAATTAATTACAAACATTTACAAATAATACATCATGTCCCAAAATTACAGAGGCTCGTGAGGTTTAGGTTCAGAGAAAACCAGTTGCATTCTGAAATGTTCCATCTGTTAAAAAATGTAACCTGAAAAATTTTAATCAAAAACGTAGGGTGAGCATTGAAATACTCAGTAAGGGGTTTTGAAAAATACTTAATACAGATTTTGAAAACTTCCTTTGAAAATACTTTCACAAATATCAAAATTATTCCTTTGAAGAAAACATCATGACTATTTCAAAGGTTGCTATAAAACAATTAAAGCATTTCATAAAATGCATAAATACTAATAAGTAAAGTAGGCATAGCATGCAAGGTATGAAAGTACTACTAACCATGAACATTATCAGAGTTGTGCATAAACAATTCCACTACAACTTATAAAAGTGCACAATATAACATGATTAATGTAATGCTAACATTTGCATTAAAAATCTGAAAATGAAACTGATCATGTATCACCACAGTCTCATTGTTTTCCCTGTGTACTTAAATCTCATACTCATAGGAAATTAACATACACATAATGTGGGATTATAATGCATAACATTCTGTAATCATGTTGTCAAGGTCTCGGCCAAGACATCTATTGATTAAGGGCTCGGCCATAATCCAAAATCTCTTTAATCAATATTCTACTAATTGAATATTTTCTAGTTAATTAAATTACATAGTCATAATGAGGAAAATGCATATGTCGGACTGTGTCAAGGCCTCAGACAAGAAGTCTAGTGAATAAGGCCTCGGTCAAAATCCATAACTCATAAAATGGGAATGGCCTCGGCCAATTCTGCTTCTAGTTGTCTCATGAGACCTACCGATGCATCGAGGGGCTATAGCAGGCCCCACCCGTCACATAATAAGTCCAATTCATTCCTCATACCTCATAAATCAAAGTTCATATACCACTTTGATTTATTTAATTTAATTTTATTAGATATTACCCAAGGTGACCCATACTACTTTGGGTAATTTAATTTCATTTCTCATTATTTTTCATATGCATGAATTATTGAATACAACAATAAATGAAATGGATAATGAAACTATTGTACATTTACGGTAGAAATACATGATATTACAATGAACATATAAAGTTTGATGATAACCATTTCCCAAGGTAGGCATGGATAAGTAAAATATCTTTTGCACATGTAATAATAATAAAAGTACATAAAATGATGAATGAATGGGGTTTGCCACATGAAATGATAACTTCTTAGTTTAAATTCCCTATTTTATGCACATTTAATTATGCGCATTCTAATAAAAGTTCTAGTGAGTATGCAATTAGACCCAATCACAACTTGATTAACTAATGACCATAACTATAGGGGGGTTTATTAAGTAATAAGACTATATATGTGCACAACATGATATGTAACATAACATGATTTTAAAAATCCATTTATTCTCTAATATATTTTGGGCTAAGTCAAAATATATTCTTTTAATTAATACGTGGATAATATTATTAAATCTTCTTTAATTAAAATAAACCTGACATGTTAAACGTATTATTGTATACCCATACACATAAGTGAATATTAGTTTAGCGAACACCAAATTAACATTTACTAGAAACCCTTCAAACATTAATTGCATCAAACCATTAAATAATTCTAATATTTAATACTGTAAATTAGGGTTTTTCAAGCTATATAGAAATAATATTGTGTATACACAAGGTTTATGTATTTAAATATTCATAACCAAATAAGGTTTAATTACTTCCTACGTGTAATAAATGTTACCAAAACATTTTTATTTATTAACTCTACTTGATTTTAAACCAAAACATGTTAGGTTTATATCATATACTACCAAATGTATTTACATGTATAAAAATTAGGGTTTTTCATACCAAGTATAATCCAATTGTACGCAAATGACATTTCGCATCTAAAACATTATTTAGGTCTTAGAAATCATATTTTAGAAATTATAAAATGGATTTGGATTGTGTCATATAAATAAGTAAATATACATATATATATATATATATATATATAGTTTTTATAAACATAATTCCATTTAACCCAAAAATTAGTCCGCACATAAAATATTTTTAAGGATGGATATTCAAGTCTTTAAGATCATAAATGTTTGTATTTTGAATATATATACACATAATTATATAATTATATATATATACATATCAAAACCGTATATATATATAAGTATATGAAAACCTGTTTGTATGTAGAAGGAAATAAAATGAAAGCACCCTTATACCATTTAAATGAAACCATGTACCCTGTTTTAAAAGAGGAAGGGGAAGAGACGATTCCAGTTTCACAACCATATATATATATATATATATATATATCTACTTACAAATATATATCATGTTATGTACCATAAATGAAATTCAATTTGTACTATAACATAAATAGTAATATCCCCTTACCTAGACTGTGGAGGATGGTTTCGGGTTGGCAGAGGGGAGGAGCTTGCTAGAGATTTGTAGAACTTGGGAGAGAGACGGAGAGGTGGAGCAAGAGGTACACCTGTAGGTTTTCACCCGCATGAAAGGGGATTTTAAAGGAAGCACAAGTCTTGGTTCAAACAGAGTAAAAGGTCCCTACACCAGACTACCGAAGGAGGGGCCAAAATTTGAGTTGGAGAAAAGAACATCCAACGACACAATAATGCATATATATATATATTTTATATATATTCTTACCTAAAAACGTTAGCTCGGAGGATAAGGGATGTGATGTAAGGGAAGTTGGATCATGGAAAGGTGAGGACAAAGAGAACTCTCTGAGGGTGATGGTTAAGCACGGGCCAAGGACGTACAATGGAGAGGGAGAGGCGGTGAGGGCGATGGCCCACTGGCCTGGCTTGCGGGGAGACGACATCGGTGGTTGGGAAGACCCGGGAGCCGTTGGGGGAGACAAAACAAGGCATCGTGTAGCATCGGCATGGTGGGGAGGTACTCATGGCAACACGGGACCGGTGTGGTGGTGCTCGAGCGACCGACAGCGAGGCGACGACGGGGCGACGGCGAGGCGCTGGTGGGGAGGCACTCCGTCGACCTTGGTTGCAGCGCGAGGAAGATGACCCACCTCCTTTTGATATTATTATTTTTTTTATCTATTTTTTAGTATTATTATAAGGTTTTTATTTTTATTTTATTTTTTTGGTCTGCGCTAACCCTAATCGGGTTCCCCCCAAATCCCAAACGGGATTTGCTTCCTTCAATCAACCCACGAATTTCCCTTCCTACGTGATTATTATTATATTTTATTTTGTATTAATTATATTAGCTATTATTATATCAACTATTATATTATCTAACTTTATGATTATATCTTTATCATTTTATATAAATTATAAAATCAAAAGTTAATTTATTTTAACAATACTTTTAAAAAGTAAAGTTTTATTACTTAAACTCATTTATATTTTATATATATATATATAAATCACAATATAAATAAAAATGACACCAATTATATATAATTATATACATTTATAATAAAATTCTTATTTATAATTCATAAATCATAATATAATTTTGATTTATTAAATAACATTCTGATTAATTTGAAACAAATAAAAAATGTGTTTATTATTAATAAGTTTATTTCTATATACATAGAATTTCAAAATTAATAAAAAAAATTATGTTAGATTTATTTATTTTGATAAAAGATAAATATGTAATATTATTTTTACTTAATAAAATTTTATAAATCAAATAATAAACTAATTTTATAAATGGTTAAATACATATTATTAATAATTTTAAAAAATTCTAACAATAATTATAATTTCATATATATATATATATATCATTTTTTGAAAGTGTATGAAACCCACATAATTTTTCATTCGTTTTCATAATGTATTTCTCTAAATAATGTCATATAATAATTTCAAATTGACATGTATAATAAAATTATAATTTTATAATAATATTAGTTTTATTAATAATTTTAAAACAAATTAATTTAATCATATTTTATGATGATAATAATCCAAAACTATATATATATATATATATATCAATTACTTATATAAAATACATCGCTTATTATTATTACTAAATATATTTAATTAATTTTAACACGTCGTTGAGTACTTAATTGTTCTTTAGCTAAAACCTTATAGGACTAACGGCTATAAGTATAGTCGTCGAGTTTCCAATGGCTACTTGGGGTAACGGTCGGATTGGTGCTCTATAAAACCCAAACTTTGGGTGTCTTAAGATTAAGGTGATTGAAGAAGAAGAAGGAGAAGATGGTTTGCGTCATACCTTTGGTGCTCAGTGTGGCCGCAGTGGCCTTGGCCATTATTATATTTGTTACGGCGGATTCCAAGGACCCCTATCGTCTACTCGGGGTTCTCGTTGTTTTTAGTGGTCTCCCAGTAATCTTAATAGGGTTGTTGGTGGTTATTTTAGGTTAGTTGTGATCTCTCGTTTCATTGTAAGTTTTTATATGTTGTAATGTAATATTTCAATGAATGCAAGACCTTATTTATTCTTTTTTTCATTCACTTAATTTGAATTAATTTACTTGCACTGTAAATAAACCATCTTAAAGCAAAGTGAAGCAATACTATTCAAGTTCATCAAGCTTGGGGCATTACATTATTCCCCCTACAAAGAATTGTGTCCTCACAATTCTACCCATAAACTGGAAAAGGAATTTCACAGATGATCAACATCACCAAAATGGAATATTTGGCTTAGACAGCGGAATAACCAAGTTGATACTTAGTTTCTCTAATTCACTGGCCCAAATACAACTCGAGTAGTATGTTTTGAACTCCTGCTAGTGCATTCTACACACCAGATTCCTTAGGGAGGCTCGAGTGGTAATAAATTCGGGGATATCCGAATGGAGATATTCTATGGTACTCCACCGGACTATATCACGCTCAAGATATTCCATTGGAACAATGCGATCTAAAAGACTGAGGTTTAGAATCTGGAACATCAAGGCTGCTCTGTGGTTCCCATCTTGGGAAGCTACTAGGAAACATGCTCTGGTAGAAAAATTCTGTGCCAGAGTGAAACATCAAAAAAGACCTTCAAAGTATCTCCCCCTCTGCCTATAATAAGGGATTTGGGTATTGGCGATGAGGTGGAATACATGGTCAACCCCTTGACAGGAATGAAGAATTCCATGGCTGTTGGACAAATCAAACATTCGTTGACATGATCCTCGCAGATGGAGGAAAGAGGGATAGTCCACGGTGCACGTCCTAATTAAGATTTCTTCCAAAATTTCATCGCGTAGGGATGAGATATTTGTTTGTGCAGCCATCTGAAAATGAATTCATGATAATTCACTTAACAGTTCAGATAAAGTAGAGATAGGAAAGAAAAAAATATAATATTTCAATAACACATAAGTGTATACATTAGTTCCTGAGTCTACCATACAAACTTCTACTGACTGGCTGACACAGCCTCCCTGACATCTTTAGTGATGACCCTACTCAAACACTCTAGGATTTAACAACTAAAAGGAAAAGAACATAAATCAACTAGGTTGTAAATTTACAGAGCCCATCTCTGTAACCAGTTTGATGATGCCCTCAACTCTATTCCCAGGGTGGTTCCCAGTTCCTCGATCTCTCTTGTCTAAACACACCTTGGGAAATTGAGGTTAAACTCCCACATAAAACAATTGGGCTTTCAGATAGAGGCATGAACGGTGTAAAGCTCAGTGATATCCAGATTAACTTGGTCCTTACAGATTCGTCATACTACCTCAAAGTCGAGGGGTTTGATGTTAAAGAGTCTCTCGTACAGACTGAAACTCAATACTTGAAAAAGATAGGTTGCATAGAGATTTACCTCCTCTTCAGATTCCTGGAAAACCATTTTAGCCAGATAGTTTGAATATAGAGTAAAACATAGGAAAATACCTTCATAATATTTCCCCCTACGCATATTGTACGCAAGTTATGCATAAGCTATATGATGAAAACATGACTCGATCCTCATAAGAGTCAAAGGATATTTGATTTGTTCGACACTTGGTAAAGAATCTTGTAGGATAGTCAGAGGTTTCTAAAGGGTTCATAGTCTTCCATACACGACTTAATGATTATTGTCTCGAGGATTTCAGTGGAAAGAGATAAAAGACTTATTAGTGATCTTTCTTCTGCCATCTGAAAATTACAATATAATTACTTAGAAATGCTCAATCATATATTTATACTACCTAGTTTTCCAGAGTTATCCGAACCTATCCTCTCATACCAACTGTAAGGACCCAGCCCCCGAATTCCCAGAGTTGTTTCCCATGAGACATGATGTACTAAAAAAATCATTAAAATCATTTACAAATAATACATCATGTCCCAAAATTACAGAGGCTCGTGAGGTTCAGGTTCTGAGAAAACCAGCTGCATTCTGAAATGTTCCATCTGTTAAAAACTATAACCTGAAAATTTTTAATCAAAAACATAGGGTGAGCATTGAAATACTCAGTAAGGGGTTTTAAAAAATACTTAATATAGCTTTTGAAAACTTCCTTTGAAAATACTTTCACAAATATCAAAATTATTCCTTTGAAGAAAACATCATGACTATTTCAAAGGTCTCTATAAAACAATTAAATTATTTCATAAAATGAATAAATACTAATAAGTAAAGTAGGCATAGAATGAAAGGTATGCAAGTACTACTAACCATGAACATTATCAGAGTTGTGCATAGACAATTCCACTACAACTTATAAAAGTTCACAATACAACATGATTAATGTAATGCTGACATTTTCATTAAAAATCTGAAAAGGAAACTGATCATGTATCACCACAGTCTCATTGTTTTCCATGTCTACTTAAATCTCATACTCATAGGTAATTAACATACACATAATGTGGGATTATAATGCAGAACATTCTATAATCATGATATCGAGGTCTCGGTCAAGACATCTATTGATTAAGGGCTCAGCCATAATCCATAATCTCTTTAATCAATATTCTACTAATTGAATATTTTCTGGTTAATTAAATTACATAGTCATAATGAGGAAAATGCATATGTCATACTGTGTCAAGGCCTCGGCCAAGACGTCTAGTGAATAAGGCCTCGTCCAAAATCCATAACTCATAAAATGGGAAAGGCCCCGGACAATTACACTTCTAGTTGTCTCATGAGACCTACAGATACATCGAGGGGCTATAGCAGGACCCACCTGTCACGTAATAAGTCCAATTCATTCCTCATACCTCATAAATCAAAGTGCACATACCACTTTGATTTATTTAATTTAATTTAATTAGATATTACCCAAGGTGTCCCATACAACTTTGGGTAATTTAATTTCATTTCTCATTATTTTTCATATGCATGCTTTATTGAATACAACAATAAATAAAATGGATAATGAAATTGTTGTACATTTATGGTATAAATACATCATATAACAATGAACATATAAAGTTTTATGATAACCATTTCCCAAGGAAAGCATGGATAAGTAACATATATTTTGCACATGTAATAATAATAAAAGTACATAAAATAATGAATGAATGGGGTTTACCACATGAAATGATAACTTCTTAGTCAAAAGTCCCTATTTCATGCACATTTAATTATGTTCATGTTGATAAAAGTTCTAGTGATTATGCAATTAGACCTAATCACAACTTGATTAACTAATAACCATATTTGCAGGGGGTTCATTAAGTAATAAGACTATATATGTGCACAACATGATATTTAACATAACATGATTTTAAAAATCCATTTATTCTCTAATATATTTTGGGTTAAGTTAAAATATATTCTTTTAATTAATACATGGATAATATTATTAAATCTTCTTTAATTAAAATAAACCTGACATGTTAAACGTATTATTGTATACCCATACACATAAGTGCATATTAGTATATTGAACACAAAATTAACATTTACTAGCAACCCTTAAAACATTAATTTTGTCAAACCATTAACTAATTCTAATATTTAATACTAGAAATTAGGGTTTTGGAAGCTATATAGAAATAATACCATGTATACACAAGGTTTATGTATTTAAATCTTCATAACCAAATAAGGTTTAATTACTTCCTACAAGTAATAAATGTTACCAAAACATTTTTACTTATTAAATCTACTTTATTGTAAACCAAAACATGTTAGGTTTATATCATATACTACCAGATGTATTTATATGTATAAAAATTAGGGTTTTTCATACCAAGTATAATCCAATTGTACGCAAATGACATTTCACATCTAAAACATTATTTAGGGCTTATAAATCATCTTTTAGAAATTATAAAATGGATTTTTATTGTGTCATATAAATAAGTAAATAGACATATATATAGTTTTTAGAAACATAATTCCATTTAACCCAAAACTTAGTTCGCACATAAAATATTTTTAAGGATAGATATTAAAGTCTTTAAGATCATAAATGTTTGTATTTGGAAAACATATACGCATAATTATATAATTATATAAATATACATATCAAAACCGTATATATATATATAAGTATATGAAAACTCGTTTGTACATGGAAGTAAAAAAATGAAACTGCCCTTATACCATTTAAAGAAAACCATGTTCCCTGTTTTAAAAGAGGAAGGGGAAGAGAAGATTCTAGTTTCACAACCATATATATATATATATATATATCTACTTACAAATATATATATTATTATATACCATATATGAAATTCAATTTGTACTATAACATAAATAGTTATATACCCTTACCTAGACTACGAAGAATGGTTTCAGGTTGGCAGAGGGGTGGAGCTTGCTGGAGATCCATAGAACTTGGGAGAGAGATGGAGAGGTGGAGAAAGAGGTACACCCATAGGGTTTCCCCTGCATGGGAGGGGAGTTTAAAGGAAGCACAAGTCTTGGTTCAAATGGAGTAAAAATTCCCTACACTAGACTACCGAAGGAGGGTCCAAAACATTGAGTTGGAGAAAAGAACATCCAACGACACAATAATGCATATATATATATATATATATATTATATATATATCCTTACCCAAAAAAGTTAGCTCGGAGGATAAGGTATGTGATGGAAGGGAAGTAGGATCATGGAAAGTTGAGGACAAAGGGAACCCTCTGAGGGTGATGGTTAAGCACGGGTCGAGGACGTACAGTGGAGAGGGAGAGGCGGTGAGGGCGACGTCCCACTGACCTGGCTTGCGGGGAGACGACACCGGTGGTTAGGAAGACCCGGGAGACACTGAGGGAGACAATGTGAGGCGTCGTGTGGTGTAGGCATGGTGGGGAGGTGCTCTTGGCGACACAGGACCAGTGTGGTGGTGCTCGGGCGGCCGACGGCGAGGCGATGGCGGGGCGACGACGAGCGTTGGTGGGGAGGCGCTCTGTCAACCCAGGTTGCAGTGCGAGGAAGGCGACCGCCCCTCATTTTAATATTATTATTATTATTATTATTTATCCATTTTTTTGTATTATTATAACGTTTTTATTTTTTATTATTATTTTTTTTGGTCCGGGCTAACCCTAACCGGGTTCCCCCCAAATCCCATACGGGATTTGCTTCCTTCAATCAACCCATGACTTTCTCTTCCTACGTGACTATTATTATATTTTATTTTGTATTAATTATATTAGCTATTATTATATCAATTATTATATAACTTTATGATTATATCTTTATCATTTTATATAAATTATAAAGTCAAAAGTTAATTTATTTTAACAATACTTTTAAAAAGTAAAGTTTTATTACTTAAACTCAGTTATATATTTTATATATATATATATATCAAAATATAAATAAAAAATGAAAACAATTATATATAAGTATATGCATTTATAATAAAATACTTATTTATAATTCATAAATCATAATATAATTTTGATTTATTAAATAACATTCTGATTAATTTGAAATAAATAAAAAATGTGTTTATTATTAATAAGTTTATTTCTATATACATAGAATTTCAAAATTAATAACAACAATTTTATTAGATTTATTTATTTTGATAAAACATAAATATGTAATATTATTTTTACTTAATAAAATTTTATAAAGAAAATAATAAACTAATTTATAAATGGTTAATTACATATTATTAATAATTTTATAAAATGCTAACAATAATTATAATTTCATATATATATATATATATCATTTTTTTAAAGTTTACGAAACCCACATAATTTTTCAATCATTTTCATAATGTATTTCTCTAAATTATTTCATATAATAATTTCAAATTGACATGTATAATAAAATTATAATTTTATAATAATATTAGTTTTATTAATAATTTTATAACTAATTAATTTAATCATATTTTATGATGATAATAATCCAAAACTATATATATTTAAAACAATTACTTATATAAAATACATCGCTTATTATTATTACTAAATATATTTAATTAATTTTAACACGTCATTGAGTACTTAATTGTTCTTTAGCTAAAACCTTATAGGAGTAAAGGCTATAATTATAGCTGTCGAGTTTCCAATGGCTACTTGGGGTAACGGTCGGATTGGTGCTCTATAAAACCCAAACTTTGGGTGTCTTAAGATTAAGGTGATTGAAGAAGAATAATGAGAAGATGGTGCATGTCATACCTTTGGTGCTCAGTGTGGTAGCAGTGGCCTTGGTTATTATTATGTTTGTTATAGCGGATGCCAATGACCCCTATCATCTACTCGGGGGTTCTCGTTGTTTTTAGCGGTCTCCCAGTAATCTTAATAGGGTTTTTGGTGGGTATTTTAGGTTAGTTGTGATCTCTCGTTTCATTGTAAGGTTTTATCTGTTGTAATGTAATATTTCAATGAATGCAAGACCTTCTTTATTCTTTTTTTTCATTCACTTAATATGAATTAATTTACTTGCACTGTAAATAAACCATCTTAAAACAAAGTGAAGAAATACTATTCAAGTTCATCAATCTTGGGGCGTTACAAGTGTTACAATTTCCCCAATGATATTTCAATTTTGATGGGAAATGTTGGTCAAAACATCATGATAGTACTTTCTCGACTGGATCAAGTTATTAATAATAACATGAATCGTGTGTAATAATCACTTTATCTTAAGATAGATAAAGTTGTAGTCGAATCCTTTATATGAAAAAGTCATCCCATTGTTTAGTGTATCTTATAATCCCCTCCTCATAAAATAATGGATTTACTATATTGAGAAGATATTATCTATCTTTCAGTGCTTAGAAGAAAAGAAATTTATGTTGGTGGACTAATATTTTGATGGGGAATAAGATTAGTGGTGGATACCGATCAATAACATGAAGTCCAAGGATGGAATTGATTCCATAGAATATGAATATTTCAAGAAAATATTTTTAATAAATATTTTCCTCACACCATTCATTGTAACATGGAAATCGAGTTCCTTAGACTAAAGAAAAAGGAAGTCGAGTCTATTAGGACATACGAGTAAAACATTACAAGGATTGAAATATACACCTTCGGCTTTTTCATGAACACTGAAATCAAGGTGGATTGATTCTTTAGTGGAAAAAAATCTAAGTCTATGAAAATTGTTAATGATTCGATTCTTTGATAGATATGAGGAGATTTTCCATTGTGACCTTAAGGTTGAAATAGAGATTAGAGAATCTCAGTGGTCTCATGGTACTAGATATAAAAAATAGAAAAATAGAGTTTAATAAGGGAGGATCAGCAAATAAATCCCATGATGGAAAGAAAATCCAATATCCCATATATCAAAATTGTGGGAACAAGCATCCTACGAACTATCTAAATGGAACTATGAGATGCTTCAAATATATAAGAATGGGGCATCTAGCTAATAACATCAAAAGGTATATGAATAATCCCACTAGAGTGGAAGAATAAAGGAAGGTTCAGATCAACACTCATCATGTAGTGTAGTGTTTCAACTATAAGGAACATGGGAATTATGTGATCCATTTCCCTAATCCAAGGTTTGTTGGAGGAAATCAACAAAAACAACCTCCAAGACAGCAAGGAAGGGAATATGATATTACTAATACTAAGGTGGATCCTGATAATGATATGGTGACAGTTATGCTAGTTATTCATTCAAGTATAGGGAAATTACTATTTGATTCTAGTTCTGTGTATTATTTCATATCTTGTAAGTTTAGTAGAGCTATTTAAACACCATCACAAAATATGGAGGATTATTTTTCTATGAGAACAGAAAATGGGGAAATTATTGTATCCAAAGTATATAACTCCTCCCCATTTAATTTTTTCGGAATGAACCTCCTAATGAATCTTTTATTACTTCCTTTGGTGGAGTTTTATCCTATATTGGTAATGGATTGGATATCTTGTTACAAACCCAACATCAACTGTTGGGAAAGGGGGATCACTCTTCACATCTTGAAGCATCCTCCAATTCTGTACAAGTGAAAAGAGAAGGATGAATATCCTTTAGAATAATCATCTAAAACAGGAATATTATTTCCTTATTAGAATGAATATCTAGCTCAAATAATTGATACAAATGATATAATCATGCTCAAAGACATGCCCATTGTGAGGGACTACAATGATGTATCCCTTGAATAATTTCCTGGTCTTCCACCTAACTGAGAAATTGATTTCTCAATTGAAATTTTTCCCGGATCTCTTCCTATATCAAAGATACCATATAGAATGGCCACTATTGAGTTAGAAGAACTGAAGAATAAGTTACAGGAGAATCTAGAAAAGATTTTATATGCCTGAGTGCTTCACCATGGGGTGCACCAATCCTCTTTATCAAGAAGAAGGATGGATCAATTCTCCTCTAAATTTATTATCATGAGCTCAATAAAATCATGATAAATAATAAGTATCACCTACCATGGATAGATGAATTATTCAATCAAATACATTGGGATAAGTATTTCTCTAAGCTGTACATTCGGTCAGGATATCACCAATTAAAGGTGAGGAAGGAAGATATTTCCAAGACTTCCTTTTGAATGAAGTATGGACACTATGAGTTCATAGTGATTCCCATAGGACTCACTAATACTCCAGTAATTTTCATGGATTTAATGAATATATTATTTAGATATTATCTTGAAAAAAAAAATTAGTATTTATTGATGATATTTTGATATACTCCAAGAGTAAGGAGAAACGTAATGTGTATTTGAATATTGTGCTAAAGAATTTCTGAAGGGAGAAACTCTATGTAAAGTATAGTAAATGTGATTTCTAGATTGAGTGAGTATCATTATTATGGAATGTTATCACTAGAAAAGAAATATTAATGGATGCTTTTAAGGTAAATTCAATCGAAGAGTGGCCCATGAAAACATATGTAATGGAGATCCATAGTTTCCTTGGTCTAGTGGGGTATTACTGATGATTAGTGAAGAACTTATCATGATTGTAAAATACACTAACCAATATGACTCAGATGGGAGAAAATTTTACCTAGACCAGTGAAGTTAAACCTACTATAAAGAGTTAAAAACGAGGTTTATCACTGCACCAGTACTTACTCTTCTGACAAGTAGGGAACTCTTTGTGGTATACGGTGATACTTAAAAGAAGTTCTTAGGCTATTTACTTATTCAAAATGATAAAGTGATAGCCTAACCCTCAAGGAAGTTGAAAATTCATGAGAAAAACTATCCCAATCATGATATTGAGTTGGTGGTTGTGATCTTTCCATTGAAAATATGACAGTAGTATCTCTATAGGGAGAAATGTGAGATATATACTGATCAAAAGAGCATCAAATAAATATTCAAACATAAGGATATTAATATAATCTGGTGAATATAGTTAAATCTCATCAAGGATTATGACTACACAATCTACTACCATCCAGGTAAAGAAAATAAGGTAGTATATGCTCTAAGTAGATTGGATCATGTATCTTTATCAATGATGGGAATTGATAAGGATCCAATCTTCATAGAACTACAAAGGATGGACATGGGAATCATTAATTAAGGAACATCATCAATCCTTTCTTAAATGATTTCTCAACTATCCTTTATGGAGAAAATAATGGATGCTCGTAGAAATGATAAAAAAACACATAAAAAGGTGGATACTATCAAAAAAAAGAAGTCCTCAACATTCAAAATTGAAGAGGATAGAGCGTTAAGATTTGGGTCATGATTATGTGTGCCATAAAATTTGAAGATAATGAAATATATTCTGAATGATGAACATTTCTCAAATTTTTCTATTCACTCGAGGATCACAAATATGTATTGAGGTCTCCAAGATAACTATTATTAAAATAATATGAAGAAGGAGATCACTAAATATACATCCAAGTTCATGGTATTTCAGAAAGTGAAGGATGAAAGGAAAAAAGTCGAAAGGGATGATGAAACCATTATCCATAACAACATGGAAGTGGGAGAACATTACCATAGAGTTTGTCATTGGACTTCCAAATACATCCAAAGGAAAAAATGGTATATGAGTCATTGTAGATCATCTTACAAAGATAGCTCACTTTTTCTCAATTTGGGTGGACTTTTCACTGGATCAACTTTCATGGATATAAATCAGAGAAGTGTAAGGCTGGATGGACTATCGATATTGATTTTATCCAATTGGTATATGAGATTCACCATCAAGTTATAGAAAAGTATCTAACATGATCTGAACCCTTAGTTGAACTTCAGTACAGCCTATCATCCTCAAATTGATGTCCAATCTGAGTGGACTATTCAGACACTAGAAAACATATTGAGAGAGTATTATATGGACTTCAAATGAGTATGGGACCAACATCTTCATCTGGTTGAGTTTTCTTATAACAGTAGTTTCTAATCGAGCATTCAAATGGATCCATATGAATCCCTTTATAGGAAAAATGTAGAACACTGACATGTTGGGATGAATTCAGTAAACAGAAGCTTCTACGACCTGAAATAGTCTAAGAAATGGTGAAAAAGGTGAAAACCATTTAGCAACACATCAAGGAAACCCAAAGTTGATAGAATAGCTAGGTAGATAATCATTGATGAGACCTATAGTTTAAGTTCGGAGACATGGTATTCCATCACATATCTCCATGGAATAGGATCATGAGATTTGGGAAGAAAGGAAAACTAAGTCCTAGGTTGTAGGGTCCTGAAAAATCCTCCAAGGGAAGAAAATGCTCCCACAATCACTTTTAAGGAGGAAGCAAGAACTCCTCCAAGTCTAGCAAGGTGAATGGAATCAAATTAAGTTACAAATTTTAAAATAAACTAGAAGGAATTCAAGTTTTCAAAGGATTTCAAGTGGCTCACATACCATCACTGGGAAGGGTTCACAAACTGCCTGAATCACGAACCATCGGTACATGGAACAATTTGTGAACCGCTGGCCTATATAGCGATGTCTAGTGAGCACAGTGGGCCGAAAACCTTGTCACTCAATGAATCGTGTACGCGAAGGCCATCTGCGTACCGTCTTGCGAACTCAACAGTCCATAGGTGAAGCAAACCGGTAGGGTTCCACTAACCACGATGGTGAACCATAGCCTCCGTAATCCCTAGATTTATTGATTCTTCTGTGGGTTAGAATATCTCTACATGGGACTCCGAAAATGTTGTTGCATGCCCATAGATATGATTACACCAATTCTCTATAAAAGGGAGCATAGAAGGAATTGGAGGAGATCTTGGAGACAGATTATGAAAGCTTGAAGGGAACCCAGAGGTTGGAAGAAAGAGTTTAGGGAATATTCTGACTTTAGTCTTGATCCAGCAGTGAAGCCTAAATCGCAAACCACACTCTCTATAGGTACAACCTTCCACAAACCATAAAATGGGGGAACTTAACAATAATAATAGAACCAAGAACCTAAATGGTGGAACCGTGAACTATCTACTTCTCACGAATGAACTCCCAGTGAATGAAAGTCCCCCATACCCTCCTTTGATATGGTGTTTCACATAGTGTATCACTACACAGATTTAATCCGACGCCACGTACTGCATTAGTATGCAGAGGGAACTCAAAGTGGCATGACGGACCACGTACCACAGTGGTGCACAGTAGCCCATACCCATGCATGTGTACCGCATCAGTATGTGGACGACCTATCTTCCCTCATACCACTAAGGTATGCGGAGCTTCCCCCATCCCATATAAGAAACCAATACACAAATGGGGTGTTTTCGAGAATCATTTCCACCAGTTCCAACCTTTCCCCTTAAAAAACTGTCTAGTCCTCCATAATCCCTCCATAAACCAGTCCCCCGGCATCAGGCCAAATCCTCTTTTAAAGCCACTGGACCCATATGATCAGACTATTGGGTGCATCATCATGCCCCTTTGAGTCTACATACCCATGGTAAGCGGAGTCATGAAGGCTCTCCCCACAATAGTTCAGGCTTCGAGAATGTTTGTGGGTCTACTTTCCCATGGTAACCCAGATTCAAACCTTGGGATTCCAATGTGAACCCCCATATTCTAGGGATTAATGGTGATCACTTGCTTTCCCATTTAATGAGGAATAGTGATCAGTTAAACGAGTTATGTTCGCTTCCCATTTAACGAGGAAGAAACTCCTCCCCTTCCCATAATGTATTCTGGGGCCCTCCCACTAAGGTAAGTCCCCAATCTTACAAGGCTAAGTCGTATGACCTTTAATGTCATTTCACATTGAAAGGTTCATCGCTCAGTTCCCTCACCCACTGTCACCCCGACCTCTTCCATCATAGGTTCTCCCTCTCCCACCAACAGGAGAGGAAACATGTGGTTGGTTGGATCTCTCGCATCCTCTTGTTTCTCACACCGAGCACAACTCATGTGGTCTTAGAGGTTTTTCATGATTACAACATCTACATAATTATGAACTACGACAACTCTGGTTCTTTGTCAAACCAGGATACGTAGGACTCTATCTTGAAGGCCCGATTTCAAAAGGGTGACCCTCCAAAAGGGTTCACCCAAATATGATTTCTCTAAGGGGTAGCTCTCATGCATAAGACCCACACAAATCTGAACTACAAGAACTCTAATTCCTGATCAAACCAGGATACATAGGACACTTACTTGAAGGCCCAATCTCAAAAGGGTGCCCATCCAAAAGGGTCCACCCAACCATGTCTGTAAGGACCCAACCCCAGTTGCCCAGAGTCGATTCCTTATTTGATTACGTTGGCATACATACAAGGAATACAAATCTCCAAATACTGAGTAGTTTAGTATTATTGGAAACAATTTACATACATAATTTTATCATTACAACATGAAGGGAAACAAAAAATCTATTTTATTCCACTAGAAACATCATGTCTCATAGATTATTCTTGCAAGTCATTCGTAAACTACTTCTTCATATCCTGAGAAAATGAAACATAAGAAATGGGTGATCTCAAATGCTAAATAAGAGTAAGCAATACAACAGAAGATAATATAAACATTATACATGGTGAATAATTGAAAACACATGCCTTTAATAATAAATATGAACACATTATGGCAAAAAAATGAACTGAGTAAATAATGCCATAATAAAACATAACCATAGGTATTCTACTAGTCGAATAACCACATGAAATTTCAATTAATAGCTTTATAATGAGGGAAGTGAATATGATGGACATTATGAATCATTTTTTCATGGCCTCTTCCAAGACATCTAGTGATTAATGCCTCGGCCAAAATCCATATCACATTGGGAAAGGCCTCCGCCAATTCCACGTCTATTTGTCTCATGAGACCTACTGATGCCTCGAGGGGATATAGCGGGACCCACCCATAACATAATAATTCAAATTCATTCCTCATGTGAGTGGGGATAAACATAAACAACATATATACTCATATTTAAACTATCATATGAAATGTAACTATCTTTCCCCAATCATTAAACATAAAACACTAACCATTTAGAATAATATAGTGAATGGTTTTAGGATAGATTATCCAAAATAGAGTTAGTCATAAACCATTAAATAAAATATGGTAGATGACTTAATAAATTATTAAACCCAATAATACCATGGAATCAACAAGATTTTTTAATTAGATGAAAACACTCTTATAAAATCATTAAGCAATTCTGGAGATAAATACTCTTTTATTTTGAAAAGAAGAGTTCTTTTGGAAAAATCTTTGTATAAAACCAGAAGTGAAGTAAGATAGTATTTTCATAATTAAATGAGTGATTTTATAAATATAATGGTTTCCAAAAACATATTATAGAGTGCCCTTGAAAATAGGTAAGAATTTGAGAAATCCCCTTGAACTGGGCTTGTATTTTGGAAACAATTTCGAAAGTTCCTTTTAAAACATGTAACTATCCATAAAATAATGAAGGATTATGGTTTGTAAACAAATATATGATACTAAAACATAATATATTAGGAGTACATAACAATACATAAGAATTTCATTGAGGTATTTAGACAATGAAATTATCCCAAATGAAAATCGAAGTTCGGGTTGAAAACCCTTACCTTAACTCCAAACGTGTTCCTATCTTGTACTTAAGCTCATGTAATATGAAATTATACTTGTTAATAACTTATTTCAGAACCTATTATACATGTATTTAGTTTACCATAATTATGTTTAGTTCATTTATGTCTTTATTGACAAGTTATTGTATTGAATTCCGTCGTTCTGGAGTGTTCGTTTCCTTTATTTTCATATTCGGTTCACTTGTTTTTATTTAATGAAGTTCATGTGGAATGGTTATAAATATCCAGGATTGAAATTATATATTATTAATGAACATAAATAATTTATAATGGTAATTTCCATCATTTGGTTACATGGAATGAGGATGAACCATTAGATGACCACCACTTCGATTATTCAGCGGTATTTGGAAAATTATGAACTAGTTTTGTCATATAACATAATTATATGTACATATTCTGGTTCCTGAATATTAATTAGGTTATAAAACATATATTATAGTATGTTTAAACCATGAATATGGTTTCATGACCAGTAATTAAGAATAAATTGAATAATGAAACTTCGTCGTCCATTAAGGTTATAAATCAGAACCTCATGGACGTCGATTTTGTTTATAAAATAAAAGGGAGGGAGTAAGAATATTTATGATGGTTCTTCCATTCACATGATATAATTCCAGTATATATATGTTACTGGAGTTATCATTATCATTTGGATAGAGGAGGTTAGGAGAGGATTACAAAAGTATATAAATTGAAATAAAACCAAATGAGAAAGAAGGGTGCTTTACCTCTTGAAATAACCTCCTTGAGAAACTCCTTAAGGGAAGGGTTTTTGGTCTTTTAGAAAGACTAAGATCTTCCTGGTCATGGGTAGTGACTAGGTAAGGGTAATTGGGCAGAAATTTTAGGATCTTCAAGGCTTAGAGGTGTGAAGAGAAGAGGTAGTGGTGGGGGGTTTTATAGTGGAGGAGAGGAGTAATTTTTGAATATTTAATTCATTATTTTATTATTTCCCTTAAGACAACCAATAGTATTGTTTCATGTGACCCCTAATAGTAATAATGGAATTTGAGTTCAAACCAAGTGGGATTATATCATCCTTTCATCACCTATGATGCAGTAAATCAAGTATTTAGCATTTATCGTATTTTATCGTATTTTACTATTCATCAAAAATTCTAGAATTTCAGAAAAATCCCAAAAATTCACCCCTACCATTTTTCGACATGTAGAATTCAAAATTGAAGTCCATTTTTGAAAAATAATTTTCTAAATATTATTAATTTAACTTTTAAATAAAAGAATACTTAATTCAAAAATTAATAGTTCTAATTATACAACTACTTGTTTATCATAATGAAAAATTAACCAAGATGTTATTATCTTCAAGCCTTAAGAAAATAAAATAATAATAAAATTTACTATTCATTAGGGTCATACTACTATTCATATTACTATTCATAAGGGTATGTTACTATTTACTAAAAAATCGAGTTTGCTCTATCAGACTCCAAATGACTTACTGAACACAACTCTAGACGACCATTTTTCGAAATTCAAAACATAGAAGAGGAAAAGTTGTGTTTTAATATCTATATTATAAAATTTAATTCTATATTTACTTTCAAAACTTTGGGGTGTTACATTCTCCCCTCCTTACAAAAATTTTTTCCTCAAAATTCACAGAATATTACCTAAAAAGATTTGGGTATGTCTTTAACATAAGATCCTCAGTTTCCCATGTTTCTTCCTCCATCTTATGGTTCCTCCATAGAACCTTCACCAGATGAGTCATCTGATTTATCAATACTTGTTCTCTAGTATCAATAATCTTAATAGGCTCCTCACAGTAAGATAGATTGGGCTCAAGTTCCACTTCATCATAAGTGAGTACATGTGTTGGTTCTAGAATGTACTTTATTAACATTGACACATGGAACACATTGTGAGCCTTGGAGAGACTTGGCGGCATTGCCAAATGGTAAGCTATGGCTCCAATTAGGTCCATAATTTCAAAAGGTCCAATGTACCTGGGACTTAACTTTCCCTTCTTATCTAATCGTATACTACCCTTCCGTGGATATACCTTAAAGAAAACGTGATCACCTTCTTGAAATTCCAAATCCTTTGGTTATCAGCATAGCTCTTTTGCCTACTTTGAGCTATTTTGATATGGTTCTGGATAATCTTCACCTTTTCCATTGTTTCTTCAAAAAGTTTTGGGCCCACGAGCTTTCTTTCACCAACATCATCCCAACAAGGTGGTGTATGACATCGCCTCCCATATAATGCTTCACAGGGTGCCATCTGTATACTTGAATGGAAGTTATTTTTGGATGAAAATTCTACGATAGGTAAATACTGATCCCACGTGCCTTGAAAATCAAGTGAACAAGACCTCAACATGTCTTCCAATGTTTGAATCATCCATTCTGATTATCCATCAGTTTGTGGGTGGTAGGCAGTGCTCAAATGAAGATTAGTATCCAGGGACTTCTGAATACTTTTCCAGAATCTTGATGTAAAACGTGGATCACGATCAGAAACAATCGATAGGGGTACTCCATGAAGTCTCAAAACTTCATTAATATATAGTCTTGCTAGACGTTCAAGTGGTAGATCTTCTCTTATAGCAATAAAATGTGCTGACTTGATAAGACGATCAACAATGACCCATATTTCATTGTTCCTTCTAGGATTATTTGGTAGTCACATGACAAAGTCCATCGTGATATTATCCCATTTCCACTCAGGTATGGGAAGAGGTTGAAATACTCCTCCATGATGCTGCCTTCCAGATTTCACTTATTGACAAACCATACATCTTGACACAAAATCAGCAATCTCCCTCTTCATGTTGTCCCACCAAAAATGTTCCTTCAAATCTCTATACATCTTTGTGCTACCAGGGTGTATAGAGAAATTGGAACTATGAGCATCATCCAATTATTCCCTTTTTAGATCAGGTATATCGGGAACACAAAGTCTCTTCCCAAATTTTAAAATTTCATCTTCATATACGAAGTCACTCAATCTCCCATCATTCACAGCTTTAATATTATTTTAAAACTCCTCATCATCAGTCTGAGAACTTTTTATCATTAAAAGTAAAGATGGCTTGGAAACCATTTGAAAAGGAATTTATGTTTCACCTTCCATGGTTATTCCCATATCCATCTTTACTAGATCCATGAAAATAGGATTCCTTTCAACTCTCATATTGTTCAAAACTCCATGATTCTTTCTACTCAAAGCATCTGCCAACTTATTTGCCTTCCCCGGGTGGTAGTGTATCGTGCAATCATAATCCTTGAGTAGTTCAAGCCATATCCTTTGCCTCATGTTGAGTTATTTCTGTGAGAAAATATACTTCAAACTCTTGTGAACAGTATAAATCTCACATTTTTCACCATATAGATAATGTCTCTATATCTTCAGAGAAAATATTACAGCAGCTAACTCAAGATCATGATTAGGATAGTTTTTATCATGAATTTTTAGTTGTCGTGTTTCATAAGAAATAACAATATCATTTTTCATAATGACACAACCAAGTCCTTTCATTGAAGCATCACTATAAATAACAAACCCGTCATTCTCCGATGGTAGAGTCAATATAGGATCATTGACTAATCTTCTCTTCAGTTCTTTGAAACATTCTTCACAATCTTTTGTATAAACAAATTTAACCCCTTTACGTGTGAGCTTCATTAGCAGGTTATCCAGTTGGGAAAAATTCTGTACAAAACGCTGATAATAACCTGTTAAGCCAATAAAACTACGTACCTCAGTTATGTTTGTTGGTGTTGGCCAATCTTGGATTGCCTTTGTATTTGTAGGATCAACTAGGATTCCATCCTTAGAGACAATATGGCCAAGAAAAGAAATCTCCTGAATCCAGAATTCACACTTGCTAAACTTCCCATATAATTCATGTCTTCTAAGAGTCTTCAGGATAATGCACAAGTGATTTTCATGATCTTCGTAGCTTTTAGAGTATACCAAGATATCATCAATAAATACCACTACAAAATCATTGAGATATTCTTTGAAAACTCTGTTTATTAGATCCATGAAGACAGAGGGTGCATTAGTCAATCCAAAAGTCATTACTGTAAACTCGTAATGCTCGTACATGGTTCGAAACGCTGTTTTCAGAATGTATTCCTTCTTCACACTTAACTGATGATATCCATATCAAAGTTAAATCTTTGAAACGTATTGATCTCCATGAATTTGGTCAAATAAATCATCAATGAGAGGTAGGGGATACTTATTCTTTATTGTAATAGCATTTATTTCCCTATAATCAATGCAAAGCCTCATGGATCCATCTTTCTTCTTGACAAAGAGGATAGGGGATCCCCATAGAGAAACACTAGGTCAAATAAATCCCTTATTACTCAATTCCTCTAGTTGATTCTTTAGTTCCACTAATTCCACAGTGGCCATTCTATAAGGGGTCTTCGATATGGGCCTTGAACCAAGAATTAAATCAATGGAAAAAATCAATTTCTCATTCTGGAGGATGTCCAGGTAAATCTTCTAGAAACAAGTCAACATATTCTCTCACAATAGGTACATCCACTATTTGAACATTCCTTTCCTAGCCCACAATTTTTTCATTCTCTTCCTCCCCAATAATTGAATTTAGTTGAGCTACTGGGGGTAGATCTAGATAAGAATCAGGTGGTGACGATTCTGCTCTAAAGATAAGGTGTTCTTTATCATTGTCATCAAAAATCATAACCTCCTTCTTCTTATAATAAATTTTTGCATCATGGTCTGAAAGCCAATCCATATCGAGGATTATATCAAATTCAATCATGGGTATGACGATGAGATCAGTAGATAAAGAACATTTATATGCCATAATGGGAACTGATTTACAGAACTTTGTAGCAATGATACTTCCCTTAGGTGTTTTGACTAAAAACTCCCTTGTTAAATCAAATTGAAAATATCTAATTTTCTTAGAAAACTGGGAAGATATGAAACAATTCGATGATCCAAAATCAAATAAAGCATTGTCTAAACTTGGGGAAACAATTAAAGTACCTTCCACCACATCATTAGGAACTTCAACCTCTGCAGTTGTGATTGCATAAGCTTGTCCCTGATCCCTTTCCCTTTTCTGTTGAATATTTCCTTGACGTTTCGGACAATCATTAGCATAGTGTCCAATCTCTTGACAATTATAGCATTGAATATCATTGGATTCCTTCTTCCCTTTGCAATCACCAGCAAGATGGACTTTCTGGCCATATTTTTATCATACTCCTTTTCCTTTTAATCATGCACCAGGGTGTTTCCTTCCACAATTGTCACATGGTGGAAATTCAACTCTTCCTTTCTTCCCCGTTTCTTTATTTCCTTTCCCAGGGTTTTCAGCATCCCTCTTCTTTTCTTGCTTTCCCTTAAAGTCATAAGACTTAGAGAATTCTTTTTCTATCTTGATGGCACATGAAACTATATCCTCGTATGATGAAAAACATTGGGAGACCAGTTCCTACCGGAGGAATGGCTTTAGGTCATCAAATAATCGATCAATTTTTCTCCTTGGATTTCATATGTAGTCTACAACATGTCTTGATAATCTTGTGAAGTTAGCTTCATACCTTGCAACATTCTCATCTTCCTTCTGCCTCAGATTCAAGAATTGTCTCTCCATATCTGCTTGCTTCTCACGAGGGGAATATTTTTCTAAGAAGATTTCCTTAAAATCCCTCCATTCCATATCTTCTATCTCTTTCTCCTCCTTTGTGTTTTGGATTAATGACCACCACTGATCCGCATCTCCTGATAGATGATATACTGCCATGATAACCATCTCTCTTTTATTACATTCCAAAGCGAGAAATATCTTCTCAAGGGAACATATCCACTTCTCTACTACAAACGGGTTTGTAGTCCCGTTGAATGATGGAGGTTGTTGTCGCATAAAGCGATCTAGCATGGCTCCTCCACATGGTGGATCGGGATGCTCTATACGGGTAAGGTTATTATTCATAACCTGAGTAAGTTTTCCCATTATAGTTATGAGTTGCTCAGCACCAGTCATAGAACAAGATCCAACATCATTGTCTTGCGTCAGAGGAAAATCTCTATAGGGGACACGTGCATTCATGCGATTTCCATTCTTTCTGTCACAACCCGACCCTACCCGAGCTCGAGCCGCAACTACCCCAAGCCCACCTCCATAGGCCAGGGGCTGGCGACCAGTGCTGAAGGCATAACAACTCGGGGAGGCCTTTTCCTGAGTACCTGTACACACACACGCAGCACACTCAACACAGAAGTGCAGAGTAAAAAAGAAAAGTAAGGTGTCAATTGCTATAAATAAACCACAAATGTGCATCGACCTCTAAACAATACAAGCAGGTGCTAAAGGTAAATTGAAGAGAAAAGGGAAAAACACGCGCCCAACCAGAAAAGTGCCACAACCCGGCAATAGGTAACAAAAGAAAAACAGATGGGAGATTCCCACACCTGGAACCCGACTATGACCACCGCACGCGGTCCAAGCCCCTGAACTCCTAAGCTCCACTGAATTCATGATCCACCTGTTCATCGTCTGCAAAGGCACACCAAGTGCGGGTAAAGCCCAAGCAGGGGTGAGTATAAAAATACTCAGTAGGATACCCCTAAGGCTCGAGGGAGCAACAAAGGAGGTAATGAAGGGTGAGAAGTAGATCGAACAGGGAAAAGTAAAGGAGTAAAACCGAGAGTGCAGCAAAGAGTAACAGTAGAGAGTCCATCTCAACCCAACAAGAGAAAGGAGATAGACTCATCCAGACACAAGGAGTTGGAAACAGTGAGAATATGAACTTCTCGTCGAGTCTTCGCTACCTATAGAAGGAGAGTAGACTCGTCCAACCATGAGAAGCTAGACACGGAAAGCACGTGCCATACCCCGTGCGTTTTCGCCTCTCCTAGAAGGAGAGTAGCAAAACCCAAGGAGTGGTTACTGGAACAAGGTATATACATATCCATATGCTCAATCAAGAAGCCCAAACAAGATCGTAAGGGGATATCCATCCCATAGCTCAGCCCAAGAAAGTGAGTAGCCGATAGTCCCAAAAGTAACCACCATCGATGCCCAGCATCCCGCGCGTCTACCCCGAACTACAAGTCAAGGGCTCAAATCACCGCACCTCGAAACTATCCGCTTTGGGCGGCACTGACTCGCCCTCACAGTTTTAGGTCGCATCACAAGGATGTGTCTCAGTGGGGAAAGCACCCCTCGTACTTGAGAGTTCTGGGGGAACGTCAAGACACACCTCGTCACTGCCCCATAGTCGAGAGGTCTCCTCAAAGTCGACAGGCGACCCCCTGCCCAGCCCCGCTGGAGGGTGATCCCTGGAAGTCAACGGGTTCCCACTGGAGGGAGACCCAGCAAGAGTCAACGGGTGTCACACTGCCCAGTCCTGTAAAAGGGTAATCCACTAGAGGACGACCAGGATAAAGTCGTCGATGAGTCCCAATGCCTAGTCCCGTAAAAGGGTACTCCATAGGAGGGAGGCTCAGAACCATCATCAAGGACCACTTCCCAGCCCGGCTGGAGGTAAACCTGGCATCGGGGACCACTTCCTATCCCTGCTAGAGGTAAGCCCAGCATCAGAAACCACTGCCCAGCCCCGCTGGAGGTAAACCTGGAACCGCTCTGGCCATCCTAGCTGGATGGTACTGCTTGGTGAACACCGTTGTACTGGTCATCCCTACTGGATGGTAACCTGTTGGCCATCCCTGCTAGATGGTAGTGCTTTGGCCACCCCTGCTAGGTGGTACCACACTGGCCAGCCCTACTGGAAACAAACTCCTGGCCAGCCTTGCTGGAAACAACCTCCTGGGTAGAGGATCGGTGCCAACGTAAAGTGTTGGTCACACCGATTCCTCAAGAACTCTACTAGGGAACCCGAAGGAATGGGAGAAACTCCTCGGGCCTCTCAGGGTGATCACGCTCCAATCTGCTGAGTCACAGTCGAAGAGGACTGAGACAACTCATCCCAGAAAGTGGGAAAACACCCACGTTGTATGAGCACATGTGGCCGTAAACGGTGCCACAGTCCGGTGAAATGGCACGATACTGAAACCCCTCACAGCTGATGAAACAAAGGAAACAAACCATCTCTGTCGGCCAAATGAGAACATGACCTAGGGAAAACTCAACCTTGCTGGTCAAACAAACGAGAACAGAACCAGGGGAAAACTCAACCCCACTGGTCAACAAATGAGAACAAATGAACCCTCTACGTCGTGAGAGGTCAAAGGTACGTAAAGCAGAACATGACACGCACATGGGGCCCAAACGACGTGTGGCCCCGAGTTAACCCCAACCAAGTGCACAAATGTTCTCAGGTACCAACATCCACATGTACCTCCCAGCGTTCTTGTATACTCTCAGAGTATACCACGTCTCCAGCCAAAAGGCTAATTTGCACACGGCACCCATCATCAACGCGAAGGCGTAAACGTAACAACTCCAACTTGCCACCTCAACGGCTGAGGCACAGCCAACCACATCTCTTTAAACACCAACATCACTCTCCCAGGAGTGAACGCAATCACACGCCAAGGGTTCCCTATAAACACAGCAGGAAGAACCACCATTGGTACACCTTTCATATTTCCACATTTAATAAGATCGCGTAAGAGGCTCTGCTTGCCTGAATAGATTACACCGTTGTAATCCTCGCGGAAAAACATGCGAGATCGACTAATTACTCACCTCCAATGGATATTCGACAGAAAAGTCATCCAACACCACTTTATGCCCGAACGACATCCTGTGATCCCGAGCCTTGGCCCCAAAAACAGTCGGGCGCATCGCACCATTGCGATCCCCTCGGGAGAACACGTCAAAAGGACTACTCACTTGAGTGGAACAGATATCTGGAGAAAAAGATGCATTCTAGCACACCGTACATGAGCAGTGCTACGTGGGACCCGCATCCTAGTCCCGAAGCACAACAAACGGATCGTACTGTTGTGATCCTCCTGAAAAAGTACACAAGATGGACTATTCACTTGTCCAAAACGGACACCTGGTGATAAAGCTGGAAATCACCGCCAACTCCCAAAATGGCCCCCATGGGGATCACACCACTGTGCGGAATTAAACTGGGCGGATTGCACCATTGTAATTCCCTCGAAAAAACAACCAAAATTGACTACTCGCACGCTCTGAAAGGACGTCCGATGAAAAAGTTGCTAAACGCTGCTCGCATATTAAAAGATGGCCCATGGGGCCCATGTCTCAACTGCGGTTTCAACGCCCGAAACCACACTATAAAACTCTGGCTCAACTACAGGGTCACAACGCCACTGACGGCGCTCAATTCAAACATCGGATATGCCCGCGCCATCCAAAATAAGAACCCCTGAGAAAAATGCTCGTCCACTTAAAGTCATGTCGTGCCCTGAGCCCCTCGTCTCAGGAATTAAAAATTCATGAGACCATACCAAAAATCTCGTCTCGACGCCAGGAAGGCACTGCCACAAACGGCACCCAAAACGGACACCCGTAATGAAAATTACGGGTGTCCGAAGTTGAGGGGGCAAAGCCACTTGGGCTGGACCTGCCGGTCCGCCCGGCCGTGGACTCGCAGTCCACGCGCGGCCCGGCCCTAGTGGCCGGTCATCCCATCGCATGATGGCCCGCGAGTCGCGGGTCGTGTTCCCCCACTGGGGTCACGCGCTGCGACCCCGATGCTCCTTTGCACCCCGGCGAGCACCGCCTCGCGCCGACGCCCTGGAGCCACCAGGCTCCCTAGAGCCACCGCCTTCCGCCACGCTCCCCCGACGCCCCTAACCCCTGGTCGTCCACCGCCTGCGATCCGCGGCCTCCGCCGCCACTGGCTCGGCCTCCACTGTTGCTCTACCATCCCTGCTCGCCGAACCGCCGCTGGAACCCCGAAATCCAGCCGGAAACTCAAAAAACACCCCAAACTTCGTCGGACATTTGTGATCTCCTCAGAACTCAGAATTGAAATCTGTAACAAGCGTCGGAAAGAGCATGAAATATACTATGCATACATGGGATTTTCTTGAAGAAATATCAACAATTTGACACAATAATTTGGATTCAAAGGAGGCTCAGGAATTAAAAATAAAAACAACAACCGCTTACCTGCGAGGGCGTATCCCAACGCTTCGTCGTCGAACCGCTGGAGCTGTCATCGCATTGGAGAGGAAAGGATAGAGGTGGAGGGATTTAGAATGAGCTCTCCTTGATTGAGCTCTTCCACCAGGGGAGAACATTATATGGGAAGGGGAGATGAAGGGTTTAAATAAAAAAATAATTAATTAAATTTTTAATTAATTTAAACCTATAATTTAACCCGCATCTGAAACCTTTGACAGAGTCAAGGTTAAGCCTCCGCTAGGCCAAAAACCACCTCCTAAGCACAACAGAGGTCTAAGAATTTTAATCTGAGGCCCCATTCAAAAGTTATTAAACACGACACCGGAGGCCTCCAAATTACAAAAACGCCCCCGGGGCCATTTTTCACTGACGGCCCGCGACTGCGAAACTTACACCCCTCCTAGGGTAAACGGCACGTTCCAAACTCAACAGTTCCCTTGGTTTTCCCATATGAGCCACCGTTAAAGAGATACTTTAGTTTAACCATTAAATGGATAAATTAATTAATAAATTTATTCGTTTAACATTCCCGTAGTGGGCGAGGGGTCCAAACATCCCGCGTTGACATGCTTTATGTCGTTCCAAGGGTAAAAACCCCATTTCGAACCCATCTGTACACTCAGATTTATAATCTAAATCACTGTTTAGGAGTTATCCCATTTATTTGGCGTGCACAGTGTGAACGCACTGAAAATTTAATTCTGGCCACACCAGGGCTTGGAATTGCACGCTGTCTGAAGGCACTACTCTAGAATAACATCAAGAATATTCCAAAGTCTTATATAGCCAAAACTGGGTTCTTAAATCATTACCTCCTTCAAGATTTTCGTCCCCAAAAAGCAAAACTAGGGAACAACTCAGGGTACTAAGCCCACACCTGGCTCTCTCGTACCCAGAAGAACTCTTGCACAGTCCCACGTCACCGCACACAGACCAAGGGGTTTGATCTGTTCATGTGAGGTCTTCCCTTGTCGATGACATGCATAGGAGTATGCACGCATCTTCTCGGGTATGTCACGTGGGAGATTTCATGCACCCACTCCAGCCTTTGTGGTTAGGGCAAGGTGGTAGGGAACCTCACCATCCCTTTGCACGGTCTCAAACGGACCGAAGGCTCTCGGGGGTAGCTCACCTACCCGACCGAACCCTTACGTTGCACACCATGACTGGAATCACCGCCCACACCTGGAACAAGGCCCGGTGATTCCCTCCTTCATAATATCTATATGGTGGAACACCCAAGGATATCTGGTCGCGCAAGGTTTCACAGTCGATGACTCTCAACCAAGACTCTCTTACACGCTCGGAGAGCGATGGAGTCGACGCCATCGACTAAAGAGGAAGGTTACACACCTTCTACTCTACCAACACAGGGTTACACCTGATGCCCTGAGTCACCCTGGTAACACCTCAAAAAAGGAGAAGGAAGAAAAGCATTCCACACACAGAGTCTAACAATTCTACTGCAAAAAGTAGAATAGTTGTAGAGCGTACCTCTTACCACCTCATGCTCTACAGGATCGTAGACATCCAAAGCTCGCGGTTGTCCGCGGTCCCAACTGTCAGCTCTCGAAGCCTAACGTAGACCGCCTAGTGGTGATGGGAAGACCTTGTAAGGTCATCCCCCACTACCAGCTCCTCCCGCTCTTCTTCTAGCACCACCTCTCTGGGCAATACTCCGATCAGGGCGCTGCCTCTTCCACGGTGGTGCACCTACTGCCTGCCCGAAGCTCTCTGCATGCCTGGTCAGGTAGTCATGTTCTAAGTGACCTCTCCTATCACAAGCATAGAACTGACTCCCTCTGGGCTTCACTGGTTCCCTCCGGCGTCACTGTGGTGTACGACCATGCCCCTGAGTCCGATTTTCAGAAATCCACCTACGTCGAGGTTCTGTTTGCTAACGCCTGCTAGCTGCGGCAGACATATCGGCTCCAACGTGCCTGCTACCACCACTAACTCTAGAACGTGAAAGGAAGCTCTCTGTCACCATCGCCTACTCTAGCACCCCGGTATATGTGGAAATACCTAAGGGTACTATGACAGCACGAATCTCTCGGCGGAGACCCTGCTCAAAATTTCTCCCTTGGATGTTGTCGTCATGGACCAAGTCTGGGTAAAAGCGTGCACGGTCTGCGAAACTAGTCGTGTACTCGGCCACTGTCATCCTTCCCTGCTGAAACTGCAGGAGCTCCTGAATCCGAACGGAGCATAAGTAGGAGGGGAAAAACTCCTCATGAAACAACAACTGAAATTCGCCCCATGAAAGTGACTACTCATCAAGAAACTGTGTCACCAGACTCCACCAATGTCAAGCTGCTCCACGAAAAAGGTTGGCAGCAAAATCCACCATAAGATCTGTCAGAGTCTGCACAAGCCTAAAAAGGTGAACCACTGTCTCCAGCCAAACCTCTGGAGCCTGACGGTCTAGCTCACCACTGAACCTCAGCGGTCCCTGCTGCTGGAACTCGCAGAGTGCACTCAACCTGCGCTCAAACTCAGTCTGCTCTACTGAAGTTGTCTGCTCTACTGAAGATGTCTGCTACTCAATAGGTGGGGGTACTACTACTGGCCCACCTGGAGAAAGGGACTCTCATGGTAGGTCCTAGACTGAGGCCTCGTAGCTCACAGGGTCATCGTCACGAACCAAAGCTGGTATCCTGGTTGGCTATCTTTACGGAGATATCCTGAATATTATCAAGGAGTTCCACGATCAGATGAGCATATATGTATATCACAACAACAAAAACGATGGGGAGCTGACTCAACAAGGAAAGTCAAGACTCAATCCTATTTGATGCACAACCAATTTTCCCTGCAACAAGTGTCTCAGCATGCCAAGTCGACAAGTGGGTTATTAGGGTCCTGGTGAATGGATACGTCGGTCGCTGCACCATCACTGGACTCCCTGGCCTGAGAGCCGCTCTCGAGACACGTTAACACTGTTGCCCTAAATCCCAACCAATTCCTTTTTATTCTAGGGACGTCCGAACAGTGTCCCAAGGAACGAACCACCTTTGATACCACTTTGTCACGACCCGACCTTACCCGGGCTCGAGCCGCAACTACCCCAAGCCCGCCTCCATAGGCCAAGGGCTGGTGACCAGCGCCGAAGGCATAACAACCCGGGGAGGCATTTGCATGAGTACCTGTACACACACATGCAGAAAACTCAACGTAGAAGTGTAGAGTAAAAAAGAAAAGTAAGGTTCCAACTGCTATAAATAAACCACAAATGTGCATTGGCCTCTAAACAATACAAGCAGGTGCTGAAGGTAAACTGAAAATAAAAGGGCAAAACACGCACCCAACCAGAAAAGTGCCACAACCTGGCAACAGGTAACAAAACAAAATAGCTGGGAGAGTCCCACACCTAGAACCGACTATGACCACCGCACGTGGTCCAAGATCCCGAACTCCTAAGCTCTACTGAAGTCACGATCCAACTGTCTTCCGTCTGCAAGGTCACACCAAGTGCGGTCAAAGCCCAAGTAGGGGTGAGTATAAAAATAATTAGTAGGATACCCCGAAGGCTCGAGGGAGCAACAAAGGAGTTACCGAAGGGTGAGCAGTATATCGAACAGGGAAAAGTAGAGTACAACCGAGAGTGAAGTAAAGAGTAATAGTAGAGAGTCCAGCTCAACCCAACAAGAGAAAGGAGAGAGCCTCGTCCAGACACAAGGAGCTGGAAACAATGAGAAGATGAACTTCTCGTCGAGTCTTCGCTACCTATAGCAGGAGAGTAGAATCGTCCAACCATGAGAATCTAGACACGGAAAGCACGTGGCATACCCCGCGCGTCTTTGACTCTCCTGGAAGGAGAGTAGCCAAAACCCATGGAGTGGGTACTAGAACAAGGTATATACATATCCATATTCTCAATAAAGAAGCCCGAACAAGATCGTAAGGGGACCTCCATCCCGCAGATCATCCTAATAAAGTGAGTAGCCAACAGTCCCAGAAGTAACCACCATCGATGCCCAGCATCCCGCACGTCTTCCTCAAACTGAAAGTCAAGGGCTCAAATCACCTCAACTCGAAACTATCTGCTTTGGGCGACACTGACTCACCCGCACGGTTTTAGGTCACGTCGCAAGGATGTGTCTTGGTGGGGAAAGCACCCCTCGTACTTGAGAGTTCTGGGGGAATGTCAAGCCACACCTCGTCACTGCCCCACAGTCGAGAGGTCTCCTCAAAGTCGACAGGCGACCCCCTGCCCAGCCCCGCTGGAGGGTGATCCCTGGAAGTCGACGGGTTCCCACTGGAGGGAGACCCGACAAGAGTCGACGGGTGCCACACTGCCCAGTCCCGTAAAAGGGTAATCCACTGGAGGGCGACCTAGCTAAATGTTGAAATAGTGGGTGCCCTAGACCCAACTATTATGTGCTTTTGATTACCATATCATGTATAGAGTTAACTATGCATGATGTCATCTTACCGTTATAGTGTATACTTTTCTGCGTCCACTATTGAAATGGTAATGTCCAAAGATTAATTGTTGTATCGAAAGGTTATAGTAGTTCCTAGGCTATAATGAGAACCTACAGATACTATGAAATTAATCTTAAATATATGTTCTATGGTCTAGATACATCTTACTAATCAGACATAGTAGATGTTTGACCATCAGGTGCTGGGGGCTCCTAATCATTGAGACTTATTCTCATGAAGTTCACACTTGGTGATCTCTAGTAGTGAGATCATGAGGACTGACACGCCAATAGGAACACCACATGTTTCGGGTGTCATTGGATGTTTTTATCTATGATCATGTGTAATGGCCTCCTAAATTGAGATCATTACCAATTTATGTCATTTGATTGCGTACTTTGATGCAAGATGAAAACCATGGCAATGAAGTCGTGGTGAGGTAGTTTGTGTCGGGTGCGTCGTTGGTGGCATGACATTGGTTGAATGGTCAAGAAAGGATTTTTCACTTCCAGGTTATGGAAGTAATATATCTCTGGCCATGTTGATATGGATGGAAGTACCTTTATAAGACCATGGCCATGGCAGTCGAGGGTAAATCCATTCAGTTACGTCAACAAACAATAAAGCAAGAAAAGGGCGATGACACGAGAGTGCTTCCTGCTTTATGAGATATTACAGACAAAGAGATTATATTACACAGTGCATGTTCGTAGGTTGGTTGTCGTTGCTGTGACAATCCTTATTTCTTCAGGGGCCATGATGGGTTGCTAGATCCCACTCTTGTTCTGTGAATATTATTCACAGTTGCTGAAATAAGGGCCTAGAGGGTCACACATAATAGTGTATTCAAGAATCGGCCCTATTCAGTTGAATAGGAGTTTTGGACATGGTGGGCCCCGCCACAGGGGTTCGGGATTTTTCCAAAGTTAAACGATCACCAATGAAATAAATAAATTCATATTATTCGAGTTTAGAATAATGAATATTGAATTTATTTATTAAATGTATTTATGAGTTTTAGTAAATACATGAAAAAATATTAATTGACAAATATTAAATTATTAAAGGTTCAATTAATATTTATGGGAGCAACGAGTCGGGTTAATGACTTGATTATTATCATGTGATGTATTTTAATATATTACAATTAAATGATAATAATATTTATGGCTCAATTTAGTAGTCATAAAATGTCATTGATAGTGTGTTAAGTATTCGGGGCCAGCGAGGCGATACCAGGTATTTTAATTGAGCACTATAAATAGAAGAGGAGGGGCATTTTCCAAACACTATTCATAGATCTTATCTCTCCTTTTCTCTCTTCCACACTCTAGAGAGAGATGATCTGGATCTAAGGAGCTCGGATGAATATCTCTCTCGGGCATCGCTAGCGTAGCGATGTGGTGATCGTTGGAACATCGAATGCATCGTCGGTATTCCACGCTAGCACCCTGACTACGACGAACAGTGCTCCCACGGATTCTTTGAAGTGCATGTGGATGATCTAGAGGAATTCGGATTCTGATTCTTCGAGCAGCGATCGCCAACGACGAGCAGACGTCGTGCGCGGCTTCAGATTTAAACCAAGTATTTTACGGTTTAAGTTTGTGCTTAAAATCCTCCACGTGTGGTCCTCGGCTAAGACAGGGCTATTATTCTCTGACGTTGACATGTTTATGTCGACCGTCGGTGGAAAAATTTTAAAACCCACCTGTTTGGGGCTTCTGATGCATGCCCGGTTCCATCAAGTGGTATCAGAGGGAGCGTGTGTCGATTTTAATCCAAATAAATTAAATTTGCATAAAATATAATGAAGGGCATCGTTACGGTCCCAACGTCGTAGACCGTGTTTGAATCTGATATCGGATGACCCATCTGCAGTCATCCAAAGTTTAAAATCGGAATTAAACTGGTTGTTTTTTGTAAACCAGGTGAACATCCAATTATCGGAATAGTGATTTCTAGTGAACCTTAATGATGATTATTATAATAATTTAATTATAATAATAATAGTTTAATTATAGTAATAATTTTATTATTATAAAAATCTATTATAATAATATTTTATTATTATAAGTTTTTTATTCTTTCTAAGTCTAAACATAGACTTAAGAAAGAAAATAATAAAAAATATTTTTTGGGTGAAAGACCTGCAAAGAAGGTCAAGAAAAGAAAAAAAAGGGGAAGGGGACTGACCTGCAAAGTAGGTCAAGAAAATAAAAAAAAAACAAAGGGGGACAACGGCCTGCTAGGTCGCGGAAAAAAAATTTGGGGGCACCTCCTATCTGACGCACTGTAGCACACCCCGCGGCCCACTCCCTTCCCGCTCCAGCCACTGCCTCTCCTCCTCATCGTAGTGCAGGTAGACCAGACGCACTGCACCTAGGCCGCCCCCTACTTCACCATGCAACACCAACGCACTGCGGCTAAAAACTCCAGACCCCGGACTCTCTGTCCTCTCCACCTCAGCATGCCTCTCCCTATCGTGGAACTGCCGCGCACCAGGACCTGTAGCCGGAACTGCCTCGAGTGGCCCTCTGTTTGCCTCGCCTTCCTCCCATGCGGACCAGCGGTGGAGCCGGTATCCAACAACATCCGCGACATCCGGTCGCTTCATCCCACCAAGGCAAGCTAGCGCAGCCCGCGCCCCGTCTCCTGCGGGCCACCATTGCACCTCGGCTTTCAAAAGGAAGGTGTCTCTGTTCAGGCTCCTCCATGTTGGAGGCGCCCCGCTCTTCTGTGGCCGGCCCGCACCGAGTTAGCACCACATCAGCAAAAACCCTATACCACCCTTGTCTCCCTACATAGGTTGGGCAGCCTCCCCTTTAGTGCTCCACCGGCCACTGCTACCGCTCAGTCGGGCGCCTTTTCCAGTAGCGGATAGCCCTACCCGGCTGTCTTCATCCACCCGACCACATCCTCACCACCGCCCGGTCCTCCTAGTGGGCAGGTACTCTCTAAGCTCGCGCTGTCCTGAAACAAGTCTGAGATGGGTGTGTACGGGTTCGCCCCAACCCGCACACCCCTTCTGAAGTTTACGAGACTAGGGTAATTTTATTTAAAGTCAAAAATTAATTTTGATAATTAATTTAATTACAATAGTTAATTAAATTAATTAATTATTAATTTTTGGTTAAATAAATTAATGCGGCATAATTAATTTAATTAGGTGTTAATTAAATTAATTAATTAATTTAATTCTAGTTTTAAAATTAAATTAATTAATTAGGACCGAATGATTAAATTATTGAATTAAAATCAGAGTGAAATTTTAATTCAATAATATGCCCTCAAGTTTATTTTTAATGAAAGTTTAATTTTATTCTTCATTTATTTAATATATGCGAGTTTAATGCCTATATATGCTGGTCATGAGTCATTGACCTACCAATGTATGTCTGGTGTTTATTTATTTTATTTTATTATTTATTTAATTATTGAATGTGGTTTTGTAATAATTATTTTAAATAAAAAGGCAATCTGCATGTCGTCTCATAGTCGTTATATGTACAAGGGAATGCGCGCCTATTTTCAGAGTTGTACATTTTTACTCCCAAGACCCCCTCTCCTGCGTGTGAGTATAATTGGGTAATGACAAGATTATAGGTGATGCATTTCATGCCAAGTGACGGCAACGCACCAGACAGGAGTTGGTTACATTGGATGAGCAGACATTGCTATTCAAGTAGCAAGCCACGCGACTAAAGGTATTTACCCATAGGGTTTTAGTTGGTCTGTTATTCACTCAACGGATTAACCAATAGTACCGGCTCATGATCAGGTGTTCGTTTTATTTCTGCATGGTTTATTATTTTTGTGCATTTGTAATTTATTGCACGATCACATAGTATAATAATAAACAAGCATGTAAGATAAAATGAACATGTGACGCGATGAAATTTGTATTTCTTGCACACTCAATTGTGAGTGCGATCATATAGTACGTGCTTAAAAAATTAGAAAATTATTTCTTTCATCACACTAAAAATAATAAAACCCTCAAAAATATATTAAGTCTAAACAGCCTTCCATCATTCAAATATGGACAAAACTAGCTGTTTGAGGTGTTGGTTCATGCCTTATCTGAGGGTGCCACTTACTACTAGGGAGTCCTTATAAGAATGATGGGTCGACTTAACTAAAGTGCTAGTAAGGATTAGTCCTAGCTAACTTGCTATCATTTTAGAGGCAAGCGTTGAGTAAATCAAATTTTGATTTTAAGAAGCTGGGACTTCACTCAATAGATCAAGGAACCGAAAACTATAAAGCGGTCGGCCAGCCAAAAGCCTACCTAGAACCCTCCAAGTAGTGGCGTAGCCTTAGCTTGTAGACTATAAGGGGTGGTTCCAGGATCCTTGACACTAGATTACTCAAGCGACATAGTATTCCGATTCTAGCACAGAGGGTTCCTAGAATTCGATAAAATAGCGGGAGACATTAAATGATTTAAGTAATTAATCAAAATGTCTAAACTGGTAATCCAGATAAAAGGAACTCATCTGCTAAAATTTATTTTTGTAGAAAAATGACAAGTTATACCACAAGATTAAAACTGCAATATTATAATGGACAAAGTAAATGTCCACGGTGACACGAGTATCCATGAATAGTACAAGTGTGTCCGCATAGTACTATGATATAGAAAACTCAAGGTATCAGTATCCCCAATACCGTTAAACTACCTCAAGAAGCGAGGGTGAAAATGCTTACAGGAGACTAATGTATAAAGCATGTGATAGTTATATCATTATGCTTTCATCAATGCCTGGTGTCAGTTGCGGTCTCTACACCAGGACATAGATGATATAACATAAAGTCTCATCTCTGAGAAGTTTACAAGGAGAAAGCGAAACAATGATATGAATATGGAGAAGTTTACACCGGCATGTGTAAATTTAAAGATTGATCATGATATTTAAATATCATTTTCACCACATTACTCAAGTCTCGTTTTAAGTTACAAAACGAACAAGTATTGAGTAAACGCTTCATTACCTATCTAGGTAA
Organism: Viscum album; assembly: GCA_963277665.1. Classification (NCBI taxonomy): domain Eukaryota; kingdom Viridiplantae; phylum Streptophyta; class Magnoliopsida; order Santalales; family Viscaceae; genus Viscum; species Viscum album. The sequence continues at coordinate 1,527,863,518 of OY728125.1, read as the reverse complement.
GGTTCACCAAGTGAATAAGAATAAAAGACAATTAATATTTAATTGTTATGGAAGATAAATTGAAATACAATGTGAAAAGGCCAAATGCATTTAATGCCACTGACACATTCATGAAATCCTTCAATTAATGAGGTATTAACAATGGTTATATGCATTGCATATCATAAAATAATGCTACAGAAGTTTAAAACCAATAAACTGATTTAAAAAAGCAAGTTTCTGCTTCTACATTAGGCATATTCATCAATGTAATGTTTCATTTTACTACTTGGGTATTTAATACTATATGATTTTTACATATGTGTATTTAAATACAATAACCAAGTAAGTATAGAAACATTACTAGTAGTCAGGTATATTCTCCAAGTGGATGTGAAAGGGTGATACCTAGGCCAGTGGTGAGAAGTACATGACTTCTTTAATTTCCAAGTGAAATATTTGTGTTGAACTATTGTTGAGTATAACCAAAAACATTAATATCATGTGTCCTTGGACACAAGGAGACATTCTTTCAGTTTCTGAAATAAATGTTGTTTTTGGTAAACTCAATCACTAGTTCAGTGATACATGAATCATAGGCAATTAGTGATGAATATAAATGTAAGACTTATACCCAGTTGTGATAGGATAATTCTTTGTCAAGTAATACTAAAAATGGACGTCATGAATATACCAAGTATGGTATTTAGGCTCGGCACAGCTAAATACTTTTGGTATTATCGATGTCTTTAGTTTGGACAATGGAGCCTTTAGAAATAAAGGTACGTCACAAAGCTTTTGGAAATAGTTCAACATGATAGTATGAACTATTCCAAGTATAATCTAGAGGTATATATACTTCATAAGATTCTTTTAAGTAATTAAGGAATATCAAAGTGAAGTATTTTTATGGTCAGGAGATATGAGTTGCTTCGGGTTGGGATACCGAAGAATATCTCGACCAAGCATTCATCAATCATGATAATGTAGCGTGGAGCAATTCCTAAATGCACATTACCTTATCGACGTCACGAAATTGATGTTAATGGGGAGGATTCATTATGAAGTCTTACATATCAACATTGATCAACAAAATGTAGCATGCATTAATTCCTAAACGCACATTTTATACATTAAAGTATTGATGTAAGTAATATCAATGTTGGAACTGGCAGAAACTTCCATTATATTTTATGAAATTCTTTGCAAATAACAGTGATATCCCACAACCATATTCCAACTATAATGAAAAATGGATATCATACGAGTCATAGTATGATGTAAACCCATTATGTCATAAGAACATGTGTTTGGATGCAAAGAGTTTGTCAGGACATAAACAAACTAGCATCAAGACAAACACATTGTGCATTTAGTGTAATAATCCTAACAGTTGTTTAGGATGTTACATAAATCCCTAAGATAGAGGAGTAGGTAGTCAAGCAATAGACTACACTTCTATATAAGGGTGCACATCTCTATTAGAGATAGTGGGATCTATATTGACTTGTGTTTAGTCAATGCTCAAAATGCACAAGTAGTTGGCATAGGATCTAGTTCCATAAGCACAAGTGGAACAAAGTATGTTTCGAAGACACATACTGCATAGGGAGGATAAAACCATGGTGATGGTTTTTATATTCACCGTGTATGGTGATCTATTATTCAATGTGAATAATATTTCCTAAAATTAAGCAGTATATAAAAATTAGCTAAAATTGATAAGCCCAACTAAAATTCAATTAATGGATTCCATGTATCAAAGTGAAAAGGGGCTATTATTTTGAATATTGTGGTGGGTATTCAAGTGAGTTGATACATGGATGGTACGAGCTTAGTACCAATAAGGCTTGATTGGTTTCACCAAGTTTTTATGCCTAAATCTGTTAGAATTTTACTTATCATAGCTAATATCTATGATCAATTTATTTAGCATTGGATGTCATGACCACCAATTATGGATGGTGTCTATACGACGCAACCAGAAAGGGATGGTCACGTCACATAATTCTAATAAAGGTTGCAAGTTACTGAAATATGGTTTAGGATTAAAGTAAGCAACATGATCATAGAAAATACTTTTGAAAAAATGTTTTCCATGTGTCTATGCGAGGTTAGTGGGAGCATCAATGTTTTCTAAAGAAATATGTTCGGAAACATATGGAAAACAGACATTGGTATTACAATTAGTTAAGACCAAAATGAAATTTACTCTCCAATGATTGACTTAAAGTAGCAACCTATGTTCTAGGGAATAGGATCTACTAAGGTAGATCTATAGGGTGCTTAGTCCTAGTCAATCATACATATAGTGACATTGTATTGAAAAATACATGTTGGAACAATTCAAGAGATGAGTTGTTACCTATGTCATAGGGCATAATCTCTCAATGTTGACTTGTCCATGACATGGGAAGAGATAAATGCAGTGAGTTGAAATCCATACGTCAGAGCGATGGATCAATCACGTATGCCATGATATGTACAAGAACCGATATTGCCAAGGTATATTTTACAATAGGAAAATATCAGTCATATCCAGGAGCACTGCAAGGGATGTAGTCAGAACAATCTAATTGTACTTCAGGAAGTACAAAATATATATACCTGGTAAGTGGAGAAGAAAGGATACTAGTTTTGGGGATAAAAACTAGTCTTCTATAGATCAAAGTGATCCAGTATTTCAGTTAGGCTAAAGGCGATGAGCGAGTCAAGCTCATATAAGCCTGTGGTGGCCATATCTACAAGACTGAGTACATTTTAGCTTCTAAGATATCTAAGAAGCAGTTAAATGCAATTATTTGTTCCAATTCTTGGAATCGCACCTGGTGAGAAAAGTATTATCATAATGTAGATTATGATATTCTTACTAGCCAAGATGTCAAGTTATGAAAGTGGAAAAAAAGGTATATACTTACCATCTCTAGAGAAGTTTTAATCAAAGAGATGTGGTTGCTATAGCATAATAGTCATGCGACAGAACCATGGTGGACCCAGTATCTAAGGCCTTTACTCAGAAGAAACATGATTCTTATCATGTGAGTAGCTAACAAGTTTGGCTAGAAAGTTGGCTCTAGTGCAAGTGGGAGTGTTGAAATAGTGGGTGCCCTAGACCAAACTATTATGTGCTTTTGATTACCATATCATGTATAGAGTTAACTATGCATGATGTCATATTACCAATATAGTGTAGACTTTTCTTCGTCCACTATTGAAATGGTAATGTCCAAAGATTAATTGTTGTATCGAAAGGTTATAGCAGTTCCCAAGCTATAATGAGAACCTACAGATACTATGACATTAATCTTAAATATATGTTCTATGGTATAGATACATCTTACTAATTGGACATAGTAGATGTCTGACCATCAGGTGCTGGGGACTCATAAGCATTGATACTTCTTCTCATGAAGTTCACACTTGGTGATCTCTATTAGTGAGATCATGAGGACTGACCCGCTAATAGGAACACCACATGTTTCGGGTGTCATTGGATGTTCCTATCTACGATCATGTGTAATGGTCTCCTGACTTGAGATCATTACCAATGTATGTCATTTGATTGCGTACTTTGATGTAAGATGAAAACCATGGCAATGAAGTCGTGGTGAGGTAGTTTGTGTCGGGTGCATCGTTGGTGGCATGACATTGGTTGAATGGTCAAGAAAGGATTTTTCGCTTCCAGGTTATGGAAGTAATATATCTCTGGACATGTTGATATGGATGGCAGTACCTTTATAAGACCATGGCCATGGCAGTTGAGGGTAAATCCATCCAGTTACATCAACAAACAATAAAGCAAGAAAAGGGCGATGACATGAGAGTGTGTCCTGCTTTATGAGATATTACAGACAAAGAGATTATATTACACAATGCATGTTCGTAGGTTGGTTGTCATTGCTGTGACAATCCTTATTTCTTCAGGGGCCATGATGGGTTTCTAGATCCCGCTCTTGGTCTGTGAATATTATTCACATCTATCGAAATAAGGTCCTAGAGGGTCACACGCAATAGTGTATTCAAGAATATGCCATATTCAGTTGAATAGGAGTTTTGGACATGGTGGGCCCCGCCACAGGGGTCTGGGATTTGTCCAAAGTTAAAAGATCACCAATGAAATAAATAAATTCATATTATTCAATTTTAGAATAATGAATATTGAATTTATATATTAAATTTCCATATGATTTTTAGTAAATACATGAAAAAACATTAATTAACGAATATTAAATTATTCAAGGTTCAATTAATATTTATGGGAGCAACGAGTCAGGTTAATGACTTGATTATTATCATGTGATATATTTTAATATATTATAAGTAAATGATAATAATATTTATGGATCAGTTTAGTAATCATAAAATGTCATTGATAGTGCGTTAAATATTCGAGGTTGGCGAGGAGATACTGGGTATTTTAATTGAGCACTATAAATAGAAGAGGAGGAGAATTTTCCAAACACTATTCATGGAGCTTATCTCTCCTCTTCTCTCTCCCACACTCTAGAGAGAGATGCTCTAGATCCAAGGAGCTCGGATGAAGCTCCCTCTCGGGCATCGCTAGCGTAGTTATGCGGTGATCGTTGCAACGTTGAAGGCATCGTCGGTATTCCATGCTAGCACCCGGACTACGACGAATGGCGCTCCCGCGGATTCCTTGAAGCTTGTGTGGAAGATCTAGAGGAATTCGGCTTCGGATTCTTCAAGCAGTGATCACCAACGATGAGCAGACGTCATTCACGGCTTCATATTTAAACCAAGTATTTTACGGTTTAATTTTGTGCTTAAAATTCTCCATGCGTGGTCCTCGGCTAAGACTGAGATACTATTCTTCGACGTCGACATGTTTACATCGGTCGTCGGTGGAAAATTTTTAAAACCCACCTGTTTGGGGCTTCCGATGAATGCCCAGTTCCATCACTAAAATCATCGATGAGTCCCAATGCCCAGTCCCGTAAAAGGGTACTCCACTAGAGGGAGGCTCAGAACCGTCATCGGGGACCACTTCCCAGCCCTACTGGAGGTAAACCTGGCATCGGGGACCACTTCCCAGCCCCACTGGAGGTAATCCCGGCATCAGGGACCACTGCCCAGCCCCATTGGAGGTAAACCTGGAACTGCTATGGCCATCTCGGCTGGATGGTACTGCTCGGTGAACACCGTTGTACTGGCCATCCCTACTGGATGGTAAGCCACTGGCTATCCCTGCTGGATGGTACTGCTCTGGCCACCCCTGCTGGGTGGTACCACACTAGCCAGCCCTGCTGGAAACAAACTCCTAGCCAGCCCTGCTGGAAACAACCTCCTGGGTAGAATATCAGTGCCCGCGTAAAGTATTGGTCACATTGATTCCTCAAGAAATCTACCAGGGAACACGAAGGAATGGGAGAAACTCTCTGGGCCTCTCAGGGCGATCACGCTCCAATCCACTGAGTCACTATAGAATCGGGCCGAGACAACTCATCCCAGAAAGTGGGAAAACACCCACGCTGTAGGAGAACACGTGGTCGTAAATGGTGTCGCAGTCCAGTGAAAGGGCACGGTACTGAAACCCCTCATAGCTGATGAAACAGAGGAAACAAACCATCTTTGTCGGCCAAATGAGAACAGGACCAGGGGAAAACTCAACCCTGCTGGTCAAACAAACAAGAACAGAACTAGGGGAAAACTCAACCCCGTTGGTCAACAAACGAGAATAAAGGGACCCTCTACGTCACGAGAGGTCAAAGGTACGTAAAGCAGAACACGACACGCACATGGGGCCCACGTGACGTGTGGCCCCGAGTCAACCCCAACCAAGTGCACAAACATTCTCAGGTACCAACATCCACATGTACTTCCCAGCGTTCCTATAAACTCCCATAGTATACCACGTCTCTATCCAAAAGGCTAACGTGCACATGGAACCCATCGTCAACGCGAAGGCGTAAACCTAACAACTCCAACTTGCCACCTCAACGGCTAAGGCACGGCCAACCACATCTCTTTAAACACCAACATCACTCTCCCAAGAGTGAACGCGATCACACGCCAAGGGTTCCCTACCAACACCACAGGAAGAACCACCACCGGTACACCTTTCATATTTCTATATTTAATAAGATCGGGTAAGAGGATCCGCTCACCTGAACAGATTACACCGTTGTAATCCTCGCGGAAAAACATGCGAGATCGACTACTTAATCACCTCCAATGGATATCCGATGGAAAAGTCATCCAACACCGCTTTACGCCCGAACGACGTCCTGTGATCCCGATCCTTAACCCCGAAAACAGTCGGGCACATCACACCATTGCGATCCCCTCGAGAGAACACGTCAAAAGGACTACTCACTTGAGTGGAATGGATATCCAGAGAAAAAGATGCATTCCGGCACACCACACACGAGCGGTGCTACGTGGGACTCGCATCCCGGTCCCGAAGCACAATTAACAGAACATACAGTTGTGATCCTCTCGAAAAAGTACACAAGATGGACTATTCACTTGTCCAAAATGGAAACCCGGTGATAAAGCTGGAAATCACCGCCAACTCCCAAAACGGCCCTCATGGGGCCCGCACCACCATGCGTAATTAAAGCGGGTGGATTTCACCATTGTAATGCCCTTGGAAAAACACCCAAAATTGACTACTCGCACGCCCTGAACGGACGTCCGATGAAAAAGTTGCTAAACGCTGCTCGCAGCTTAAAAGACGGCATGTGGGGCCCATGTCTCAATTGCAGTTTCAATGCCCGAAACCGCACTGGAAAATTCCGGCTCAACTCCAGGTTCACAACGCCACTGACATAGCTCAATTCGGACATCGGATATGGTCGCGCTATCCAAAACAAGAACCCCCGATAAAAACGCTCATCCACTTAAAGTCGTGTCGCGCCCCGAGCCCCTCGTCTCGGGAATTAAAAATTCCCGAGACCATATCAAAAATCTCATCTCGACGCCAGGAAGGCACTACCATAGATGGCACCCAAAACGGACACACGTAATGAAAATTACAAGCGTCCGAAGTCGAGGGGGCAAAGCCACTTGGGCCGGACCGGCCTGGACCGGCCGTGGAATCGAGGTCCACGCGCAGACCGAACCTCGTGGCCGATCGTCCCACCACGTGATGACCTACAATACGCGGGTCGTGTTCCCCCGCTGGGGTCGCGTTCCATGACCCCAGTGCTCCTTTGCACCCCGGCGAGCACCGCCTCGCGCCGACGCCCAGGAGCCACCGCCTGCCACCGCACTCCCTGGAGCCACCGCATGCCGCTGCGCTCCCCCCGACGCCCCTGAACCCCGGCTGTCTTCCACCTACGAGCCGAGACCACCACCGCCGCTGGCCCGGCCTATGCTGCCGCTCCGCCGTGCCTGCGCGCCGGACCGCCGCCGGAACCCCAAAATCCGGCCAGAAACTCCAAAAACATCCCGAACTTCGCTGGACATTTGCGAGCTCCCCGGAACTCGGAATTGAAATCCATAACAAGATTCGGAAAGATAATGAAATATATTATGCATACATGGGATTTTCTCGAATAAATAACAACAATTAGACACTATAATTGGGATTCAAAGGAGGCTCGAGAATTAAAAATGAAAACAACAACCGCCTACCTGTGAGGGCGTAGCCCGACGCTTCACCGTCGAACCGCTGGAGCCGTCATCACCTTGGAGAGGAAAGGATGGAGGATGAGATCTTGAGGATGACCTCTCCTTGATTTAGCTCTTCCACCAAGGGAGAACAAGGGAGGGGAAGGGGAGAATAAGGGTTTAAATAAAAAAAGAATTAATTAAAATTTTAATTAATTTAAACCCATAATTTAACCCGCATCTGAAACCTTCGACAGAGTCAAGGTTAAGTATCCCCTATGAAAAACACCACCTACCGAGCACAACAGAGGTATCAGAATTTTAATCTGAGGCCCCGTTCAAAAGTTATTAAACTCAGCACCCGAGGCAGCCAAATTACGAAAACGCCCCGGGGGGCCATTTTTCACTGACGGCCCGCGCCCGCGAAACATACACCCCTCCTAGGGTAAAAGACACATTACAAACTCAACGGTGCCCTTGTTTTTCCCATCTGAGCCACCGTTTAAGAGATACTTGAGTTTAACCATTAAACAAATATATTAATTAATTAATTTATCCGTTTAGCGTTCCGGTAGCAGGCGAGGGGTCCAAACATCCCGCGCCGACATGCTTTATGTCATTACTAGGGTAAACACCCCATTTTGAACCCATCTGTACACTCATATTTCTGATCTGAAGCACCGTTTAGGAGTTATCCCATTTATTTGGTTTGTATAGTGCGAACTCACTAAAAATTTAATTCCGGCCACACCGGGGCTTGGAATCGGACGTAGTCTGAAGGCGCTGGTCTGGAATAACATCAAGAATATTCCAAAGTCTTCTATATCCAAAACCAGGTTCTTACACCATCCACTAGGCACCATATCTAGATAATGTCATACACTATATTAGGTTATGAATCATAATGTATAATCTTAACTTAAAAATACTCAGAAAAATTGAGATCCTACACATGGCTAATCCCATATTCACAAAAATGATTTCTTTGAGGAATATTTTCATTAAACTCCTTCATAATGGCTTGTAAAAAAATGTGAATTATCCTAAGAATATCCCTCAGGGGTGTCATAACCAAGAGTGCAGCAAGGCTCGTTTTCGTGCACTAGTTCCCATTCGAGTCGAGCTCAAAGTAGTGTTTTCGGGTTTTACCCCTATATACATCTATGCCAGAGCCGCCTTTACCTGCTCGTATCAAGACAAGGATGTATTGCTTGAAAGATCCACATAATCTATTCCTTACCAAAATACCATGATGTTATTGTATGTATATCCTCAAAGACTAACTTAGGGACTCTTCCTGAATTCTACGTTTTCTAAATCTATTTTCCAAGTATTCTACTAAACTTCTTCTGATACCAACTGTAAGGACCCGACCCCAGTTTCCTAGAGTCGGTGCCTTATTTGATTATGTTGGCATACCTACAAGGAATACGAATCTCGAAATACCAATTAGTTTAGTATTATTAGAAACAAGTTACATACATAAGTTTATCATAACAACATGAAGGGAAACAAAAACACTATTTTATTCCACTAGAAACATCACATCTCTTAGATTATGCTTGTAAGTCATTCATAAATTACTTCTTCATATCTTGAGAAAATGAAACATAAGAAATGGGTGATCTCAAACACTCAATAAGAGTAATCAATACAGTGGAAGATAATATAAACATTAGACATGGTGAATAATTGAAAACACATGCCTTTAATAATAAATATGAACACATTATGGCAGGAAAATGAACTAAGTAAATAATGTCATAATAAAACATAACCATGGGTATTCTACTAGTAGAATAACCACATGAACTTTCAATTACTAGATTAATAATGAGGTAAGTGCATATGTCAGACATTCTAAATCATTTTTTCATGGCCTCGGCCAAGACATCTAGTGATTAAGGCCTCGGCCAAAATCCATATCACATTGGGAAAGGCCTCGGCCAATTCCACGTCTATTTGTCTCATTATACCTACCGATGCATAGAGGGGTTATAGCGGGCCCCAACCATCACATAATAAGTACAATTAATTCCTCATATGAGTGGGGATAAACATAAACAACATATATATTCATATTGAAACTATCATATGAAATGTAACTATCTTTCCCCAATCATTAAACATAAAACACTAACCATTTGGAATAATGTGGTGAATGGTTTTAGGATAGATTATCCACAATAGAGTTATCCATAAACCATTAAATAAAATATGGTAAATGAATTCATAAATGATTAAACCCAATAATACCATGGAATCAACAAGAGTGTTGAATTAGATGAAAACACTCTTATAAAATCATTAAGCAATTCTGGAGATAAATACTCTTTTATTTTGAAAAGAAGAGTTCTTTTGGAAAAATATTTGTATAAAAATAGAAGTTAAGTAAGATATTATTTTTATAATAAAATGAGTTATTTCATAAAGATAATGGTTTCCAAAAATATATTATAGAGTGCCCTTGAAAATAGGTAAGAATTTGAGAAATTCCCTTGAACCGAGTTGGTATTTTGGAAATAATTTTGAAAGTTCCCTTTAAAACATGTAACTATCCATAAAATAAGGAAGTATTATTGTTTTTAAACATATATATTATACTCACACATAAAATATGAGTAGTACATAACAATACATAAGAATTTAATTGTGGTATTTAGACAATGAAAGTATCCCGAATGAAAATCAAAGTTTGGGTTGAAAACCCTTACCTTAACTCCAAACATGTTCTTCTCTTGTACTTAAGCTCCTAGAATATAAAATTATACTTTTTATTAACTTATTTAAGAACCTATTATACATGTATTTAGTTTACCATAATTATAGTTAGTTCATTTATGTCTATATTGACATGTTATTGTATTGAATTCCGTCGTTCTGGAGTGTTCGTTTCCTTTATTTTCATATTCGGTTCACTTGTTTTTATTTAATGAAGTTCATGTGGAATGGTTATAAATATACAGGATTAAAATTATATAGTATTAATGAACATAAATAATTGATAATGGTCATTTAAATTATTTGGTTACATGTAATGAGGATGAACCATTAGATGACCACCACTTCGATTATTCGGCGGTATTTGGAAAATTATGAACTAGTTTTGTCATATAACTTAATTATATGTACATATTCTGGTTCCTGAATATTAATTAGGTCATAAAAAATATATTAAAGTCTGGTTCAATCATGAATATGGTTTCATGACCAGTAATTAAGAATAAATTGAAGAAAGAAACTTCGTCGTCCACGAAGTTTATAAATCAGAACCTCATGGACGTCGATTTTGTCTATAAAATAAAAGGGAGGGAGTAAGAATATTTATGATGGTTCTTCCATTCACATGATATAAATCTAGTATGTATATTTTAATGGAGTTATAATGATCATTTTGATAGAGTAGGTGAGGAGAGGATTACAAAAGTAGATAAATTGAAATAAAACCAAATAAGAAAGAAGGGTGCTTTACCTCTTGAAATAACCTCCTTGAGAAACTCCTTAAGGGAAGGGGTTTTGGTATTTTGTAAAGACTAAGAGCTTCCTGGTCGTGGGGAGTGACTAGGGAAGGGTAATTGGGAAGAACTTTGAGGAGCTTCAAGGCTTAGAGGTGTGAAGATAAGAGGTAGTGGGGGGGGGGGGGGGGGGTTTATAGTGGAGGAGTGGAGTAATTTTTGAATATTTAATTCATTATTTTATTATTTCCCTTAAGACAACTAATAGTTTGTTTCATGTGACCCCTAATATTAATAATGGAATGTAAGTTATAACCAAGTGGGCTTAAATCATCCCTGAATCACCTATGATGGAGTAAATCAAGTATTTAGCATTTATCGTATTTTATCGTATTTTATTATTCATCAAAAATTCTAGATTTTCAGAAAAATCCCAAAAATTCACCCCTACTGTTTTTCGACATGTAGAATTAAAAATTGAATTCCATTTTTGAAAAATAATTTTCTAAATATTATTAATTTAACTTTTAAATAAAATTATACTTAATTCAAAAATTAACAGTTTTAATTCTACAACTACTTCTTTATCACAATGAAAAATTAACCAAGATGTTATTACCTTCTATCCTTAAGAAAATAAAATAATAATAAAATTTACTATTCATTAGGGTCATATTACTATTCATAAGGGTATGTTACTATTTACTAAAAATCAAGTTTGTTCTATCGGACTCCAAATGACTTACTGAACACAACTCTAGATGACCATTTTTTGAAATTCAAAACATAGAAGAGGCAAATTTTTGTTTTAATGGATATATTATAAAATTTCATTCTATATTTATTTTCAAAACCTTGGGGTGTTACAATTCCCCCCCCCCCCAAACGGAAAGCTTTCATCCGTAAGCCCCACATAAATTCGAACTACGTGGGTTCTGATTCCTCTCTTGAGGATACATAGGAAACCCATCTTATGGGTTCTATCCCAACATCAAATCACCTTCCATCCCCCCTAGAAGATGATAAACTCCATAATGCCTTATTGTATGGCTCAATTCAGAAGTACCTCTGTAGTATCAAATATATGCATGCCTATGATGATCCTACAAACTAAGGGTAGCTCGTGGACACACTCTTCCGAAATGAACCAAGGATTCATGAACATATGAATGTTAGAGTTGGTTTCCTAGAACCAACTATTTGTACTTTTATTACATGGATAATTAATGTATTACATATTGTTCATTGTTCTGTAGGACTATGATATAATAATGTCTTAGAGTATTTGTTGCATTGATTAGTTCATGGCAGTTTCCTGCTATGATGAGAACCTTGAAATGCTCTAACAATATTCTTAAATATAGTTCTATGGTTGGATGACATACTATGATGGGAAACATAGCATACAAACTGTCTGGTGTGAGTACTCATAAGCAGATGAGGCTTCCTCTCGTGAAGTTCGCACTTGGTAATCTCCATGATAGGAGATTATGAGAACAGACCCGCCAGTAGGAATTCTGCATGTTTTGGTGTCATCATATATTCCTATCTGTGAGCGTGTGTAATGATCCTTAGAATTAAATATTGTCATTAATACGGGTCATGAATCACGCACTTTGATTTACTGATGAAAACCGCCACAGAGATAGTTGGTTAGAAGTAGGGTATGTAGGGTGTGTTATGAGTGGCATGTTATTAAGGACAAGTCAAGGAAGAATTTGTCCCTTCCATTTATGGAAGTTTATATATCTTCCCTTTGATTGAAATAGAACTGTCGTGTGAAATTCCATGTCCATGGTGTAATGAAGAGTTTATTTCAGGTAGTCAATGAACGACGTATCAAGGACAAAGGTTGATGAAATTATCATGAAACCTTCTTGATGAGATATTGCGAAAAAAGGATTATATTACACAGTGAGTGTTCTTATGTGGATGTCATTGTTTCAACTTTAAGTTATTTCTCTTCGGTGCCTTGACCCGTTTCTAGACAGTACTCTTAGACTTTAGGCAAGCCCGCTTAATGCCAATGAGAAAGAATCCAAGAGGGTCACACACTAAGTGTTTTTGGTGGTCTGGGTTAAATTTTATTTTAATTTAATTAATAAATATTATTCTCAATACAATGGAATAATTTTATTCAAGTTAAAATGATTTCATAAATTAAATAAATATTTATTCACCAGATTATAGGTAAAATATATTTATTTATTTTATTGAACATTTAATAAATATTTATTTACTAGTTTGTAAAAAAATATTTATTTAAGAGAATATATTATTTATTTATTTATTCGGGTGTTCAATAAATGGAAGTGGAGTTCGAGAGGACCAAGGCTGGTCAGGTAGTAAAATAATTATTTTCAAGATGATAAATAATTATTTAACTAGTTGGCACAAATTAAAATAATGATGTTATTATTTTGTGACACGGAATTTTATTTATAATTTTGTTTTGTGAAAGTTGGCGCACCATAGATAAAGACGTGGTATTATTATTAATATCATGGGTTTTCTCTAAGTTTATGAATGTATTTAATTACTGTTACACAATTAAATATTGTAATTGAATCCCTATGTCAATAAATAGACACATACGTCTATTGTGTTATGTACTGAACCGCACACCTAGTGAATTGAGAATTTTTTAGCTAAACAATGTATCTCTTGAATCATCTTCCCACCCCTCTAAAGAATGAGAGATGTTCTTCAATGTTGAAGAACAAGCAATCTAGAACGACCAACACAAGACACTCGCTTCACCGCACTAGCACCCAAAGAATGAGCAGTGTCGATCAAAAGACATCAAAGCACATGTGGATCACCGCTAAAGGGATTCTAGTTTGGATCCTTACAAGCGCAACGAGATAATCCCTAAGGGTCATTCCAGATGATCAACATCATCAATGAAGAAAATACCAAAGATCCAAGTATTATTTTCTTTATGAAATTAATTAAATTAATTATAAACATGATGTTCAAGATCCTCTCTAATGTTTTCAGGCCTCTTCCTTATTTATTTAAATCTTTGATTATATTTCGTAGAGATTGGCATTCATCGTCGTATTGATCCCAGAATAATCATTGATCATGGTGAAAATCAAAGTTTGATGCCATTCCAACCATGCTTCTACTATGCCCGGAACATTCATGTGGTATCAGAGGGTTTACATCATAGTTTATAATTATTTAAATATTTTATTTATGATTTACACATTTAATAATTTAGTTGTTTCAATTCAAGTTAATCGTTCTGCAAATCTGAATCTCGAGATTTGTTCCTCCTATTTAGTTTCTTGTTCACCTTACAGAAACAATCTTTTCTTTTAATATTGATTAAAATAAAATAGAGGATCTCATCTGGAGGTTCCAAATGTTCCTAGACATACAACACAAGAATACACAACATGTATTCGGCAGTACACACAGTGTAGAAAAGGTTCAATGGACCGGGTCTGGTCTGCCAAACCAAGCCATTTCATTGGAGTTTGTCTAAGTCTTAATGACTTCATGTGTTGACTAGGAACACGTGGCACACGGTTTCCATATTAAATGCTATGTGGCCCACTAGACACGATGTGTAGTCCCTTCAGGTTAGGGTTTTACCGTGTACCCCATACACGGCTTGCCCAGTTGGAGACTGTGTAACAAGGAACTACACAACTTGTGGCCTACTAGACATGCCATGTACTCAGAATATTTTCAAAGTACACTCACACGCTTTTTCCCCAGGCATGTACTTCAGATGGATGGTGAAAAATAGTACACACTATGTAGTTAAGACTATATGTTGTGTAATCATCCAAATTACGCAGATTTATTAAAATTTATTATTATATTATACAAACCCTTGAGACGTGTACCATTGTGCAGTCAGAAAGCTAAGGCACAACACGTGAAAGGTGTTTTATATATATGTATTTAATTTAACATCTGCAAAATGTTCATTTCTACTCACTGGGTAGTTATGAATAAGAATTCACTGGGTTTCCTCTAAGGTACAAATTATGTACAAATATAATTTTAAATGAATTTATTTTTTTAAAATTATGAAGGATGAGAATCTCAAGGAAATTAAGAAAAGGGTTTAAGATAAATTGATTGATTAATTAAAGATGATAATTAATTGATTCAAGCATGATTTGTCTTAAACTATAATGATTAATGAATTGAATGATAGTATTATTTATGTGTAAATATCATTGCATGTATGGATTATCATGAGCTAGACCAAGACCTTTGTATGTGGATGGTTTCTTTTAATTAATTTATTTAAATTAAATTTGTTGGCCTACGAGTCTTCTCGTCATTAATATGTAGGCCATGTGTGCCCAAGGTTTCTTTTATGTAAAACCCTTTTTTACCCCTCACCTATAAGTGAGTTAAAAAAGTAATATGTAATGAATGGAAATCCCAAGCTAGTGGAGTCGGTTCAAGATGGAGATGAGATGAAACCAATCCCAGGAGATACAGAGGTAGATATGTGGAAAGCTGTAAACACGAACTCAAAAGTTTCAAGATGTTTCTCCCCTAGGTCAGGGTTATTTTATCAACCTCTAGATAAACTAACCACTATAAAATCTCATGATCGTTCTCTTTATTTTATTTTTGTCATTTTCATGGTTTATCATTATGGATGTGTTCTCATGATCACATAATTAATGAATTAAACAATCATGCAAGATAGAACTAAAATAAACCAGACTTATGCGTAAATATTATCAAGACATGGTTAATCACTTAAGTAAGTTCCACTTAATATTAATAATCATGTGATAATGATAAAAAAATCATTCCTAAGAGATAAAAATACCTCAAATAAAATATTATGTCAGATCAAGCCTTTTGTTACTTGATTAAGGGAAAAACTCAATAAAACTATGTGTTTGACCAACCCTTGTTGGGACACTTACTATTATATAGGAAACCCTTATGAAAGGTTTTAGGTTGACTTAACCATATTACATCAAGAGGAGTATCCCTTTCTAGACTTGGTGTAATATTGTTGGAAAGATTTTAGAAAATACAAAGTAATGATTTTAGGATTGGGGAGTCCACTCAACAGATCAAGGAGCTACAAGCACGAAGTTGGAAAATTCATGCCTATCTAAATACCTTCTAATAGCTTGACCAACCCTTGTTGGGGTTATGCGAAGGGGAATATAGATCCTTGCCACTAGAATTTCATGGCAACTGGACATTCAGAGTTCAATGGTTAGGGAAATTGGGACTTGATAAAATAATGAGAGACTTAATAAAAAATTATTATTTCTCATAAAATGTAATCAATAAAGTACTAATGATCTGCTCTTTTAATTGTAGAATAAAAATGACAAGCTCTTGAATCACACTATCCCTATGATCAATTCTGAATAAAGACAACATCCTCACCAGCAGTAACTTCTAGGAATGGTTAAGACACCTTTGAGTTATCCTACACCATGAATGGAAGTCTTATGTGATGAAGTCATCATTACCTGATATGCCTACCAAAGAGGCGAGTGATGAGGATTTCCTGGTATATGATAAATATAAGAATGATGCAGTCGACGTTCAATGTTTGATGTTGTCATCAATGTCTAGTGAGCTCATGAAGTCTCATGAAAACATGAATAATTATAGTATGCTCAAGCACCTCTGCGGTCCTTACCAGGAGAGATAAAGAGAGGAAATGTTTGAGAACTCTAAGCCACTCTTTCAGAGTAATCTTGGATAAGTTTTCCCCTATGGGCCTCATTTAGTCAAGTTTATTGGCTACATTGAGCGCCTAGAGGTTCTAGGGTTTAAACTCCCTAAAGAATTGGTCACCAATCTCATTATCGCATCACTCCCTTAGAGCTTCTCTGACTTTTTTGTTAATTTCAAAATAAAAAATATTGAGAAGTCTCTATCTGATCTTCTTATCCTCATTATCTAGGTGGACAAAGATATGAAGCATGAAAATCCTTCTGTCATTATGGTGAATCAGAGGAAAGTGAAGGAAAAGAGATTTAATCCCAAAGATTCTTCAACACCTTCCAAGAAAAGGAAGATCAAAGGGGAGGCAAGGGAATAGGAGGTTGTTTGTTTCGCATGTGGAAAGAAGGGACACTGGAAGAAGAACTGCACCCAACCTAAGAAGCAAGGGGAAGCTTCAGGTGCATTTTTTATCGAATGTAATCTATCTATTTCTACAAATTGGGTATTAGATATAGATTGTGGTGCTCACATATGTATCCAAAGAAGACCTTATGTCGAGGGTACATGCTAAAGTTTAAGAGACCCGGGCCCCTCGGGCTACCTGACAAGGGTGGAGAATATATGAATAGGAACATGCTATCACCCTGGTTCCATAGGAGAAACTCTGTCATACTAACGCGATGGAATTCAACGGGTAGACATATGACTCTACCCCCACCACTCAAGCCAACCGTAGAAATAGGGTGGCACAATACTAGCACATGAACATTCTTGTTAGTGCTCACCAGTCCCGCCATGCAGACAGAGCGGAAAACTACAGGAAGATGCAAATACCTGTCGATGCATAATAATCCTGTCAACCAAATAGGGCGGAAACGATCTATACGTAGGCATAAATAACATCTAACGCATTTCAAGCCTGCCATCTAAATAGGGAAGCAACTAGCTACACGCAGGAACAAATACCTGCTGATGTGCATTAAGACTACCATTCAAATAGGGAAGCAATAAGAAAATATGAGCAGAGTCAAATTCTTGTAGATGCATACAAATCTCGTGAGACAAATACAGTAGCATGTGAGCATATGAAAATCCCCACTCATGAATATAAAGACCACCATTCAAATACAGTGGCAACCAGAGAAGACAATCGGTGGAAGACATGTTCCTCTGTCCCAGCGTAGGAGAACTGCTAGTATCTACTAGCTACCCATAGAGTACTGGAACAGGCAAAAACTCCTACCATGATATCGAAATGGGACTTTATACCCATTCTAGCCAAAGATTTATCTAATCGCATCCTAGAAATGATGGAAGATCATATGTCAATCCCAGACTATATCATCCAAACATGCCAATACATCATTGCATCAGTGGAAAAGGACAGAAATTGGGCCGACGACCCAGTTTCCTCGAACAGAATGACTCACTTGCAAAATGAGTTACTCACTATGAAGTAATTATGCATCCCTACTCCATTTTGGAAGGGTCGACAGAAATATATTACAATACACAAACAACTGGATCAGGAAAAAATATTTGTTCCAACTGGGGGACGCCAGTCCAACGTGGTGGCCACTCTAGGGAAGGCATAAATCCCTTCCAAAATTCAAGATGTCCTTCAACGTATCCCTGCAACATCATGATATCCAAAAAGATATGGAATCATATATAAAGGCAGTTACAAAAAGTATAAGACCCTAGTTTCTTGCAAGAGAGTGCTCAGAAATGAAACGCGCCAAAGGAAACCGGAAAATGAAGAGCACATATATGATCCTGCTCTACTGGAAGCTAGGTTTTGTGACACCCTTAGACATATATCAATAAAGGCTCAAGACCCTATCAGTCTATTACCAAATTATGGAAGTGGCAGTAGAATTTGAAAAGATCCTTCCCACAATATCGCTACCAGCAGCTCTAAAGGTCCTCCCTATATCACCCATGGGGGCTCACTCTGTGGTCCAGGAATGATCGATCACAAGAGCCTATCTCCTAATGCGCGTTGAGGTAACCCTCCCCTTGACCTGAAGATCAGACAGCAAGAAGGTCCTCCCCTTGTCGTAGAGACCCCGACCCCAGAAACCCAGGAGTCGATGCCTTCTGAACATGATGTGTTATCTTAAAATAAAACACACTTTGTTAACAACACATCATGTCCCATACAGAGGATCGTGTGCGGTTTGGGTTCCGGGAAACCGGCGACTTCTGAAACAATTCATCTTTTAAAAGCTGATACCTGAAAATTTTAAATCAAAACGTAGGGTGAGCATTGAAATACTCAGTAAGGGGTTTTAAAAAGAAATTTGAAACACTGTAACATTTGAAAACATTCTTTTAAAAGAGATTGAACACTTATTAAAGGAAGATTATAACACAAAACATAACAATGCTCAATCAAGGTTTTCAATAAGAATATGGAACAATGATGTTAATTCTCGAAGGAATAACAATGGTCATCATAAACAAGTACAACATGTGTCTTACTTAAGCATAAATTAAACAGTTAAAAGTAGTACATAATCAGAGTTGCGCATAAAGGGAACAACTAAATTTTCATATGCTGGTTACTATTCTATTAAGTGATAACACCAATCATGCTCCAAGATTATACCAGTGAAATAAGAACTTTATGAAAACTTTAAAGGCATTAGTCGTGAAAGAACTTTATCTTGGAAAGAACTTGTTACATAACTTGAATTATGTGGCATCAACATCTAACTTAGACAATCATGAACATATCACCAAGGTCCATCCCCAAGGTGTCATTTGAAATTACCAAGGTAAAACCCAAGGTATGGTTAAATTTGTAATCTCTAGTGGTTACATCATTACCCAATGCATTGGAGCGCTATCAGGGCACACCCTTAAATTTTCCTTTATTATCATGTGATCCACATCGTTCATGCTTTACTTAAATCGTTATGTATATTCCAGATGTCCCATACCATCTTGAATATCTCATTCATTTTCATTTTACCCAAGGTGTCCCATACCACTTTGGGTAATCTATTTCCTTAGCTCATTTAGTGATATGTCATAAGCATGCATTATGTACAATAATAAATAATGAACCACCAAATTTTTTTTCTAATACAAGGTATAATAGTTAACTTTGCAAAATGTGTCAATAACTAATCAAAGGAATACATAGCTTAGTAAAATATCCTTTTCACTAAAGCATATAAAATAAAGATATACTAAATGATGAATCTTTGTCATTATAAATCCATGGAAAAGGAGTGCTTAAGGAAAACACTTTAAATTAGTTATGGTGATAAATGGGCCCTTGATCTTGTAAATGAATTAAATCATAACTTGATTAATTAATACATTCACCAAAGTAGGTTCATTATGTCTTAAGATAATACATGAACACAACATTATATCATGACCCATTAAATCTTAAATCCTCTAATACATCTTAAATCAAACCAAAATACACCCTTTATGGTAAAACGCATCATGATCGATGCCCAGTATGCCTCTTTAATAAAACATAGTTCGCATAAAATAAGGATTTACTTAAAGGTTGGTACCCACCCCTTGAAATTATAAATTTGATTTGTATTGGTTTACATGTTTATGAGTACATAGAGATATATAGATACCAAGTTTACAACGAGGGGTTTTCATGGTAAAACAAATTCAAACAACCCTCATTAATATATAATGCGTAGTATTACATGTTGGATCCTTTTGAAATCCAAAAAATAGATAGAGTTTTGGTTATAAATATCTGTATATATATATATATAGAAAACTGTATATTTATATCTGTATAGGTTTTATGAAATAAAATCGAAAGAAATCAAAACATAACACCCCAAAGCCCTGTCCAACATAGGTCCATCCAAAAAGAAAAAATATATAACCTATATGTATATATATATATATATAAAATGGGTAACCCGTATATATATATGAACCATATTATTAAGGATTGTTTTAGAATAAGGTAAGATAACTCTTTTCTCTTTGTAACCTTTGTAATAAACTTTGAAAAAAAACGTTTTAAGACCGGATGGATTATACATAACTATGTTTATGTATAAACCGTATGTACTAAAACATAAAAGAGTAGTATTATGGGGGAGAGACATAAAAACCACCACACTTTCACCCTACTGGAAACATGGTATGCAATCCCCCTTTTGAAAACATCACAACCCGAGTGGGTTATAATCAAGTATACATATATATATAAACTGTATATATATATATACCGAGAGTATAAAACGGAGGTTCTTTTAAAAGAAAGCATGTATGAAAGGACCCTTACAGTGCTTGAGGAGGAAGCTCGGACCGGGTGTAACTCGCTGGGTTGCTGGGAGTTCGGAAGAAGGAGGAAGAAGAACCGCCGTGGTTTCAAGAGGCCAAAGGCATTTATATAGACCTCGGTATTCCAACGATGACTCGACCCAAGAGGCTAGACCGACGTGGGGAAGACAGGAAAACAGAGACCTAGGAGGGGTGTTCGGAAGTCAAGGGAGCAGTGCGGGGGAGGAGAGGTCGAGGTGTCCTTTGAGCAGGCCTACTGGTCGGGTGCCGCTTCGAGGAAGAAGACGGTGAGGGTCGACGCAGTAAAGGAAAGGATGGTCGGGATTAGATCTCGGGTGAGATCGGACGGTCACGGTGATACGCGGGGCGATCGTGTGGCTAAAAGGCTTGGACGGTCGAGATTGACACGGGAGTCGATCGGACAGTCCTGATTACGCGGAACGCGTCCCACATCGAAACGATCTGCGGTTGAGGCGCGGCTTATAATACAAAGCGCACCGGCTTCAGTTCGATAACACAAACACACACACATCGGGGCCTTATACACGGGCCCCATGCGGGCTTCGGCCCAACCCTAGCAGCGCGCATCGTGGCCTTACACACGGCCTGCACGCGACCTAGAACACCTATGCACTGCTCGGGACACGGCTTGGACACCCACTGGACGCTTGGGGACCCCGATGGTTGGCACCTCGGGTCCCTTGGGGCTTGGTCTCGGCCTAGAGGGCTTGTCCCTTAAGGGATTCCCTCGGCTTGGTCGGGCCCCAACTCATTTTTTTATTTAAAACTTATTTAAATTTATAATATAACCAGTATAAGTATACTTATTTCAAAATAAAGTGTAGTGTAAATACTTATACAAAAGAGTGTTAATTCAATAAAACAAATAGTTTTAATTTAAAATCTGAATCCTTTTACTAGCTTATGTAATATAGTTCATATTAACATAATTTATTTAAAAAAAGAAAATTTATTTAGAATTTTGAAATAACAAGTTTAAGTGTGCTTAGTTCAAAATATAAATACTTGCACAAAATGAGTCAACATACTATAACAACAAAATAGTTTTAACTTAAAATTTAAATCCCTTTACCAATTTATATATAAATCTTTTAAGAGATATACCTTTCTTATTTTACATACAAACCCATTATGATTATTTGGATCTTTAAAGAAATTCTAAAAGACCAAAAGTAAATTAAAAAATTCATATTTTTAGAGCTCAAAAGATATTATTATTGATACCCTTTAAACATATCTTTTATAAAAAAGAATACTAAGTTTTCAATATATAAGTATCCATCGGGATTTTGTGAAAACAAAAAGATTTTATTTCCAAGAATACTCTATTAAATTTTAAAACTATGATTCTTTTATGAAACGTATTATAATAGTTGAAATATTATAAAATTATAAGAGAATTAAAGAAAACAAGTTTTAATATAAAGATAAACTTTATCAACGGAAACCCAAAGTTTGTAATGAAAACCCAACGTCTATATTTTCCAACAGGTCAATATTCAAAGGATCATTATAAAAGCAGGGGAATTTTACAAAATCGAAACACTTGAACCAGAAAGGATGGATCTCCTCATACCATTGGTGTTGAGCATGTGTGTCGTGGCCCTGGATGTTATATTTTTCACGCTGATGGACTCTGAAGATGAGGACTATCCGCTTACTCACATTGTGGTTCTTAATAGTCTTGTTGTGGCTGTGTTAGGTCTTGTGCATGGTATTTTCAACTAGTTGGGTCTTGTTGCAAAGTAAAATTTTAATATATATCAGTTTACCTTACTCTCCATGTTTTATTTTGTTTCAAGTTCTTTAATAGTACTCAAATCATAAAACAAGAGACATCATTAAAAGCACAACAAATAAAACAATATACATTACTAAAAGCATAACGTTGTTCACTTGGACCCGTTCATAAAACCTGGGGCATCACACTTGCTATCGTCCGCCCTGATGTTCATCCTCATGGTATACGCTATAGATATACTCCTCCTTGTAGTCGGACATCAATTCATGATGGTAGTACTTTCCATGATGACAATCATTGTGAAGGCCCTCCCTGCAATGGTAGTTGCTGTGAAGGCCCTCCCCATAGTAACGTTAATCAGTATAAAGGTCCTCCCCTCAGTTCAGTATATCCTAAAGGCCCTCCCCGGTATGTACACTGTAGAAATTCTCCCCGCAGCCAGGTATCAAGTTGTGATAGTAGTCCTCACCATCATAGCTAATGTGGCTCTATTTTTACATAGTTTCGCCACATATTTTTACATAATTCTTAATTATTTAATTAATTATTTAATCACTTTATACTAAATAATTGTACTTTTGTATTTTTATAATTAATTTTGTTAATTATTCAATTTTTATAATTAATTATGTATTTTTAGTCTTTAAATTAATAATTTTAATCTTACTTTACTTTTCTAATTTAATTATGTCTTATTTAGTTTGGTTAATTTGAATCTTCTCAACTTTTTAATAAACTAACATTTTATTAAAACAATTATTTAATCATTGAAAATCTATTTAATTAAGTTAGTCGTTATTTTAATAATTTATCTTTTAACTTAGTTTCATTAAAATATTTTAACTTTATTTATTAATATGTTTAGTCATCCTGCTAGTCAATTAAGTAAAGAATTTTAGTTTTAATTAAATAAAGTAGTTCACTTTTAATTTTATGTATTCAAATAGTTGTTTGATTAATTAATTAAGAGTTTTAAAATATTAATTGTTTAATTTTATGTATGCAGTTTGATTATTTATTTATTTTCTATTGGTTTTAGTCTACCGGTGAGGTAGACTATAACTATTGGTAACCTAATGGGTCACCGTTTCTATTGGTTTTCAATTGTTTCTACCCTGTAATTATTTATATATTTAATTTTTAATTTAAGTATTTTATCAATTTAGTTATTAAATATTCAGTTCTGAATTTAAGTGTTTTCAATTAATAATTTTAATGTCTAAAGTTTAATAAAAATATTGTTTTAATTAATGATGTTTATCTTTCTTGTAATTAATTATTTTCAATCCTTTTTTTAAATAACTTATGTTTTAATTTTTAAGTTCAATTTTTTTTAAAGGTCACCATTAGTATTCTACCGGTGACCCCCGCACCTCACTGTTACTACTGTATATCGGTGACCCTTGTGCCGGTTCTTCCCTGTGTCTTTTTTTAAACTAACATTGACCTTATGCAGCTTGTTGGTAGCTCTCATTTAAGTATAACAGTAACCTCATGTTTTCTATCAGTGACCCCCCCCCCACATCTTCTCTTTGTTTTTTTAAAGATAACAGTAACCTTAAAATTTATCTACCAGTAACCTTAATTTATATATTTCTAATGGTGAGCCTTTATTTTTTATTTTTAACGGTGACCATTTCCCTTGCTACTTACTGGTGACCTTTCCGTCGCATTTCCATCTCACCCTCACCTCACTGTTAGTTCATTTTATGAACCTCACCACTAGACACCCACTTTTTAGGCCCTTTCCCCTTCATCTCACCATTTCCTTTTCCCATTTCTCTTTCCGGTGCCACATCCAGCCACCGGTCTCCTTCATCCCTTTTACCACAGGCCTTCACCCACGTTTCGTGGTGTAGCGTCGGCGAGTCATACAAGTGGCTGGTGTATGTGGGGGATTAGGTGCTGAACCTGGTGACTACCAGGGAGCAATTCTTTGAGTATCCATTGCACTCTAATGGATTGGTGGACGTACCCAATGTGCTGGATGGCATTGTTGATTCCACCATCAGAGCCATGTTTGTTGACTACAATACCTCTGTCGATACTATTTGGAAGTTTTTTGTAAGGATTTGCTGGAGTCGACCATCAATCCAGTGACATTAAAGGTGCATCTGGTGTCGGTGCTATTCGAGATGTGCCAGAAGAACAAGTTGGCCCCATGATTCGTGGATTTGTGGAAGGAGAACATGACGTTTGAGGTGTTCATCGATGATCGTTTTGTAGGGAGGGGATCTTACAGCCTTAAGAAGGAGATCGCATTTAACAGGGCGGCCAAGTTTGCTCTGGAGAACCTGATGAAGATAATGTCTGCAAAAGGCATTGATGAGGAGGAAGATGATGGGTGCGTTGGTTTTATGAATTAGTTGGAGCTGTCGCGCCACTGAGTAGAAGGAGGAGATAACCAGCAGAACCCTAACCCAAAAAAACCCTTCCCCCTGTGCGCCGATATTTGGGGAGGAAGAAGAATAAAAAAATCTAATTTAATCTAAAAACAATAAAAAGACAATAATAATAAAGTTATAAATAAAAATAATGAAAATAAATTAAAATTAAGTTTATTAAATTAGAATTAATTAACTAATAATTTTTATCTCTTTTAATTAATAATGACATTAATTATTAAATTAAAAACATTACTATAAAATGTTGTTTTATCTTAATAGTTTTAAAAATGTTTATTTATAAATATTTATAAATAATAACTCTAATGTTGTTTAAGTAATGTTATAAAAAAATTATAATTAAATAAATGAAGTAAAGTAACTTATTAAATAATTTAATCATAGTTCTAAATAGAATTTAAAAAAACTAATTAATTTTTAACAATTAACTATTAATATATATTAAATGACTATTTTTCTTAAATTGACTAAGTAAGATAATTGTGTATTTATAATAGTTAACACTTTTTATTAACGTTTAATTATTTATTCTTTGTTTTTATGTGCATGTTCATACCAAGGTTGAAAATAAGTATAGGATCATGAAACTAACTCAGTGGAAGTTAGTTACGAGGGTAAAACTAGCACAACGTGCCAGTCGCGAAAAAATGCACGTTGTGTAGTGCATTTGTGAAGGGATTTCAACACCGGTGGAAGATGTTCAGTGACATGTAGTAGAAGACAGTGGATACTTAAATCAGGGCAAGAAGTAGTATTGGGGGACGTTCATTCATTCCACGATCACATCATTTTGAGAGGGGATTCCCAGGAGCAACACCGGAGACAAGCTGGAGGCTAAGGAGCCCGAAGGCAGAGCAGTGCTAGGGTAGTTTACCTTCCCTCTATCCATAATCATTGTACTTTGTTTTTTGTTATTTTTTTCTGTATTAATCAATATGATCATAGGTTGAACTTTCTCAGCTTGGGAATTTTAAAACCTTCTGGTTATGATCTTTAAATATTCATTTGCTTATCTTTTTACAAAATTAGAATCAGTTGGGGACACTAATTCTATTTCTAATATTTTGATCGTTCACAATTCAATGTTTTCAATTTCAAACTTCAATATCGACTGGTGAGGTTGATCTTGAATGTATTTTTCAAATCTTTAATAACTTAAACTTTGGAAATTTATGGTGAGTTCTTTTCCAAATGTTATCTTTTAAAAACATCTCGCAGTTCAATTAAGTTTTGGTGTAGAGAACTCCAAGACTTAATCCTCTACCTATTGAGTTTCCTAGAGAGGGAAATTCTTCAGTCTTTCTTGACGTTTGATTCGATTGTAAGCTGTGGAGAGAACATTCATTCGTACCAGTAGTTTAAAATTTCCGAGTACTTTATTGATCTCGCTTCTTTGTCTTGTTGCTTAACTCTAGTATATTGTATTTCTATAGTTTATCATACTTAGTGTAAATTTTAGTTTCTATGTAGAAAATATTGTTTCCACTATTTCCACTTCATCATATAAATAAAAAAATATAAAAATTAAGAAGATTTTTTGCCCATTGCTGACAACAGTGGGGGTTTAAAATTCAAAAACCTTAGAATTCACTCACCTACCTTCTCTGTGGATCGACCCTACACCACTGTACTAGTGTGGGTTAATAAATGTAATTTTGAGGGTCGTGAAGACCTCTAGCCTGTTCAATAGCAGTCATTGAGAAGGTCCTCCCCTCGGTGACATCAAGCATAAAAATGGTCCTCCCCTCGTTGTATCCCTCCCTAAAGGTCCTCCCTAGGATATACGTCGGTCGGGCATCAAGTTGCAATAGTATCCCTCGCCATTGCAGCACTAATTGTGAAGGTCCTCCCCACAACCAAAATTCATACTGGCAAGAAGGTCCCCCCCTCATCGGAACAAATGTGGGGAATCCCTCCTATGTTGAGGCACTCGGAAAGATAGAGTTAGATACATCGGGCACTCTGTCTATAATGAGTGATATTCTTTCTCAACCAGAGGATGGCTTGAGGCCATTCTCATCTTCTGAGCCACCCCCGCACCATTCGCATATCAATGAGGCTCCCACCAACCTAGATTCTTAGAACAAAATCATTAAGAAGAAGTCGAGCTGGGTATATCAAGTAGAGGATCCCCTGGAATAATAACAATAGGATATGTTGCTTGTGAGAAGACAACTAGCTAAGGAAAATATACCAGTGTTGTATTGGCCTATGGCCACTTCTCGCTTTGACATACCAGGAGAGTTGTCTGAGGAATGTCTACATGAAATTTGCCTCAATATATATCTGTCTCTTCACTAGTTAAAAGAAAAATTCCTACACTATGAAGGGTATGAAGACCATGTCAACACATTAGGAGATCTTTTCCATCTAATCGACTTGAAATACCTCCCGTCCATACAGAATCCACAATCATAAAGGTGGAAGAAAAACCTTGAACTGGATTGCCTCCATGCATTTTATAAGTTGTGTCACCTCATTGGAGATGCCCTGACTGGAGTTCACATTCATGGATGGGGAGAACATGGATCTCTACACTTCACCCCTCATCCCACCCAGTAAACCTCATTGGAAATGACATCATGTAACGTCATCACCCAGAGGAAGAATTCAAATGAAACTCCTACTCATGAATGATGGGATGCGCACAAAAAACCAGCCCAAAGTAAGTCTCAAAAGTGTTAGGGCCGAAGGGATCAAGCCATCAAAAAGTTTTTGAGTTAGGCAACTAGGAACATCCATCATGCTTCCCGCTTAAGGGAAGCCAATCAGTAAGCAGTGCCCATGTATTCAAAAGACTGCAGACTCTATGCAGGCCCAATGCCACACTCAGATCACAGCCATGCAGAAGTGCGTGAAATCAAAAAGGTGGTAATAGTAGCGGCTTCTGCCAAAATGCGGGAACAACCTCAACCCACAGAGCTAGGGGAATTTTTAAATAAAAATGCCCCCTAAGACCAACAAATCTAGGCCACAATGCATTAATGGAAGAATGGGAACAACCCTATACTATAGGGATGGGGGAATTTTTACATCAAGTCCCTGCACAATGGATGTCTGTATTCTCTCGTCTAGGAAGAATGATGGACAGTGGAGCCACTCGGTTGACACCTTCTCATGGTTTTCACCCTCCAAGACAAAGTCACATTATGAGGTCGGATCAAGGCACCCTTCAGGTCAATCTTCTCTAAGAAACCTGAATAATACCATAGAATTGAAGGATAAAATCTAGCAAAGGTTACAAAAAGCCTTCCTACCTTTCAGCACCAGGTACACCACCCCCAAGGCAGCACGTATCAGTGAATGTAGTAAACATCAACCCCATGGATCTCATAGGAAATGGTACAGGGTAAGGAGATGATGGAGAGGAAACAAGGGAAGATGGTTCCCTCTCAGACGCATCCCACACCAAGCCTGATGGTGTGCATACCTAGAACCAGAGTGTAGTCCTAAATTTAGGTGCCCCCTTAATGAACCTGTTATTACCTCCCTCTTGAAACCCCAACCAAGAGAATAATAAATCCAAGGTCGTATATGAACCACCTCTCCCCCCCACCTAAGAATGTGTCCCTCCTCGAGAAAAGGTTTTCCAAGAAGGAGGAAGAAATGAAAGATCTCAAGTGAATTAATACTGAGCTACATCGAGGGAGATACTTTACCATATGTTTTCCCCCTGTGGAACGTCAGCAGGTGCTCCCAAAAGATGTACCCTTTCCATAGGCACTCATCCCGGTAAATGAATCCAAGCTCAGAGGCTCGTCCAATCAGGCATCGGGACCAGAAACCTACTTAAACCTGGCCCCATAAGGATATCAAGACTTACCCCCACTGGGAAGGTATCCATAATATATTTAGGTAAACCCACAAATGATACCTCCAGCTGGGTATCAACCTCAATTTCTAGTAGCACCAGCACGCTCAGTTTTGGCCATTGTCGCACCATCCCAAACTCAAGCCCAAAAAGATATGCATCAAGGGATATTAAACACCATTGAGAAACTAAAATCTCTACTGGAAGCCATGGAGGGGCAGTGTGCTCCGATACAGCTAGAGTGTAAACCCTACCTCGATTGGGTGAGCAACGTTCTGCCACTGCTGAATTTCGTAAACCATGTATTCCCAGTATTCAATGGTTTGGGGGACCCAGAATAACATTTAATGCACTACACCTCTTATTATGACCCCATGATGGGAGCTCTAGAGCAGAAAAAAGCAGTAAAACTTAGGTGCTTCGTACGAACCCTGCAGGGCTCAGCCTTCGTATGGTATACTAGCTTGTCATCCAATTCAATCACAGGTTGTAAGGACCTCTGGTGATAGTTTATCTTCTATTTCAGTTCAATGCTACCTAATACAATGTTCAGTGACCTCATAAACTGTAATCAGTGAGATAATGAAAGATTCTTAAACTTCATTTTCATATGGAAAGTCCTGACTTATTCCCTGAACTAGTTTCTCCCCCAGGATGAGATGCTCTCCATGTGCACTGATAACCTCTGTGATGAATTGTGAATGCCGCTCATCCAAGTTAAGTACAAAAGTGGGTTCATAGATTTATCTTCCATTGCCCAAAGGATATAATACTCCTTGCAACAGACCAACCTCAAGTCTCGAGTGTCCCCCACAACCCCAGGAAAAAGAGCAGGAAAAGCTGAAGCGGATTCTGTCACACTTAAGCCACCCCGGCACCAGATCCAGTTTCAAGGCCCCCATCGAACCATGCAGGACCCCCTAGACACCAACAGACACCCCCACCTTAGTAATATGAGTGATGGGGTGCTAAAATAAATCAATTAAAAGAAAAAAGAAATAAAGTTTACTCATTCCGAGATGACCAGGTCCATGGCTATTTCATAGTCGCTATGAATTGAAACTTGCTTAGGATACCAGAGCCAAAGAGAGCCGATGAAGTGGATCTCGATTACCATCCAAATTATTTTCCTTATCACCGAATACTGGGACACACCTTCCAATAATGCTTCATTTTCAAGGATCTCCTACAAAATATGGTGGATTTCAGGAAATTCAACTTAGGCCCGCCACCAGCACAAGTGGTGTATGTTTCCACCTTAGACCCAAGAGAGGAAGAGGGATGAAAAATAGTCTCTAGTAAGAAAGAGAAAAAATTTGACAATTGGATGACCCAAAAAATAGTCAACTGAGTTCATAGAATCCTCCAAGAGCAGTTGTAACAACCAACCATGCCCCAAAAAGATACTAATACAACACATACATCCTCCTCAGCCCCACAGCCCTCTAAAGGCTGAAAGGGCAGATAGAAGGAGAAAGAAGACGGGCTGACACCAAAGCCAAAGTCAGTGTTGAAACTTTTGGGATTTATGTCAAAAAAACTTGGTACAACTGGAACTGCCCCACCAAATGGTACAACGGGCACCGCCCCACCAAACAACACCATTATAAAGAGATAGTCAGACATAAACATTGTCAGATCAAGAACTAATTTTTGGCTCCATTAATGCCATTCACTTGATGTACCCCTTCTCGGATGGAGACTACGGCCATGAACTTGAGTTCCCCACACCCAATGGGAGAGCTGGAGGAAGAGGGTGCGGAGTTCAGGGGTTTCTTGGAAGGCATGATCTTGGCAGGAGTCAAATTCTCGACCACACCACAAGTCAAACCGTTAACATCGCAGAAACTCATGGAAGGGCCCTCTGATAGACACAACAAGAATAAGAATGCTCCTCCTCCCCCATCGGGATAAATCCAAGACCAATTATCTTTGAATATTCATCAGGGTAAGAACAAATGAAAAATCGCCCAAGGCATATGGGTGAACCAGTTTGGCCAAACCCAGAAAAGGCCATAGCACCATCATCTCCCATCATAGAAGCCAACCCATCTACATCCAAATCCCAAACCCCTAAAGTGTCTGTGAAAGAGAAACCTCAAGCTAGGAAGCATCGACCTTTAGAGAAGAAGTATGATATTCTAAAGAAGTTGGCTTCAATACCTGCAAAACTATCAATCTTGGATGCGTTAAGCCTATACGCAGATCTTAGGGAGGCACTCATCGAAGCCTTACTAAGTCCCCAGGAGTTCAAAGCCAAAGAAGCAGTAGTTAAATTCTATCAGATAGAGACTAGTCCTGAAGAATGTCACGTCGTCATCTCCTTCAAAGATAGGGATGAAGATTCCATCATGCAAGGGCACATAAAACCCTTATATGTGTCCATCAAGATAAATTGAATTGATGTCCAGAGGATCTTCATTGGTAACGGATCTGGATTCAACCTCCTCCCACTTCGAACACTTCGTCGACTGGGCTATGATGAAGACATTTTGACACTCTACACTACAACTCTGCCGAGATATGACAAAAGCGAGCAGAAACCATTGGGATGAATCAATATTAATACTCAGCTTGGAGATCTCATGTCAGTTTCTGAGTTTCTAGTAGTGTGGAAAAGTATGGCCTTCAACATCTTGTTGAGGAGGCCTTGTCTGTATTAGCACACTACAAAGCCATCATCATACCATCAGTACATCAAATATTGCGCTAATGGGAAAATGGGACAGTGAACACTGATAAATCCCCATTTGAATCATGTGAGTTACATTATATCAAGGTAGGGTTCTATGAGTCATAAGAAAAAAATCTTTTTTCCAACAACATTGATTGAATTAATAGCCCGAATGGATTGGAGGCGGCTCCCACCAACCCCCTCCAACAACTTATGTAGGAGGATGTATTACCCATTAACCAAGTTGAATGCATAAACATAAGTCTGGATGAAGACTCAATTTTCAGCATGGTCTCTATTACGAACACCGAGTCCAAATACTCAGAAGAACGGGCTGACTTCCAAGATGTTAGGAAAAGCCCTAACAAAGACACTCCTAACCCGTCCTCGGGACCCTAGAATGCCCTTGCCTCACTCACTAAGGAAAAAATATGATTCCTCTCCCAACATTAGAGAGTTCATCTCAAGAATCCTATCTCCATAAAAAGAGTAAGAAGAATAATAATAATAATAAAAATACCTCAAAGATTCCCCTCTTGCGTTCAAAGAAGGTGTCTCCACCATAATCGATGAACTCAAAGAGATAAACCTAGGAACTGAAGATGAACCAAGGCCCACTCTGATCTGTGGGGATATTTTCATTGAGGATCAGGAATAATATACCTCCTTCACAAAGCATAATCGATATGTGTTTGTCTGGAATTACATAGAAATGTCAGGCCTTAATCCTGAGGTTTCCACTCATCATCTGGCCTTACCAGAAGATCATCGGGGCTATAAGTAGGCAGCCAGAAGAACCCACCCGACACATGCTACCAAAATAGAGGCTAAAGTTAACAAGATGATCAAAGCCAACTTCATATGGGAAGTCCAGTATCCAATCTATCTAGAACACATAGTCCCTGTCAAAAAGAAGAACAAACATATTAGAATCTTCATTGACTTTAGGGACCTCAATCGACATTGCCCAAAAGATGACTTCCCGGTCCTGAATATAGAATTATTGATTGATTCAACTGCTATATATAAAGCCCTATATTTCATGGACATATATTCTATATAAAACAAAATCTGGATGGACTAGAGGGATGAAGAATCTACCACTTTTAGGGCCCCTCATGGAGTGTTCTACTATAAAGTGATTTCATTTGGTCTAAAGAATGTCAGTGCCACATACCAGTATTCCACGCACCATATCTTCAATCCCTTCATGGGAAAGTTCATCAAGTGTTATGTTGAAGATCTAGTGGTTAAATCATGATAGCACTCAAACCACCTGGTCGATCTTGGAACTGTCTTCAAAAAATTATGGCAGCATAGCTTAAAGATGAATCCCTTAAAGTGCACCATTGGTGTTACCTATGGAAAATTCCTCGTCTTCGTTGTATTCCATCACGACATCGAATTCGACCTTGAAAAGACAAAATCCATCCTTGGAATGTCCCCATCTTGCAACCCCAGTGAGTTGAGGGGTCTCTAGGGGAACCTTGCCTACATTTGGTGCTTCATAGCCAACTTGGTAGGTAAATTTTTACTTTTCACTAGGCTAATGAAGAAAGGAGTTACGTATGAGTGGGATAATTATTTCCAAGAAGCATTAAAAAATCTCAAAATATATCTCCTAATCCTACTGGTGTTGATGCTTCCAGTTGAGGGGAGACCACTAATTTTGTATGTAACCGCCATAGAATGGTCATTAGGTGCCTTCCTCACATAGAAAAATGATGTCAGTAGCGAGAACAACCTCTATTAACTGATCCAAATAATGATTGATGATGAAAATCAGTATTCCAAAATTGAAAAGAAGACTCAATATTCACAGTTTAGAAACTCAGGCATTACCTACAGCACCATGAGGTCCACCTGGTCTCCCACTGTAACCCGCTCAAATATATCCTCAACCATACCATGCTAAATGGATGCCTATCATGATGGGATTTCATCCTACAATAGTTTGAAATATAGTAAGTACCCCATAAGGCCATCAAAGTCCAGACATTAGAAGACTTCATGGCCGAGCACCCCTCAGAAGAAAAAACACAGTTGGATGCTGAAATTCTAGATGAAGAAGTGTTTTCCATCCAGGAGGACCCCCAGACATGGTAAATGTACTTTGATGGTGCTTCTAGTATCCTAATAGAGAAAAGGATAGAGGATCCCAAGCTCAAAAAAAGTGGTGCTGGTAATTATACTCATATCCCTCGAAAATGCCATCATTCCTTACTATTTCCTACTTTTGGAAGGGTGTACAAACAATGAAGTAGAATATCAGGCCCTCATTATAGGCTTGGAACTGACACTTCACGTGCAAGACAAACACCTAAAAATAAAGGGTGATTCAGAGCTAGTAATCAAATAGGTCAATGGTGAATATGCCATTAAGAAAGAAGTATTGTCCCTCTTGATGAACCATGTTCAAGAACTAATGGCTGAGTTACCATTAGAACCAATGTTGACCTATGTCCCCCGGTCTCAAAATTCTCATGTCGGTGCTTTGGAAAATGTAGCAATAGCCTTGGATGATCCAGATCGGGATGAAATGGTCATTAGAATTGCCTACTACCGGATGGTCTTTCCATTAATCCATAGAAATACAGAGGAAATCAATGAAATTAGTCCTATTTCTGAGCCTTATGGTCACACCACCAGTTAGATGATGCCCATTGCAAATTATCTTCTGAATGGAGAACTCCCACCAGATAGGGATGGAAGGGAATAGGATTGAGGATGGTCAGTCAACTTTTTCTTTAACAATAGGGAAAACCAAGAAAATGTTCTCTACAAATGAGGCCTTGATGGATTTCTTCTCAGGTGCATTGATCTAGAAGAGGATTTTTCCATCATGAAAGAAGTGCACGTCAGAGCTTGTGGAGAGCACCTATCAGCAACCAAGCTTCCCACCAAATTCAAAGGCTTGGGTATTATTGGACCAATATGATACGGGATTGTTCCATATTCACCAAAAAGTTCCATTCTTTCCATGTTCATGCTAATTTCATAAACTGACCCCCGGAGTTACTTCATACGGCTAAGTACTCCTGGCCATTTTCTGCCTGAGGGATGGTTGTTGTGGGACCATATCCTCCTACCACAACCAAAAAATTCAATTTCATACTCATGAAGACCGACTTATTTTCCAAATGGTCCAAATCCATACCCCTTAATGAAGTCAAGGTGAAAACATCATTATCTTTTTGAAGGCCCACATCATTACTAGATTTGGTGTCCCTTATACAATCCTGATGGACAACGGCACCAACTTCTACTCTGCTGAGTTATAAAAGCTATACCAGGAGTATAGAATCAAATCCAACCAGTCATCTCGCTACCATGCAGCAGCCAATGGGAAGATAGAGTCTTTTAACAAGACTTTGTCCAACATACTCCAAAATATGGTTGACAAGGATAAGAAATTGTGGCCAAACAATATCCTTCATGCTTTGTGGAATTACCAGACCACAACCCACACTGCCACCCAGGTTACCCCATGCTCACTATTATACGGGGAAGAGGTAGATATACCTATTTAAATCCATGTTCCATCACTTCATGTGGTCATTTGAGATCAATTTTACATGGAAAAATAGTCCCAGAGATAGTTTGATGAGTTGGAGCATTTAGATGAAAAAAGGTTTCACACTTTACACCATTTGGAAATATACCAAAATTAGATCGCGTGAGCCTTTAACAAAAAGGTTCGCCTTCGATCTTTCCTCGAAAGAGAAATGGTGTTGGTCCTTAGAGCCCTGATGATACTCAGGAAGAAGCCCCCAAAGCTTGAAATAAAGTGGGAAGAACCATATGTCATACATAAGGTCTATTCCAATGGAGCATACGCCCTGATATCAATGGACGGACAGCTCGTCAGGGCTCCCACAAATGAAAAATTCCTGAAGAAGTACTTCACGTAATAGCAATACCGAAGTCTTGGTCCAAGCTCTAAGACCATAAACTATGAGTAATAATACCGTGAAGTTTTGGTCAAATCTCTAAGACCTTAAACTGTGAGTAGTAATACCGTGATGTTTTGGTCTAAGCTCTAAGACCTTAAACTATGAGTAGTAATACCATGAATTCTTGGTCTAAGCTCTAATATGTTAAACTATGAGTAGTAATACCATGAAGTCCTAGTCCAAGATCTAAGAACTTAAACTATGAGTAGTAATAAAGAGATTCCATGGTCCAAGC
This sequence comes from Viscum album, assembly GCA_963277665.1. Lineage (NCBI taxonomy): Eukaryota > Viridiplantae > Streptophyta > Magnoliopsida > Santalales > Viscaceae > Viscum > Viscum album. The sequence continues at coordinate 1,527,827,718 of OY728125.1, read as the reverse complement.
TTTAAGACCTTAAACTATGAGTAGTAATAAAGAGATCCTATGTTCCAAGCTCTAAGACCTTAAACTATGAGTAGTAATACCCCAATGTCGTGGTCCAAGCTCTAAGATCTTAAACTATGAGTAGTAATACCATGAAGTCTTGGTCCAATTTCTAATACCTTAAACTATGAGTTATAATATCATGAAGTCTTGGTCCAAGCTCTAAGACCATAAACTATGAGTATTAATAAAGATATTCCACAGTCCAAACTATATGACCTTAAACTATGAGTTATCATCCTGACCACATGACGTTAAACTGTACAGTATTAGGACATTAAACATGACATTGAACCATGATGGAATGTTCTAAGCTCTATGAACCTAAACTATGAGTTATAATACCCCCATGCCATGATCCAAACTCTAAGACCTTAAACTATGAGTCATTATCCATTCCACATGATTTTAAAATGTAAGGAACTTGTCCCTGAAACATGACATTAAACTATAACTCATTTCCTCACTGCAAGATATTAAACTACATAGAACAAAGTTTCCTAATAGCATGATGATAAACTGCATGATATCTCACAAAACTACATGTGTCTTGATTTCTTCCCTTGTAGGATACGTATCAATTCCTCAATACTCGATCTTGGCCTAGCCCCCAACAAGAAAAAAAATGCCACCATCATATCATCTACCTCCCAACACTTTCAAAGGAAACCCTATGTCCACTCCTTGTTTCTCACATCGAGTATAACTCACATGGGATTAGGATCATTGGTAAGGGTTCTCTTACTCAATCAAATTATAGGGAAATATGGTAGACCCGACACCCGTAGCAAATGAAATGAAAATATTCCCACCCCCATGTCTGAGCCAGGTTGGTATAGGGAACATGCGGAACTACATATGGCTTGATTTCTACCCTTGCAGGATACGTAGTGATGCCTGGATTTGTCATCTTGGCCCATCCATCATCATTAAAAAAAATACCCTCACATTTCCTTGCACATGGACCGAGCCAAATCGGTATAGGGAATATTTAGAACTACGTGAGACTAGATTCCTACTCTTGAGGGATACATAGTGATGCCCAGATTTGGCATCCCGACCCAACCACCATAAAAAATTCCAATTTCCTTGTGCGTAGGTCAGACTTGTATGCGGAGTTCATGAAAGGTTCTAATCGCATGACAATAAACTATGAAATTCTTCAAAAGTTATGTGTGGATCAGTTCTCAGTTTCATGAGATCTCGTACATTCCCCTCACTTAGGATAAGTCAAAAGATCCAGCTTCCCCCTATATATATGATTTAGACTTATGTGTAAGCTCCAATAGTTCACGGTTAGTCATGGTTCGGGTATTCTTTACATTCCCAGGCACAACATTCCTATTTTTCAAACTCCATATTCCAGGAAAACTTGGATCACCATAATAATTCAAGGCCATCTGAGATGGAAGGCCAGTGTCCTGCGGACACCTTTTCTTGACTATGCACATCATGCCCTGGTGGCTCTGCATATTTTTCCCACAAAAAAAATCGTCAACCAAAGGAAAGTTTATCCCCAGGAGAGTCATCTCCCATATCATTACACCCAATGGCTTCTAATCCCCGTGTCATTCCTCCTGATTCATGTTTCACTTTGGACTATAGTTTACACCTTCAATCATCGTTCACGTCTGAGGAATGCCAGAACATCCTAATTGCAATTAACTCAAATCTATTAATGATCTTTGTGATATTTTAATAATCCTAACACATGACTCTAAACTGCACATCATCATGTCCTCACCACACTACAATAAACTGCATGGCCAAAATCATCCTTGTTGTACAAAGTTAAACTATATAGCAATGGTTTAAGCCTAAATTTCCTTCTGATGTTGATTTTTATGTTCTTAGTTAATAACCCATAATCCTCATAATCCCTTATTTCTCACACCGATCATAGATCACGTGAGTTTAAGGATCTTAGTAAGAGATCCACCATGACATTATGGAAAACTTTTATAGGAATTTGATCATAGCAACATGTTCCTAAAAGGCATGTCACGGTTCCCTTCCCTGAGAGGGACCCCATGTCCTAGCCATGTGATGTTAAATGATAGGGTACCCCAAAAATGGAATGAAGGCCTCACCCCACATTTGAGCCAGATCCATGTAAGGGATACCTAATTCCATGAGTAAATCGCATCCCAAATGTTTTCAATACATCCGGATACACTCCTTCCATACCTCAAACTTCGCACTCTGAGTGATCTTGAATCCCCATAACCCTCCATGGCCATCTGAGATGGAAGGCCAGTGTCCTGCATACACCTTTCTTTGAATATGCACATCATGCCCTGGTGGCTCTGCATATGTTCCGTACAAAAAAATGGTCATCAATCAAAGGCAAATTTTTTCCTAGGAGAGTCCTCTCCTATCTCAGTACGCCCCATGGCTCCCAAGTCTCATAACAACCCTCCTGATTCAAGGGCCATCAAATTCATGGTTTACATTTTCCTCCCTACACACATCCTGGATATATCAGAACATGTGGGGCAAATTCATCTCTAATCTCTTTTGAGTTTTATAATTATACCCCATCCATACACATGAAGTTGATCCTAATACAAAAGAAGAGCACCCCACTCATTTCCAGGTTTCCCTAAAGAAGTTTAGTTAACATGTCCCCTTTTGTGATTAGGTTCACCCCTTGGAAAAGGTCATGTACCGTGTTCAGAGATTTCCCAATCTTTATAATCCTTCATAGCCCTTAGAGATGGAAGGCCAGTGTTCTGGGGACACCTTTGTTTGACTTTACACATCATGCCCCAGTGGATCTGCATATGTTTCCTACAAAATAGCAGTCAATAAAAGAAAAATTCATCCCTAGGAGATTCCTTTCCAATTACCTTACACTTGGATGACATTCATATCCTATAACACCCCTGGTTTTGGAAAACTTTTGGATAATGGCTTACATACCTTCCTCTTCCAAATTCCCCTAACATAAAAAAAGTGGATCTCTAACTAAACTGACCATTCACCAGCTCTCCCATACGTAAGGAAGAATTGTGCGGGAATAGTTTCCCACTCAAAGATGATATGAATTCCCCTAATGTTTTCATACACCACTACTCTGTCCAGCCAGCCACTATGGCTCACAACATCAAAATAAATTCAAAGTGTTGTATAACCCCACCAGGCCATCGGAGATGGAAGGCCAGTGTCCTGCAGACACATTTGATTAACTTTGAACATCATGCCTCGGTGGCTCTGCATATGTTGCCCATAAAAATGGCCGTCAAAAAAATTCAAACTTGTCACTATGAAAGCCCTTTCCTACTTCCTTACGCCTAAAACGGATCCTAAGCCTCATTCATGTCCAAAATTCACAAGTTCAGGGTCAAAAAAATCCATAATCCATGTCTAAAGGATATTAGAAAATTCTCGATGGACAATCCCAATTTAGGGCCCTACCTCGTTAAGTTTGGTCAAAACTGTTCAACCTAAAACATCAGTAATAAGTTTGATTAGCAAAACTGTGAAATTATATAGAAAGAAAAAGACTCTATACTTTCCATAGGGAAAATCCATAGAAGGAATCTCTGGGTAAAAGTCGAGTATCAGTTTGTTAAAAAATGATGAGCCATAAAAACAAATATGTAAAGCTTTGTAGGTTGAAAACTGAACACGTTGTTGTGACCCGTCAAATTGATAGTGATTTAAATAATATTTTTTAATCTAGGAAAGACCGTAGGTAGTCTCTTAAGGAGAATTGGTGGTTTTATATTGTGAATTTTTAATAAGAAGAACAAAAGAGGGGATGATTTGAAAATAGTTTTAAGAAGATGACTTGATTTAAAGAGTTTAATAGTTGATAAATAAAAGTGGTATTTTAGAATTATGAGATAAGGAGATCACTTCAAGTTCACTACACATATTTTATAGTTCATTATTCGAAAAATTTCACATGGTTTTGTTTAATTATTTGGTTTAGGGTTGTCAAGATCTTGATTCCCCTCTTTCCTCTCAAAACGTTTCACAAAGTACCAACCCTTGACACAACAATCGTGTTGTCAAGGTTTGGAATTCAAGAACATATTAATGGATACCAAATAATATTAATATATTTTTTATGTGTGAGAGAAATAGGATCCTTGTGTTTCCCAATCGAAATAGCCCAAGTTTCCCACTTGAAATCTTAACCCAATCGGTGTTGAAATGAAAAGCGGTTCACTTAATTAAACCCAAGAAATGAATTCTGAGGAGAAACATGTTTAGAGAAAACATAAGTGAAATAATCCAAAAACAAATTATACAAAACCAGTAGAGTATCAAGTGACATAACTCCCACCCAAGTATGTGTAGCTCCCTAGAAATGATCGTCCACTTTTTAGATCACCATCGAGAGGAGAGAAGGCTCGGGTGGAACTCCTTCTTTATTGTTGATCCCCCTATGATGATAGGGGCCTCCAGAAATTCTTCTATGAGGAGAGGACTACTTTGGGTCTCCAAAATACTAGATATTTTCCTCCTAGTTGAACTTACAAATGGGGATCCCAAGGTTCCATTTTATAGGAAAATGGGAAGGTGGTTTTGAGCACACAGATTTATTAAAACTACTTGTCACATAAGTTTATACCTATAGAAAGCCTTTTATATCTTTAGAGAAAATAAAAAAGTTGTATCCCCACATATTTTCTGTCTCCACCAAAAGTTTGGCACAATTTGGACAACTAGATCCCGAGATATGGATAGATTACAACACACCACTTTTGACTTTATGCAGATTCAGTGTGCTAGACAGATTGGGTCGGTTGAGCCACTAGATGGCTGAATGAGTCTTAGGTTCCTTCAGATGAAATGTATTCCAATGCATTTTAGACCAGTAAAAAAATTTAATCCCATTTGGATGCATGGTTCAGGATTAGTGCGCAGATGAGTCCACTAGTATGCATGGATCTTGCACAGTTTGGCCCATTTTTCTTGAACATCATCTTGGGTCCTCCAAATCACATCCTCCTGCAATGGAATCATCAAAACAAGTAACATTTCCTTTTTTAATAGTGATAAACACAAAATAAATTATTCAAATATAGAATGAAATTTTTTATTATTTTTATAATTTTCAATGTAAAACAAGTTTAACACAGTGGTGTAAGGGGGAAAATGAAACAGTGAATCCAGGTGCGATCACACCCCCACACCTAAACATTTTCACTCTTGGGAAAATTCATAATTCCAAAAATTATGCATGTAGATTTTTCCAACTTCGTAAAGATTTAACATTCAATGAAAATTTAATTCTTGATAGAAATGTTATCAAATCAAAAATCACACTGAGGAGTTATTCTCAATGATCATTGAAAAAGACATCGCAAAAATTGTATCCAAATCAAATTCCAAGAGATGCGTGATACCAATCAAATAAAATAATTCAAAATTTAATCATGTCACTAATTCTCCATGTGTGTGTGTAAAAACCATTTCATGCTATTGTTTTCACTTTTTATCAAGTAAATATAAGTTATTTTAATAATTGTCTACTTATAAGATCCTTTTCACTGAATTTTCCCCATATCCTTTGCAATCAAATTTCAATACCCACTCACTTAATCATTCCCAAAAGTCAAACCATAAGCTCCCAACCTAGATATCCCCATATGTTGTACATTTCTTCACCCCCCTCATTTATTAATTTTTCAAAAGTTTCCCTTGGAACAAATCTCGCACTCTTCTCCCAAACCATGTTTGAACTCCTCACAACACTAATTATAATAGTTATAACAAGATCAAAGGTCGAGGAAGGGTGATTTTTTACCTGCCCAATATACAACCCTTTTTTTGAGGTCCTGCAACATTCGGATAATAGGTACACACGCATAGGTCAATCTAGTACAGTGATGAAATAGATCAGATAAGGAATGAACGAATGAAAAATGATTTTGGAAAGTATAGAAAAATAAACCTAACTGATATTTACCTTCCATTAAGTAAGAAATTTTCACACATCATGGTTGGGTGAAAAAAATGTGTGGAGAGATTAAGTGACACAATTTTCCTTTAAACTATTAACAAAAAATGGAACCATTCTTATCAAAGGTTTCAAATTGATACAACCATTTATATCATAAAAAAAGAACTAAATTTCAAAAGAAAGTCACAACATAGTATTGAATTCTTGCTGAAATGCACATTTCATCAGAATTATTTCTAAATGTTAATACAACATGCAATACAGACATTCCAAATGCATTTCCAATAACTTCCATGATTAAATGGGCATCATTTTCCATGATAGAGTGAAAAAAAATATTATGGCACAAAGATGAGTGGGAGAGAAAGGGTAGAAAGTAACAATACTATTTAACAAGCTACAAAGAGAAAAAGAATAAAGATGGTGAAAATTCCTAACTAACCCGGGAATATACTTATCCCCCCACACCTAGAGTATGTAGTGTCCTCACTATAAAAATAAAATGCAGGAAGGAAGGATAAAATCGGGTGGGTGTTATTCATAGACTGCTTCTTGAACTTGGAGATCCTCTATCGGGGACTCTGAAAGGGTTTTGTGGAAGTGCTTTAGTCGCTGCCCATTAATTGTGAAGGTTTTCTTGGTTTCTTCATTTTGAACTTGGACAACACTAAATGGGGAGACATTAGTAACATTGTATAGTCCAAACCAGTGGGAACAAAGGTTACCTGGATGCAACTTCAGCCTTTCATTATAGAGGAGGACCTTCTTCCCAATGCGGAACTGACGATGAAGGATGAGATGGCCGTGGGCAGCCTTGGTTTGCTTCTTATAAATCCCGGAGTTCTGATATGCATTTCTTCTCATTTCCTCCATCTCTTGAATTTTCAGCTTCCTTTGAGCACTTGCTCTAGAAATATTAGAGTTGCATTGTTTAATGGCCCAATAGGCCCGGTGCTCAATCTTAATAGGCCGGTGAAAGCTCTTTCCAAACACAAGACGATAGGGTGACATTCCAATGGGAGTTTTGAAAGTAGTATGGTATTCTCATAATGAATCATCAAGTTGAAGACTCCAATATTTTCTATTGGGTTGAACCATTTTTTCAAGAATTTGTTTTACCTCTCTATTTGACACCTCAACTTGACCATTGGTCTGTGGGTGATATGTAGTAGACACTCTATGAACGACCCCATACTGACGCAAAAGTGATTATATTGTTCAGTTGTAGAAATGAGAACCATGGCCACTGATGATAAACCTAGGTAAGCTAAACCTACAGAAAATATGGGTTCTCAAAAATTATACAACTGCCTTAGAATCATCGTTCCTTATAGCTCGTGCCTCTACCCATTTAGAAACATAATCCACTTCCAAAAGAATGTACAGGTTACCAAATTAATTGGGGTATGGTCCCATAAAGTCAATGCCCCAAACATAAAAAATTTCATGGAAGAGAAAGGGTTTTTGTTGCATCTCATTTCTATTAGAGACATTCCCCATTCTTTGACAGTGAGGACAAGATTTACAGAATTCATGGGCATCCTGAAATAATGTGGGACAAAAGAGACCAGAATTGAGGACCTTGCAAACCCATTGGGGACCAAAGTGGACCCCATAAGCAAGAGTGTGGAAGAACCTAAGGAAGGACTGAAACTCGCTATCAGAAACACAACATATGAGGAATTGATCACTACAGGTGCTCTAAAGGTAGGGGTCATCCCAAATGTACCAACGGGACACGTGTTTTAGATAGTCGGCCTGGTTTTTGTTTAAATCATTAGAAATTCAAGATGATACAAAATAATTTACAATTTCATAATACCAAGGAATAAAATCTTGTACCCGGTATAATTGCTCATCAGGAACAATTTCATTTATAAAAATACAAGGAGATGATTCAATGTTTGAGGATGGGTGTATCCTACTAATATGGTTAGACACCACATTCTCTGATCTTTTTTATCTCTAATTTCTAGATTGAATTCCTGAAGGAGGAGAATCCATCAAATGAGGTGTGGTTTGGCTTCCGATTTCTTAAGGAGATATCGGAGGGTTTCATGGTCGGAGAATACAATGGATTTGGACCCTAAAAGATATGACCTAAATTTATCCAAGTAAAACACTATGTCAAGGAATTATTTTTTTAGTTTTTGTGTAGTTTTCTTGGGCAGGGTCCAAAGTATGTGAGGCATAGGCAATGACATGTGGAGCTCAATGGACCCTTTATGACAAGACTTCCCCAACAGCATAGTTAGAGGCATCACACATGAGATAAAATGGTAAATCCTACCAAGGTTGTTGGATTACCGAGGGTGACGTGAGACTCCATTTTAACTTATTAAAAGATTCCTCAAATTCTTTATCAAAAATAAATTCTTTTTATTTTTGGAGTAACAGGGAGAGTGGGAGTGAAATCTTACTAAAGTCACAAATGAAATGATGGTAAAATCTAGCATGACCTAGGAAAGACCACACATCCCGTACATTTTTTGGGAATGGTAAGGAAAAATTGACAGCCACTTTTGATTTATCTACTTGGATACCATCTCCAGAAATGACATGCCCCAAAACTATACCTTGTCGCACTATGAAATGGAATTTCTCATAATTTAATACAAGATTCTTTTCAATATAGTGACTTAGTACTAAACCAAGACTACTCAAACATTCATCAAAATAGGATCCATAAATAGTGAAATCATCCATGAAAACTTCCATGAAATTATCTAGGTAATCCGAAAAAAATATTAACCATACATCGCTAGAAAGTACCCGGAGCATTGCATAGACCAAATGGAATCCTCCTATATGTAAATGTGCCAAAGGGGAAAGTGAAGGTTGTCTTTTCCTGATCCTCAGGGGAAATATAGATCTAAAAGTATCCATAATACCCATCAAGGAAATAGTAGTGGGACTTACCCGCTAGCCTCTCTAGCATTTGGTCAATGAATGGAAAATGGAAATTGTTATTCCTAGTGTGTTGGATTAGTTGGCAATAGTCTTTGAAGACACACCAACTATTTTACACACGAGTTGGAACCAATTCATTGTTTTCATTTTTGATTACTGTAAGGCCAGTTTTTTTAGGAACAATTTGAATGGGATTGACCCATTGACTATCAGAGATGGGGTAATGATTCCAAAATCCAATAATTTTGTTACCTCCCTTTTCACAACTTCTAGGAGGTTTGGGTTCAGTCAGCTTTATTCCTGCCTTAGTGGTTTAGCCTCATCATTTAATAAAATATGATGTGTACAAATTGGTGGGATAATACCAAGAATGTTAGCAAGTGTCCATCCCAAAGATTGTTTATACTCCCTCAAAAGTTCAAGTAGTCGCAATTCTTGCTCAGGAGGGGGTGAAGTAGTAATGATGATAAGCAGCTTGTTTCCATTCTCAAGATATAAATATTTTAAATCTTGAGGCAGATGTTTTAATTCCAATTTATAGGGATTTTGGATTGATGGGAGTGTGTGTGAAAGTGAGATGTCACTGATATCATCTAACTTCCCAATGGTATCATCCTCAGATGAGGAATGAGATTTTAAAATCTTAGCAGTATCATTGATGGTCATTGGATCCCCAATTTTCAAGAAATCATCAATCAATGAACATGCATGACACTTTTCTAGACCACTACAACAATCAATGCATGAATCATTTCCTAGAATTTCTATCAATGAAGAAAACTCATAAAGGGGATCAGGGAATGAAATTAAGTTTTTTCAAGGGAAGGGAGTACATCTATAGAATTAATAGAGAGAGGAATGTTCTTATGAGGGGTGCTTCATGGAATCAAGGATATTGAAGTGGAAAATGTCACCACCAAACTCCATAGATAATTTACCATTTTGGACATTAATTATGGTTTTGGTGGTTTTCAAGAAGGGTCTCCCCGATATAATCGGGGCATGTCCATTCATCATATCATCCTCCATTTTAAGCACATAAAAGTTAGCAGGAAAAATAAAATTTTTAACCCTCACAAGAACATCCTATAACACACCAGAGGGGTGTGTGGTACTCCGATTAGTCAGTTGAACAATAATTATAGTGGGCTTCAGTTCCCCAACCTGCAATGTAGAGTAAATGGAGTGAGGAAACACATTTATAAAAGAACCTAAATCAAGCATATCATTTGAAAAAGAATACTTCCATATGGTGCATAGAATTGAGAATGTTTTGGGATCATTGCACTTGGTGGGAAGTGATGGATCTATCAATGCTAAAACATTCTTCCCCAATCTCACCTTCTCATCACCTCAAAGTCACCTTCAGTGTGTACACATATACTTTAGAAACTTGTTATATATTGGAATTTGTTTCACATCATCAATCAAGAGAATTTTTACCTGCATTTTTTTGAAAGTCTCTAAAATTTCCTTATCGTGTTCAGTTTCTTTTTTTTTCTAGGTTGGATGGCCCTTTGTGAAAATGGAAGAGGGATTGTTGGGCTAGGTGACTCATCAATATCCACACTCTTTCCTTTGGAGGAGATTCTCTCAGGATAAGGTTCTACCTCATGTGGATCATTTATAGTAGTTGGGATGGTGGTTTCCTTAGGATTGGATGACTCTAGTAGAGGGGTCATTTGGATTTTTAGTTTTTTTTCACTCTGAAGGGTGATGGCACTAACATTTAATTTATCTCTTGGGTTAACTACTAGTTGAGAAGGTATTTTACCCGACCCATGGATCTGGATTTCCCCTACCAAGTTGGAAAGTTGGCCAAATTGGGTTTTTAGGTATTGTATGAAGGCTTGAGTGGTTTTTTGGAATTGGATACTTTTTGCATCCATTTGTTTCGTCATATCTTCTAAGCTAGGATTGGGTTTTGGAGGGGGTTTGTTGGAAAGAACTTTATTGTGGTTGAGGATTTCTGGGTGGTGGTGGTTGAATACTCTTCCCCGGTTGGTTACATAGTTGTTGAGGCTGGTTTAAATACCCCCTTGCTTATAGGATTGGTTGTATTTCCACCCGGTATTGGATGGATAGTATGGTTCTTGACTAAAGCGTTGGTTATAGGGGCGGCCTGGAAAGATTGCATCACAACTCTCAGAAGTTTCTCTTAGTTGGGGTCATTGATCAGAGTAGTGGGTGTCAGAAGAACATATACCACAATGGATGGGAGGAGGAGATTGGGATTTCCCTTGGGAAACAGAAATTTTTCGAAGAAGGGTACTTACCACTTCGAACTTTGTGTCCACCTTCCTCTCGAATTCAGTACTTTTCACCTCATGGACACCACAAATGGGTACGTTGGACCTTGAACCGAATTGTTGAGTGTTCTATGCCATGTTCTCAATTAATTTCCTTACAAAAATTTGGGTTTTATCAACTAGCGCAGAACTTATGGCAACATCAATCATATTTCGATCAATAAGAATTAAACCTTTATAAAAATACTGAATTAAAAGTTGATCACTTATTTGGTGGTGTGGACAGTTGGAACATAACCTTTTAAAGTGTTCCCAATATTCATGTAATTTTTCCCCTTGATATTTCCTTATACCACATATTTATTTTCTTATAGTTGCATTTTGAGATTCTGGGAAATATTTTTCCAGAAAAAGGTGTTTCATGTTCGCCCAGCCTCTAATTAGTGAATTAACATAGCAAAGACAGTCTTTTGCAGTGTCTTCCAATAAAAATGGGAATGCTCTGAGATTTACTTGTTCTTAAACCACATTTTTAGGTTTTAATATAGAACACATGGTATGAAATTCTTTAATATTCTTGTGTGGATCTTCTCCAACAATTCCATGGAATCTCAGTAATAAATAAATTAAACTAGATTTAAGTTCAAAATTGGGTGTCTCGCCTTGCATTTGAATGTAAGTGGGTTGGATATCAACATATTTAGAGGTTAATTATTTTATTTTTCTATTGTTTTCAGCCATTTTAAACATGTTAATTTCAAGTTCTAATTTGGTTCCAGAAGAATATGGGTTTAGAAAAGTCTTGAGTTGTGGTGTGTCCTCCTTCAAATGGATGTCTTGTGCATCTCGGGGTCACTAACATAAGATCATGTCCGGTTTGGGTTTTAAAGGTGGTAAGTCTCTCCGAGTAGAATGCATCATGAATAGAAACTATAGAAGAAATAAATTAGAACACAAACATATATGAAAAGGTATTAGATAAAACAAATAAACATTCCCAAAAATTACAAAAAAATTATCAAAAACACACACTAAAACCGAAGCGCTCCCCAGCAACAACGCCAAAATTTGAATGAATTTTCATGAAACATCAAATTGATAGTGATTTAAAGAATATTTTGTAGCCTAGGGAAGACCCTAGGTCATCTCTCAAGGATCATTGGTGGTTTTATAGTGTGATTTTTTAATAAGAAGAAAAAAAGAGAGGGTGGTTTGAAAAAAGAGAGGGTGCCAACCAAATGCAAGGATCCCGGCACATTCACCATACCTTGTACCATAGGGGAGACCTTCTTTTCTGATGCTATGCTAGATTTAGGTTCTTCCATTAATGTAATGCCTCACCCCGTGTATACTTCTCTACAGGTTGGAGAGCTTCAACCAATAGGCATTGTTGTGCAACTTTTCAACTGGAGTACAACACATCCAAAAGGAGTGATTGAGGATGTCCTTGTTAGATTGAAGAATCGCATCTTCCCCGCTGATTTCTACATTCTTGAGATGGAAGATACCTGAACCCAAGGACATGCCCCTCTCATACTTGGGAGGTCATTCCTAAAAATAGAAAAAATGATCATCAACGTTCACAATGGTACGTTGTCCATGGAATTCGGAGGAGAAAAGGTAAGTTTTAGCATCCTTGAGGCTATGAAACACCCCATTGAAGAGCACTCCACTCTTCCTATCTATTCGATGGAAGTGCTCTCAAACGATGCACACACACACAATTCTCTCCTCAACCCAAACTCTGATTCTTTTTTGTTTTCTTCACCCTTGGATGATTTGAGTTTTGGTTCTTCTTTTGAATGTTGTGTGGGTTCAGAAAAATGTAAATTTTGTGTTTTAATTGATGAATGTGTTTATTCTGAGGTACCCATGACTATCAATGATTCTGCAAATCTCATTTCAATAGATTCTCTTTCCTTTGAGAATAAACATGAGCAGATAGATAGTTTCATGGACCTCACTCCCCCTAAATCCCCTCCCTTAATCCAGAAACAACCGGTGTTTGAACTTAAACAACTTCCTTCTAATTTAAAATATCCATATCTTGAGGGTATTAACTAATTTCCCGTCATTATTGCCAATAACCTCTCTCCACAACAGGAATTGAAACTGCTCAAACTTTTGAGAGAGTGTAAAAAGGAAATAGGATGGACATTGGTTGATATTCTTGGGATTATCCCATCTATTTGTATGCACCATATAATTTTGGATGATGAGTCTAAGCTCGTAAGACAATCTCAACGTCGGTTGAATCCCACTCTCCTTGAAGTGGTAAAATTGGAAGTCAGTAAATTACTTGCTGCAGGGATCATTTATCCTATATCTGATAGTAAATGGGTTAGACTAGTGCAAATTGTTCCTAAAAAAATAGGAATAATAGTTGTGTCAAATGAAAGGAATGAATTGGTTCCAACACATGTGCAAAACAGTTGGCGAGTCTGTATTGACTATCATCGACTGAATCAAGCCACGCGGAAGGACCACTTTCCTTTACCTTTCATTGACAAAATGTTAGAACGATTGGATGGTAAGTCCCATTATTGTTTCCTTGATGGATATTCGGGTTATTTCCAAATCCATATAGCCCTTGAGGATCAAGAAAAGACAACATTTACCTGTCCATTTGGCACATTTGCATACAGAAGGATGACATTCGGTCTATGTAATGCTCCTTGTACTTTTCAGCGATGTATGTTGAGTATTTTTTCTGAGTACCTTGAGAGTTGTATGGAAATATTTATGGATGATTTCACGGTTTATGGTTCTTCTTTTGATGATTGTTTGGAAAACCTAGGTTCTGTCCTCCGCCACTGCATTGAAAAAGATCTTATTTTAAATTATGAAAAATGTCATTTCATGGTTGAGCGGGGGATAGTTCTTGGGAATATCATTTCAAATAAGGGAATTCAGGTTGATAAATCTAAAATTGAATTAATTTTATCCCTTCCATTTCCAAAATGTGTTCTTGAGGTGCGGTCTTTCTTGGGTCATGCTGGTTTTTACCGCCGATTCATTAAAGACTTTAGTAAGATTTCACTTCCCTTATCTCGGTTATTACAAAAGGATTCCGAGTTTGTGTTTGATATAAATTGTGAGGATGCATTCAATTCACTAAAAAAGAGTCTCACATCACCTCCCATAATCCAACCACTTAGGTGGGATCTCCCCTTCGAGCTTATGTGTGATGCCTCTAACTTTGCAGTTGGGGCAGTTTTATCACAAAGGGCTGAAAAGGATCCTCATGTCATTGCATATACCTCGCGTACCCTTGACCCTGCCCAAGTAAACTACACAACCACATAAAAATAACTCCTTTCTATTGTGTTTTCCTTGGAAAAATTCTGTTCATATCTTCTTGGGTCAAAAGTGATTGTGTTTTCTGACCATGTTGCCCTTCGTTTCCTCCTAAAGAAACCTGAAGCCAAGCCCTGTCTCATTCGGTGGATGCTCCTCCTCCAAGAGTTTGACCTTGAGATTAGAGATAAGAGAGGAGTGGATAATTTTGTATCTGACCACATTAGTAGGATTTCCCCACCATTGGACCATCATGTTGACTCACCCCTATCCATTGGAGAATTCTTCCCTCATGAGAACCTTTGTGATGTTGTGGACCTTACCCCCTGGTATGCGGACATTGTGGATTTTCTAGAAACATCTAGGGTCCCCACTGATTTTATCACTTCAAAATCCCAGAGACTTAAACATGATTCTCGATGGTACATTTGGGATGACCCATACTTGTGGAGAATTTGTAGTGACCAGGTAGTTCGTAGGTGTGTCCCTGACCATGAGTTCACCTCTGTTTTGACCTTCTGCCACACCTTGGCATGTGGGGGCCACTTTGGCTCTCAACGTACAGCTCAAAAGGTCCTTGAATCAGGATTATATTGTCCAACATTGTATAGATATGCCCATAGGTTTTGTAAATCATGTACTTGATGTCAATTCATAGGGAATATCTCTAAGAGGAATGAAATTCCCCAACATCCCATGTTATTCTGTGAAATCTTCGATGCATGGGGCATTGACTTCATGGGGCCTTTTCCAAATTCATTTGGATTTGTGTACATCTTATTGGCTGTTGACTATGTATCTACATGGGTGGAAGCAAATGCCACCAGGACCGATGACTCTCGAGTGGTTGTTGATTTTGTAAGGTCCCAGATTTTCAGTAGGTTTGGTCTACCAAGATTCATCATTAGTGATCAGGGTTTACATTTTTGCAATCGTAACATGAAAAACTTTCTTCGTAAGTATGGGTTTTTTCATAAAGTCTCCACTTCATATTATCCTCAAACTAACAGACAAGAAGAAATTTCAAATCGGGAAGTTAAGCGAATCTTGGAGAAAACGGTACAACCCAATAGGAAAGATTGGAGTTTGCGCTTGGATGATGCACTTTGGGCGTACCGTACTGCTTTCAAAACACCGATCGGAATTTCACCATATAGGATTGTGTTTGGAAAAGCTTGTCACCTCCCGGTGGAGGTAGAACACCGTGCATATTGGTCTGTTAAACAATGTAATATGAACCTTTCAGATGCAGGTGAGGAAAGAAAGCTGCAGATTCAAGAGTTGGAAGAAATTCGACGTGATGCATATGACAACTCCCAAATCTATAAAGAGAAGACAAAGGCTATTCATGATATCATGATCCACCAGCGGAAGTTTCATATTGGTGAGAAGGTCCTCATGTACAATTCCAGGCTTAAGATCCACCCAGGTAAGCTTCGTTCCCGATGGCTCGGTCCTTATATTGTTATTAATGTTTACCCTTTTAGTGCAATACAGGTTTTGCATGAGCAGAGTGGACGAAGTCTTACCGTCAATGGGTAGTGACTTAAACACTTCTATGAGGATTTTCCAAAGAATCCGTTGGAGGAAATCCACCTTCTCGACGCATCATACCAATAAAACACACCAGGTTTTATCCTTCCTTCTCACATTTTCAATTATTTAAGTGAGGACACTGCACATTCTAGGTGTGGGGGGTGGATACATTCCTGGGTTAGTTAGGATTTTTCATTGTTTTCTCCTTTTGTTTTCTCTTTTTGGCCTTCTTTTTTGTATTTTTATTTTTCCCCATCAACAATTTCGAAATTCCATGATGTGGCGACCATAAAGTGGAGAAAGTAAAAATACCATAACGAAGGCTAAAATGAATTTGTGTATGAGTTTACCATCAAGGAGTGATTTTTACTGAATTGGTTTTCTGTCAATGATATAAATGGTCGTATCTATGTGAAACCTTTGAGATGATTGATGCCCTTTGTGTGAGTAGTTTTTTGGAAAATTGTGTCACTAATATCTCCACAAATTTTTGCACCAAACCACAAAGTGTGATTATTTCTTACTTAATATAAGGTAAATATATGTTGGATTAATATTTTTCATCTTTAAATGATATTTCCATACGTTCATTCCTTATCCGATCTGTTTCATTACTGTACCAGATTGACCTATGCGTGTGTACCTAATGTCCGACTGTTGTACGCCCTCAAAAAAAATTTGTGTCTTGGGCAGGTCAAAAACCACTCCTCCTCAACCTTTGATCTTATTATAACTATTTCAATTAGTGTCGTGAGGAGATCAAACAAGGGTTGAGAGATGAGTGTGAGATTTTTTCCAATTGGAAATTCAAAAAAATATAATAAATGAGGGGAGTGATGAAATGTGCAACATATGGGGACATCTAGGTCGGGAGCTTATGGTTTGACTTCTGGGAATGCTTAAATGAGTGGGTCTTGAAATATGATTGCAAAGGATGTAGGACAGGTTCAGTGACAAAATCATTTAAGCTGAAAAATGTTAAAATAACATATATTTATTGGATAGAAAGTGGAAAGAATAACATGGAATGGTTTTCACACACACAAATGGAGATTTAGTGTCATGGTTTACTTCTGAATTCATTTCTCAATTGGGTATCATGAATCTTTTTGAATTTCTCTATGATATGATTTACGAGACATCTTTTTCTATTTTCACTAGGAAGAACTCCTTGGTGTGGTTCCTGCATTGATCACTTTACTTTAAATAAAATTTCATAAAATGATAAATCTTCAGGATGTTGGAAATATATATATATGAATCATTGTATTTGGATATGTGACTTTGCCCAGGAGTGCAAATGTTTAGTTGTGGGGGTGTGATCGTACCACGATTCACTGTTTTATTTCATCCTTACACCGCAATTTTAAACTAGTTTTGTAATGAATATTCCAAATATAATAATAAATTTCACTTAATGTTTGAATAAATCAATTAATTTTAATCAATATTATAATGGTCAATGTTACTTGTTTTTATTGTTTCAATGTAGGTGGAGGTGATTTGGAGGGCCTTTGATGAAGTGGAAGAAAAATGGGCCAAAATTGCCTGGATCCATGGACATATGTCCACTGTTTTGCATATTACACGAAATACGTGCATCCAATTAGGCTGAAATTCTGTGGACCTGTGAAAAATTTAATAGGCTACATTTCATATTAAGTAACCCAATGCTTATTCGGCTTCTATGGGGCTCATCCGAACTGATCTGTCCAAGACACCGAATTTGGACCAAGTCAAATACAGTGTTCTGTATTTTATCAATATCTTGAGCTGTAGTTGTCTAAATGGTTCCAAACTTTCGGTGGAGATATTAAATAGGTAGGGCTACAACTTTTCTATTTTCTCCAAAGCGATATAAGACTTTCCGAAGGCCGAAACTCGTGGTAAACGTGGATTGAATAAATCTGTGTGCCTAAAACCACCTTCCAATTTTCCTATAAAATGGCACCTTGGGCTTCCCATTTGCAAGTTCGGACAAGAGGCAAGGTGCTACCATTTTGGAGTCCCCAAAGAGTCTTCTCAACATCCCTAGAGGTTCTGGAGGCTATGGGAGGTTCTACTTCAATATCTTCTTCTTCTTCCCCTCCCATGGGTTTCTAAACCCCTTGTGATCACCCGGGGAGGAATGTGATGTAATGCTGAGCTTTAAAGTTGTATTAATTTGAATGATCTTTTTAATTTCAGGTTGTATGTTGTTTTTCCTCATCCTCTATTCTTATTTTATTGAGTTATGTACTGGTATGTCATGCTCAACTCATATGATCATGTTTGGGGGTACCCATTCATGTGATGTTTCACACACCGTTCACTACTTTCTTTTCCCCCTTTCAATTGTGGTGCTTGTGTGATTCATATTGGTCAATAGAACTCACAAAAGCTCTATAAAGGCCATGTAAATTTATGTCATGGTATCACAATGAAATAACATGCAAACCTGGAGAGCATATTGAATTCTTCATGTGTTGCCTTGGTGAGTTCCGGTTATGATGTCGAACACAAACCACCCAATCATCGGCGGTGTCCGGTGAATCGTTATGTATTTTCGACTGAACCCTATGAGGTATCCTAGTATAAACTCAGTAACATTTTGGTTCTAGGTGTTACAAACTATGGATTAAAAGGTCATAACCCCATCCCTTGAAGCGATGAAGGATGAGTATCACGAGACTTCCCCGGGTTGATCACGCTTAATCAATCTTGTTCATTTCTACTTTGTTTTATCACTTTCATTTTCTATTTTCATCATTAATCATAAAACCCCCAAGTTTCACAAAACCTAATTCACCTTCTACTTTCATAATCAGAACCCTATTTTTAAATTAATGATCTAAGGCTCCGTTGAGAGATGACCTAGGGTTGCTACTATACTGCAGAAATTCTAGTCAAAATTAAACAACTAATTTGATGCGCTCGACAACGCGATCAGAGAGCAGAATAGTCCATCATCGACATAGTGCCCTGCTGCAGATTCATGAACTCTCGAGCTCTATCTTCCCTCAGTATCTCTGGGAAGAAGAAGTCATAGAAGACTACCTGAAAATCCTCCCACGCCATGTCTCTGTGATGCTCTGACTGGGTGGTAACATCACACCACCTCTTGGCGGAATCATGCAGCATGTATGTCACGAGCTTGACCCTATGCCCTGGAGGCGTATCAAGATGCTTGAAAATAGTCTGCATCGACCCCAGCTAATACTCTGGAGCCTGTGGTCTGCCATCCCCTGAAAACGTCAGCGGATTCTGCTACTGGAATATACATGTCAGCTCGGCCATAGATGTGGCAACCTACCGTGCTCCCTGCATAGTCTTCATGAACCGCAATAAGCCTTCACGGAACTGCACCTCCGTTCCTGTTTCCGGTATAACAGCTGGTGCCACATCCGGCTTTGCTGGAGGATCAACTGGTAGCCCATGGCCCACCATATCTGGAGTATTCTCATTGCCGCTCTCCTGGTGAACAATGCGCGGTCATCTAGGCAGCATGACACTAAAAGGTCAAAAACACGCCTTAGATTCAATATTATCAAAGACTGAAAATGAAGGAACCATAAGGGAACAAGAGGAAGATGAAATTTCAATATTTGCAAAACAAGACTACACAGCGTGTATTCTGTCTACACAACGTGTACTTGGCTTCCCTTCCCCTGCCCGGGTCCTTCTACACGGCTAAGCCACACGGATCCCGTTTGATCAAAACTAAATGACATGTATATTATCTACACGGTGTGTATGGTTTTATTTTCCAACTGCCCATGTCGTTTGTGACACGGCCGACTACTCGTCTTGACACTACACGGCGTGTTACACCCGCACACGGCGTGTCAACAACCATGTTTCCCAGCCACACGGCTAAGTATACACGGTCTTTCCTCAGACAAGTCTATACGGCATGTCCGACAGGTATACGGCATGTTCAAGGAGAGGTGACACAGACCCGTGTTGTCAGTTACACAGCCGAGTCCCCAGGTCACACTACACGGCGTGTTCATCAACGACACGGCGTGTTCTGTAAAGGAGTTCACCGACCCGTGTTGTTTGTTACACGGCCGGACTCCGGTTCAACACTACATGGCATGTACATTCAGTACATGACGTGTTTTACCCAAGCCTTCCCTTCCCCATGTCACCGCCCACACGGTTTGTGACACAGGAAGAGACTACACGGCGTGTACTCTGGGTACACGGCGTGTACCCAAAAATTTTATTTTTCTTCCTGAACAGAAGTCCATACATGGCATGTTTATAAATACTACATGGTGTATATACTGGTTTTCCAGACAGTATGCCTCAGAAACTTCCCCAGAACCCAGAAAATACCGAAAAACAACACCTAAGTGTCAAATTCCGACCCGTGAGGGCCCATACTCCCCACAAATCAAAGTTTGACATATTATATGTGTTATAACATAATAAAAAGTCAATGATCCACCAAATTCTGGTCAATGGGGGCCCATACTCACCAAAAACCAAAGTTTGGCGTCCATTCTAGAAACAGGATCACAAAAAATGACCCTATCACATAGCAGATAATTATCAAGCAGTTATCACAACAGCATGCTTTTCTAGCACATCAACTATCACAACAACATGAAATTTCTAATGCACCTACATGACATGGAAACTATGCATGGAATGTGATATCTAGAATGTGCCTATATGATGCATGAGATTGCATACCCTCATCTCATCGAGTTACAACTAAATAGAACCCACAAATAAATTGTAACAGCACAATCTCAAGTGCATCACCCAACGATGAAAACATATCAACTGTAAAATTTGCAAAATCAGAAAATTGAAAAATACGAGGTAGACTGGCTTCTCCCTATACATGGGTTAGCTACGCCTGGGCACATCTTATTAACAACTATCGTTCGTCATATCCCCGACTATGGCTCCAAATAGTAAGTCAAAGAAAAGAAACATTTGATACCACTTTGTAACGTCCCGGTTCCGGGTGCCACACAACGGGTGCCCCAAACCCGGTTTGCCACATGACCTCAAGCACATTTCCCCAAACACCAGAGGCTGCCGACTAGTAGCGAGGGCCCAGGTCTGATAGTGGGGAAACTATGCCCTCATTTGTCAAAGTGTAGCGCAGCGGAATACAAAATAAAACATACAACGAACAGCGGAAGAAGTAAATCATACACAACTGAAATAAACAACTGCAGTGGATACAACCAATAGTATATAAGTAATGATGTTACATGTCTCAAGTTCTAAGAAAACAGCCAGAACATGTTATACATCAATATAGTACAACAAAAACAGAGTATAGGAAAACAAATCAAAATAGCTAGCAGTGGCATCACGAGCCTAGGATCGGTCCCATGCCCTCCTACTCCTCAGCAACAGTCAAGTACCTGTATTAGGACTCTTGCCCCTATTCGCACCTACAGAAACATAATCTGTTTGGGCCAAAAAGCATGACCCAAACAAGGTGTGAGAAATATATCTCAGTAGGCACCCACCAAAGGCCCGTGCTCAACTGTGTGTAAAACATGCAACAAGTGTGCAGTGGTAAAATGCAATAAAGTAATCTGTACTGAAAATTAACCAACTTAACAATTAAATTTCCATTTTATTATTCATTTAATACATTAAATATTAGAAATCACTGTAGTGCATTTCTAAGTAAACAATCCACGTCCTCAGACAAGTAAACCCCTACCCTCAGGTAAGGAGTATCCAACACAAGAATATGCCCTCAGGAATTGCCCTCCGGCGTAATAGAAATTTCCATCAGGCATAGGAAGTGTCGCCCTCAGGCATAGAAGTCAAGCCCTCAGGCACGAATGGTTTCCCTCAGGTGAAAAAGTACATTTCCCTCAGGCTAACACAGTCATGCCCACAGGCTATAATAATGCACCGCCCTCGGGCATAAGTAACCGGGTCATGCCCAACACATAAACATGAAATTTACATACAATTCATCTCAAGGAAAAAGTAATGCAAAATTAAACATGGCATACCCTCGGGTATCCTGGCTAAACGGCTAAACAGAGGAACGCACCCCACGGGATGGTCCTAGATCCAAGCAATGATCCCAACCAACATTTTAATATCACAATTGTTCACCTATTAAATTATAGGTGTTTAATATAGCAATGGACTCAGCCACACGACACCCCAACATGGGTTCGAGGCACAAAAAATGCACAAAACACACGACAGTTGGAAAATTAACACTAAGCCACCTACCTTATACGTCAACGAACGTTATACATGAACACCAATTCCAGAAACACCCAAGAACGGTGTAGATCTGACGAAGAAGAAACATCGTTTAAATGCAAATAACTTTCCCTCAATAAAGAATTGGTAATAATGGATTAAGGAGAGTGGAGGGCTTACCTGTGCGGTTCCAACAAGATCGTCTGAAGCGGAATCAGATTCCAGACAAACACTCGGAGGATCTTCAAAGGTTCGGTCGTCCCCTCCCTCTCCTTCCTCTGGTTCTAAGCCTTCCCTATGAACAGGGGAGGCTACTACCCATTTTAAGTGAAAAAAACAAATTACACAGCATGTACTTCTAAGTAAACAGCGTGTAATTCCCATTTTTTAAATTGTTCCTCCGACGGCTTCTCACCAACGCGGCACTATTCACTTGCCAACATGAGTACACAACATGTACTCCCGACTACACGGCGTGTACTATCATCCAGCTAGTGGCTGCTCCACTGACTTACTATTATGGCCTACTGACTGACCACACGGCGTGTAAAGGACCACTACATGGCGTGTAGTCGGTTCCTATACCCTTCATCCCCAGTATGGCCACACGCCCCGTGTACCCATCCCACACGACATGTGGAAAAAGTACACGGTGTGTACTTTCCAAATTTTGGATTTTTCCCCATTTTCCATATATTTTTAAAAACACTTAAGGAAAAGAGAAAAGAAGAAGCTCGTACCTCAAAAAATAAGAACCGGGTTCTTACACATGATTTCTCATATGGGAAGCTCTCATGCATAATCCCCACAAAAATCTGAACTATGAGAACTTTGATTCCTAATCAAACTAGGATATGTAGGATGACCACTTGAAGGCCTGAGATCAAAGAGGTGCCCATCCAAAGAGGGTCCACCCAACCATGTCCCCCCAAATGAGCAGCTTCCATGCGTAAGCCCCACATAAATCTGAACTATGTGGGTCTTGATTCCTCTCTTGAGGATATATAGGAAACTCGTCTTATGGGTTTGATCCCAACATCAAATCACCATCTTCCCCCCATGGATGATGATAAACTTCAAAGTGACTTATTTTATGGCTCAATTGAGCAGTACCTTTGTAGAATCAAATATATGCGTGCCTATGACGATCCTACAAACTAAGGGTAGCATGTGAACACACTATTTGGGAATGAACCAAGGATTCACGAACATATGAACATGAATTCAATTTATAATAGAGTCCCAGAACATGAAATAATTCTCTCCCAGAAGGGTGCAGTGAGCCTAAATTCCCATCCTCTTGGATAATGAATTCCTTAAGTGTCTTTGGCCAAATAATCATCCAATGAACACCTGCCTTTGGAAAGAAGGTCCATGAATCATGGATACCAGGGTCGTTGGGTGTTTTTGGCTCTATGAATAAACCGTTTGGGGACCATTCAAGGAAGTTTTATCCAAGGAGGACCGATTTCACAAGTGCTTGAACCAATGCAATCGCCTGCTGGGACCATCTAACAATGGTGTTTCTTTCACAATACAAAAAGGATAAGCTACCCAGTCTATGTGGGGTAATCCAACCCTCCTTTAAAGGATAATGATGCAGAATGGGTCAAAACGAAATAAATGGGGAACTTGACAAGAACCCGTATCTATAGAAAAGAGGCGCATGATGAATGCTCATCAGACCATTTCACCATCACCTCGAAATGCACCACCTCGGAGGCAGAACACAGGTACATCGTCCCCTTCTATTTTCTTGATTATTTTAGATTTTTGGCCTATAAACTAGATCTTATACCAGCCATGTCTCTAGTACATGATGTATTCCATGTGTCTCTATTGAAGAAGTACATATCAGATCCCTCACATGTATTGAATTCATAGGTGGTATAGTTAGAAAAAGGATATCTCTTATGGGGAGTAGCAGGTGAAGATATTCGACCATAGAGATAAAGTTATTTGGAACAAGACTAATCACCTGGTCAAAGTACTATGGAGGAACATTAAGTACAAAGAGGCAACATGGTAACCAGAGGAAGCGATTCTGGAGAAGTACCCCTATTTATTTTCACCTTAGTATGTAAAATGATATTTCATAAGGGGGAGAATGTAATGACCAAGAATTCTATAAAATAAATTTACCTTCTTATAATTTTGTCATAAATCACATAAAGAACAAGAAATAAACTTTATAAATTAATAGTGAATAAAATAAGAGTCTTTTTCATAAATTAAGGAACATATACCAATGGAATAGTAACTTGACCTTTGAATAGTAACATGACCCTTATGAATACTAAATCGACCAATAAAATAGTAAACTCACCAATGAAAGTATAAATAAAATTTAGGTAGCTTATAAATTTAAATATGATATAATTATATCATATAATAAGTAAATTAATGTTTTGAAAATGATATATTAAGTATTTATATTTTTTTGAAACAAAAATATTTATTTACAATTTTATAATTAATATAATGATTTAAAAGTAAATTTATTTTCATATAATTGATTAATAAATTAATATTTTATTTTATTATTATTATTAATTAATTTTCTGAGACCTTAATTAAATTTTCAATGTTTTATAAAATCAGTTATAATTTTAAAATTGGTATTTTTTGAATAAATAATGATTTTAATTAAAAATTAAATTTATCATATTTAGAAAATTATTTTTATAAAATTGAGTCCATTTTTAAATTATACACATCAAAAAATGGTCAGGGTTATTTTTTTGTAATTTGTCTAAAATTGTTGACTTTTTGTGAATAGTGAAATATCGTAATTTAACAATATAAGCTAAATACTTTTATTGAGTCATGGTTAATGTATGAATGATGTAAACACCATTGTTTCGAAATTACATGCCATATTTATTTTAATTAGTCACAAGAATCAACACTATTAATTGACTTGAGCCAAAATAATAAACACATGAATAAAATAAAAAACACATCTCTCCTCCACTATAAATACCACCCCTCACCACCTCTTCTCCCCACACATCTAAAGCCTTGAATCCTATCCAAATTCTAGACAATCCTCTTCTCAAGTCTCTCCCCCATATCCTAGATCCTTTTTATTAATAAAAATTCAAACTCAAGTTCCTCAAGGTGGTTCTCAAGGATAAGAATTCCAGAGGAAAAAACCTCTTTTTTTCTCTTTTAATTTCTTTTCAATTTATTTTATTTTATTATTATATCCTCACCTCACCTTATCCAAATTACATTTTAACTCTATTATATTTTATATAATGGAATTTTATTTTGTTAATGGAACAACCCATCATCATTTCTCTTCCCCTCTCCTTTTGTTCTAAAAAATGAAAACATTGTCCATGATGTGTTGATTTATCGCATTCAAGGACAATGAGTTTGGAATTTTCATTATCACCTTCAAGGATGGTCGTAAAAATATTTTTATGGTTAAAATAGATTATAATATATGAATTAAATATTATTTAATATTATATAACTAGTGTATATACATAATATTAATTAATAAATTTGAACTAGTTCGTGATGATCGAAAAAATCCCAAAATAAACTAAACGGTTATCATTAATGTTTTATATAATGAATCATCCTCGCATCTGGAAAAAAATTATATATAAGACCAATTAATATTTTTTATGTTCATTAATAACATAAAATTTCAATTCTGGAAAACTATTCTCATTTTTCATGATTTTCCATATGTGTATACAAGTAAACCGATCATGAAAACCAAGGAAAGGAATGCTCCTAAATGAAAAAATTGTATCTTCTAACTCATCAAAAAGGCTATAAATGAACATAATAAAATTATAATAAATAAAATACATGTAGAAAATGTTATTAATTAATTTATTTATTTTATTTTATTATCCAGTTAATTAAGATCAAGTGTGGAACACTTTTAGACAAAATGTAAGGGATTCTTTCTAAACCTTCATTTTCCTTCGGGTCACACTTTCTCTCTCTTTATCTTAATGTAACAATTATTTATTTTTATATAATTCTTATAAATTATATTTATATTTTCCATAATCATCTATCTAAATCATTACATCCTTATTTTATAGGGAAATGCATGTTTTAAAAAGGTTCACTTCTCAATTCTTCCCAATAAGCAAGCCTAATTAAAGGGAACTTCCTGATTTCTTACCCATTTTCAAGTAAACTACATAATATATTTTAATCCATAATTATATTTATAAAATCATTCATTTTATCATGAAAAAACTATCTTGTTTTATTTCTAGTTTTACACACAAAAATATGTGTTTTTTTCTTTTTAAAGAATCATTAAACGTTTCCCTTAAACTACACTAAAGTGGCTCACTTCTAAAATTTCTTAAACACTTTTTTTACATGTTTTCACTTCATTTTGACATAATTTATCATGATATATACATATTTTACCTTATTAATTTCCATGTATGTTTTAAATATATACTTTCATGGAAATCATTATGATACACCCATTTGTTATGCTCTATGACATGATTATGATACTCATTTCTTTCTATCAGTAACCCTTATATTTATAACTTATGTTTGATTCTTCATGTGGAACACATATTTATGAACATGTTATAATGGGTGAACCTATATAGTGTTATAATTCATTGGGTAATTTTTAGTCTCATGAGACGTCATGTTGGAATAGGGAGTGAACCTGAATCCTTTATGGGACTTTGTCTACCATTTGCAATGGTCTTGGAAGTTAGCCTTGATTCATACTTATGTCATGTTGTATGTTTTTTTCACATTCCCATGATTCCATGATTACATGATCCAATGTTATACATGTTATGGTTATTTATGTTTATTAATGTTCCATTCCTTTTTATGTCATCATTTTATGCCTTATAACCTATATGTTATGCTTTATTCTTATAATTATTACCTTACTTGGGTTTTTAGCTCATCCCTTTGTTCATGTATTCCCCAAGTTACCTTGTGCATATGTAAGGGCTCAAAGTAAGTTAGGATATCTTTATAGAGATTAAATAAAAGTTATTTTTATTTTTCCTTTTTGATTTTAAATTTGGTAACTAATCATCCAAAGGCACTAGACTTTATGATCCTTGATTTGTATTCGATGGATAGTTATTATTAAAATCATATAATAATATGTTAAAATGGCTAGGGTCGTTATACCCCTATATCCACCAGTCTAAATTAATCAACCTATATAACTCTATAACCATGCTTGGGTCTTCCTCCACCTAAGATAATTCCTTAAAAACTTCTCACTGTTTATATATATATATATATTCAAACTTTAAATTCAAATATAAATATTAAAATTGTCCATGTATTCAAAATCATTGGCACTCATTTTTTTGGTTTTACCAACATGAACTAGTTCCAAGCATTACAACCTACTTGCCATAAAATTTTTCTTCCTTGATATTTCCCAACATTAATAGCTCATAAACTACATCATTTACTAAAATTTGATGCTAGATTTAGATCCACGCCCCCATTTTATGTGATCATGCTGATATAACACCTAAACCAGTGAAACATCATAACACCATAGATTACTTAAATTTTGACCCCTCATTATTGATCTTCATTCCCTAAATAAAATTTATATATTTTTATTCAATAGATAGTTCTTGATCAGATGTAAAAAAATAGTCATTACCTCACTACACCAATTAGAATTGAAAATACCAATGATTAAACCATTATTATACCATCTAATTAAACCACTCCATAATGGTTCCCCACCCTTGAAGGAATTCTTGGATTCCAAAAAAATGACATTTTACACCCAATATCAACGTCATTGATATAAACCATATCATCACTCACTTAGAGATACACCTAGGAACCTCCAAGACCCATGAGCCTCACACAAATCCTCAATCTTATGAATCTATAAAATTCATAAATTATCACTCCATTAAACATCATTTAATACTCATTAAAAGTAAAAATATCAATCAATATAGTCCCCCATGCAGTTAAACTCTCATATTCTCATCGGCTAGTCATCGAACACACAAACCTACTCCATATTAATATGCTAATACTAGAATTTAGTTCCCTCCAAATAATGATATTTGTATAGAACCAAACCATAATACACACTCTACTAAAAATACTCTCTCAGTGCTCTATGAAACCATTATCCAAAATCACTATTGATATACTATCATATACTTGGTCTCATTGAAAATTTCCTAAAAAATAGTGATCTCTCTCACTACCACATAGCTCCCATATTCCAACCCGCTATGGAATCCCTTAAACCCTATTACCAGTCTCAAAATTTCATAGGTTCTAAAATTCCTACATAATTAGTTGAGGATCCCTCTAAAGAACCACTATCCAAGCCAAGACACTCCAATCCTTAGTGTCACTCTAAACCAATTGATCAAATCATCGGTTATATCATCATGCAGGAGTCTGCATATAACAATAAACCATGGGTAAATATAAAAATAATGTCAATGGTAAACACCACTTGATGAAACAATGTATCTCACACCTTTCCATCCTCATCTTGTATGATATCAAAACCAAAGGGAAATTATTAGAAAATATATCATGATTTCACTTCCTTGATCATAGTAGTTGGAAAATTTATATGGTCCAAGTATCATCATAATATTCAGGAACCTCACAAGGTTTTATACCCAACTTGTATATCTAGGGACTATACATGAAACTCTATTATCATAATCAAACATTAAGAAGGCATAAAATCACTATTCATCAATTATGTAACCATGACATAACACCAAGAGTCACGCAAACTGTATACACACCCTCCCTTTTACTGAAGGGTTTCCAAAAATATATCCATTATTTTATATCACATGTTATAGAAGGATTATTTTTCAGATCTAAACACTCATCTCATAATTAAAAGGCTAATATTAGACTGCATCCATTACAAAAAAAATCACACATGTAGTGTGGAAGACAATCCTTTTGTCCAAAATAAGTGGAGGAGTCATAAATCGATACACACAATGGTGTGTATGGACACCATGGTAAATCAAAATAAAAAACCAAGTTAGAACAAATCCTATTGATATATAGTCTATAACATGACTCAACTCATCAAGAGTTATATCCTAATGATCCTACGATCACTAGCCTACTCAACAACTAACCATGTATAACATGCTTATTCATCACATCACTACATGTAGCAACACTTAATCTTCCATATTAATATATCTCATGGAATTCATCATGTAGAGAAAATATTTTATCTCACTTCACTCATGTTTCATTAATATGATACATATCATACAAGTATCATCCCATGCTCATTATCTAAATTTATACATAGGACCCTATCTGATCCCTCTATCAGGCTACCCTCACATCATTTAAACTCATCCAAGGTATAAGAAGTAAAACACCATTACAAGTGGATAAAAACTAAATCAATTTTATTATAAGTTAAAACAATATCACTAGGCCCTCATACCTAGTATATAGATCATAATCCATGATGATAAAAACCCAAGAATCCACTTTCATGTTTCAATTGTACAAATCTAAGACAAATCACATGCCATTTCCCCATTTCAATATTATTTCAATAACAACATCCCTATGTGCATCGAAAATGATATTCCCCTAAAAAATGTCACATCATACCCACATAGATTATAAAAAAAATTATTAGTAAATATATCCTTCTACTCCATACTCACCCTAAAATATAAGGGTCTCACATAACCACAAAATAACTCTAGACCATCCTACCAAACCTCGAGATACGTTTTACATATATAAAGGATAGACCATATAAATTACTAAATAGGAGTATCATAATAAAAATATGAGTTGATTTATATATAATTCCACCATCAGGTCGTATAGGGAAATAATATATAATTTTCTGTTAAAATTTTAAATTACCAAAACCCATACGGTAATCAAATTACTCCACCACAAGGATGTACATTAATTCCCATTAAATTTTATGTCATAATATCTGGAATAAAAACATTTCTATTTATACTCTAGGTCAATATAAAAACAAAACAATAGTAATCCCTAAAACATCATACTTAGAATAATCAAAACAACTTAACTATAATAGAGAAAGACTAAGAAAAAACTACATCTCCATAGTATCTTGCACTTTTTATCATTTCAAACATAAGAAATAAAATCATTCCCAAGTTCTAACTAATATTATATCAATATACCATATAAAAATATGAAGACAAATAAAAAGGATCTGATACAATTTTGTACCATCCCTAGCTTAGGTCACCTCTTATGTGACTGAACTATGTTCCATATACTTGAATCATGTTGCCTTGTACATCATAGGATACCGATAAGAAATGAGATTCTAAGTAATATATGAGGGTATTATACCCTCTCTGGTACATAGATACATAAAACACATTTGGATCATTATAATCAACATTAATCATAATAAAAAACAAAAATAGGATACATTACTACTCAATGCCATTAGTAAAAATAATAACACCCATTTTGTAATATAATGCACAGTATTAATGTCACACAATCATATATAAAAACATGAACACCCATATTATGTCCTTGAACATGATTTCTAATGTATAAATTTTAAAGGATTCTATGGAAAAACTTATTTGGAGTCCTTTCCTAATCACATCTCAAAACTCTAGTTATGATCCACATCTCAACCATCCAATATAGGGATCATTATCTTACCTATTTTTGAAAATAATTAGTCTATTTATAATGGATTGAGGTATTAATAAATTAATATTACATTATTTTATATGAGTGTTCAATATATAATTTCATGATCTATGCTATAAATATTTAGTTTTAGTTTCATTGGATACTAGATACCTAAAGATATTATATAGATAAAATATTCATTGTCACAACTCGACCCAAGCTAAGGCTCAATCTGCAACTACCCCAAGACCACCTCTATAAGTCATGGTTCATACAGGACTCACACCCTAGTATGTTGGGGGGGGGGGGGGGGCTTATCTATTTAATCCATTTAGGACACCACTGCATAGCTATGCTAGAAGGTCGACTTGGTATTCATCAAGGATGTCACTGCCCAGCTATGGTGGAGGGTTAACTCAGTATCTGTCGAGGATGCCACTTCCCAACTATGTTGGAGGGTCAACTCAAAATCCGTTGAGGATTCCACTATCCAGCTATGTTGGAGGGTCAACTCGCGATATCCCTCGAGGATTCCACTACCAAACTATGATGGAGGGTTAGCTCAATATTCATTGACAATGTCAATTCCTAGCTATATTTGAGGATCAAATCGGTATCTATTGAGGATTCCACTACCCAACTATGTTGGAGGGTCAACTCAGTGTCCATCAAGGAAGACACTTCATATCTTAGCTAGAGGGTCAAATCGGTATCCTTTCTCAAGGAACTCTAGTGTTCAGCTCTGATAGATGGTACCACTTGGAAAGTTCCTAGTGATCCTGTAGAATCACTGCCATAATTAGGTGTTACCTTATTAAGAGTTATTCCCAAAAAAAATCATATCTCCTAATACACAACCTAGGTAACCATCATGTTTTACATGGAAAAAATCAGGATAGGCCACTCGTAGGACAAAATCCAAATCCAAATGAAGAAGATATGAAATATCAAAGTTTTCTCAAAAAGGAACTATGGGTACATGGCATGTGAGGGAACCTACACGGTGTGTGGTCCTGTTTCACCACCTAGATGTGTCCCTAGATGGAACATGGATCAATACCATATAGAATTACATGCCATGTAGGTGCACTACATGACATTTCCAAGATTATCGGGTCGTGTCCTGATCGTCATGTCTGTGTACTAGACTTTGTGTCTATGTACTGGACCTCATGTTGGTGTACTCTAGTACACGACCATGTGATTGGACATGTACTTCCACATGGTTTCCCACCCATGAAATCTATAACAAAAGTTATCATATGGGGAATGGGGTACACGATGTGTAGGAACTCTTATACTCTATGTCTTCCTTAGGTTTTCCAAAACACTAGTTGTCACCACTGAGGGGGCTACACACCGTGTGTTTATCTTTG
The DNA here is from genome assembly GCA_963277665.1 of Viscum album. NCBI lineage: Eukaryota > Viridiplantae > Streptophyta > Magnoliopsida > Santalales > Viscaceae > Viscum > Viscum album. Next base: position 1,527,795,562 of record OY728125.1, on the reverse strand, counting down.
AACATGGCATGTAGTTGGTATTTTTTTAGAAATATCATATTATATTTTCATTACTTGAATCTATCTATCCACTTATATATATATTCAATTTCATTCAATATTTTCATATCCATCAACATCCCATGGATTCCAACTATCCGGTGTCCATAAACTCAAATCTAGGTTGATTTTTGACGAACCCAAACATGTCTCACATACCATGCACATCACAAAGCCTCAAACTTTGATTATTCAGTATTAAATCATAGGAATGATTCTATTTATCCTATAAACACTCTAGATCCATACTCGGTTCTTTGATTTGTTCTTCATTTATCAATACTTTGTAGTTCTGAGCATCTGATCGAACTCGGTACTACTCGGTAGTGTTAAATCGGGACCACGGGGTCCTACCTATGAATAATATGAAGAAAAAAGATATAAAATCACCCAAAAAAATGTTATATTATTGATTCCAATATTTCTTTTCCAATATTTCTAGAACGGGGAACCCAGGGTTAGATAACAATTGAAATTAAACAATATTTCAATACTCAAGTTCATGCAAAGGATGCAAAAGGATTCAGATCAAATAAAAATGATCGATCTGCTAAATCTATTTAATAAATGGTGTAAAAACACCAAATTAAGAGTCATACCTCAATTATGGATCATTCATTGATGAAGAAAGTGTCCACCAATGATTGAGATAAGTTTTTTTGTTTTCTATGTCTTGATCTAATCTGATACGGCATTTCATCATCGTCCGATGAGATTCACCAATAGAGGAGGGAGGAGAGAATCAATGGATATTTCCAGGGTTATAAGTCTAAACTTGGATGAATCTACATAGAAGTAATTTTATAGAATATATTTAGGGTTTAAATGAGTTAATTAATTAATTTAATAATTAATTATTTCACTAAATGTACCACCAATGACCGAGGAGTTTGAACACCCCACGCCGACCCATTTTATGTCACGCCTAGGGTAAACACCGCATTCCAGACTCAAACATGGTCTCATAATTCTGATATAATATTATGTTTACGAGTTATCCCATTTTCTTTGAGGTGTCATGTGTGTGCAATATAAAATATATTTAATATTTTTATAAAATTAATTTTTGTCACAACGAGCCTTAGAATCGAACATCGTCTCAGTGCCTATCTTTATAAATATATATATAAATATTTCAAAGCCTTATAAGGAAAAAACTGGGTCTCTAAATCATTCCTTAATTTAATATTTTCATCTCCTAAAAGAAAAAACTAGACAAAAAACTAAGGATACTGAGCTTGCACTTGGATCTCCTACTCCCAAGAACTCTCATGAACGTTATCATGCTACCACAACATGTGGACTAAGGGGATGATCCATCCACACATGGTCCTCTCCTATCAATCCTTGATCGCCACCAAGTGCTCTGTAAAGGTGGATCTATATTCAATGTCTATCTTTCCCCAATCGATGAATTTTATGAGGTTATACACGTATCACCTTAGCTGTAACACGTGGAATACATTGTGAACCCAATCCAGATGTGGGGGTAGGTTGAGGTGGTAAGAAACCTATACAACCCTATGAATGATATCAAATAGCCTGATGAACCTCAAGGATAGCTTGCCTCCATGGATGAACCTCCAAAATCCTCATCATGGGGAGACTCTTAGGAAAAATTGGTCTCCCTAATCGAATTCCAAGGGCATAAGACGGTGATCTACATATGATTTATGCCTATTATAATCCATCCTCATATGATCATGAATGACCTGGACTTTCTCCGTCATCACCTGCACCATCTCTGGGCCTACAAGAGATTTCTTTTTTATCACTATTCGACACAAGGGTGACCTAAAGGATCACCCGTATAGGGCCTCAAAATTTTACATTCCAATGGTAGAGTGGTAGCTATTTTTTAAAAAATATATCAATGTAATGTGGTCATCCTAGTTCCAGATGAAGTCTAACACGCAAGCCCTTAATATATCCTCCAACTCCTGTATAGTGCACTCAGTTTTCCCATCATTCTGGGGGTGAAAAGATATACTCATCCTTATTTGGGTCTTGAATTCCACCTGCAGGCCTCTCCAAAATCATGATGTAAATTGTACATCATTATCAAAGGCAATCATCGAGGGCACCCCATGAAGGCGAAAAATATCCCATACGAACAACTACCCCAAAATCTCCACTGAACTCTACTCTTTAATAGTAAGTAAGTGTGCTGAATTCATGAGATGGTAAAATATCACCTAGATAGAATCATGGTTTTTCGGTATGTGTGGAATACCAATCACAAATCCCATGGATATGTCATCCCATTTCAACTATAGGATCTCAAGGGGCTGCAACAAACCTTCTAGAACTTGGTACTAATCCTTCACTTGCTGCTGAAGGTTTATGTACATCTTTCCCACACTGGGATTTATAGCTAGGGGAGAAGTGTGGAACTCTCGCTTCACCTCCACCCACATTGGGACTAAAACCACTATTCGCTCTTGGAACAAGTTGACAAGATTCTATCCTTTATAATATTCATCAAGTGAGTCGCCTGTGGATATCTGATCACATAATACCTCACAGTCAATGTCTCCCAACTGGGACTCTATCACATTCTTGAGAAGCGAAGGAGTCAACACCATCGACTGAAGAAAATTTATACCATCCTGGTCCACCAAGGTCAACTATAGGGAGGTCAACTACTCTAAATCCTATTGCACTAAGCGAGCCTAGGACTTCTTTCTATGGGAATCTACTACTAAGTTTCCCTTCCCGGGAGTATATACTATCTTGAAGTCATAGTCCTATTGGAACTCCAACCAGCATCGTTATCTCAGGTTTAGGTCTCTCTGCATGAAGGCATACCTGGGACTCTGGTGATCTAATTAAACTACAAATAACTCTCCCAGAAGATAGATTCACCACATCCTCAGTGATAAGACAACTTCTTATAGATCTAGGTCATTAGTTGTATATTTATTCTCATGTGGTCTCAACTACCTCAACCCGTAAGTGATAACTATATAATTTTTCATCAACACGCATCCAAGTCCATCTCTCAAGGCATCACAATACACCATGAACTCTATGCCTTCCTCTGGTAGTATCAACATTGGAACACTCATCAAGATCAGCCTAAACTTCTAAAAGTCCCTATGGTACTACTCATACTAGAAAAATGGTCACCCTTTTGCATCCTAACAGTCAAAGGGGATTTGATTCTGGATAGGTCTACAAAAAAACTCTTGTAGTACCCCACCAAACAAATAAATCTTCACACCTCTCACATACTATTGGGTGGATCCCAAGCAATCACTATATTGATCTTTATTGGGTATATGACTAAACCATGTTCAAAAATGGAATGCCCCAAAAAGTGAACCTCATGAATCCATAACCATCACTTTGAGATATTTTCATAAAGATGGTGCTCTCGAAGAAAATCTAGGACTATCCTCAAGTGCTCTATATTCTCTTCCTCTAATGTAGAGTAGAAAAGTATATCATCGATGAAGACAACAATAAACTAGTCCAAGTATGGATGGAAGGCCTAGTTCATCCAAACCATAAGCAGGGTGGGAGAATTTGTCACACCAAAGGGCATCACTAGGAACTCATAGTGATTGTAGTAACATCAGAATGCCAACTTTGGAATATCAGCCTCATGAACCCTCAACTAGAGGTAGATGGACCTGAGATATATATTGTGTTGAAATAGTGGGTGCCCTAGACACAACTATTCAGTTCTTTAGATTACCATATCATTTGTACAGTAAGATATACATTATGTCTCCTTACCATTATATTGTATAATTTTCTGTATCCACTATTGAAATGGTAATGTCCAAAGGTTAATTGTCGTATCGAAAGGTTATAACAGTTCCCAGGCTATAATGATAACCTCTAGATACTATGACATTAATCATAAATATTTGTTCTATGGTCTAGATACATCTTACTAATTGGACATAGTAGATGTCTGACTATCAGGTGTTGGGGGCTCATAAGCATTGAGACTTCTTCTCATGAAGTTCACAGTCGGTGATCTCTAGTAGTGAGATCATGAGGACTGACCCGCCAATAGGAACTCCACATGTTTCAGGTGTCATTGGATGTTCCTATCTATGATCATGTGTAATGGTCTCCTGACTTGAGATCATTACCAATGTATGTCATTTGATTGCGTACTTTGATGCAAGCCGAAAACCATGGCGATGAAGTCATGGCGAGATAGTTTGTGTCGGGTGTGTCGTTGGTGGCATGACATTGTTTGAATGGTCAAGAAAGGATTTGTCGCTTCTAGGTTATGAAAGTAATATATCTCAGGCCATGTTGATATGGATGACAGTACCTTTATAAGACCATGTCCATGGCAGTCAAGGGTAAATCCGTCAAGTTAAATCAACAAAATATAAAGCAAGAAAAGGGCGATGACATGTGAGTGCGTCCTTCTTTATGAGATATTACGGACAAAGAGATTATATTACACAGTGCGTGTTCGTAGGTTGGTTTTCACTATTGTGACAATCCTTATTTCTTCATTGGCCATGATGAGTTGCTAGATCCTGCTCTTGGCCTGTGAATACTATTCACCACTGTCGAAATAAGGTCCTAGAGGGTCACTCACAATATTGTATTCAAGAATCTACCCTATTCAGTTGAATAGGAATTTTGGACATGGTGGGCCCTGCCACAGGGGTTCGAGATTTGTCCAAAGTTAAACGATCTCCAATGAAATAAATAAATTCATATTATTCGAGTTTAGAATAATGAGTATTGAATTTATTTATTAAATTTATTTATGAGTTTTAAGTAAATACATGAAAAAATATTAATTGACGAATATTAAATTATTCAAGGTTCAATTAATATTTATGGGAGTGATGAGTTCAGTTAATGACTCAATTATTATCATGTAATAGATTTTAATATATTAAAAGTAAATGATAATAATATTTATGACTCATTTTAGTAGCCATAAATGTCGTTGATAGTGTGTTAAGTATTTGGGGTCGGCGAAGCGATACCGGGTATTTTAATTGTGCACTATAAATAGAAGAGGATGGGCATTTTCTAAACACTATTAATGGAGATTCTCTCTATTCTCCTCTCTCCCAAATTCTAGAGAGAGATGCTCTGGATCCAAAGAGCTCTCTCTCGGGGATTGCTAGCAATGCGATGCGGTGGTCTTTGGAGCGTCGAAGGAATTGTCGCAAATCTGCGCTAGCACCCGGATTACGACGAACAACGCTCCTGCTGATTCCTTGAAGTGCGTGTGGATGATCTAGAGGAATTCGACTTCGGATTCTTCGAGCAGAAATCGCCAACGACGAGCAGATATCGTGTACGACTTCAGATTTAAACTAGGTATTTTACGGTTTAATTTTTGTGCTTAAAATCCTCCACGTGTGGTCCTCGGCTAATACCGGGATACTCTTCTCCGACGTCAACATGTTTACGTCGACCATTGGTGAAAAATTTAAAAATCCACTTGTATGGGGCTTCCGCTGCATTCCCAGTTCCAACATATTGGATAACCATCTCACACCTCGCAATTGGTAAAAGAGTTCATAAATCCTTAGAAATGGGTACTTGTTCTTTATCGTGGCCTAGTTCAAGCAATGATAATCCACATAAAGTAGTAATATCCCATCAGTCTTTTTCATGAATATGACTAGAGATGCCCAGGGTACACATTAGTTCTGATGAAACCTTTCTCTTAAAGGTCCTCCAACTACAACTGTAGCTCTTAGATCTCAGTAGAGGCTATATAATATGCTATAAAATATATTATAGTAGTGTTGGGATGAATGTCAATGCAAAACTCTAAATCCTTCCTTGGATGTATTAGTGAAATATACTAGAGGAATACGTCTATATAATCCTCTAAAATTAAAGGAACCCAGAATCCTAAAGAGCCTATTTCACTGAGGGATATACTCACTAACAGGTCGGTGATGGGTTATAGCCTTCTACTCGCAAAAACCAATTTCCCTGTGATGATATATTTCTCTCCAATAAAGGAGAATCTTGCCCCATCAATGTATAGGAATTTATCGTGTCTACACTGACTGTTGATCTAGGCTCAGACCATGGATAGAAAATCCATACCCAATATGACATTATAGGGTTACATTATGATTACCATAAGGTCCCATGTGAACCTATCTCTACAAAATGGTAGTTCTCACTACCGACAGATACAAGATACAAAAGAAGTGTTCCCTATAGGAACCTCAAGATGCAGCTTTTGGGCTAGCACCTCAACTGGGAGCTCTAGTTCTCACACCAAGAGTATATATATAAAGGAATAACTGGAACCTGTGTCTACTAATACTAATGTAAGACTAGAAAACACACAGATCATACCTCTAATCATCTTGTATGCTATGGGATCATAGACATCTAAACCTTCCAGATTCCTAATCTTAATGTGGGCCACCTGGTGGTGGTGGTAGAAGGATATCATAACATCGTCCACCACCCATAGCTCCTCTTACTCCTCTTCTAGATCCACCTTCCTGAGGACCACCATTTCCTTGCTTAGGGTATCCCTAATAATGGTGTTACCTCTGTCATAGCGGTCCGTCAGCTATTTTACTATGCTTCTCATCACATCTGGTTGGTCATTATTATGCTATGTGACCTACCATATCATAATTAAAGCACCACCATTCTTATAGATACCCTATAACTTTTTGGTGTCCTTGTACCACACAACCTCATTCCTGGGCCGGATCATGAAAGGGATTCCTTTACTGAGATCCCACTAACTGATGTCTGATAGTTGGTATATATGAATCATCTCTGTGATTCCCACTACCAGCTCCAACTGTTGGGCATCCCTATAACAGAAATACCTTTATCACCAGTGCCTACTCCAGCACCCTGGAATAGGCAGGGATTCACAAGTTCACTACTCTGTCATGGATATCTCTACAAATTCCCTTTTCAAACTTCCATGCTCAGAAGTATCCATCGTGGATCATGTCAAGGGAGTACCAGGTAAAGTCTGTGAATCTAATTGTGTATTAAACCATCATCATCCCTCTCTGATGTTGCTCTAGAAGCTCCTAAATCTAAACTGAGTGTAAGAATTATGGGTAATACTCCTCACTAAATAGCTATTAGAAGTAGATCCATGAGAGTGTCGACTCATTTTTCATCTACGTAGCAAGGCTCCACTAATGCCCAGCTACTCCATGGAAAAGGATACCTACTAGTGAAACCACCTGATCTATCAAGATCCTAAAATCCTAAATATAAATATGGACAACTCTATCTAAACCTCTTATTCTTAAGGATCTTTCTCACCATGGAAACTCAGCATCCTCTGACACTAGAACTCGTAGAGCATGCTAAGCCTGCGTGTATCCTCATCTCGCTCTACTAAAATGATCTACTTCTTGAAAAGTGGAGCTGTTACTACCTTCCCAACTGGAGGAAGGGGATCTCTAGATGGACCCTGAACTAAGGCCTCATCACTCATCAGGTCATTGTCATGATCTGGAGCTGGTATCCTAGCTAACTGGAGTCATGGAGAAATCCTAAGATTTATCAAGACATGCCATGGTAATATGATCATATATATATATATATATATGTATATGTGTGTGTGTGTGTGTAAAAATAATTGGGAGTTGAATCAAGAAGGATAGTTAAAGACTTAGTCCTATATGATGCATGTACCATTGATCCCTACAGCCAATGTATCGGTATGCCAAGTCAACAAGCAGGTAGTTAAGGTTTTGGTGAATGGATACATCGACCACTACATCATCACTGGACTCCCTGGCCTGAGATCCACACTCAATACACTTTGATGCTATTTCCTGAAACCCAACCAAATACTCTTAAGGGGATATATCATAACAACATCACAAGTAATGAACTTTCTCTCATACCAATATGTCATTACCCAAACATAGTAGGGGCTCGATTCATAACTACCCCAAACTCGACTCTATAAGCCAGGGGTGGCTACAAGCGCTGAATGCATAACTAACTTAGGGAGGCCTTTAACTATATACCTGTTCTCACACACACATCCATATTGATGAAAATGTTTAGAGGGAAATAATAAAAGATGCAAAACTTCTATAAAGTAAACCAAGCATAAATGAACTTCTATATAGTACAAAACTATGGTAGTGTAAACTGAAATGTAAAGAGGAAAGATACATGCCCAACTAGAAATGTTTCCCAACCTAAAAAAACTATAAAAGTAAACACCTAAGAGATCCCATCTCCTGAATCCTAAGCTACGAACATCGTACATGGTCTAAGAACCTCGTATCCCAATTCTCATTTAAATTCATGGCCAGTCTATATGTTGTCTACATAGTACAAGACATGTGGGGGAAAATCCCTTACAGGGGTGATTATATACGTACATAATAGGATGCCCTAAAAGATTAAGGGGGATTATTAAGAGATACAATAGGAAGAGAAAGACAGTAGATAGCACAAGGTATAGTGAAATAGTACAACACAACCCAAACCAAGAGTGGAATTAATATCATACAAACACAAGGGGCTAAACATGGTGAGTAGATAAAATACCCATCAAGTCTTCACCACATATATTAGGAGAGTAGAATCATCCAACCATGTGAATCTAAACACGGAAAGCTTATGTCATACCCCATGCATCTTTTCCTATCCTGGAAGGATATTAACCAAATCTAAGGTGTCACTACAACAAAATCACATATTAAAAGTGGGTTTTTTTATTTGACGGCTATTTAAACCACTACTATCTATTTCTGTGACAGTTTCTAAAAAAATCCACTAAATTTGACGTGGAATCCAACTTTTGTTGGTTCCTTGCATTTAATGGTGAATTCTGGGAACCTTCATGAAACATTTTTTTTGTAGTAGTTTTTTGTTTTTAGTAGTGGTTTTCCCTCCCAAAAAAGGTTGAGAATATAGAGGTGGTTTAAGATGCCACTATATCCTTGGGATTTTTTGGGAGGGAAAACCGCCTCTAAAATGAAAAAAACCACTGATAATTTTTTTTAGACATTATATAGAGGTGATTTAAACTGTCACAAAAAAAATGAGGCATATTTAGTGGCAGTTTAAACCACCGTTAAATATATTTTTTCAAAAAAAATTCCATCTACAAAATATGCAGCCCCAGAACAGCTAAAGAAAAATAGAAACCAATATATCATAACAAAATTTATCCATCCCACCTCCAATGCCCTTTAACAAATATCTCATTTCAAGTACATAAGAATCAATCCATTATCTAATAATATCAAAATACGCATGATCAAGAAAAAAATATAATCAAGGGGATCAATAAAGTTTTAACCATAACCTTTGAAATAATTATACATAAAGTTCCATAAGTTTAGTTTAACATTATCTCTAAATTCAAAGTGCAGCTTAATCACGACCTGAGGAACTTTTCTCGACACCCTCTCCCTATCCATCACTACTTCCTACAACCAGAACCTTCATGATAGTTATATTTAAAATTAAATACTTTTTTATATTTAAATTTAAACTTAAAACCAATAAAAGTTTTTGTACTGAATGATTTTGAATTTGTGTGATTTATCTACTCACTACTAGTCATCAAGGCAATATCACCGGGGATAGATCTAGTTGTCTTCTGATATAATTCAATCAATGCTTTCTATAGAGAAACAAAATTTTCATATTTCATCATTATATGATCCCACTATTCCTGAATTTTTCTTTTTATGGAAACAAACTACCTCTAGCCAAATAATATCGTGGCATTATCCATCGGGACCCTATAGCAGTCAAATGGGACAATTATACTCAGTACGTTTAGATTCCAAACATCTAAACTATTCATATTTCTCATTATAGTATCATTATTTCCATCTTTCATGAAAAAAAAATTAGTAGTATAAAAAATCTGAAATAAATTTATTCACATTAAAATTTGTACCTATAACCATCACCATCAAATATCCCCACAAAGAAACAGGAGTGAAAGCCTACTCCCTCGCTACTGATCTTTTTGAATGGGGGGGAGTTGTCTCAACTACTAATGGGATGCTGATGAAAGGTGTTCTAGAAGCTGATGGAATAGAGGATGTGAGAGACAGTATAGGGGGCAGATAGAGGGTGTCTCAGATGCTTTAAAGAGGGAGACTAATGGATCATCATCTGTCAGTGTGGTCAAGGGAACATCAATTGAGAGTTGAATAGGATCATTAAAACACTTCCACCTTAGAATTAATGTCATTTAATCAAATAAAATTAACTTCATAACATATGTTTCAAAAAATTCATGTAAAAAACTGAAATGATAACTGATTCCTAGAACTAAAAAAAAATACATAGCTATTATAATAAATGGTTGCACATATAACATAATTAGTTGATAAAGGAATAGATGATTGTAGATACAATCATTTTGTCCTTCAATAATGTCATTTTCATGATCCATAATTACTTCTTCTACTTCATCTACCCTTGCAAGACTAATATTTTCAATATCATGATGGAAAAATAATTTTTTTTTTTATGGGATTCAATATCAAAGGTCAAATATTCCACTTTCTCACCCATATCATATAAGTCTCTTTGTTTTATGTGAATAACTACACTCTGCCCTTCATCCATGACATCTTCTACATAATATACCATTTTTTATTACGATGATAAGATATACATATCATGTAATTCATGGTCACTGACATCCATCAAGTGAGAGAAGTTCATAGAATTAAATTTCAAGGAATCTCTTTTAACACCCCTAATAATATAGACCCACTTGAATTTGAATAAAACGACTAAAAAATACCCATGGTAGTTTAATTCAATAATATCAGTCAACTTTCCATAGTATCTCACTTAAAAAAATATAAATATACCACTATTCTATGTTTTCAAACCCTCTTCCCGATCGACTGTATGAAATTTAAATCCATTCACATTATAAGTGTCAAACTTTCTATCCTATTTTAGAGGACCTTGAGCCAGAAACTTCAAATATTCTAAAAACTCATCTTGAGTATTAGTATTCAGGATCAAAAAAAAGTTATATACATTATTATATTTACAAAATATATACTTCAACCTAATATCCATATTGATTATCATATTTATGAACTTACACATTGTGTAAAATATCTCACAAACTCTTTATTAATATTTTTTTTATGTTTTTCTCATTTCGTGTTTGGATTCCCATTCATCTCTTTGTTTTTATCCTAATCCCTTAAATAAATAGATCTAAAATTTCACTATTCAGTAGCACATATCTATATGCCTGTAATAATTCTATTTTTGTCAGTGTAACATTTGAGCTCCTCCCAACAGATCAGCAAATAATAGGAAAGTTTTTGTATTTCCCATGTAGGTGATATTGAGTTGATGTATCGTAAAAGTATCCAACTAGGTTTAATCTTGTCTCAATATTATCCAAGTATCTAAAATAAAAGTTAAGAAAATCCTCTATAAAATATCCTTTAGAAATATAGCCTTCAGGTTGAGATTTACTTTTCACGTATGATTTCAAATTCCCAAGATATCTGTGAAATAAAATAAATAAAAAATATTTTTGTATTTAATGAAGTGATAAGAATTTATTAATTAATATGAAAAACATATAAATAAATTTTCTCTCAATTAGATACATCCATTTATAATGTACATGACCTCTTAATTTAGCTTTCATGACCAAATACACTATTAAATTCATCATGACAGAAAAAAATGGAGTAAAGATCATCTTAATTTCATGAAGTGTCAATAAAAATCTCTCTTGAAGGATTTCAAGCTCAAATCATTATAGATTTTTCTCACATAGTTGTCTGAAGAATGTGAAAAATTAGAGTACAATAGTAGTAACCTTTTCAGGTAATAATGTATATAATGCCAATTGTAGTAAATATTGTAACAAGATATGTGAATCATAAATTTTCAATCCATGTAACCTATGATGCTATAAGTCAACACACCTTGATATGTTACTTGAATAACGATTAGATACTTTCACATGTTTTAAAATATTAATTAATGTATCTTTGTCTCTATTTTTTATTGAAAAAATTTCTGGAGAATACTTTCCATTTTCATCTGGACAGAGATCACGCTTTATGTTCATTATTTTTAAGACTTTCTGAAAATTGATATGGTCCTTCAATTCCCATTCTCATTAAGCAATGTGAAGATCAAATTTTCATGAACATTCTTCTCAATATGCATAACATAAAGATTATGATGCAATAAATTAAATCCCTAATGTGAAAGTTTTAATAATATACTTTTTTTCTTCCATTTTTGTGTTCTGATTTCACTTGATGATGCACTTAGAACACCTTTCCCACCATCATTCAAATGATGCACCTTCCCATATTCTGTTTCAACATTTCCAAGTTGTTCCAATATTTCCAAACCTTTCAACATCTTTTTAGGTGGTCTATGATCAATAGAACCATTAAATTTTGACTTGTTCAACTGAAATCTATGAGATGCATTGAGAAATATTTGATGACACAAGAAGAACCATTTTTTACTATGACGTAGTTATTCAATCTCAAAATCAAAGTTAAAAACAAAACAATCTGAACCCGTTTAAGTCTTCCAACCATCTAAATTTCCAAATACGGGGAAGTTTTTAATGTTCCATGTTATAGAAGCTTGTATTTTGAACCTTGTTATAAAATATTCATCACATGTATCAATATTGTTTCTTCATAACTCCTATAATTATTCAATCATAGGATTCAAGTATATGTTAATATCATTTCTAGGAATTTTTTTCCCATGAATAATCATCAAAATTATAAAAGATGTTTGTTGCATACACATTCATAGAGAAAAATTTTAGGGTATCAAAATAACCATCCAAATGCTATAATTGTTACTTAATGTCCCAAATAGGTTGAATCCTTTGGAATATAATCCCAATCACAAATTCATTGGATCAAATGAGAAATCTTTATGTAATTAATCAAATGTATTCCATGATTGTGAATCTATTGGTTGTCACATTAACTCATTGTTGTTGTTATCTATAGAATTCCACTTCATGTGATCAACGGTTTTTGATGACATGAATAATCTTTGTAATCGAGTCTTTCATGTAAAGTAATAGAAAACCTTTGTAGGTGTGTTACTTTTCTTATTATTCATATTAGTATGTTTATTTAGACTTCCAACATAATCCATTGAGTTCCATATAGAAGAAAAACATTTTTTTAATACTTTCTATGTGAATCCTCTTCTCAATAAAGCATACAATCATTGGGAAAAGAATATATTTTTGTATAATTCAAACTAAGCTAGTTAACCATTTGTTTCATATCATAAAAATACTAAGGGATCTTAGATTTAGGAAATTAATCAAAAAACAATTCAAATATCATGAATATATCTTTATTTGTAATTCCATATAGGCATTTGATATGGTACAACTTCATCAGAAAAGAAAGTTTTGAATATTTCAAAAATCTACCATACATCACTTGATTTCCATCATCAACTAAACCATGAAATGTATTTGCCTTCACAGTGAATTCCTCTATTACATTAGTCTCTATAAAATCAATAGGAGGATCTAATGATATGTTACAATCTTGATCTAGTTATCCTATAGTCTCAAAAACATCACTTGTCAAGTTTCTATTTATAGCAGTGTAAACTAGTTATTATGATATGTTTTGTTGTTGATGTTGTTCTATTCCAATGTTGAATGCATCATTTATAATGGGTTTAATTTCATTTTCCATTGTCGATGAATTTAGGATCGCATTTTTTCGATTGACATCAGTACTCAAAATTTATATAACATTTGATTCTCCATCCCAAATCCAACACAAATATTGAACAGGGAATTAGTTCAAAATCAATTATTCATAAACATCAACTCTCTTCAACCATCTTCTAAATTTACTTTTAGTATACGGACATCTTTTTCTTCCATCAACATATTGATTGGAAATTAAAAAATATAAAAACTCCTCCAAAGCCTTAGCATAATGAGGTGTGTTCCTTGGTAATGTGATCTAGCTTTTATCCATATATATCACAATGTGCCTAAACTTTGTTAAAAAAATTAAAACACATAAGTATTAATAAGTAGGAAAAGAGTTAGATGGAAGTGAAAAAAAACAACCCGGGTAGTTATAATAAGAGTCTTATAAGTACTAAAAATTCAAATTAAAAAAAAGGAAATAAATCATGGATAGTATTATGAAAAATATAAGTAAGATAAAAATCATACAATAATTAATACACACACAAATATTCATTAATAAAAATCATCCCCTCATGGGATCACAAGTCTCCTTACAAGTAACTATAGTCACATGAGGCTCAAGAGGGTCTCATTCATTTATAAAAACATTTTTCTTAAAGTTTCAATTGGTATTTTATAAAGGTATTCAGAATACAATCCATTTTCACACCATTTAAAAACTATATTTCAAATGTTCTTTGAAAATCATTTATCAAACTGCACATTGAAAACTAATTTAGAAATCAAAATTTTTCCATAAAATCACTTTTGAAGGAAAGAGACCCATCTTTAAAGGAATTCAACTATTTTCTATCCATAAATTTCATTCTTATTTCCATGATTCATAAAAAATTATACGATTTAAAACATCCAATCTGTTTAAAAATGAAATAAATGAAATATCAACAACTCAAAACAAATTTTACATCCCATAAAATCTATAAAGAGACACTTATGATGAATTCATTATGGGAAACACCTTATATCATATTTGTCTTATAATTAAGACACATCAATTCTCATTGAATACTTATTCCATATATTATAATCCATTATTATTCATATATTATTCATTTATTTAATTAATAATTTCTACAAGGGTCATTTTTAGGTTGTTCAGTTCATTGTTTTAAAACCAAATCAATTTATAGGTTTGGGTTAAAATATATAGTCTAGATTCTTTAGACATAGTATATGTATTACATTATATTTTTATATCATTTTGGAAGTGATTTATTGAGAAACCTATCTTAAAAATTATATTACATAATTTTTTTATTAAATATTCTTAAATCACACCTAAAAATATATAGGTTTCATTAACTCAGTGAAATTAGTTATATTATTATTCATATTAAATAAAACTATATAATCTGATATTTCCATCATTATATATTTTTCATAGAGATTATCATACTCTTATAATTTGATGGGATGTCCTAGGGACATCCTTAAAATAAGGAGTTAGGTATAAATCTCAATAACCAGATAAAACAAGATAATCATGGGGTGTAAAATCATTGGATTCAAAAATTAGTGTATTGAATTATTGAGGGAAGGATCATACATGATCACATAAATACATGACATTGGTATCAAAAAAATTATAATAATGGTTAACATTAGAATTGTATAATATCAAACAAAACATAAGTAATTTCATCATAAACATGAGTCAAGGATGGCCAATAAGTCATCATAACATTATAGACTATGATAATTGCATTATACCCATGCATCAGATTGTGGATAAAGATTAAAACATCATTCCCATAGATAACAATGTATAAAAATATAACCACGTCATTTCGACACATAAGGATATCATTAGATATAAATAATTACACAATATATTGGGGTATATATAAATCATTTCCAACCTATCATTATAATATGTCATGCATATTTGTTCCACATAAAAAATAATATACCTAAAGCATACACATAAAGTAAAAACATTTCGATGAAATGGGAAAAACAATAAATCCATAAATATTTATTCATGAATATATAAAATATGATCAAAATAAAAGAAATGATTAAGGAATCATGATTATTAAATATAATTTGGAAAGGCATGATTTATGAAATTAAATCTCAATGTGAAGTAAAAAAATATAATAAAATATGAAGAATAAAACAAGAAATGAAACATTTTTATTAAACATTTAAGAAAAGGAAAAAAATAATTATTAAAAAGGTATAAGAGACTAAGGGTCTCAAAAAACAAGAAATAAATGAGTAATTTTTTATGTAAAAAAGGGTTTCTGAAATCATAGAAATAAAATAATCCTTATGAGAGAGGAATATGACAAGGTAGAAGAAACAGAAATGTTCTTTTTATTTGGTTTTTATTTATAGAAAATGAATGGAGGGGAAACTATGAAGACAATAAAATCCATAGAAAAAGGTGAAAAATTAGAGAATAATTTACATAGAATTAGTATAACTAAAAGATAGAAATGGAAAGAGTGATATTGATAGAGGTTGATAGAGAACATTACTACAAGAACAAAAAAGTTAGTGAAGGAACCCTTACCTCATGTCTCAGTGTGATTTAGATGCTTCTCTAACATCATGAATAATAAATTAAAATCCATAAATTACTCAATTTAGTTCTCATTGAATATTTATTCCACATATTATAATCCATTTTTATTAATTTTTTTATTTATTTGTTAAATTAAAAATTTCTACATCGATCATTATGTGGTTATTCAGTTCATAGTTGTAGACCCAAATAAATTTATAGGTTTTGGTCAAAATATATAGTCTAAATTCTCTAGACGCACTATATGTATTACATTATATTTTTATATCATTCTAGAAGTGATATATTTCAATATATCACTAGATATTTATAAATATTTGTAATATTTGTTAGTAAACATGTTTTTTATAGTTAAAAATCACCATGATTATTTAATTCTAATACCCTTATTACCATGGCTATTGTTTCATTAAAAATATATATAAGTGGTATTATTTGATTATTTTGATATATTAAATAATGAAATAAATTTTTTTAGAATAGAAATGTAATGAATAAGTGAAAAATTTAACATTTTTATTCTCTTAGTTTGGTTGAAACTACCCTAAGGGAAATATTGTTTTTATAAGTGTTTTTGAAAAGAAGAGGTAAACAAGTAAATATTAGAGTTTTGTAAAACCTAAATTTTTATTAAATAATATTTTCTAATGTTAATTTTTAATGATTACATAAACTATATAATGGTTAAGAGAATAATTAAAATTAAAATAGGGGTTTTAAAACCCTTACATTATACATTGAGTCTCCTCTAGTGGATTGAGCCTGAATCCTTCAGAGGAGGGAACTTCAGTCACACTAAAGAATTTAGGAGGTGGATATAAGAATTTAGAGAGGTATTTTGGTTGATATTTAGAATGTGTAAGGGTTTTTAATTAGAGAGAAATGAGTTAATTATGGGTTATTATTTTTACAAGAGGGGGGGTATTTTAGAACAATGTAAAAAAATTATTTAGGATAAAGACTATGAATAATAATGATTTTTATGCATGTTAGATTAAATTATTTAGTTTTATTAGAAATTTTAACGCACCACAATTTAAAATGAATAATTGAAATATTTTATTAAATATAAATAACCAAATATAGTTATTTAATACAATGTAGAACAAGATTTTAGAGCATCTTCAATCCTCTATCTCTCCTCTTTGGTGATAAACCAGTCGGTGTATTGGCCTCACTAGCCCCTCCCCTATCACCAAGGGAGTGTAATCTACCCTCTCCTCATCTATGTCAACTTGTATAGAACTTAATTTTGATGGTTCTATTCAACGATATTTTCTTTGAGGTTCTAGGGATTTTAGAAGGGCTTCTGATTGTGGAGATCACCCCTCTATAATTTTTAAAGGATTTAGTTCTAAAAACTACAATCAGTTTAAAAAGGAAATAAATGAAATATCTACAACTCAAAAAAATATTATTGCCCATAAAATCTATAAAGACACAAATATGATGAATTCATTTTGGGAAACACCTTATATCAGATTTATCTTATAATTATGGCAAATAAATAATTATATGAAATTGAAACATGAAGATTACCCTTATACTTTGAGAACCAGGTGATGTATAGAAGTAAGAGACTACATAATCGAGTTAATAATCAACCTCCTCTACATATACAACCAAAATTGACATCATTAGAGCTTCTCGAGAGTTAGTAGAAGTAAGAAAAATTGATTGAGGTGGCAAGGGAATAAATGAGTAGATAAAATACCAATAAGGGAGGGATTACCACTATAGTGATGGATCAAGGGGCTTAGGGTTGACCGTAGCTCTAACATGGGCTCGAGTGAAGGGAAAGGGAGGGGTGACCAGTCGGGGGGTGTGACTGCAATGCTAGAGAGGGATCGGGGGGCTTCGCCTCTGAGGAATCAGACTTGGGTAATGTCTTGGGTGAGGGAAAGGGAGGGGAAACTGGTCAGGGGGTTTTGACCGCAGCGCTGATGAGGGCTCAGGGGGCTCAGCCTCGAAGGGCTTGAGAGATACCCAAGTGCTAATGAGGGGGGAACCATGGTGGTGCTAGGGCTCGAGGTCAGTGAGAGGGGGAGCTTGGGGGGTCAGGGTAGAAGGATGGGGTGCTAGGAGAAGTATCTTTTTTTTAATAAAAATGTAATATATAGCAGTGGTTTTTAAAAAACCTCCATGAAATCAATTAGATTTTTTTAGCGGCGATTTACTAAACTGCCTCTAAACAATAATTTTGTTGTGATGTGTGGATAAAAATGAAGTGTGTGTGTGTGTGTTCAGTAAAAATAGTTTCAAATGAGAGAGTAATAGGATCTCCATATCACAGCTCATCCTAATAAGAAGAGTATCCAATAATCCCAAAAGTTCATCAATGATGTCTAGCATCTTACATGTCTTCCCAGAAGTAACCATCCAAGTCTAACCATGCCCCATCACTATGTTTCAAATTAGAGGGTCCAAAAACTCAATGTAAAGGACTCGTGCCTTAGTACATCATGGGGGAGGGGGTCCTCTCTGTAATCTATCAAGGATGCCACTACCCAGCTATATTGGGGGGTTGACTTAGTATATGTAGAGGATGTCACTACCCAACTATGCTGGAGAGTCGAATCAGTGTCTGTAAATGATTCCATTGACCATCTATGCTAGAGGGTTGAATTGGTATCCATCAAGGAAGCCACTACCCAGTTATACTAGAGGGTCAACTCGGTATCCGTCGAGGATGACACTACCCAGCTATGTTGGGGGGTCAACTAGGTATATGTCGAGCACACCACTACCAATTTATACTGAAGGGTCAACTCAGTATCAATCTAGGGAACCACTTTACAACTATACTATACGGTCAACTTGGTATCTGTCATCGAGGGACTCCACCACACAGCCCTACTAGATGGTACCGTTTGAAAAGGTCTTGGTGATCTTACAGAATCACTACCACTATCTGGTGTTTCCATAGCAGATTTTGTGCCTAGAAAATTTTACATCATATCTCATAAGCCACAACTGATAGAACAATCATGTTATATCTAGAAAAACACTAAAGATAGGCTATTCATGGGCCAAAATCTAAGTCTAAACAAAGGAGATACGAAATTTTGAAGTTTCCTCAAAAAGGAATTAAGGGGCACACGACATGTGAGGGGACCCACACGATGTGTGTTCTAGCTTCACCACCTGGTTGTGTCCCTGACCTACACACAGCTCCATCCCATATAGAAGAAAAGGTCATTTAGGTGGACTACATGGCTTGTCCAGGCTAACCGGGACCAGGCCATGTCCTGCTCACCTTGTCTATGTACCGAACCCCATGTCCATATATCAGACCTCGTGTCTTTGTATCGTACTTCATGTCAGTGTACTCTATGACATGGTTGTGTGCTTGACCATATATTTCCACATGATTTATAACCCATGTGATCCATCACATCGGTTCCCATCTAGGGAACGGGGTACATGGCATGTAGGAACTCTTACACACTGTGTCATCCTTTGGTTTTCCAAAACCCTAGCTGTTGCGACTGAGGGGGCTACATGCTGTGTGTTTATATTTGAACATGATGTGTAGTTGATATTTTTCTAAAAATCCATGATATGATCTTCATGCCTTTAATATTTCCATTCTCTTTAGATCTGGCTTCAATTTCACTCGGGATTTGATGATCCATCAATGACCAGTGGATTCTAGTCGTCTGGTGGCTAGAAACTCAAATTTGTATTGATTTCCAGTGAACCCATATGTGCCTCACATACCACGCACATATCAAAGCCTCAACCTTAAATGATTAAATCATATATCACTATAATGATCCTCCTTATCCTGAAAACACTCCATATTTGTGCTTGGTTTGTTGATTTGTGCTTTATTTATCGATCCTTCACAGTTTTGTGGGTCCGATTGGGCTTGATACCACCAATCAATTTCGAGCCGAGATCGTGGGGTCCTACCAGTTTTGAAAATGAATCAAAAAGGGATAAAAACGTCCAAAAAGGTTATATGATCGATGTTAAGAATTCTTGGCCAATCTCTCAAGAACGGGGAACCCAGGGTTAGAAAACAATTGAAATTAAAGAAGATTTCAATACTCGGTCTCATTCAAAGGCTGAAAAAGGGTTTATATTAAAGAACGATGATCGATCTACTCAATATATTTATTCAAATGTGTAAAAACAACAAATGATCATTTATACCTCAATTATGGATCATTATTTGATTAAAAATGTGTATGCCAATGATCAAGAGAATTTTTTGCGCTCGTTGCATCCTGATTTGATCTGATCCAGCGTTTCATCATTATCCGATGATATTCTTCAATGGAGGGGGAGGAGAGTTTCATTAGAAATTTCTAGTGTTATGAGGCTTATCCTAGATGAATCACTAGGGAAGTAGTTTTATAGAACTCATTTAGGGTTTAAATGAGTTAATTATTTAATTTAACAATTAATTTTTTCACTAAATGTATCGCCAACAAGATGGGAGTCCAAACTCCCCATGCTAACCTATTTTATGTCATACCTAGGGTAAAAACAATGATTCGAACTTAACTTTTGTCTTAGATTTCTAATCCAAGCATGAATTTAAGATTTATCCCATTTTCTTTGAGGTATCATGTGAATGTAATATAAAAAATATTTAATATTTTTTAAAAATTTATTTCAAGCACACCGAGTCTTGGAATCGCAGGTCATCTCAGCACCTAGATCTGGAAATACATATATATATATATATATATATATATATATATATATTTCAAAGTCTAATACTAAAAAAATTGGGTCTCTACATTCATCATCACTCATAATTTTTTTCCCATTTTGTACCCTTATTGACATACCCTGCATAAATATTTCATCATAACCTGGGGAAAATAAAAATAAGAAAGGGTTGTCTTATATACTCAGTAAGGGAAAACATAGGAGATACCAATTGATGATAAAATTAATGTATAAGATAAGCACAAGGGTATGATATCATAACCATAGATTAAAAATTTCTTTCCAAATATATTAAAGATAATAAAAATGATTCATGGAATAAATCATTATCATTTCAAAATACATGAATCATAAGAGTCATAAGTATAAATTAATTAATCTTGAACCATAAGTTTATGTCGTAAAAGTTTGGAACCATCATAATCATAGAAACCATTTCATATTCCAAGTTTGATTATTGAGACCATCAAATCATAACAGATCTGTCATCAATACCTCTTTCCCATAGAGGGTCAAGCACGCCAACTTGTTTCCCATAGTGGATTAGGAACATTGACTTGTTTACCATAGCAGATCAAGTACATCGATTTGTTTCCCATAGTGGATCAAAAAAATTGACTTGTTTCTCATAGAGGATCAAGCACATCAACTTGTTTCCCATAATTATATCATGATATATAATACTTTACCCAGTTTATTAGAGGGATATATAATTCTGGTCCTACACATCACATAATGAAAATCATATATATGTGTTACATGAGATTATAAAACATTCACCATATCATCTCATCTTAACCCATGAAAATAAAAAAGGTTTCTTAAACATTTCATCAATTCAATATAGCAAAACCCATGAAAATAAATAGTTTTCATAAACCTCTCAATATCATAATAATAAACCATCCATAGAAAGAATAAGGATGGTATCATTGGATCATATCCCTAATAAAGAATAATTAAAATCAAAGGATGACATTATAGATGAAAATTACTTTAAAATATCATTGAAACATTGTTTTGAGGAAAACACGCTTTCCACTTTGAAAATCAATTTTAAAAAATGCAAATATTTACAAAATTTTATGGAAAAAAAATTATTTGAAAAGAACCTTGGAAACTTGTAAATTAATATTCGTCTTATTAATCGATCATGATGATAGGAAATTATATTCATGACGTATAAGTTAAATGAAAAAATTTTATTCACACTTTTATTAAAAAAGTAAAAATTAATTTGTTTGGAAAAGGACAAGAATATTAATTAAAAAATTGTAAAAAATTCAATCATGGGTTAAAATTAAATTAAATAATTATATTATATTATTAAAAAAATTCTAGAAAACATTTTCAAAAAACATTGATATGGAAGAAAAAATGGTTTCATACCAAAGAGAAATATAAAGTCAATTCTTCTTAAAAACAATATTTTGATCTCTTGAATACATAAACTGTGGAAAATTAAAAGAAAACATATATTCTCAAGAAATAATCAGAGGAGAATAAATTTAAATGTATTTATCATATAATTAAATTATAATTTCCTTAATGGAAATTCAAGCATAAACATTCCTAATTAAAATAGTATTGTAACATAAATCCCTTACCTCAAGCATCGTCCTTTTAGTACGCATTCTAACATACTGTATAATAAATATATATTTATTATAAACTTATTCTGGAACTGTAATCATATCTATCATACTATATATTAATTTTTATGATATCTTATGACCTGTTTGTTAATAATTTTTTATTAAAAATCATAGTTACTGGGTAATAACTGCATAGTTTTTCATGCATGTTTCTATTTAGCAGTCCCAATACTTATAATTTGATCATAGTTCCATCATCTATAGAAAATTAATCATGGTGTAAATATTTTATCAATTAATTATATATATAATTTGATATATCCATAAATGATAGAGATATAAAAATGAATTACATCATTCAAGGAGATGGTAGGTCGTACATACGCATGAATAATATTTTCACTTTTCAATAGATGAAACAAAAGAAAGGTAAATAATAATTCACCTATCTAGAATCATTACTATATTCTATATATCATATAAATTAATTAAATATATCCATATTACCATCCAAGTAAAAAATAAATGAAAAACAAATCACATTACTTCGTGGAGGTGGTAGTCTGCATGTACGCGTGAGGGATGTTATCATATTCTAATAGATTAGATGATAAGAAGGTAGTTGTTATTTTGTAATTAAATAATAATTATTATAATTTCCTAAATATCATGAATGAACACTAAACCTATCATATTTCTCATCCATGAAATACAGTGATGGAAAAATGAATTGTATCTCTATATGGAGATGGTATGTCATACGTACGCATGAGCGACACTTCCACTTCCCATTTGATGGGAAAGAGGGTGGATAATGGTGATTTAATAATATTAATAACATTTATGTATATATATGATAACAATTTTATCATTTTATGATAAATATTATAGATTTATATTAGGTAAAGAAGAAGTGAAAAAAAAGTGATCAGTTAAGGTGATTACCTCTTATTTGAAAGAACTCCTTTAGATATCCTATTAAGGGTCCTAGGGTTGGTATTTTGGAATAAATAGAACCTATATAATGTGGTTAATTAAGTTTAGAAGGTATTTATTCTGGTTATGGTCGATATATATTTGTTAAAGTGTTGTAAGGAAGAGAAAAGATGGGTGTCCTTTATAAGGGAGGAAGATGACACACTTGAAATTGCATAAAAGATTAAAATTTAATAAATTCATTCTCAAGAAAAATGATTAAAATGAACATTAATTAGAATAAAGGAGTATAGGGTTTAAATAAAATCATTAAATAAAATTAATATATGTTTTGGTGTCATTTTAAACACTATCTCTTTTATTAACCCCTTCATTAACCATTTTTTGACATTAACTATAGTAACAACTATTTCATTCAAACATGGTTAATAATATTACCAAAAATGGAAAAGTGGATCAAAAATAGGTCATGGGGGAAATTTTCAACCATGTTACACTGACTTGGACAAAGATAATATTTTTATGAATTTTAAATCATTTAATAAAATATTATTTATTATAAAATATCATTAACGTCAATTTTGGAACAATTCATTTAATTCGACCCAAAAGAAGAAAAGAGAAAGATATAATTAGAATATAATCTTTTCACATTTTCCTAATAGTCTATATTTATCTACTTAATTTTTGGAAAAAAATAATCCATCCTAATTATATTACTTTTAATATTTTTAAAAATCATTTGTTTTATTTTTTTATTAATTGAAAAAATTATGTGTTGGCGTTGCATAAGAGTTTAAGATAATTATCCAATAAAAAATTATAAATAAATTTCCATGATAAAAAAATTATATATCTTTCAAAAAATTATTTAGAACTAAAAATATCCTCATTTATCCCTAGGTTAAAAAATTTTAGATAATAAAACAAAGAGAACGCCCTTTTTTACATTTCTTTACATAAAATATTATAAAGACAACCATCATGGCCAAATAGAAAAAAAGTCATCAATTCTAATTTTGGATGATTATAAACGATTTTTATCATAAAATATAATTATGTAAATTTTTAAGGTCATTTTTTAGTCCTTATAATATTATTTTTTACCTTAATTAACTGATTAGCCCTTTACTGTGGTAAAAACATTACTACGGTTACTATTCGTAATGGAAAAAAACAAAAGGGGCCTATTTACCAAATTTGACCCTCATAATTAAATATATGGAATCCATTTTATAAAACTCAATTTCTATATATGGATGAATTAATTTTAAAATAAGTTCAAAAAATATGATAAAAACTATTTTTTAGAAAAATACATTTTTAAGCATAAAAATAGATTTATTCCTATATCATGCCTAAAAAAATTATATTAATGTTAAAATTTTGATTTAATAAACAAAATAAGTATTTATTTAAATTAATTCACCAATAGTGAATAATTTAACTTATTTTGATAAAAACATGTAATATGCATAAAAATAGTTTTTTTCAGAAAAACATCTCTTTTAATTTCAAATGATTTTTAAATACCTTTATAATCAATTGACAATCATTGAATTTATTTTATAAATAAATTTTCCATAATATAGTTATTCTTATTCATACCATCCAATTTAAATTCTCGATTATAACTGTACATTGTATTATAGTTAATTAAAACTTGGGGTTTTATGCATCACAAGCTATCAATTATTTTTTATTTAAAGAGAAATATATATTAAAATCTCAGGGTGCTACATTATAAACCCCCTTAAAAATAATTTTACCCTTGAAATTTCATCCCTAAGATACCAAAAAATTAGGATATCTCTATTTCATCACATCCTCAGGTTCCCATGTAGCTTATTTGAATTTATGATTCCTCCAGAGAACTTTAACAATGTGAGTAGTCTTGTTTCATAACACTTTATCTATATGATCCAAAATTACTACTGGTTATTCTTCATATAATATATCATTCTCTATTAGTATGGACTCTGAGTTTCATACGTGTGATGGATCATGTATGTACTTACTCAGGAGAGATATATGAAACATGTCATGAACTTGAGAGAGGTTTTGTTGAAGCACCAAGAGATAAGATACCATCCCTACAAGATCAAGAATCTCAAAGGTTCCAATATTCATAGGGATCAAAATTCCTTTCTTTATGAATCGCATAACCTTTTTCTAAGTATAATTGAAAAATATCTTCTCACCATATTCAAACATCAAATCTTACTGATGATTGTCAACGTAAATCTTCTTCCAACACTGGGCTTCCTTGATATGCTATTTAATGGATATGAATTTATTTTCCATTTCCATATCTAGATCAAGTCTCAATAGCTTTCTTACTCCAGCTTCATCCCAACACATTATAGTTCTACAATTTTTTCTATTAATGGATTCATAAAAATCCATCTGAATGATCAAGTGAAGGCTATTTTCCTAATAAAACCAAATTAGATAAATTTGTTGAGCCCAACTACATTTACAATTCATTAGACATGATCTTAGTATATCATATAGGATTTTAATTGTTTTCTCTAATTGACCATATATCTGAGGATGATATGAATTAATGAAACTCAAATCCATATCTAGAGTTTTCTGAAGACTTTTTTATAACTTTAAGGTAAACATAAGATCCCAATATGGTATAATAGAATGTGGTATTCTATGAAACCTTACCTTTTCATTCATATAAATTCTTGCAAGATTGTCAAGATAAAAATTTACTTTGATTTTAATGGTGTGTCTTGAATTTGTGATGAGATCAACTAAAAATGAAATAACATTATGTCCTTTAGATGTTTTGGGGAGTCCTATGTCTAAATACATGGTGATGTTTTCTTATTTCTATTCTGGTATAGGTAATGGTTGTAACATCCCCTTAGAAATATGTATCTTAACCTTAACTTATTGATATTATAAGAACCAAGATACGTACTCTATAATATTTGTCTCTATGTTATCCCACAAGAAATAATCTTTTAGTTCTATATACATATTTATACTTCTAGGATGAATACATAATGATTAATTGTGATAATCATCTAATAGCTCCTTCAAACCTATTATGGACAAAACAAAAAAAATGGTTCTAGAAACTTATCATTTCATCATAATTAAGGTTAAAATTAGGAACACTTTCACCTTATTTTATAGTTCCATATATTCCTTTTGGGCCTCTTAATCTTCACTTATATATATGGTTGAACACTCATTTGAGAAAGAAAAAATTTAACCCATTCCTTTAATATTTTAAGATACATCCTTTTCAAATCTAGAAATTTTAGATCTTTTATTATTATCATCATAGATAAGCTAGCATGATCCATTAAAATTAGAGCATCTTCCACCTTGTTCTCTTTGACATTGAATTACCATGTTTCGGGTGTCGCTTTTAAACCTAATTCAAATTATTCGACCTAATTAATGTAGTATAGTATAAACCATGGTTTTATCCCAGTGGTTCATCCTTTAAGGAGATATCTATAATGTTTATTTGTATTTTACACTTTTATAAATTTTTTATTATTTTCAAATGGATTCAAATTTCTATGAAAGAGAACAATTCTATGTTCTAAAGTAATTTGGAATTGAAAATAGAAGAAAAGGAAAGAAAGTAGTAAAAAAATTAACAAGAAGATAAAGTAGTAAACTAACTATTAATCCTTATAGATCAGTCTTTATTCATCGTTTTAAATGGATTTCACAAATATAACTATCTTAATAAAAATAATGAAATATCTAATCTCATATATCATTTAGTTCATGAAACTGAGTCTAAAACCGAGATCTATGAAGCATATCTCCTTTCCTTTAGAGTCAATCAATGCATACAAAAATCATTGTGCACAATGACATAGTCTAATACCTCCATACTCAAAAACATCTATTGATGATTGGGAGATTTAAACTAAGAGGATAAAGTTCAAAAACTAAATTAATTTAAATTAACAATATTAATTTAGAGTTTGTTACACTCTAATAATAAATCTGATGTACTTTGAATGAAAGAAAAATGATTAATAATGTGATAGGATATTAAAATTTCAAATGAAGATCGAATTTCAAAATTAAATATTCAAGATAGATTTAAAATTGTGAAATAAAAGAAATAAAAACTCATAAATACATCACCATGAGAATATAATTTATTCAGATACTAGGAGTTCATCTAGACACCACCAAGGTTCAGAAGAGATCTTTGAACTTCATCTTCATCAGCTTTGGGAGTAAAATAAACTCTCTGGAAAATCTTCTGGTTCCACTCCCATTTCTCTACTTTCGAAATATCTAAAATTAGTTTCTTTCCGTCTCTGAATATACCTTTTTTTATTATAATTTCTTCCATCTAGAATTTCTCACAACCTTTCTTTCCAGGTGGCAGCAACTCAAATGCTTTTTATCTCCTCTTCTTGTAACCGCTAGGTGATAATAAATTATCCTTAAAACAAATTAATAGCATTTACATGCTTCCATCACAGCATCCATGCTAATATCAATCATTTCATGCATCTATGACTTATTTAAATTGTTCTTAATCGGTTATTGAAGCTCAATTTGATCCTATTCCTTTTCTTTTAGAGAGATACTTTAATGGTGACATGTACTCAACTTCATCCTCATATTCATAACACTGGGGAATAATGAGGTCCTGTACATAAACACCTAAATGTTTAAATTAAAAAATTGAACCAAATTCATTAACTCCTTAATATTTCTCGATCACATGTTTAGCTAGATGTTGGTGGAAAAAATCTTTACACATATTAGGCTCAAAAAATTCACAACATCATCTTCATTGGTGCAAAAAACAATCGATCACATGTTGTGTAACCAAAATCAACAGTGTGACCATGGCATTGTAGAACATGAGATCCACTTCCTTGTATTTGAATCATAAAATTGAAAATATATAAACCCAACTAGAAAATATAAATCAATATAAAAATTCATCATGATTCAATCCAAGTCATCATCATCACCAGACTTCGAAGCACCGTTCATGGAGTTAAATCTGAGATAGACAAAAACTTAATCGAATCAACCCTAGATTCTAGTATATCAAGAACACAAATATCTTTTAGGATTCACAATTTATCAAAGGGATATA
Organism: Viscum album; assembly: GCA_963277665.1. NCBI lineage: Eukaryota > Viridiplantae > Streptophyta > Magnoliopsida > Santalales > Viscaceae > Viscum > Viscum album. The sequence goes on along the minus strand of OY728125.1, from coordinate 1,527,766,979 downwards.
TAAAATAAGATAGATCTTAGAATTCATCTTCATCAATGGTGACGATGGACTTCACCTTGAACGATCATCACTCTTCTTCAAATTCAATGAAGGCTGAATCTCCATATTCATCCAATGATAACAAGTTCTGTTTTGAAATTTTAAATGGGTTATATACTCAACCTCAAGTTCGTAGGTGGCTCTGAGCCTCACCAACAACAAACAATGATCTCATAACTATCTTTTTCTTCACCACAATAGCCTCTTCAGTGCTTGGGATCATCAACTCAATATTTTCTCCTCCATTGGCAGTGGTCTCAGGTGATATTCTTCATATAGACTTGGTTCATATATAGCTCATTAGTGGTTTAGGTCATCAGCGATGGAATCAGTCTTAGTTTCCTCAATAGTGGTGAATGTTCTTCAAACCATGATGACAAAGAGGTTGGCATCAGCTAATAGCTCGGCTTGGCAACAGAAATTCCTAAATCAAACTCAACTCTTGAATCGGATTTAGATATATGGATATAGAGATGAGGTTGCGAGCTTAGGAAAATCCAAGATCCTATAGTGGGTGGATTCATGGTGGTGGATTTCGGTGTGAGTTCATCTTCCTCCACTTCGGCTAAAATCGAGTGGGTGCTGAGAGGAGGAATCGAGTTCAGTATCCCTCTCAATCAAGTGTAATATAAATTATCTTAAATGGGGGTAATGATATATCTTCCGAACTTTGTCTTTGACCATTATCTTACATACTTATATCTGACATGTTCCCTCAAAATCTCAAAATTTATATTATATGGATAGGCCAATCAATTTTTTTATGCAGATGCACAATCAATAGGTATAAATTATCCTACACAGACCTCCTTCTCCCAAATATCTTATCTGTGTGTTAACATTCTTTTATGGGATGATATTATCTTATGGTAAAGGGATGAAAATTATATTATGCACAAAAATTCCAAATTTAATTACATAAATCTTATGGCTACTGGAAAATAGTCTTACACCCCTAAAAAATAAACAACAATTAACAATTGAAATCTTAAAAATAAATAAATAAAAACAAGATAAAATAAAAATAAATTAAAACTTTTAAAATTAACATTTAATTCAAAAATAAAAAAATAAAATATTTATAAATTAGAAAAATGATAAATTAAAATAAAACCTAAAACATTATTAATTTTAATTATTATCAACAAATAAATAATAAATAAAATACAGTAATAACAAAACTAATTATTTTTTTAAAGAATAAAATATATTAAAAATTAAAATCAATATGAATAAAATAATTGATCAATTATTTAATTATAAAAATAAATAAATAATAAAAAATAAAAAATGGTTAGGTTAAAATTAAATATCATTGACTATTAAATTGTTTAAAGAAAAGAAATTAAATACCAAACTTCAATTAATTATTTAATTACAAAAACAAGGGAAAGAAGCAGAACAAATATACAAAATAACTAAACAAATACAGTAAAATTAATATTTTAAAAGAATATTCGAAATTAAATAATAAAATAAAATTTTAAAAAATTATAATTAAAACATAAAATAAAAATTAATTAATCATAAAATAATTATTTTAAGAGTTTTATTATTTAAACATCAAACTAACACAAAATTAAATTAAAAAATTAAAATAGTATTTTAATATCTAAAACATAATTAAATTATAGAAATTATGTGACAAATTAATACCAAAATAAAACCACATCAAATTTCACCATAGTAGGATTTTTCTTATCATTATGAAAAAAATCAAGTTCAGTGGGATGAGATAAATATTATGCTTGAAATTCTGGATTTCCATAAAAATTGGTTTTCTATATGATTTTCCACTTTAATTTTTATTAAGAAGTGAAAATATTTACCTTCATGGAATGAAGCGTTTTTAGTGAAAACCCATTAAACTAATTTCAATTTGCATTCAATTGAAAGAAAAAACTTATCTTTACCTTCTGGAGAACCGAATCAGATAATTATCCATCAAATAATTTAGAAAATTATTATATATGAGATAAGTAAATAAATTAAAATGAGTTTAAATAACTCATCCAAAATATTGAATAATAAAATACGAGGTTCAACCTGGATTAGGATTTTAATTTCATAATTCATTTAAATGCATATCTTATGAGTTTGAATCTAAATTTAACGATTCAAGGGAAATAATAATTTTATATCATTCACACAATACTTTACCAAGCCAACGCTTTTCAAGAGGGTGATGAAAAATAAACTACTCAACTAAATCCATGAGGTATTTGAGAATTGACCTGCATAAAGTTGTTAGAAAACATTCAATCATCATAAAAGTTTAAAACTAGTAAAAATGATTTATTAAAACTTTATAAACAATAAAATTTTAAAAAACAACAGGGGCATTTGATAGGTTCACATTTTGGTACATTTTAGCACATTGAAAGACCCTTTTCCCCCACATTAAATCTCAAAAATTGTCCCCAATTTTTAATTTATTGTGTAGAAACATGTTATTCAATATTAAATTTAAAAAGATTTGTAAATTAAGTAGAATAACATCATGTTCAAAGGGTAACAAGAAAGATAAATTTATGTTTTATCACAAAACAAACAATTAACTACACGCAACAAGCACAAAAGCTTTCTACTAGTTTGTACTTCAATAGTTAATCTCAAAAGTGAGAGTTGTATACTAGTTCATATTCCAGAAATGTGGGAAAAATTTTGTATAAAATGGAAGAGAATAAAAAAACTAATATAGAGTCCAAAATAATCCATTTAATGGAAGAAATTGGAATGTTTAAGCATAAAATTCAGCATACAAATACACTTCCATTTCATTTTTTATTTAAACTAATTATTTTTAATGTGGAAGTATTAGATAGATTTTAAAAATAATAAAAGAGTATAATTTTAATTAAAAACCACTGAAATGAAATCTTTATTTCCCATTATATCCCCTAAAATTATCCCCGATATTTACTTTTAGAAACTATCTTCGGTCGTCATGAAAAGTCCTGAAAATTTAAACAGATTGACATTGGATTCAAGAAATTTAAACTCATATAAAATATTACTAGAGTTTAGAATGTGAGGGGCTGAATCAAGTTTCTTTATCTTGTATCTTATATTCATAAATGTGAATTAAAATACATATGTTCCAATAAGAATATAAAGTGAATGGAGTACCTAAGTTGATTGATCATGGTGATCATAAGGAATCTTATCTTTCCATCAATCTCAATTTATTCTCTACAAAGAAACACTTGGGAAAAAAAGAAAAATCTTAAAACTAGAAAAGTTGAGTTCCCTCCCCCACACTTATTCCAAAAAAAAGTAAGGGAAGAGATAACCTAATATATTCAATGATACTTACCTTACAACAACATGAACTCCACCCACGGGGGTTCCTTATTACCTTCTCTAAATAGTTTTAGTATATGTCTATTATCACTAAATAGAACATCCTTCCCAGGATCTCAAGTATAGATGGTACCAAAATGGAAAACCTGAGTTACAATAAAATGACCATCTCATCTGGAAAAATATTTACCTGGGAAAATTTTCAGCCCAGAGTTGTACAATATCACCATATATCCAATCTAAAAATCTTTGTTCAATATCATATTTTCATGCACAACCTTGGGTTTCTCCTTAAAAATCCTAGCATTTTCATAATCATTATTCCTTATCTCTTACAACTATTGAAAAATAACTTTTTCTCTTTATCAGCTTAAAACAAATTCAAATTGAAAGATCTGAAAGCCCAAAAATATTTATTACTTACTTTCATAAGTATAAGAAAAGCTCTTCCAAAAAAATATCCTCTATGGTGACATCCCTATTGAAGTATTATAGGTATCCCTATACGCCCAAAGAGTATCCTAAAGCCTTAAGATCCAATCCTTTCTATTAATATTAATAGTTTTCTCAAGAATATGTTTAATATCAATATATGATGATTCATATATTTCATTCATTTGAGGGTGATATAGTGTAGACACTTTATGAATAACCCCATATCTTTTCAAAAAATACTCCAATGTCCAATTATAAAAATTAGTACCTTGGTCTGTGAGAAAAATTCTTGACATCCCAATGCTAAAAAATATATTTCTCTTGAAAAATTGGGACACCACTCTCGAATCATCAGTTCTAGTTGAAATGGATTCATTTAACTTACATACATAGTTCACCACAATAAGTATGCACAGATATTTGAAGTAATTTGGAAGAGGGGCCATAAAATACATTCCCCAAACATCAAAGACATCACAAAACCAAAAAGGTTGTTCTGGAATCTCATGTCTTTAAGAAATGTTTTCTTGGAATTAGAAAGCTTTAAAAGTCCAAAAAACTCATAATAATATTTAAAAATGGAGATCCAAAATAGAACTATATATAGAACTTTTCTAGTAGTATTATGTGGACCAAATTGATCACTACAACTCAAAATATGGAAGAATTTCAGCACTAAATAAATCTATGAATTCAGAATACATCTCCTAATAATTTTAATCACTTACCATGTTCCACAAGTAAGGATTATCTCAAAATTATTTCCTTGACTCACTAATCAGTATAACAACCTTCTTCTTGGAAAAAAATTCTGGAACAATTTCATCAGCTAAGTAATTCACAGTATTTGAAAACGATGTCCTCTTGTCAACAACAACAGAATATAACTTTTCCCCAGGGATAAAATCTCTAATAGGTTCAAAAAGTTATTTATCTTGAAAAAATTAAGTAGGTATCCTAATCAAATGATTAGCTAGAGTATTCTCAAACCACTTCTTATCTTGGATATTTACATCAAATTCCTAAATAAACAAATCCATCTAACAATCCTTGGTTTCTATTCTTGTTTTTTCATAAAAAATAAGATAGAAGAATGATTAGTTAAAACCACTACCTTTTAACTAAAAATAGTGCTCTTAAACTAATAAAGGGAAAATAAAATGGCTAACAACTCCTTCTCTATTTTTGGAATAATTAGATACAACAGTATATAGAGTCCTAAAAGCATAATCAATTACATGTGATTTCCTCTTTATTGTTTTCCCAAGAATATCTCCTAAAGATAATTCTAAAGCATCAGTCATTATCTCAAAAGGAAACTCCAAATTAAGTGGTTGAACTATTGGTAGAGAAACCAGATTCTATTTTAGTTCATTAAATACTTCCTAACACTTCTCATCAGAGGAAAACTGAATTTTATTTTGAAGTAGTCTTGTCACAGTCAGAGCAGTTCGACTGAAATCTTCAATGAATCTCCTGTAAAACTTAGCATGACCAAGAAATTGTATAATATACTTCAAAGCCTTAGGTAAAGGTAACAAATAGATAATTTCAACCTTATAATTTTACCCACAAATTACATTCTTATAAACTTCATGACCAAGAAAAATTACTCTTTTAACCATAAAATTGAATTTTGTAATGTTCAGAACAAGGTTCCTCTCAATTAAAACTCTAATAACATCTATTAAACTCCTCATAAACACTCAAAAGATAAACCATACATTTTAAAATCACCCATAACAATCTCCATTAATTCTTCAAGAAACTCAAAAAAAAATCTAAGCATGTATATTTGGAAGGTGGTAGGAGCATTACATAGTCCAAATGACATTATCTGATAAGAAAAGGTGTCAAAATGAAATGTGAAAGTTTTTTTATCATGTTCCTCTATAGTTATATGAATATGGAAGTATCTATAAAAACCAACTAGGAAGAAATAATGAGATTGATCGGCTAACCATTCAAGGATTTGATCAAGAAAAGGCAAGGGAAAGTGGTCTTTACTAGTCAGTAAATTTAGCCTCCTATAATCGATGCATATCCACCACTTTTTGGGTAAACTAGTAGTAAATAACTCTCCAAATTCATTCTTCACAATCGTGAAACCTCCATTTTTAGGAACAATTTGAACTGGAATTACCAATCTACTATAAAAAATGTGGTAAATTTTTCCCACATATGATAAAGTAGTTTTTCTTTCTTAAACATTTTAAGAATAGTAAGATTCAATCCATTTTGAAATTGTCTAATAGGTTTGGAATCATACACTAAGAGAATTCAAAACATACACATAGATAGACTAATTCATGGAAAATCATCTAAAGTATATCTTATTCCCTTCCTATTCTTTATAAAGACCTCTAAAATGTGGTTTTCTTATTCATCGGATATCTCACTTGTAATTATAACAGAGTTTTTATCTTCTAGGTAGACATATTTTAAATTTTCAAGTAAAGGTTTTAGTTCAGGAGTGGGTGAGCAGTTTTTATAAAACCGTGAGTTTTTATGATTTTTTTTGAATAAATTCAATTTCATTGATAGCTTTCATACACGCAACACCATGTTAAACTTTCGTTATATGTAACATTAGGTTAGCTTTTGTTACACATGACACCGATCTTTAACAAAACCATGATATATTATTAAAATAGTTAATTAAATGAAACTGTTATAACCTAGTCGTTGAACATAACGATGGGAATAATAATAACTTTTTATTAAATATTTATTATAATGGTTTTATATAAACAAAAAATATTGATAATAAAATGAATAATTTTTAGTAAAGTTTTTATATGTTTCAAAAACACTATTTTCACAAATATATATATATATCGTTTTTTGAAAAATAATAAAATTAAGTTTTGAAACTTTTTGAAAATAAATTTTATAAAATGAACATAATTTTTTAAATCATAACTTCAAAATTATATTAAGGTTAATTTTTCTTATTTTACTAAAAATTTTCATTTTTTTGATGAATGGTGAAAAATGTTGAATTTTAATGGAAATTTTCTTTTTCATTTAAATTATTTATAAAGTTAAATTATATTTTAAATTATATTTAATATAAAATTAATTTATTTTTAAATCCATTAATCCACTGTAGTTTATTTTAATAAATTTCATATCGAATTTCTATATAAAAACTTTGTAAACTTTTAAACATTTTTTCTTTAAAAACATGTGTTCTCATCGCATCTGTGGGATTAATTTTTAATTAAAATTTTCCACTTTTGTGAATAGAATTTGGAAAAATGTATTATATATTTTAAATATTCCTAATTTATTTTATATAAAAAGGTCAACTTAATTTTTGATCAAAATTAATTAGTAAAAATTATTTACAGTGTTTATGGTAAAAATGGATTTATAAAGGATTAAACTAAAAAGGTAAGGGTAAAAAATGACCCAAAACTTGTCCAAAGCTCATTTTATAGACATATTTCTACCTCAAACCTTATATTTTTGGGAATAATACATTTTGGATCCATGTTACATATGAAAAATGTGGGTTTGATTCTTTCTTTTCAAAATATTACAAGTGTTTCACTCGTCTCATTAATAAAAGGTCACCCCTTCTCTTCTCTTTATCACAAATTAAAAACCTTTTGGTTCAATAATTCCCTACCCAAATAAATTATCAACTTCCCTCCTCTCATCCTAGAATAATTATATTGTACATAAATCCAAATTATTAAATATTTTGGTGCAAACCTAACGAGGATACCTGAAGAAGAGGTAACGTTCATCAACAATCATTTTTTTATTTCTTCCTCCACCTCCATCAAATCTTATTATAACATGATGATATAATAATATCATAATATTATATATAATAATATGTTTTTATGTTAAGTTAATTACCCTAAATCTTCCCCACTTCCATAAAATGGGTTATGAAATCATTATTCATGTGTATAGTGGACTACCGTCTAGCGAACCGATGTTATATTTATTTCAATTATCACATCTCACGGTTAGGTGTGATGAATGATATAAAGTATATATATGACTTTTATAAAATAATTATACCTCTTTATTCATTATATCATATATAAATTTTAACTTTCCATTCCATAGGGGATATGATAACATCGCTCGTGTGTACAGCGGATCACCGCCTCACGAAGCGATGTGATTTGTTTTTTCAATAATGCCTTACATGGAAGATAATAAGGATAAATATATGTTATATACATGAAATAATTACGATATTCATGAAATATTAATCATTATATAAAGATAATATATTATTTTCTTTCTTACCTTGTCACTCTCTAAAAGATGATAACATCATTCATTACATGTGGACCACCGCCTTCATAAAGTGATGTGACTCTCTCTTTTAATCACCACACCACATGTATAGTATGCATAATTATATTTAAACAAGTAATATGATATTTAGGATATTATTATCATTTTTTAGAGTAAAAATATTACTTAACCTATTTCCAAAATGGTCATTAAAAATGTAAATTTTACTCATGCATACGTACGACTTACCGTCTCTATGGTTGTATCATAATTAATTTCTCAAAACCATATATCACAATTGGTATTAAAATTATAATTTATGAATAAATATGATAATTATTTCATGATTATTATTTTTAATATTATGAAACCATTATCAAAGTAAGAAGACCAAAAATAAAAAAAATAAAAACATATATAAAAAACAAAGCGGTTATTACCCAAAATGTGACTTTAACATAGAATTGTTAATAAACAGATAATAAAAAGGATATAAGTAAATATTATATGGTATGATAAATATATTTATGGTTTTATAATATATTTATCATAAATATATATTTATTATGCAGGAGGTTTGAACATGTATGAAGGAATTTGAGACTTAAGGTAAGGAATTTATAGTCTCTCTTTTTTTTCTGAGGGACGTATAAAAATTCACCACTCATTTATTTTGTGTGGTGTATAAACTTCCACTTTGACATTTTATATCATAAATATCCTATTTTTAATGATATTTAATGTTTAATTTGATGTTATCCTTTATTGGGGCTTACAATTCAAAAGATTACTAAAGCGGTAAGGGATTTTCATCTCACTTTTCATTTACATGAGACACATGCCATATTCACCACCTATTTCATTTATATGGTGTTTAAAATAAACAAAAATATATTTTAATATTACTCCTTAGATAATTATGGGGATTTAAATATCCATTTTAGGATCTCTCTTTCATGGGGTTTAGGGTTCAAATTTTACCAAAGCGGTAAGGGATTTTTGTCTCAATTTTCCTTTTTTAAGACGTACGTTATGTCATGCGTCTATATTCTTTCATGATGTGTGTATATAAACCCTATGACATGTAATATATTGAATTTATTTATCCATGTGATATTTTATGTTCCATTTTATTTCATTACTTTATGGTGATTACAATTCAAAGTTACCATAGTGGAAATGATTTTATGTTACAATCTCATCATTTATCGAGATTATTTATGATTATGTTTCTAATGATAAAACCTTATGATCCATATCTCAAGAAACTGTTGAATTTTGTCCTCAGCTAGTTATTCATGATGTTTTGAATTAAATTTTTCATTTTTCCACTCCTTGGTATTTAATAAATGAGAAATTTTTTTTAAAAAAATATGACTTTATTTCTCTCTTCGGTCGAAAATATGTTTTCTTCCATAACCATGTTTTCTAAAAATGCTTTCAAAAATGACTTAATATTCCTCTATGGTTTTTAAAAGATATTTTCACCCCGGTTTTACTTTTGAAAAAAAATGAAAGGAATCTTCATGTTTTTTCCAAACAATGCTCATTTATCTTTTACTGAAAATATGAAATGAGTCTTTTTCAAAGATATTTTCAAAGAAAAACATTTTCTAATTATTTATTATTTTAAAAACTATTTTTCAAATGATAAAGGATATTTTACTCAAGAAATGTTTTAAATTATCATTCAAAATCATTTTCCATCTAAGTTGACTTCCATCGATGTTGCCTATGACTTATTGGGGATATGGACCAAGGATACCATTATTATTCTTTCTTTGAATGGTTTATCATGAAAAGATGTTTATGAAACCTTTTTTTCTTCCATGGTTTATACCATGATAAAACTCTTATGAAACCCACATATTTTTCCATGGGTTATGCTATGATGAAATGATAAAATGATTATGAAACCATTCTATTTTCCACAGGTTATGATATAATGAAGTTTTTATGAAACCCATTTCATTTTATGAGTTATGATATGATGAATGTTTTTTATCTTATGGTACACATAAATATGGATTTCATCATGAGACCAATGGGATCTATATTTCCCTCCAAAGAATTGGGTAATGATTAATGTTATATAATCTCAACTAGTGCACAAAAGGTTATCCCAAGCCTTAAAAGGGGTACATAGAAGGTAATTCCAAGACTAAAGAGGATACATAGGAGGTTAGTCCAATCCTAACATGTTATGAATGTCTTGTTGGGTATCCTTGACATAAGATTTTATATTCTTATGTGCATTCCATAATTTTATGTCTTATTCCAATTTTCTGCTCTCATGGATCATGTTATTTAATTTCCTTATGATTTATGTCTTATTAACTGCCAATATTTATGTCATGATTCAATATTATGATCATTGATATAAAGGGTATGGTTTTCAAATGTTATACTCATGTTTCCATACCCTTATTCTCATGTTATAATTACATATCTCCCTTGTTTACCCTTACTGATCATTTAATCTCACCATTTATTATGTTTCTTTTTCCCAAGTTATAAAGAAAATGTTTTATGTAGGGTATGTTTGTGAAGTGTACTAAAGGGGAAGATTTTTATGGAAAATGTTGATGACCTTTAACCATATTATAATATTATTTACCTAGAATCCAAAGATACTAAACTATTATGGTCCCTAGTGTGTGTAATGTATTGAATATTCATTTAAAAGTATGTAATATCTATGTATGAAAATCCTGGGTCGTTATAGTTGGTTTTTGAGGAAAGGTTTAGTTAACCTTTGGAAACAAGGATGATAAAACTTTTCTGAAATCCAAATGGATATTTATAAGGATATGTATAGGGTTATATCTATAGCTAAGTCTAAGGATGAGTCAAAGTATAGGAAAATGTCATGTAATTTTGGTAATGTATAGAGAAAGTGTTTTCTAAGAAATTACATCTTTGACTGGATACAACAAGTGGATTTATCTCTACACATAGGTACCTAGGGGTAATAACCTCAAAAAAGGTGCATTAAGATGGACTTGATCTTTACCTGGTGCATGAAAATGGGTCTTTCTATACAACTAGTTTGATACTCCCATGGGATATAATTTGGAACATCACAAACTCTTCACAAACCATCATGAAGGATTTAAATAGATGATTACTATGAATGACATTGAATAAACCTATGGTGTCATGTATTTAAAAGGTGGTATTATTTAGACATCATTCAAGTGAGTTTTCATGATTATATAGTTCCCCAATATGATTAGTGTTTCTAACACTATTCTTTTGGTTTTAGTCGATGGCTGGAACCCCAAGGAACCATGTTAATGATGAGTGTGATAGATAATAAAATGATTATACTTCTAAGAAACTAGATTTTATGGGAGCTAGAATAAAAATATGGTTTCTTTTCTCACACAACATTCTCAAGTTATGAATGATGTTAGACTTACAAATGATCAAAGGAGGGAACAATAGTATGTTGAGTCCTTCATGAGGAAACTTCCACCTTATTTAAGTGGGTTTTTTGATCCACTAGTTTTTTAACAATGGATCAGCACCATTGAAAAGATATTTTTCATCCTCCAGTGTTGGGAGCATAAGAAAATAATTTTGGATGTATACCATTTTGAAGGTGAAGCAGATAAATGGTGAACTGTTATCAAGAATATGAGGCAATATGATTAAATTTAATCAATGGATTGTGATGAGTTCAAGAACTTGTTTTTTAAATAATCACTTTTCATGTATTCTGTGTATGAAGATGGAGATGGATTTCCTTGAGATAAAGAAAAGGTATGATGAATATTTTGGTACCTATGAGGAAAATTTTACAAGATTTATAAGGTAAGGTTATGATATTATCATCCAACCTAAATATAAGGTTGATCATTTCTTTAGTGGCTTAAAACAAATTATTTGAAAGGGGTTATCCATAAGAGACTTCAGTAGTTATGGGGATATTTTTTGATGTGTTTTCAAGGTGGAAATAGATGTTGAAGTTACTTATCAATCTTGTGGTTTTGATATGAAGAGAAAAATGGAATTCAAAGGAAAATCTCATAACCATGTAGAAAAGAAGATAAACATTCCTTTATGCTCAATGTGTGGGGAGAATCATGGAGGAAATTGTATTAAGGGGACTACTAAGTGTTTTAAGTGTGGAAACGAAGTTCATCGATAAGATAAATGTCAAAGTGATGGGAATAATTTATCTAATGATGAAAATAATAAGAAAACTACACAAAATACACCTCCCACGCTTCAATTTTTCAACTACAAAGAGTTTGGGAATTGTGCTAACAAGTTACTAATTCCAAGGGTTAATAATGATGATCAATGCTGAAAACCACTAAATAAAATAGACAAAGGGAAAGCTTATGAAATCACGGCAGTTGAACTGAATCATGATAATTAGGGAACTCTAATCCTCCATTTCTTAGTTGGGGATTTCATGTTTGATTTTGTATGAATTGGCCATATGAAAATCTTATTGTTAATCCTTTAGTGAAATATCATGTGATTATCTCCCTCTACATGAATTATGGAATAATGAAATCACATTTTATATTCTATTAGAAAAAGTTTGAAACCCAAGATTCAAATAGATAGGTTTTTTTATAAGATAAGAGCTTATTTAAGGAATAAAGGGTGAATTATCTTTAGGTTGCATTTATGTCTCTATGTGAGATTAAATTAAGATTTATGGATACCATAATGGGTTTATGAGTTTAAGATTGATCATAAGTTTAAAATCAATGACACCCCTTTGAGGTTTTATGTAATGGGAGTTTATCAAGATTAAGGATGTTTTAAAATACCTTTATAGAAATGAAACTCTTTGTTTCTGTATATAGTAACAAAGTTATTTGAGGAGGAATTTTTTTACACTTTGTGGACATATGATTAAAGGTACTGGTAACCTTTAGTGTTTATCTTATCTTTTATGTTAAGATAATTATATGTTATATTGGATCACCTTACAATATCATCACACTTTATTGCTATCAGAGAGGATTTATCTTTGGATCCACTTTCTGGAATATACATTAAGGAAGTGGTAAGGTTGCATGGAGTACCACATTCAATTGTATTTTATAGGAATCTGAAGTTTACCTCGAAGTTTTGGAGAAGTCTTCAGCAAGCTCCTAATACAGAGTTATGTTTCATCACTGCATATCATCTTCAAAAATTTGGTCAGATTGAGAGAATAATTCAAACCCTAAAGGATATGATAAGGACTTTTCATATGGATTTCAATAGTGGATGGGATCAACACCTTACTCAAGTTGAGTTTTCTTGAAATAATAGATTTCACTTGAGAATCTGGATGGATTCTTATGAATCCCTTTATAGAAAGAAGCGTAGAAATCCAACGTACTGGAATAAAGTTGTAAAAAGAAAGATATTGGGACCTGAGCAAGCTAATGAGATGGTAGATAAGGTTAGATACATTCATCAACATGTATTAACTGCACAAATATATCATAAATGTTATATGGATAACTTTCGATGTGGTCTAGAAATTTAAGTGGGTAAGAAGGTCTTTCTATAAATTTATCCATGGAAAAAAGAAGGGAAATTTAATCCCAAGATATATCAGTCCCATTAAAATAATTGATAATATCAGGACAGTAGCTTATAATTTGGAGCTTCCACCGAACCTCTCTCATGTTCATGATGTGTTCCATATATCATTAATGAGGAAGTATATACCTGATCCATCACATGTACTGAACTCAGAGGTTGTACCACTAGAGCATTATTTTTGTTATGAGGATCAATTGGTAGAGATTATAAATCGAATAGAGAAGGTTATATGAAACAAGACCACTCAATCGATCTGTGTTTTGTAGAGAAACCACTAGTTTTAGGAAGCTATGTGGGAACCTGAGGGTGAAAAGAGGTTTAATCGTCCTCAGTTTTGGGTACCAAAGTGATGAATTTTGAGGTTGAAATTCATTTTAAGAGGTGTAGAATCTAACACCCCAAATTTTTATGAATTTTTTTTAAATAAATTAAATTTATTTCATATCATTCATTACATGAAATGCCAAGTTAATCTTATGCTACATTCAACATTGGGTTAGCGTGTGTTACACATGACACAAATTTTTAACAAAACCACAATATATTATTAACATAGTTATTTAAATGTGGCTATTATAACCTAGTCATTGACCATAACGATATGAATAGAAATAAATAATATTTAAATATTTATTATAATCATTTTATGTAAATAAAATTTATTTATATTAAAATTCATAATTTTCGGTAAAGTCTTTATATGTTTCAAAAATACCATTTTCTCAAAAAAATTGTTTTTATGCTTTTTTTGTGAACAATAATAAAATTACTTTTTGACACCTAAAAAATGAATTTTATAAAATGAACATAATTTTTTAAATAAAAATGTCAAAATTAGCATAGGTTTAATTATTATATTTTTCAAAAAAGTTGCATTTTTTGATGAACAGTGAAAATACTGAATTTTAATTGAAAACTATCTTTTCTTTTAAATTTTTTATAAAGTTAAATTAGATTTTAAATTGGATTTAAAGTAACATTATTTAAATTATATATCCATTAATCCAATTTATGTTATTTTAATCAATTTAATATTGAATTTAGATATAAAAATTTTATAAACCTTTGAACATTGTTTCTTTAAAAATCAGATTTCTCGTCGCGTCTTCAGGATTAATTTTAAATTAAATTTTCTCACTTTCTTTGATAGAATTTGGAAAAATAAATACCATATTTTGAATAATAATAATATATATATTATATAATAATGTCAAATTAATTTTTTATCAAAATTAATATTAAAAATATTAAAAATTATTTACTGCAGTTAAGGTAAAAATGGATTTACTGGGGTATTAAACTAAAAATATAAGTGCCAAAAATGACCCAAAACATGTCTAAAACCCATTTTATGGACATATATCAACCTTCTACCTTATATTTTTGAAAATAATATATTTTTTAGCATTATTACATGAAAAAAATGTGGGTAAAATTCTTTTTTTTCAAAAAATTACAAGTGTATCACTCACATCACTTATAAAATCCCACTTATTCTCCTTTCTACCTCACACACTCGACCCCTTTTGTTTCAGTCAATACCTACAAAAATCACTTCAAAAATTCACTCCTATCATTAAATAAGACTTATTTTTATATATAAATCCAATCTAGGAAGGATTTTGGTGCAAACCTAATGAGGATACCCAAAGAAGAGGTAACATTCTTTAATGAGTGTTTTTGTTTTATTTCTTCCTCCACCTTCTTCAATTCTTATTATACCACGATTATATAAAAACCGTTGTATCTTAAATATAATAATATGTTGTTATTTTATGGTAATGACCTAAACCCATCTCCATATCCATAAATTGTGTAAGGAAATCATCATTTGTGTGTACGGAAGACTATCGCCTTGTGAATTGATGTCATTTGTTTTTCCATTACCAACTCTCATTGTTGGGTATGTTGATGAATATAAAGTGTATATATATATATGATATTTTAACATAAATATACCACTTTATTCATCATATCATATATAATTTTTTTACTTTCCATTCCATATGGGATTCGATAACGTCACATGTGTGTATAACAAACTGATGTCTCGCGAAGCGATGTGATTCGTTTTTCACTAACGCTTTACATGGAAGATAATAAAGATAAATATATGTGATATTCATGAAATAATTATTATATTCATGACATATGTATCCTTATGAAAAGATAATATATCATTTTCTTTCTTACATTTTCACTCACTAAAAGACGATAATGTCATTCTTGTACGTGTGGACTTCCACCTTCATAAAGCGATGTGACTCTCTCTTTTCATTACCATACCACATGTATGATATATATAAGTATATTTAAATAAATAATATTTTATTTATTATATTATGATCATTATGAAAATAAAAAAAATTACTTACCTTCTTTCCGTAATGATCATTGAAAAATGGAAATGTTACTCATGCGTACGTACAACCTACCATCTTCATGATTGTAACGTACTTCTCAATACAATATTTCATGATTGGTATTAAAAGTATAATTGATATATAAATATGATTATTATTTAATGATTATTATTTTGGATTTTATGGAACCATTATCAATGTAATAGGATCGAAAATAAAAAAATCATAATATATATAAAAACAAAGCGATTATTACCCAAAACGTGACTTTAACAAGGAATTGTTAATAAATAGTTGAAAAAAGGAAATAAGAAAATCTTATATGATTTGATAAATATAAGTATGGTTCTATAAAATATTTATAATAAAATTATATTTATCAAGAGGTTTGAATGTGTACAAAGGAAGTCGAGACTTGAGGTAAGAGATTTCTAGTCTCTTTTATTTCTAAGGGACATGAAAATTATCCACTTGTTTATTTTATGTGGTGAATACATTTCCCCTTTAACATGTTATATCATAAATATACTCCTTTTAATGATAATTAATGGTTCATTTCATGTTATTATTTATTTTGTATTACTATTCAAAATATTACTAAACAAATAAGGGATTTTCATCTCACTTTTTATTTTCATGAGACACATGTCATATCCACCACCTATTTCATTTATGTGGTGCATATACTTCCCATAAATGTATTTTATTATGATTATCTTGATAATTATAGTGATTTACATATTCATTTTATGATCTATCTTTCATGTGGTTTACGGATCAAAAGTTACTAAAGTCGTAAGGAATTTTTGTCTCGATATTTCTTCTTTGAGACATACATTATGTTATGCACCTATATTCTTTCATGAGGTGTATATACAACCCTTATGACATCTAATATCATGAATTTATTTATCCACATGATATTTTATGTTTCATTTTATGTTATTACTTCATGGGGCTTACGATTCAAAGTTACCAAAGTGGTAATGATTTTATGTTATAATCTCATCTTTTATAGGGATTGTTTATAATTATGTTTTCAATGGTAAAACCTTAGGATTCATCTCTCAAGAAACTCATGAATTTTCTTATCCTCTATTTTTTCATTATATTTTCAAGTAATATAACCATTTTCAACTCTTTGGTACTTATATTAATTGAGAAAATGTTTTTATGAATAATTGACATTATTTCTCTCTTCGATCTAAAATATGTTTTCTTCCATAGCCATTTTTTCTAAAAATGTTGTCAAAAATGTTTTAATTTTCTTCTATGATTTTTAAAATATATTTTTACCCAAGTTTAACTTTTTGAAAAAAAATTGAAAGGAATCTTCATTTCATTTTCCACACAATGCTCATTTGGATTTTACTAAAAATGTGAAAGGAATATTTGTTTTAACATGTAAGGCATGACCGAAACTTCTTATTGTCATGACCATTATTTTTTTGAATATTACTTTATAATTTTGAAATTTTATTTTCAAAGAAAAGTATTTTAAAAATATTTTATGTTTTAAAAAGTTTTTTTCAAAGTGGAAATGATATTTTCCTCAAGAAAAATGTTAGGAAAAATCCCTCAAAGTAACTTTCTAGTGTTTTGGGGTTGATTGTGTTTTTTGAAAAAAACAAGTTTCCAAGGTCATTTGTGGAGTTATAGAGATAGTTTTTACAATGTAATTTTACAAAGATCCAAGATAAAGGAATGAATTCTCTAAAAGCGGTATAGAAAATTACGTATATAAGGTGGCACCATTTACCAATGTTTTTCAAATGTTTGGGGTCCAAAATTTTGAGGACTCAAGATTTGTAAAAGTTCGATTTCCATGAATACCTCATAAAGATAAGGAAAATTAATGAGTTTATTTAAGGTATGGTGTTTCATTAAGGTATAGTGATTTTCAAAAGTTTAGTGTTTCATGAAGTATAGAGCTTTGTGAAAGAGGGCTAAGCACGAAGGGTTGATGGTAATCTACACGAGTACAAGAAGCTTCTCAAATGGGGAAATTTCACTAGATCTTTGCGAAGATAGGTAGATTTGCGAACAAGAATGGAGAGCTTTGTGAAAAGGTGATGGTGAGGTTTAAAGCTTTATGAAAGGGAGGCTATGCCTATAAATAAGAGATTACCCCTCATTTTAAAGTAAGAAAGCTTTAATGAAAATCCAAAGGCTCTAAATTCGTAAAGGTGGTTCAAAAATTATTTTTCTTGTATGAAGGTTTTTGTAAGATCATCTATTTCATAAAGAAAAGGGTCTTCATGATGGCTATGTAAGCTTCATGAAAGTTGTGAGCATCATGAAGGCTAAGTGTTCTTTGTGAAGGGAGTGAGCTTTGCGAAGGATATGTTATCTTCGCAAATGTAATGATCTTCAAGAAAAGAGTGAGCATCATGAAGACAATAATCTTTGAGAAGGAAGTGATCTTCAAAAAAAGTTGGGAGCATCACGAAAGCAGGGTACTCATGTTTAAAATTGGGCAATTTCACAAGGGTAGTGAGCTTCACAAGCCAGAACAAATTTCCCAGTAAATATACAGTAATGTGGTATTCATAGTGGATGAAAGTGAAAGTTAATGATGCATCAAATTAGGTGTAAAAAATATTGATTCAAGTGGTCAAAAGAATATTCTTCTAAAGGAACAGTGATCAAAATTTAGATGAGAGAGTAGTGAGCTTTCACATTGTGATTGTTTGTAAACCAAGAGGGATAATGAGTCTACTCCAAACCCTGTAATAGCAGTGTGATTTAGTAAATTTGGTACATAGGTGCAATTTATTTGTATGATCCTTAGACCTAGACCAATGTAGGTGAACCAAGTAAACATTTTGTGTCTCATGCATGATTTCATTTCTTCTTATACATTATTAAAGGAAATATAGAGAATAGTGTTTTGTTTAGTGATGAAACAAGATCTAAAGGGGCAGTAGTTTTAATCTGTCATAATCTGATTCACCCTCCCCCCTCAAGGTAGTTAACCTGGTTGGGCTAACAAAATGTTTTAAATGATCATCCAAAATCATTTTTCATCTAAGATGACATCTGTTGATGTTACCTATGTCTTACTATGGATATGAACCAAGGATATAATTATTATTCTGTATTTGAATGATTTATCATGACATGAGGTTTATGAAACTCATTTCCCTTCCATGGGTTATACCATGATAATATTCTAATGAATCATGCTTATGTTTCCATGGGTTTTGATATGATGAAATGATGAAATGATTATGAAACCTGACTCATTTCCATAGGTTATAATATGATGATATGTTTATGAAACCCATTTCATTTCATGGGTTATAATATGATGGATGTTTTATGATCTCATAGCACACATAAATATGGTTTTCATTATGAGATGGGTGGGGCCTATATATCTCTCTAATGCATTGGGTAATGATTAATGTTATATATTCTTAAAGGGTACACAACAAGTTATCCCAAGCCCAAAAAAGGGTACCCGGGAGGTTATCCCAGGCCTGAAGTAGGTACATGGGTAGTTAGCCCAAGCCTAACATTTTATAAATATCATAGTGTGTAGCCTTGATATAAGATTTTATGTGCTTACATGTATTCCATAATTTTATGTCTTATGTCAATGTTATGATCACATGGCTAATGTTCTTTGATTTCCTTATGATCTGTGTCTTATGAATTACCAATCATTTGGTTGTGATTCAAGATTATGATCTTTGATATGTCGGGTACGGTTTTCAAATGTTATGTTCATGTTCTCATGCCCTTATGTTCATGATATTCTTAATTATCTCCCTTCTTACCCTTACTATGAATCTAATGTAACACTCTAATATTTTTATGGTATGTCACTTTTTTAATTCATTTTTTTTATAGCTTGCGTTGCATGCTACAACGATCTTAAACAAACTAAATTTTAATATTTAAATGTTACTATTATAAATCAGACATTAAATTAGAAGTTATGAATAATATTAAATAACCTATGAAAATATATGGTTTATATAAATATAAGATTAATTTATTGGTCTTCAATTAATTAGAAACAAAAATATAAACCAATTGAATATAAAAGAAATATTTTTATTTTTATGCTCGCAAAGACATTTTGTCTTAATAAATTAAATTAATTACTAATAGTAAATGATATTAATGAAATATATATGTTATATATTCAGTAAAATATTTTTGATATTCATCCAAAAGATTTTATAGGCATAAGATATGAACAAACCCAATTTTATGGATAAAAACTTATATTTCTCTAAAAGTAGTTTTACTGCCTTTTAATAGAGAACCTATTTTAAATCCAATTTTTGACACTTATATATTATATTTGAAAAAATAAACTTCCTCTTTTAAAGAAGAATATAAAATTTTACTTTGTTGAATTTTTGGTATTTTTCTGATAATTTTCATGTTTTGATGAATAGTGAAAATACTTAATTTTAATTGAAAACATTTTTTTTCATTGAAAAAAAATTATAGTGTAAAATTATAATTTTAATTAGTTTTAAAGTATAATTAGAATATTTTTTATCAGTTAATCTAATTTATGCAATTGAAATCAATTTCATATTTAATTTTGATATAAAAACATTTCAATCTTTTGAACGTTTTTACTTTTAAAACTCATTTTCTCATTCCATCAATGTGATTAATTTTAGATTAATTGCTGCAATTTTTGTGTTTTGAATTTTGAAAAATGGATTTTATATTTGGAATAATTTGATCCAAATTATTTAAACAGGTTTCTTTTATTTTTTGGTATATGAATAGTAAATTTAGTAATATTTTAATTGTCATGGTTAAAGGTAAATAGAGTAATTATGGGTAAACAAATATTAGAAAATTGTCCTAACAGGTGTCCTAATTTTATTAGATGAGATATTCTTGACCAAAATCATCCTTGTACTGATGTTATAGCCTTTTAAAGCAACTTGAATGAGTTTAAGCCTTTTATAGTATTTTATTCCAAGGGTAGTTCAATATGTCACTCTTGTTTTAATAAGTATTACATTTTTTATATATGGTTATTTAGAGTATACCTTTGACTATAAATTTTCATTTTAAATCTAAAATTTTTATCTTCATTATGGTAATTTATTTATAATTTTTAGGAAAGAAATAATTAAATTAAATGGTGACACAATGATGATATAGTAATTGTTTAATTAATGGAAGAATCAAATAAATAATATTAAAAATATTTAAATAAATATAATTTGATATAGTTAATGTCATCCACAAATTTTCTAGATTACTTTAACATATTATGGATTATTAAAAATAGTTGGTTTGAAGATATCATATTATGATATTTTTAAAAACTCAAGTAGTGAATAATGTCAAAATTGACACTAATAATATTTTAAACTAAATAATATTTCATTAAATGATATAAAAATCATAAAAATATAAAATTTGACCAAGTGATTGGGATGATGTTAAATATGTCATAAACGGTCCACTTTTGGCTCTTTTAGAATTTTATAGTAACTATATTAACTCTTAAAAGTAAAAAAACCAAGTTATCACAGTAAGAGTTAAAGGGTTTAACTCAGGGTTAAAACCAAAAGATAAGGGTAATAATGTGGCCTAAACTTGTATAAAAATTATTGATTGAGATAATTTAGACTCGTTCTCATCTTATATTCGAAATAACTCACTTTGGATCCATTTGAAATAGAAAATTAATTTATATTATTAATATTTTGAGAGTATCCAAAAGTACTCATTACCTCAATTATAAAAGGGCACATCCCCCCTCACTTCCTCACACAAATTTAAGCCTTATAACTTGATCAACCCATGACCAAATAAGATCTAAACTTCTCTATCTTCATCCAAGAAGTCTCACTTTGGGCAGAAAGCCATCAAAGGAAGCCCTTTTATGCAAACCAAAAGGAGTTAACCAAAGAAGAGGTAAAATCTTTTCTTAAGCTCTTTAGTTTTATTTCCATTCTACACCCCCCCTAAAATCTCCTTATTCCATGATTATATAACAACACAAGTATCCTAAATATACTGAGATGTTATTATAAGGATTCAACCTATACTTACACACAATTTCATCTAATGGGTAATGAATGTGATATTTATTTGTATGGCGAACAATCACCTCGTGAAATAATGATCGTTTGTTTTTCCTTTACCACATTTATTGGTTGGGAATTATGATGTACACTCTATTAATATATGTTATATATGATATTTATTATGTCTTTATTCTTCTATAATTATTTTATAATACAAACCATTATGCTTTCCATTTTGTATAAATACAATAACATCGTTTGTGAAATTTTTGACTACCACCTCCTCAAAACGGCGTGATTCGTTCACGCTATACATGGAATGTATAAAGGATGGTTTTAATAATCATATGTAAAATATATGACATAAATATGATACTATAATTATAATATACATATATTCTTTTAATATAGAAAAGGAATGAACATAACATTCATCTATATGCTTCTATAATTCTTTTATAACACATACCATTATGCTTTCCATTTTGTATAAATACAATAACATCATTTGTGGAAGTTTTGACCTACCGTCTCCATGAAAAGTGCATTTCGTTTCTTATCTCCAAAAATTATAGATTATTTTAAATACATATATACTGAATATATATGATAATTAAGTCATGTTTTGCATTTTGGAGATGATGAAATCATGATCTAAATAATATGAACAATAAATAACAAGTCAAAACATACACAAAAAACTAGGCAATTAACACCCAAAATAGTAAAAATAATGGATGATTGTTAACAAATGAGTAATGAAAAATTATAAGAAGTTAATATATGGTATTATAGAAATAAATATGGTTCTGTTAAAGATGTATAATTCACCTATATTTATTATATAGGAGTTTTGGACAAGTATTGAGAAAATCGGATCTAAGGTAAGAGTTAATTTCATAATCTCATTATTATTCATGATTCTTTATATGTAAGTATCTACTGGGAATATTTATCATTCATGTCCATGTTTTCTAAAAATGTTTTCAAAAAGTGTTTTACTATTATCTTATGAATGTTTAAAGTCTTTTTACCCATGTTTTACATTTTATAAAATGGTTTGAAAGGAATATTTTTGTTGTTTTTCAAATGAGGTACTTCGTGACTTTTTCGATGGAGTAAATGTTTTTTTTAACTTATGTGGCATGATCAGATTTCTCTACCATCATGACCCGTTAACATTTTTAAGCTTCCTTTACAAGTTTACAAGGTTCTATCCAAATAAAATGTTTTCATTTATAATTGTGTGGCTTTTTAAATAAATGATTTCAAAGAAAAAAAGGGTATTTCTCTCAAGATTTTTCAATGATTTTAATTGATTATTTTCATATATGTCAACATCCTTTGTTGAATTTTATGTTTCATTGAGGGTGGTCTATAATGATATCAAATGCCATATTTTATTAAATGATTTTTGATCAGTTTAAATATAGATGTGCTATTTTGATATATCATTCACCATATTAATCAGAATGGTTTGTGATTATGTTTACTGGTTAGGAAATCTTAGTTTCATTTCATATGTATATGTTGTTTCACCTCATTCATGTGAGGAATTTATTGGACTTAGTAAGTGATAGGAGGGACCCGCTATAGCCCTTCGATGCATAGGTATGTCTCATGAGACGAACCAGATATGGACTTGGTCGAGACATTGCCCATTTATTTTTAAATATGGACTTGGCTGAAGCCTTGCCTATTTATTTTAATATGTGGATTTTTCTGAGGCCTTAACCATTTATTTTCATATGTCTTGGACAAGGACTCAATGGTATATGTTAGATGTCCAGCATTATGAATTCCATCATTATGAGATTAGTTATTGATATTCCATGTGATTATTCAACTAGTTGAATATTAATGGTTAAGTTTCCTAGATCATGTGATTATTTAAATGGTTTGTGTTTTAGTTATTTACCTTATCATATTGTTTATGTCATATTTACTCATAGCTTCCACTGTACACTTACCCTTACTGGGCATTTGAGCTCACCCCTAATGTTTTATTTTCCCCCATGATATGAAGAAGTGTTTTGATTTTGATATATAGGGTTACAGTAAGGGGAATAATGGCATGATTGAATAAACTTCTTTGTGTATTTTATGTTTTAGATTGTAATGTGAATTTCAAGAATGTAATCTGGTTTTGAAAACTGCTAAACAAATCGGTCCTTTGGGATTCGAATCGTGTATCTATGCCAATATAATAAAGTAAGGCACCGGCTCCGGGCTACAGGGGTCGGGGTTGTTACAGTTGGTATCAGAGAAAGTATAGAAGAAACCTTGAAAATTAGATTTAGAAAACATGGATTAGGAAATATAACTCTAAGATAGACTTTGAGGATAAGAAAGGAAGGACATCCTAAAATTTTGGTAAGGTAGAGATCATGTGGGTCTTCCTAGAAATACATCTATATCTAGATATTACAAGTGGACAAGGTTATTGTATAGATGTACCTAGGGGTAACAACTCCGACAAGATGCATCGAGCCTAACTCGGCGTAACATGGTACACGACAACTAGCCTTATTGTGCACCTGGTTTGACAATCCTGGGGGATATGCTAAGGATAATTCACATTTTATTTACAAACCATTATGAAGGATTTAAAAGTAAATATGTCCCCAAATAAACCATGTTTATGATTATAATATTAGCTATGCATAAATATTTCAATTTATGTTAAGTGAAACTAGTTCAAAATTATGCATTATGATTCATAATCTAATGTATGTCATTATTTAGAAATGGCGCACAGTGAAAAGAATGGAAATCGTATCAATGCATGTAATCCTTATAGGGATTGCCCTCCTATGAAAGATAATGATGTTGGAGATGAAGCTACAACTGGTGTTGAGAATCTTATAACTATAATGGGACAACCGACTCAGGTTATGAACAATAACCTTACCTGTATGGAGCATCCTGATCCTCAACACGGAGGAGCAATGTTAGACCACTTCATGAGACAACAACCTCCAACATTCAATGGGACTACAAATCCATTTTTAACTGAACAATGGATAAGTTCCTTGGAGAAGATATTTCTTACTTTGAGAAGTAACAAAAGGGAGAATGTTCTCATGAAAGTTTGTCGTCTTTCGGGTGATGCATATCAATGGTGGTCATTGATCCAAAACACTAAGAAATATGAGGAAATATAACATATGGAATGGAAGGATTTCAAGGAACGTTTCTTGGGAAAATATCTCCCTCTTGAACAACGAGTGGATATGGAGAGACAATTCTTGAATCTGAGGTAAAAAGAGGACGACTGACTGACTGAAAATTAACTTTTTTTATTATCAAAACACTTTTTAGGATAAAGTGAGAAACCAATAGATCCAGCATTACAACCACATACAACCAAAACAGAGAACAACCCATAACAAACTATAGGATCTGCCCCTCCCCAGCAACTACACCATGAAGACAAGCCTTCACCAAAGCATGACCGCTCAGCTAGAAATCACGTGAAGGAATGCACGGTTACGGTACCGATGGCATAGTCATACCCTCTCAATCTTCTAAATCCAAATGGCATGCACCGGTGAAGGTTTCATGCTCTGAACCCCATCTGAAGCAGATCCAAGAAGAGCGTTGGCATCGTAGCACTGGAACATCATATCACATCCAAACATAAAGTTGAACTAGAATCAAACACAACTCTAACCAGCATTCTCCCAAACCAAACAAAAAATTCCATCCATTAAACAGAGTCATTAAATAGTAATTTG
The DNA here is from genome assembly GCA_963277665.1 of Viscum album. Taxonomy (NCBI): domain Eukaryota; kingdom Viridiplantae; phylum Streptophyta; class Magnoliopsida; order Santalales; family Viscaceae; genus Viscum; species Viscum album. The sequence goes on along the minus strand of OY728125.1, from coordinate 1,527,741,263 downwards.
AGATTCCCAGAATCTATTTCCCTAAACAATTTCCAGTATAAAGATGAAACTTGGATGTCTGGTACCTCCATCATTAGCTTTTCAAACTCATAACCCAACTGGTCCCAGGACCATATGTACTCCTCAATGCTGATCTTCCCTTTATTGAAGCCCCCAACACTAATTAGGTCCTACTTATCAAGGCATGTTATGGACTACATATTTAACCCAATGATTAAGATTGGTCATCTTTTTGATGGGTTAAAGTCATTCCTTCGAAAGGCATTGGTCTCTCAAACTTTCTCATCATACAATGATATAGTCACATGTGCTATCAAGATAGAGAAACAATTCTCTAAGTCTTATGTCTTTAAAGGAAAACACGAGAAGAAGAGAGCAGTGGAGCAAGAGGCAGATAAAGGAAAAAATGAAAGGATTTTTTCACATGTGATAATTGTGAAAAGAAACACCTTGATGCCTACTTAAAAGGAAAAGGAGTTTGCTTCAAGTTTGGTGAGAAAAGCCATCATACTCATGATTGCAAGGGAAAGAAAGAAGGTACCAATGTTCAATGTTACAATTGTAAAGAGATGTGACATTATGCAAATGATTGTCTTAAGTATCAAGGAAATATACCTCAGAAGAAGTAAAGGGAACAAGTTCAAGCTTATGTAGTTACTATAGTTGAAGTGGAATATTTAAAGTATTTGTGTTTTTGGATTCATGAATTATGTTATGATATTCTAATTATAAGTATCATGAGATAGATAAGGATTGTACTCCAGTACTTTTTCTTTAAGGATTTGGAAGCATGAATGTTTTTATTAAGATTTTTAAGGTGATCAAATATTTGGCATGTGAGAATAAGAGTTACATTACATTGTTTGGAGAATTTGATGTTATGATTGATTTTGGAAATTTAGAGACTTTTTTGGACTGTTAATTTGGACAGAAGTATTTTGGATGAGTCTCAATGTTGGAATAGATTAAGTTGAACATTGGATATTATTGTTTGAGGTTAAAACATTTATTTAATGTTGAATATATTAATATTATTTCTGAAATTTTATAATAATATAGTTTTAGAAAAAGGACAACTCATATATCGTGCGACAACCCGTCGCATCCGACAAGACCGTGAGACTTAAACCCGTAACTGAATGACGATAAGGGTGCATCACCTACCACTGACCTACTTGATTCCTAGTTAGTATAACATAGTTTGTTTTTGTTAAACAGTATGATAGATGAAGTATAAGTTTATTTTTGGAACCCTATATGATTAAGATAAATATAATATTTTTAAATTTTATTACCTTTTGAAGAAAAATGTGAGTTTTTGATGAAAAATGATTAAAGGATGAAACTCTACTTGTCAAGTAAGTGTGTTTCCTTATGTTCTTAGTCTATGAAGTAAATAAATTATTCAATTCTAGAGAAAGGATCTTGAAACCAAAAATGTTATCATAGTATCTTCTTTTTTTATGAATCAAATGGTTCTTTAGATCATCACATATTTATAGCTTTGTGATTGTTAACTTTCTCTCGACCATCTTCTATATTACTCTCCATCAGAACATGATGGTTAGATTTTTCTTCCATATCCATATTTTCCGACACGGATCCCTAGTATGTGTTATCTTCAGCAACATTTGTACTTCCCTTTATTTTAAAGTGAATGTTTTATCGATCCTTATTATGATGTGAGATTTCTATAAAAATATTTTGAATGGTCAAACCTTCATTGTCAAACTCAAATTCAAAAATTGCGAGGATGCAATTTATTGGAGGGGAGAATGTAACATTCTAAGATTTTTATGGTATGTCTTTTTTTAATTCAATTTCTTTTATACCTAATGTTGCACGCAACAATAAGCTTAAACAAACAACTAAATTTTATTATTTAAATGTTGTCGTTATAACCTGGTTGTTAAATTAGCAATTATGAATAGTATTAACTAAGCTATGAAAATATGTGGTTTATAAAAATATAAGATGAATTTATAGGTTACCAATTAATTAGAAACAAAAATATGAACCAATTGAATATAAAGAAAATATTTTTATTTTTATGCTCCCAAAGGCGTTTTGTCATAATAAATTAAATTAATTACAATTAGTAAATGATATTAATAAAATATATATGTTATATATTCAATCAAATATTTTTCATTTTAATCCAATAGATTTTATAGCCATAAAATGTGAACAAACCTAATTTTATGCATAAAAACCTATATTTCTCTAAAATTAGTTTTACCGCCTTTTAATAATTTTTTTTTTAAATCTAATTTTTGACACATATATTTTATTTGACATAATAAACTCCCTATTTTAATGAAAAATATAAAAATTTACTTTGGTTGAATTTTTGGAATTTTTCTGATAATTTTCATGTTTTGATGAATAGAGAAAAATACTAAATTTTAATTGAAAATGACTTTTTCCATTGAAAAAATTTATAGTGTTAAATTATAATTTTAATTGGTTTAAAAGTATAATTAGAAAAAAAAACTTATCATTTAATCCAATGTATGTAATTGAAATAAAATTCACATTAAATTTTGATATAAAAACATTTCAATCTTTTGAACGTTTTCACTTTTAAAACTCGTTTTTTAGTTCCACAAACGAGATTTATTTTAGATTAACTGCAGCAACTTCTATGTTTTAAATTTTGAAAATTGGATTTCATATTTTGAATCAGTGGGTCCAAATTATGTAAATAGGTTTCTTTTACTTTTTAGAATATGAATAGTTAATTTAGTAATATTTTAATTACCACGATTAAGAGCAAATCAGGTAATTAAGGGTAAAAATAATATTGTAAAATTACCCTAATATGTGTCCTAAGTTTATTGGATGAGATATTTTTGACCAAAATCATCCTTGTATCGATTTTATGAAATATTGGAGCCACTTGAATGACTTTAAACCTTTTATAGTATTTTATTCTAAGGGAAGTCCAACATGCCACACTTTTGTTTTAATAAGTAATATATTTTTTATATATGATTATTTAGATGATACCTTCAACTATAAGTATTCATTTGAAAGGTAAAATGTTTATATTTATAATGGTAATTTATTTATAATTATTAGTAAAGAAATAATTGAATTAAATGGCGACACAATGATGATGCAGTAATTGTTTAATTAATGGAAGGATCAAATAAATAATATTAAAAATATTAAAACAAATATAATTTGATAAAATTAATGTCATCCGTGAATTTTTTTTAGATTACTTTGACATGTTTGGGATGAGTAAAAAGAGTTAGTTTGAAGATATCATGTTATGATATTTTTAAAAAGTCAAGTGATGAATAGTATCAAAATCGACACTAATGATATTTTAAAATAAATGATATTTTATTAAATGATATAAAATTCATAAAAATCAAAAATTTGGCCAACGGATTGAGATGAAGTTAAATATTTCTTCAACGGTCCATTTATGGCTCGTTTGGAATTTTCGAGTAAATATATTAACCCTTAAAGAGTAAAAAATTAAGTTATCACGGTAAGAGTTAAAGAGTTTAACTAAAAGTTAAAGCCAAAAAATAAGGGTAATAATGTGACCTAAACTTGTCTAAAAATTATTGGTTGAGAAGATTTCAAATCATACTTATCTTATCTTCGAAATAACTCACTTTGGATCCATTTGAAATAGAGAATGAATTTATATTAATTTAATAGTTTGAGAGTTTCCAAAAGTACATTTCACCTCAATTATAAAAGGTCGCATCTTCATTCACTTCCTCACACCACATTAAGCCTTCTAGTTCAACCATACTCTGCCCAAATAAGCTCACAGCTTCCCTCTCATCATCATAGAAGCCTCCCTTTGGGAAAAAAGTCATCAAAGGAATTCCTTTGGTGCAAACCAAAAGGAGTTAACCAAAGAAGAGGTAACATATTTCTTCAAGTTCTTTAGTTTTATTTACATTCTTCATCCCCTCAATTCTCCTTATTTCATGCTTATATAACAAAATCAGTATTCACGATATACTGAGATATTTTTATGCTAAGGATTTGACCTAAACTTACACACAATTTCATCTAATGGGTAACAAACATATTGTTTATGTGTACGGCGAACTATCGTCTCACGAAACGATAATTGTTTGTTTTTCCTTTACCACCTTTCATGGTTGGGAATTATGATGGAAACTATGCTTATATATATTATATATGATATTTATTATGTCTTTATGCTTCTGTAATTATTTTATAACACATACTCTTATGCTTTTCATTTTGTATAAATACGATAACATCGCTTGTGGAAGAGTGGATTACCGCCTCCTCAAAGTGACGTGATTCATTCACGCTATACATGAAATGTATAAATGATGGTTTTAATAATCATATGTGAAATATTTGACATAAATATGATATTAGAATTATAATATACATATATTATTTTAATGCAACAAAGAAATGAAAGTAGCGTTCATCCGTACGTACGGCCCACCGTCTCCATGAACGGTGCATTTTGTTTCTTATCTCCAAATATTATGGATTATTATAAATACATATATACTGAATATATATATGATAATTACATCATGATTTACATTTTGGAGATGATAAAATCATGATCTAAGAAAAAAGAACAACAAATAACAAGTCAAAACATACACAAAAAACTAAGCAATTAACACCCAAAATAATGAAGATAATGGAAGATTGTTGACAAATAGGTAATGAGAAATTATAAGAAGTTAATATATGGTATTATAGAAATGAATATGGTTCTATGAAAGATGTATAATAAACCTATATTTATTATACAGGAGTTTCGAATAAGTACAGAGAAAATCAGATCTAATGTAAGGGTTAATTTCACAATCTCATTATTATTCTTGATTCTTTATACGTAAGTATCTGCTGGAGAATATTTATCATCCATGTTCATGTTTTCTAAAAATGTTTTCAAAAAGGGTTTTACTATTATCTTATGAATATTTAATTTTTTTCTACCCATGTTTTACTTTTTATAAAATGGTTTGAAAGTATTCTTTTTGTCGTTTTTCAAATGAGGTACTTTGTAACTTTTTCAATGAAAGAAATGTTTTTTAACTTATGTGGAATGAGTGGATTTCTTCATTGTCATGACACGTTAACATTCTTAAACTTCCTTTACAAGTTTACACGGTTATTTTCAAATAAAATGTTTTCATTTATAATTGCGCGACTTTTTAAATAAATGATTTCAAAGTAAGAGAGATATTTCTCTCATGATTTTCAATGATTTTATTAGAGTATTTTCATCTATGTCAAAAAAATTTGTTGAATTTTATGTTTCATTAAGGGTGATCTATTATGATATCATCTACCATATTTTATTAAACGCTTTATGATCAGTTTGGTTGTGGATGTGCTATTTTGATATCATTCACCATATTACTCAGAATAGTTTATGATTATGTTTACTGATTGGGAAATGTTATTTACATTTCATATATATATATATATATATATATATATATATATATATGTTGATTCACCTCATTCATGTGAGGAATGCATTGGACTTGGTAATTGACAGGTGGGGCCCGCTATAGCCTTTCGATGCATTGATAGGTCTCATGAGATGAACCAGCTATGGACTCAATTGAGGCCTTACCCATTTATTTTCATATATAGACTTGGTCGAGGACTTCCCATTTATTTTCATATATATACTTGACTGAGGCCTTAACCATTTATTTTCAGATATATTGGTCAAGGCCTCGACAGTATGTTTCAGATGTCCAGCATTATACATTCCACCATTATGAGATTAATTATTGATATTCTGTGTGATTATTAAACTAGTAGATTATTCATGGTTAAGTTTCCCAGATCATGTGATTATTTAAATGACATGTGTTTCAGTTATTTATCTTGTTATATTTACTCATAGTTTTCGTTATACGTTTACCCTTACTAAGAATTTGAGCTCACTCTTTTCGTATGTTTGGATTTTGATATACAGGGTTGCACTAAGGGGATTAATGACGTGCTCGAAAAAAATTCTTTATGTATTTTATGTTTTAGATTGTAATGTGAATTTCAAGTGTGTAATCTGGTTTCCAAAACTGCTCAACTGATCAGTCCTTTGGGATTTGAATCTTGTATTTATTCCAATGTAATAAAGTAAGGCACCGGCTTCGGGCTAATGGGGTCAGGGTCATTACATCTAAGTTCACCTTTTTTATGTTTTTTCCCAGGTAAGAAAAGGTTTTATATAGGGTATGTTTGTGAAGAGTACATAAGCGAAAGATTTTTATGGGAGATGTTGAAGATATTTCACCATATTAAAATATAGTGTACCTAATCTCCAAAGACACTAAACTATTATGGTCCTCAGACATGTGTTTTTGTGATGTATTGAATATTCACCTAAATAGATGTAATATCTAGGTATGAAAAGTCTTGGTTTCTATGGTTTTCTTTAGACTAAACAGGTTGTTTAGGTTCTTTATGTTCATTTCAACCTCTTCAACATCCCCAAGAATAGCAGAATTACAAACTCCTAGATTAGTAGTACATGTATTTTCATGCAAAAAAAAATGTGTCATCCTCAAAAGAAAATTCATATTCAAGTTCACAAACATGGGGTAACTTTTTGATGACATTTTGAGTAGAATTTAAGTGAATTTCAGTAGAATCAAAATCAATTTCATCCATTTTAGAATCAATTTCACTCATAAGATCAGGATTTTCAGTAGTGGTACATGTTTTTAAACTGTTTGGAAACATCCTCATCATTTTCAATATTACTTTCTTCAAAAAAAAATTATCATTTTATGTTCAGAGATTTCAAAATAGTAGGAAATTATTTCAAAGATAGATTTAGTTTCATATTCATCACCACATCAAATTTTAGAATTTTCAGAAGACTCAATTTCAGCAGAAATTTCATTTTCCAAAGAATCTAGAGGTTATTTATCTTGAATGAAATTGGGAAATAACTTTATGAAAAAACAGTCCATCATGTTAGCAAGGTGCGTAGAATGTTCTTCCATCATGCCTGAATGGCCCGAAGGCCTTCTTTTTATTCATTTTTGATAATCCTCTTTTTAAGGGTTTAAGGGGAATCCTTACATGGCTCGTAGGCTTATGACATTACATGACCCAAATGTCTTAGAGGAATTCATCCAGACTATAACTACTTGAAACTACCCCTCCCCAACGTCTACATCATGATGTTAGCTCTCTACCTTCGCATGATTGTTCGGCTAGGCTTCTCGTGCATGCACATGCTGGTCCCGATGACAATGGTCATACTCTCTCATTCTTTCAAATTCGTTAGGTCTGCTCTGATGAATATGCTTACTTTGAATCCTCATTTGGAGCTTGTTCGTTGTAGAGTTTGGCTGGTCCATTTAAGCATAATTTTCATGTAGTGTGAAGGCCTTAAGGTGGTCTGAAGGCCTTGAGGTGGCCCGAAGGCCTTGAGGTGGCACGTAAGCCTTACTGGCCCGAAGACCTTTGGTGGCCCGAATGCCTTAAAGGACTCAATGACCAAACCGGTGGCCCGAAAGCTCAAACAAATGAATAGTTCTGACTGCTATAATACTGAATAGTACCTGCTACAGTACCAGCTACAGTAACTCGAAAATATGTCTCCGCTCGGATTTGTTCTTGGGTTTCTTGGATGCACTTGTCGAGTCCTCACCAACTGGGTTGAGGCTCTTGTGCCAAAATGTGGGTTGCTAACACTGACTCCAACGGGGGGGCCGACCAAGCCCAAGTGCGTGCCGCATTCCCCAGCTAAGCAATGGCTTTGAATCACCCTGTGCATAATACACACAGTGTTCGAGTCTGGCGGGACTCGAGCCTACGCTAGTACCCATGGAGAGCGAGGGGTACAACCAGCAGATACCACTCGACTAACACCCCATGGGTGAATGTTCTTCCACCAGGTGTTTTATTGATTCAATGATATGGAAATTAACGATATTGCCTCCAAAATCTAAAGACAGAGTCCCTTTGTGAACATTGATTATTGCCTTATCAGTTTTCACGAATGGTCTTCCTAAAATTAATGGTGCATGTGAACTAAATCTACCATCCTCCATGTATAGCATGTAAAAATCGCTAGGAAAAACTAAATCTTTCACCCTTGCCAACACATCTTCAAACTAATGATTACCAATTACGAAAGGAATAAAAAGCATACCTGGATCATTGCATTTAACATGGAGAGAATGTTGGATCATGGAAGAAATATTTCTTCCCAAATTAATTTCCTCACCTCCCTTGAACTTCCATTTGTGGGTGCACATCTCCTTAAGAAATTTAGTATAATGAGGGTTCTATTTTACAGCATCTAACTATGGGATATAAACTTATAATTTTCTAAAAGTTTCAATTACTTCCTTATATATTTCAGTTTCAACATTGTTCTTGATAAGAGGGCTTCTCAAAGGATAAGGAGTTGGCTCCCTATACATTTTCATGTCATTGTCAACTTTTATTTTCCATGTATAACAACCCATCATGTCTCTAAAATCCCTATAGGTTCATTCATTTTGTATTAACTTATTTTTATTTGTTTTTTCTTGTTCAACTAGTGTGTGTATAGTAGGTTCATGAACATGTTCAACAAGTTGAAAAACAGTTTTAGTATATGGTTTTTCAGTAGGTGTTAAAATAGGTTCACCGTGTGGTTTAACAACTTCAGCAGGTGGTTTTGACACTTCTATATGAGATTTTCCATTAATTTCAAAAGCTAAAACATCCTTTTCAGGTTCTTGTTCAATTTTTTTAGCTTGGGGGATTTGAATTTCGGTTATACTTCTCAAAAATTTTGCACTTATGTTTTCTCTTTCTCTTAGGTTAACTTCAGGTTGTGACACCAAATTGTCACTTCTTTATTTCTTTAAACAACTAATTTTGGTTTCCATTTTTCCCATTTGAGTTAACATATTTTGTAGCAACACTTGTTGAGAAAAATATTGTTTCTTTTTAACCATTTCTTCATGATTTGAATCATTTCTTAGATTACTTTGTTGTTTATGGTTTTCTTGATTCTGAAAGTTTGAGAAATTCTCTCTAACTTGATTTCCAAATTGGTTTTAATTATACCTAGGCTATTGATTTTTGGGGTTAGAAATCCATGTTTGATTGATCATTAGGCATAAACATATTGTTATGTTAGTTGTTCTATCCATGATTGGAATTTTTGGTTCAATTTAAAGGGTCCAGGTTGAAAATTCGAGTTGGGAAACTGGCAGTTCGGGTTGCTCTTGAAAGGTTCTCCAGGAAAAATCTCATAATAAGTTTTTGAAGTTTCTTGCAGTTGTGGACATTGATCATTAAAATGATCATCGGCAGAACAAATGCCACAACGTATCTGAATTGAGTATCTGAATTGGGTAGACTGGTTCTGGTTGGGTTTGTGAAGGAGTAGAGTTGGTCAACATTCGCTTCATCAAGCTTGCATGTTCACTCAACTGATTCTCAATTTGACTACTCTTAGAATTGGAAGTAGATACTTTCATACCTAGTTTAACATGAATCAAGCCCCTAGTACCAAATTGCTGTGAATTTTGGGCCATGTTTGAAATAAGATTTCTAGCATCAATGGGAGTCTTATCTAAAAAAGATATTCCAACTGGAACATCTATCATGCTCATATCCATTAAAACTAATCCGTCATGGAAATATTGGATAATGAGCTAGTTAAAAATTTGGTGGTGGGGGCAACTAAAGCGTAAATTCTTAAACCACTCCCAATATTCATGTAAAGTCTCTCATTACTGTTCCCTAATGCCATGTATGTCTTTTCTAAAGGACGTAATCCTTGAGGTGGGGAAAACTTTTCTAAGAAAATTTTCTTTAATTGATGTCAACTCCCTATTGAGGTGTATTGTGAGTAGTAAAACCACTCTTTTGTCAATCTATATAAAGAAAAGGGGAAGACCCTCATCTTGATTTGATCTTCACTGACCCCATGAGATTTCATGGTGACACACCTTGTGAAACTCTTGTAAATGTGTATGTGGGTCCTCACGAGACATCCCATGAAACCTGGGTAGATGATGAATCAAGCCCGACCAGCTCCTTTAGAGCTCTCTATTCAGTCATCTTAAAGATTGAAATTTGTTCAGTTTTTATGAAATTTTCTCTTGGTGTTTCTTTTTGTGAAATTTCTTATTTTTCTATGTTTTCAAAATCAACAACTCGTTTTTTTTTCCTTTTCTACAATTCTATTTATAAGGTTGTAAGAATTTTCAGATTCTGTATTTTCAAAGTTATTGAACAGACTAGATTTTTTTTTCAAAACAATTTTATTAACTTTTTACCTTTTTTTGAACAAGCATGAAAAGTTTTTAAAAATTTCTTTTTCAATCCCTTGGTAGCCTCCTCGTCAATAGGGCCAATTGAATTAGCAGTTTTCATTTTGTTTCTTTTAAACCTAATTTAAATTATTTAACCTAATTGTTACAGTACAGCAACAGCCAAAGTTGTCTCCCAATGAGACCGAGTTATTTGCCACGTTTTTTTTATATATTTTCTACTTTCGTAATTTTTTAATTATTTTCAAAGGGATTAAAATTGATGTGAAAGAAAACAATTCTATGTTTTAAACTAATTCCGAATTGAAAGCATATGAAAAATAAAGCAAGAAGCATCAAAATGAACAGGAAGATGAAGTAGCGGCGTAACTAGTAATCCTTATAGATCAGTCTTTCTTCATCGTTTTAAACAGATTACTAAAATGTCTAATCTTGAATCTCATTCAGTTCTTTAAATTGACTCTGCAACCGAGATCTCGGAAGATCTCCTTTCTACTAGAGGAGATCAATGCACACAACAATCACTGTGCACAATGACACAATCTACTCCCTCCATACTCACAATCCAAGATAGAAATTTAAACAAAAAGGTTCGACTTCAAACTCCAATACGACTTGAACTAAAAATCCACATTCAGAGTTCGTCACACTCCAATCAGAAATGTGATGTACTCAGAATGGTATAAAATTGATTAACAAAGTGATAAAATTAAAGCTTCAAACGGCGCATTTCAAAATTCAATATTCCTAAGAGATTTAAAAGTGTGAAATATGCCCCACGCACTCGGCTGTGGTGGCTGGGGGGTTTGGGGTTTGGGCCGGAGGTCGCGGGGTCGAGTCCTCGGACCTGTTTTCTTCTTGAGTGTGTTGTAATACCTCTTTTTTTTTAAAAAAGTGTGAAATAAAATAAATGAAAACTCAAAAAGACGTTAGAATGAGAATATACCAGTTTCGGCAAATATAAATTTAGATGGACATCACTGAGGTGCAAAAGAAAGCTTCAATCTTCATCTTCATCGGTTTTGGGAGTTGCAGCAGCTCTCTATAAAATCTCCAGGTTTCGCTTTGTTTCTTCTCTTTTGACATCTCCAAAATTAATTTGTCCATCTCATAGCCTTTCTTTCCAGGTGGAAGCAGCTCCAAGGCTTTTCAACTCTTCTTTTTGTGACCCAATTATCCTTGAAAAAAATTAACTGCACGCATGTGCTTCTAGCTCAACATCCAAGCTCGGATCAATCACTGCCAGCCTTTGTGACTTATCTAAATTCTGCTCAACTGGTTCACTAACCTCGATTTGATCCTCATCCATTGCACTGGAGAGATACTTTAATGGTGACATGCACTCAACTTTGTCCTCACATTTCGACTGTAGAATATGTAAATCAAAACAGTTAACCAAATTCATCGACACCTTAATCTTTACTTGTTCACAGGTGAAGCTCGGAAAACTCCTAGCAGCATCAACAGTCGATCACATAGTGTGCAACCAAAATCAATAGTGCGGCCACAGAATTGGAGAACACGAGCTCCCCTTCCTCGGCTTCAAATCGTAAACCTGTAAATGGATAAACCCAACCAAAAAATAGAAATCAGCAGCAAAATTCATCGCGATTCAACCCAGGCCATCATCATCTCCAGACTTCGAAGCACCGTTCATCGACTTGAATATTAGATCGACAAAAAACATCATCGAATCGACCATAGCTTCTGGTATATCAAGCACATGAAGATTGTTCGGGCTTCATCATCGAAAAAGCGGAGATGCGACACAAGATCAAGCTCAGAATTCATCTTCCCCAGCGGCGATGGCGGCCTTCACCATCCAAGATCGTCACTCTTCTTCAGATACAACGAGGCCCGAATAGCCATATTCATCCAACGAGAACGGGTTCTGGTTCGACATTTTCAATGGGCTCAACACGCGACCTCGAGTTCGTAGGCGGCTGCGGGAATCACCTGCAAGAAATAGTGATTTTGGAACTGTCTTCTACCTCACCACAACGGCCACTTCAGTGCTCGGGTTCATCGAATCAATGTCGTCTCCTCCTTCGACGGCAACCTCATGCGATGTTCTTCATACGACCTTGGTTCAGATCTGGCTCGTCAGCGGTTCAGGTTACTGAAATCCCTAAATCGGACTCAACTCCTAACTTGGATTTAAAATAAAAACTAAAACATTAAAGAATTTAATTGTTATAAAAAATAAAGAAAATGAAAAAAAAAATACAATAATAACTAGACTGTTTTTTTTAAAGAATAAAATATCTTAAAAATAAAAATCAATTTGAATAAAAAAACGGATTGATTAATTAGTTATCAAAATAAATAAGTTGTGAAAATTATAAAAGAGCTAAGTTAAAATTAAATATCCCTAACTATTAAATTGTTTAAAGAAATGATATTAAATACTAGACTTCAATTAATTAATTAATTATAAAAACATGGAGAATAAAAGGTGAACCAATAGAAAACATAATTAAACAAAAACATAAAAATAAATATTTAGAATGAATCTTCAAAAATAAATAATAAAATCAAAGTTAAACATTATTATAATTAAAATATAAATGAAAAATTAATTGATCATAAAATCATTTTTAAGAGTTTTATTATTTTAACATATAACTAACACAAAAGTAAATTAACCAATTAAAAAATTATTTTAACATCTAAAACAAAATTAAATTAGGGAAATTATGTGACAAATTAATACAAAAATAAAGTCACGTCACCAGGGTGATAATTTATTGTGCAGTCACAATCTTTAAATTTCTCTAATGTATATTTAACTATTTCCATATGAATATATACTTTAAACTGTTATGATCAATATATATATCACACCTTTCTCAGTAAACATAATACCTCTATATTTTTAAAGTGAAAATTATCATAGCTAACTCTAAATCATGGGTTGAGTAATTTTTCTCATGAGCCTTCAGTTGGGGTGATAAATAGGTTATTACTATATCATTCTACACGAGGATGCATCTTGGCCCTTTCTTTGATGCATCATTATATATTACAAACTCTTCCCCATTTACAGGGTAGTGTAAGAAAAGTTGTACCGACTAACATTCTTTTCAGTTTCTTGAAAAAAAATTTACTTTCATCCATCCAAAGGAATTTGGTTCCCTTTCGAGTTAACTTGGTGAGTGAATTAAACAGTTGTGAGAAATTCTCCACAAAACATCAATAATATTTGGCCAAACCAAGAAAACTACGGATCTCAATCACAATAGTATGTCTGGGCCGAAGTTCAATAACTTCCATCCTTGATGGATCGACCGATATACAGTTGCTTGAGATTATATGACCCAGAGCAGAAAATTTTCATAGACAAAAATCATACTTTTTAAAATTTTCATATAACTTCTCCTTCCTTAGGGTCTTCAGGACAATCCTCAATTAATCTCCATGCTCTTCCTTGATATTCAAATATAAAAGAATATCATCTATAAAGACTACCAAAAACTGATAAACGCACTCTCTAAAGACACTATTCATTAAATCCATGAAGATAGTGGAAGAATTAGTAAGACCAAATGACATCACTATATATTCATAGTGTCATACCTTGTACAGAATGTTATCTTAAGTTTATCCTCCTTCATGACCCTCAATTGATGATATCCAGAATGAAGATCAATTTTGGAAAAGTATTGAGCTCCATGTATATGATCAAACAAATCATCAATATGAGGTAGATGATATTTATTCTTAATTGTCATCATGTTAAGTTCACAATAATCAATATAGATTTGCATTGACCCATCTTTCTTCTTAACAAAAAGAACTAGTTCACACTATGGTGATGTACCTAGTTGAAAATATCCATTGTAAAGATTCTCCTAGAGTTGCTTCTTCAATTTCCGTAACTTAATAAAGGACATTCTATATGACGTCTTTGAAATAGGCATAACACTAGGTATGAGTTACATTGAAAACTCAACTTCATGATTTGAAGGAAGACTATGCAACTCTTCCATAAAGACATTAGAAAACTCACACATAATGAGAATATCATTGATGTTGAGTTTTTCTCCAACCATATAAGGTAAATACCAATAGTACAAAAAGTATTTATCACATCGGCCTTTTCACGTCGGTTATTTATAACCGATATGAACATTCATGGATATTGATTTATCATGCAGGTTATAAGATAACCGACGTGATAAATGAAGTATCCCGCTTTATCACCTTAGTTATAAAATAAATGATGCGATAAAGCAAGCTTTTGTGTTGATTATATATAATATCTGACATTATAAAGAAAAACTCATTGCTTTATAACCTCAGTTATAAAATAACTTACACGGTAAATCAATGTATCACGTCGGTTATATAAAAACTGAGGTGATAAATCATTAAAAATTTCTTTATAACATCGACTATTATATAATCGATGTGAATATCATTTAGAATTTTATGAATTCCCATTTTTGAGTCATTTTGGTGTTTTTTGATCGGGTGAAAGCTAACTCGGTTATCTCTCACAAAGAATCCCTAACTTCATTTCTTCGATCCAGTGGCCTCTAACCTCGTTTTCCAGCTTCATACATAATCATTCTCTTCTATGCATTCGTTATGATAGTCTCTCAACTCTCAAGTAAGCCTCACACACCTCTCTTTTGGTCGTTCAATGTCACGGATTCCTTAACTCTCCTTTTTTTGATTACGTTTACTAAAATATCGCATTAACATCTTGTTTAATCTCCTCATGTCATCTCATATATTCCTTATACATGTATCCATGCTTATAATGATAATATTTCATCTCATTTCATCATGGTGGATTATTTTTCATGGGCTTAAATGTAAGAACCCAGATCTTATTTTCAAGTATGTTTTACTTTTTCTGGTGTTTTTGAGGAAAAGAGGAGTTTTTGGAAATTTTTGAAGTACGCGTTGTGTACTTTATGAGTACACACCATGTACTCGGTTACCGTAGGTAGCCATGTGCTGGCTGTGTAACGGCTGTGCACACGACTGTGTGTGGTGACCTGGAGGCCGCCTAAAGCAAGTCTCGGTAAGGGAAAGTACATGTCGTGTACTTTTTTTTCATTAAACGTAACGGGGTCGCATCTGAAGGAAATAAATACCTCTTTCTCAACTTAGTTCATCCGACACTACTAGAAAAGCAGGTATTTGCGACGGGCTATTTGCGACGGGATCCCGTCGCAAATAGCCATTTGCGACGGGGTCCCGTCGCAAATAGCCCGTTGCTGAAAACGCCGTCGCAACTACACTTATTTGCGACGGGCCCGTCGCTAAAGCCTTTGTTTGCGACGGGCATTCTCCCCGTCGCAAATAGTATTCCGTATTTTTGTAAAAAACTTTTGAAACAGTTTTTGCGACGGGACCCATCGCAAATACCTTTTGCGACGGTTCCGTCGCAAAACCTCTTTTTAAAAAAAATAAAAAAAAATTAATAATACTAGTATTTGCGACGGGACCCGTCGCAAATACTTTTTAAAAAAAAAATAAAAAACTATTAATAATACTAGTATTTGCGACGGGCATAGTATCCCGTCGCAAATACTATAAAAAAAATAAAAAAAATAAATTATTAATAAATTATTTTAATTAATATAATAATAGAATTATAATTTACAAATGAAAATAATAAATTATTTTAATTACTATAATAATAGTAGAATTATAATTCAAAAATAAAAATAATAGAATATTAATAAATAATTTAATTAATATAATAATATTACAATTATAATTCATAAATAAAAAAAATATTAATAAGTTATTTTAATTAATATAAAAATAATAGAATTATTTTACATTCAAATATTAAAATAATTCAAGTATTACAAAAAAAATAATTAAATTATAATATTATAAAATTTTAATATATAAATAAAATTTTAATATATATATAAAATTTTAATATATATATAAAATTTAATATTATAAAATATAAATAATATTATTATTCATATTAATATTGTTATTTAAAAATATAATATTATTAATATTTTATAATGAGACAGAAACTACGAATAGAAAAAAAAATATTTTGATTTCACAAATTTTATAACAGAAATACAAACTCTAATCTGTAGGAGGGGGGGAGGAGGGGGAGGTGGGGGATCTGCAGATGGTGGTGGAGGAAACTCCATCCCTAAAGCATGAGTGAGTCGACGCATGTACTCCATCTGCTCCTGATGCTGCTGCTGCCACCGACTCGTCTGCTCCTCGTACAGCTGCTGCTGGCGTCGACGCTCCTCCTCATGCTGCTGACGCATCTGCTCCTGCTCCTGTCGGAGACTCTCTATCTGTGCAGTCTGAGATCGCAACTGATCCTCATACTGTGTAGAAGAAGATGCACGAGCTCCTCTCGAGCTGGACGCCGACATCACAGCACTGCCATAATAATCTCCGGGAGTCAGTCGAGAGCCGATACCAACTACCCGACCTTTCTCGAAGGCATACTGGGTGGCCTGCATCCATGCCGCCTCATCAAACTGATGGGCAGTGGTCTGATCTGATGACTCGGCCTGACTCTCAGGCCGGGCCTGTGCCGCTGCGGCCTCATATGACTCCTATAGTTGCAATTTAAAATTAAAATTGTGAATATATTATATGCAGTTAATTTTTAAACTTGAAAACAAATAATACTGACCACGATGTGATGCTGACGATCACCTCTGAGCTCCCCAGTAGCAGGATCACTATACATCCTCCGATATACGTCGTACTCTGTAATATCGGGGTGCTCGACAGCCTATAAGAATAAAAAATAAACTGTTAATATTTATAGTTATATAAAATATTTATAAATAATGTACTTACCAGATGTTGTCTATGAGTACTGAAAGAACGACTCCCAGCTCGATGAGTCACCTCCTGCCTCCCCCGATTCTGCCTCCCCACCGATGATCTCCTCTGAAAGGCACCACTCAACCAGTGCGCACATAATCCATCCCATACATGGGATGAAATATACTCTGGTCGGTGCGCTCTACATGACTCATCAAACTCTGACACTCCTGTTTTCTTCATCGCAGCTTTTCTTAAATTGTGCAAAAACTGACGAAGGCGATCACGCATGGCCACCTCCCATGCCTCGTGGATGGCGTCACGCATGGTATCCTCGATCGGATACCATAAACCCTACAAATAAATCAAAATATCAAGTTAGAAATGAGATAATTTTCAAAATAAAAATTATTTATTTACGTACGTACCAACCAATGGCCGAACATGGCCTGCTGCACATCAATGAGAATCTGCTCCCATGTGGTCCACGGCTGAGAGAAATAGTTGCGCAAAATAGCGCTGCCCTGTCCGACTGCTATATGCGAAAAACTGAAAAAATAATAAACATTTATTATGTGAATGGATTAATGAAATCTTAGTCAAATCCACAGGTTATTACACAGGTTATCACACCTCCGGGTGCGCGGATCAAACCCAAGACGTGGACGTCGCTCGGGGACGGGGTCAGGAATCATCAATCGTGCAAGACCGCGCCCCCTCCGCGTACTCCCTGGAGCGCCTGCAGGCTGAGGGTCATCTGCCAGCAACTCATCCGCATCGAAAGGCAGGTCAGCATCCGCCAACGCACGAAATGTGGCCTCGTCCATCTGAAACAGAAAATGTTAATGTTAGCAAATAATTGATAATTACTATTATATATACATATATACATATTATGATTGTATATAAATACCATGGAATTCTATAAGTGTTCATCTTCATCATCATCTTCATATATGTCAATGTCATCTTCATATTCCTCCTCAACATCATCGATATCCATTCGAGTTGCAGTTGCTTCATCTCTTACCATTTCAAATTCATGTGTGACATCATTAACATCATTGTCATCACCGACTCTTAAATGTGGGGTGTCGTCATCGATACTCATATCTCTTTGTAAAAAAGATTGATTTTGAGTACTCTCTTGAAAAACTTCAATTCTTTGCACATCAGTGAAAGCACATTCACTTTGACTAAACTGATTGTCTCGAATTTTGATTTTTATTACACTCCACCAATCAGTCAAGTCTCTTGATGTTGCACAGTACTTTGCATAATAAACTTGATATGCCTGTTGAGCCAATAAGAATGGTTCATTTACTGCGAGAACACTTTTACATTTAATATCGATGATTCCATGAGTCGGATGAACACGCACGCCTCTCTCTGTATCCAACCACCGACATTTGAACATGGTTATGTAATGTTGTCCAAGATAACAGAGTTCAATGATTTCATCAAGTATGCCATAAAAGTCAACTTCATTTTCTCGATGATGAGATCCTCTCAAGCTAACTCCACTGTTCATTGTTTTTTTCGATTCCCCATATGCATGTGTGTGGAATCGAAATCCATTCACCACATATGCATTATAAGTTTTAACAAGTTTGGAAGGTGGGTTACTCAATACACACAGCCGTTTGTCAATTTTATCAGCATGTCGAGACACCTGAAGATTTGTGAAATAATTATCAATATAGTAAACTATACATTGAATGAGTTGCTAAATGATAAAGAATTTATGTTACCAGTTTTTGAAACCACTGAGAGAAATTTTTCAGTCGACGTTCTTCGAGAGCAGCTGCTGTAATTTGTGGAATTTGTTTCTTGATATGATTATCATACAACCTATAAAAACCAAAGTTATTTACTGTAACATAAATGATAGAATAAGTGATATAAACACTTACAGTACAACTGATGTCATCTCTTCACAGTTGAGCAGAACATACGTATGAGCTCTATGATGTTCATCATCTGAAAGCCAGCGTTCAGAAACTCCACCAAAACCAAGCTCTGACTGGTTGAAAACAGATAATTGATTGTCGATTTCATCAATATTCCTCTCATTCCGTCCCATTCGGTTGTGTTTTGAAGGATACTCAGATTCAAAATAATGGGAGCAGAAAAAAGATATTTCCTCTTGCAAATAAGCTTCTGCAATAGATCCTTCAACAGATGCTTTGTTGCGTACTTTTCTTTTCAATTTTTGCATGCATCTTTCAAATGGGTACATCCATCGAAACTGTACCGGACCTCCACATTTGGCTTCATATGGCAAATGTAACATCAAATGTTCCATTGAGTCGAAGAAAGACGGCGGAAATATTTTTTCCAGTTTACATATAATTACAACAACATCTTTTTCAAGTTTCCCTAGAGCATCATAATCTGCCGTAGCCGCACATATTTCCCGAAAAAAATGAGACATGTCTGTTATGGAATCTCAAATCACAGAATTCAACAGACCTCTTAATCCAATGGGTAGAAGTCTCTCCATTATAACATGACAATCATGACTTTTTAATCCAGTAATATAACCATTCTTTACACATCTACCCAAATTGGAAGCACAGCCATCTGGAAGTCTCAAATCTGCAATCCACTGACAAAATAATAAACGGTTTTCTTTAGACAGTGTATAAGCTGCTTTTGGTTTCAGTAACCTTTCTGTTCTGACATTCTCAAATAGTTCCAATTCTGGACGCCTGTAAATTTGGGCAAGATCTAAACGTGCATTTACATTGTCTTTGCTCTTTCCTGGCGTATCCAAAACTGTATGAAACAAATTATCAAAACAGTTCTTCTCAATATGCATGACATCTAACATGTGTCGGACCAACAAATCAGACCAATATGGCAAATCCCAAAATATGCTACGTTTAATCCAATTGTGTTCTTTCCCAAAACCAGAAATTTTCTGTTGGTTTATTGTGGGACCAAAAGTGATGGGAGGTAATGAAAATACAACCGATTTTAACTCCGAACCTGATAGCATTTTTGGAGGTCCATCCCTTTCAGCTGTTCCTTTTCTGAAATAAGATCTGTTTCTGCGAAAAGGATGATCAGCTGGAAGAAATCTGCGATGACAGTCAAAATAACAAGGTTTCTTTCCATGAATGAGCATAAATGCTTTGTTCTCTCCCATACAGTAAGGACATGATTTTTGACCATGTGTACTCCAGCCAGATAACATCCCATAAGCCGGGAAGTCACTTATTGTCCACATCAATGCTGCTCTCAGTATGAAATTCTGTTTCATTGCAACATCATATGTACTGACACCAGTACTCCACAATAAATTTAATTCATCAATCAATGGCTTCAAATAAACATCAATATTTTTCTTCGGATGTCCTGGAATTAGTAAAGTCAAAAAGATATATGGCTCCTTCATCAACATCCATGGAGGTAAATTATACGGAGTTAAAAAAACAGGCCAACATGAATATTGACTACCATAAGATCCAAACGGACAGAAACCATCAGTAGAAAGGCCCAGTCGAACATTTCTAGCTTCTAAAGCAAATGATGGATGCACTCTATCAAAATGTTTCCATGAATCACCATCGGCTGGATGATTCAAGCTTTTATCGGTTGAACTATTCTCTTTATACCATGACATCATTGTCGCTGTATTCTTAGACATGAATAAACGCTGAAGTCTGGATATAAGCGGAAAATATCTCAACTGTTTTACAGGAATCAAACCAGACTTCCCGTGTTGTCCTTCTTTATATCTCAGTTGCCCACATGTAGGACAACTATCCAACGACTCATTTTCCCCAGAATATAAAATGCAGTCATTTGAACATGCATGAATCTTCTGACAAGTAAGTCCCAAATTTCGAACCAGCCTCTTACTCTCATAGTAATTTGCAGGTAAAACATTTCCTTCGGGTAACAGTGTTTTCAGCAAAGAAAATATCTGGTCAAAACAGGTGTTTGACATTCCGTTATCTGATTTGATAGCCATAAATTTTGCAACTGCTTCTAATTTGCTCATCTTGCAGCCAGGATATAATGCATCCTCAGCAGATTTCAACAACTCATAAAATTCAGACGGTGCCAACTCAGGATTTGAAGCTATATCAGCCGGAGTTTCTGTATGTTGAACAGATGAACCTGCAACATCATGTACTAAATCTTGAAACCGGGATGGATCCGGAATCAAGTTGGTATCACCTGCTCTGGAACTGCGTTCACCGTGTTGATACCAAAAAACATAATCTGGTTGAAAACCAAAACGCAAAAGATGTTCTCCCACTTTGTCAAACGTGTCAAACGTTCTCAATGCACATTTTCTGCAAGGGCATTTTATTTTTCCTTCTGAAACAAATTCTGAATTTGATTCCGCAAATGATAAAAAAGTCTCCACACCCTCAACATATACTGGATTTAAACCAGAACCGTTTGGATTTCTACGTTGATTTATCCATATGTGGTCACCTAATAATGATTGTTGACGACCTCGTTGTTCCATATTTCTCTATAAAATATAAAAGCATTACTGGTTTTGAATAATTTGTTAGAAAAAACACTCAAGTAAAGATTGAATATATTGAGAATAAAGCAAAACATGTTACAAATATTTATAATTTTAATATTATATTGATTTTTTATTATTTTAATAATGCTGATATAATTTTTTCATAAACATTAATTATATAATAATAACATTATTACATTATTAGTATATTTTATTATTAATATTAAAATAACATAATTTTTTATATTATATACAATTCTCTTTTCATCTGTGTGTTTAACATTCTGTCTCCACATGTAATATTCGCATTCACTTTCACCTCTCCATTGGCGAGTAGGTTGATAATTTTGAAAAAGAATGCGAATATTACATGTGGAGACAGAAAACACACAGATGAAAAGAGAATTGTATATAATATAGAAAATTATATTATTTTAATATTAATAATAAAATATACAAATAATGTAATAAGGTAATTATTCCAAATTATTGATAAGTATTTCAAATTATTGGTAATTATTCCAAATTATTGGTAATTATTCCAAATTATTGGTAATTATTCCAAATTATTGGTAGTTATTCCAAATTATTGGTAGTTATTCTTAATTTTTGGTAGTTCTTCCTAATTATTGGTAAATATTGGTAAATATTGGTAAATATTGGTAATTATTGGAAAATATTGGTAATTATTGGAAAATATTGGAAAATATTGGTGATTATTGGTAATTATTGGTGATTATTGGTAATTATTGGTGATTATTGGTAATTATTGGTGATTATTGGTAATTATTGGTGATTATTGATAATTATTGGTGATTATTGGTAATTAATACTAATTATTGGTAATTAATAATCATTATTACTAATTATTGGTAATTATTACTAATTATTCCTAATTATTACTAATTATTGTTAATTATTACTAATTATTACTAATTATTACTAATTATTACTAATTATTTCTAATTATTACTAATTATTTCTAATTATTACTAATTATTTCTAATTATTACTAATTATTGCTAATTATTATTAATTATTGATAATTATTGGTAATTATTGATAATTATTGGTAATTATTGATAATTATTGGTAATTATTGGCAATTATTGTTAATTATTGGCAATTATTGGTAATTATTACTAAATATTGCTAATTATTACTAATTAATCCTAATTATTACTAATTATTGGTAATTAATAATCATTATTACTAATTATTCCTAATTAATACTAATTATTCCTAATTAATCCTAATTATTCCTAATTATTCCTAATTATTACTAATTATTGTTAATTATTACTAATTATTGTTAATTATTTCTAATTATTACTAATTATTTCTAATTATTACTAATTATTTCTAATTATTACTAATTATTTCTAATTATTACTAATTATTTCTAATTATTACTAATTATTGCTAATTATTAGTAATTATTGCTAATTATTAGTAATTATTGCTAATTATTAGTAATTATTGCTAATTATTATTAATTATTGCTAATTATTATTAATTATTGATAATTATTATTAATTATTGATAATTATTGGCAATTATTGAGAATTATTGGTAATTATTGGCAATTATTGTTAATTATTGGCAATTATTGTTAATTAATACTAATTATTGTTAATTAATACTAATTATTGTTAATTAATACTAATTATTGGTAATTAATACTAATTATTGGTAATTAATACTAATTATTGGTAATTAATACTAATTATTGGTAATTAATACTAATTATTGGTAATTAATCCTAATTATTCCTAATTATTCCTAATTATTCCTAATTATTCCTAATTATTCCTAATTATTTCTAATTATTACTAATTATTTCTAATTATTACTAATTATTTCTAATTATTACTAATTATTTCTAATTATTACTAATTATTGGTAATTATTGGTAATTATTGGTAATTATTGGTAATTATTCCTAATTATTGGTAATTATTGGTAATTATTGGTAATTAATACTAATTATTGGTAATTAATACTAATTATTGGTAATTAATACTAATTATTGGTAATTAATACTAATTATTGGTAATTAATAATCATTATTACTAATTATTCCTAATTAATACTAATTATTCCTAATTAATACTAATTAATCCTAATTATTCCTAATTA
This sequence comes from Viscum album, assembly GCA_963277665.1. Lineage (NCBI taxonomy): Eukaryota > Viridiplantae > Streptophyta > Magnoliopsida > Santalales > Viscaceae > Viscum > Viscum album. The sequence goes on along the minus strand of OY728125.1, from coordinate 1,527,717,581 downwards.
TTCCTAATTATTACTAATTATTGTTAATTATTACTAATTATTGTTAATTATTACTAATTATTGTTAATTATTTCTAATTATTACTAATTATTTCTAATTATTACTAATTATTTCTAATTATTACTAATTATTTCTAATTATTACTAATTATTTCTAATTATTACTAATTATTGCTAATTATTATTAATTATTGATAATTATTGGTAATTATTGATAATTATTGGTAATTATTGATAATTATTGGTAATTATTGATAATTATTGTTAATTATTGGCAATTATTGTTAATTATTGGCAATTATTGGTAATTAATACTAATTATTGGTAATTAATACTAATTATTGGTAATTAATACTAATTATTGGTAATTAATACTAATTATTGGTAATTAATACTAATTATTGGTAATTAATACTAATTATTGGTAATTAATAATCATTATTACTAATTATTGGTAATTATTACTAATTATTCCTAATTAATCCTAATTATTCCTAATTATTCCTAATTATTCCTAATTTTTACTAATTATTGTTAATTATTACTAATTATTTTTAATTAGTACTAATTATTTCTAATTATTACTAATTATTTCTAATTATTACTAATTATTACTAATTATTGGTAATTATTGGTAATTATTGGTAATTATTGGTAATTATTGGTAATTATTGGTAATTATTGGTAATTAATACTAATTATTGGTAATTAATACTAATTATTGGTAATTAATACTAATTATTGGTAATTAATACTAATTATTGGTAATTAATACTAATTATTGGTAATTAATACTAATTATTGGTAATTAATACTAATTATTGGTAATTATTGTTAATTATTCCTAATTAATACTAATTATTCCTAATTATTACTAATTATTACTAATTATTGTTAATTATTCCTAATTAATACTAATTATTGGTAATTAATACTAATTATTGGTAATTAATACTAATTATTGGTAATTAATACTAATTATTGGTAATTAATACTAATTATAGGTAATTAATACTAATTATTGGTAATTATTACTAATTATTACTAATTATTCTTAATTATTGATAATTATTGATAATTGTTCCTAATTATTAGTAATTAAATGAATAATTATCAATAATTAGAAATAATTACCAATAATTACAAATAATAACATTATTAATATATTTTATTATTAATATTAAAATAATATAATTTTCTAATTTATATACAATTCTTCTTTGATCTGTGCGTTTTCTATCTCCACATACAAATAATACATGTGAAGACAGCAAACACACAGATCAAAAAAGAATTGTATATATATAAAAAACTATATTATTTTAATATTAATAATAAAATAAACTAATAATGTAATAATGTTCTTATTCCTAATTATTGGTATTTATTACTAATTATTAATATTTATTCTTAATTATTAAAAATTATTACTAATTATTCCTAATTACCATTAACTATAAACAATACAAATAATTTAAATTTATTAAGTAATAAAACAATGTAAACATAATTAAATTACAACTAATTAATAATAATTGAAACTAATAAAAAATTAAAAATAAATAAAAAATTAAAATGAAGATAAATACCTTGAAAATTGACCTGTTCTGATCGTTCTTCAAAACTTTAATATCAGCTCCGGAGAAAAAAATTAAACTGGAGAAAAACTCAACTTTAGAAATATAATTTTGAGAGAAGGAGAAGATAAGGAATGAGAATGAAATGAAAAAAACGGATGGGGGTATTTATAGGTTAGATTATTTGCGACGGGACCATTTGCGACGGGAATCCCGTCGCAAATAGTATTGTTTGCGACGGTACCCGTCGCAAATACCTTAGCCAACATTTATTACGGTCAACCGGTAAATAGTTATTTGCGACGGGACCCGTCGCAAATAACCCCTGCCGACATAGTATTTGCGACGGGGGAATATTCCCGTCGCAAATACCTTTTACCGCCGCTGGTTATTTGCGACGGGAATATTCCCCCATCGCAAATAAGTTTCCTGCGATTTGGCGCGCATCGCGGGAAACTTATTTGCGACGGGGAAAGCAATCCCGTCGCAAAAGCCTCCTTATTTGCGACGGGGAAATACCCCCGTCGCAAATAAGTTTTTAACATGACTATTTGCGACGGGATTTATTCCCGTCGCAAATAGCCCATCGCAATTGCTCATTTTTCCCGTAGTGCGAGAGCGTCCGTACGACCACGATTCTTCCTCGATCCCCCGATCAAGCATCTGTTCTCTGAATCGACCGCCGTCGATTGCGTTGGGATCGCCTTGGTAAGCTCTTCCTTCTTCTGGGGCTTCTCTTCCTGATTCCTCCTCTTTCAAGAGTTATCCTCAGTTGAACATTTTAGACATTTTTGTAGATCTATGGTGTTGTTAGGCGATTTAAGGCTTGAGGTTCACGTATAACGATCCTACAACACCGAGGTAGGTGGTTTGTGCCTTTCCATTGAAAATCTTTGAGTTATATGTGCAAAATTGCCCAATACCCTTGATCAGGGTATTGCGTGATTACGGTTTTATCCCTGTTAATTTATTTCTATGATTGTATGCTTGAGTAGAGGTTAATTGAATGAGAATAGGGTAAATTTCTATGCTTTGGAAGTGTTTGACCATGCATGTTTGTTTATGACCGTTTGGTCCTGCTTAGCCTGTTAGGCTGCCATGTTTTTCACCATGCCTAGTACTATAGGATGGAGTGTTTTTTTAACTGACATGCTATTATGTTGTAGACTATTAGCTAGGTAGTTCTTGAGGTTTAATTTGGATATATTGAATTGTTGTGCTCATTTTACTTACATAGGTTCGTGAGAACCTGGTGTAGTAGACCAAAGGGATAATGAACGTAAGAGCTTCTCTAGAGTGTCTGTGTTTACTTTCACAATGCATGACCATAGGGTGAATTGACGTAAGTGATTCCTCAGAGTGTCTGTAGTTCCTCGATGAGGGATACAGGGGGAATGTGACGTAAGGGCTTCCCCAGAGCACCTTTTAGTTACCGATACAAGACTATTGGGGGAATTGACGGCGAGTGCTTCCTCAGAGAGTCTATTCTTAAGATAAACCAGAGGGGTTAGACTGTTTGAACTTCCCAGAGGGTTTCTTGTGTTGTTTTGGTTTAACTAGAGGTGTTAGGCTGAGATTAATTCCCAGAGCATTTCCTGCTTTGATTATCTACTTACTGGATATGTGGAATTGAATGCTTTGAACAGTATGAATGTTTACTGCTGAATACTTCCTTGTTTACTACTTCTTTTTACTTATTGCCTGCCATATATATTCACTAACTATTAAGCACAAATCTTTTTTTGGTTACCTACTAGGATTAGTCTCACACCCTGTTTGGGTCATGCTTTTAGGCCCAAACAGATTATATTGCTGCAGGTATAGATAAGGGAAAACACCCTTCTACTTCAGGTACTTAACTGCTGTGGAGCTAGAGAGCATGAGACCAAGCTGAGGCTTGTGATGCTGAGGAGTTTTATCTACTTTATTTTTTTACTTTAGTTTAGTAATGTATTTTAGAATTGTGATGTGTTTGGCTGTTTTCCTAGACACGTGTATTATGCATCATTTATATGTGTGCTCCTGTTGTTTCTTACTTTCAGTATTCTGCTATATAATGCTGTATGGTGTTATTACTGCTTCCACTACTGTATATCTATTTTGTTTCCAATGTGTTACTCTACCAATGATGGCATAGTTTTCCCACTATCACACCCAAGGCCTTCATTGCTAGTTGGCAGCCACTGGCGTTTAGGGAAATGCGCTTGAGGCCATGTGACCAACCGAGTATGGGGCGCCTCTTGGTGGCTTCTGGAACCGGGATGTTATAAAGTGGTATCAAAGGGATTATTTTTTTCTTGACTTACTGTTTAGAGCCTATATCCAGGGATAAGATGGAATTGGTACTTGATAATAAACTGTGCCTGGGACTAGCAAACCCGTGTACATGGAAAATCCAATCTACCTTGTTTATTTTAATTTTTATGGTTTTGCAATTTTACAGTTGATTTGATTTCACCATTGGGTGATTCACATGTTTTGCGATGTTATCATTGATATTTTTGAGGTTCTATTTCGGTTTCAACCCGATGAGATGAGGGTATGCCATCTCATGCATCATATAGGCACTTGCTAGAAATCACATGTCATGCATTCTTTCCATGCCATTTAGGGTGAATTAGTGATTGCATGTTGTCATGATAGATGTTTTACTAGATATGCATGCTGTTGTGATAGATGCTTTGATAGAATACCTGCTTTTGATAGGGTATTGATTTGCGTAAGGCTTTCCTTGAATAAACGCCAAACTTTGGTTCTTGAGGTGTTATGGGCCCTCATAGACCGGAATTTGGTGGATCATTGCCTTATTTTCCTTGTATGTGACATGTATAAGATGCCAATATTTGATTCACAGGGAGTATGGGACCTCATGGATCAGAATTTGGAACTTTAATGTCCGTTTCAGTGTTTTTCTGGGTTTCAGAGAAGTTTATGAGGCTTACTATCTGGAAAAACCCAGAATACACGGCGTGTAATGATGAATATATGCCATGTTTTCTTCTGTTTGGGAAGAAACTATTTTTCTTAAGTACACACCGTGTACTGTATGCACACACCGTGTAGTCTCTAGTCGTGTCCCAGATTGTGTGGGCGGGGACACGGGGTTTGGAAATCTCTGGTAAGACACGCCGTGTACCAGATGTACACGCCATGGTGTAGAACCATGTAACTGGACGTGTCACTAACAACACGGGTTGGTTGAGTATTTTCTAATACATGCCGTGTCCATCTGGAACACGCCGTGTAGTGTGAGCCATGTATTCGGTCGTGTCACTAACAACACGGGTCAGTGAAGCTCATCTAGTACACGCTGTGTCTGGAAAGAACACTCCGTGTAGTCTTGTTCTATGAGAACCATGTGGGTTAGCCGTGTGGAAGAACTTGTGAAGGGAAAGAAAATTCAAGTACACACTGTGTGTTAGGACAACACACCATGTATGGGGTGTTACACGACCAGTTTTGGCAGGAGTACACGCCCATGTGAAAGGCTTCAGGGAACACGTCGTGTAGTCGTTATACATGCCGTGTATCCATGTTTTGAAAAACTTTAATGCTTTATTTCTCCTGTTCTCTTCTTAAAATTCTAGTTTTCAGTCCTTGATAATCTTGATCTAAGGTGTGTGCTTGACCTTGTAGAGTCATGCCACCGAGAAATCCTCCGATTTTCCGTCAGTTACTGGGCAGTGATCAGACACCGGACATGGCTGATTAGGGACTACCTACAGATCCTCCAGTTGTTCCAGTCTTGGAACCAACCGTCATTCTAGATACAGGTGATGATGCACAGTTCTGAGAGGGCTTCATGAGGCTCATGCAAACCTTCCATAGAGTACTGCATCCTGCCCTGTCTATGGAAGAGCTAACGTAGGTTTTCCAGCAGTAGCATCCTTTCACCTTCACAGGGGAAGGAGGACCTCAGGCTGTAGAGTCATGGTAAGAAGTCATGCTGTCTATCTTAGATCACCTGGAGACGCCTCTGGAGAGGAGGTTCAAGCTTGCTACATATATTCTTCGAGATTCCGCCAAGAGATGGTGGGATGTGATCTCATAGGCGGGATTCCAGAAAGTTATGGTGTGGGATGAGTTCCAGCATGTCTTCTACGACTACTTTTTACCATGAGACTTTGAGGGCTGATCGAGCCTGAGAGTTCATGAGTCTGGAGCAGGGTACTCTTTCTGTTATGGAGTATTCTTCTCACTTCACAAAGCTACATTTCTTCACGCCAATTCTAGGAGGTGATGAGTTATTCCTGGCAAGGAAGTTCGAGGATGGTCTCAGGCACGACATCCGATCGCAGGTGAACATCTTCAGGCTGACTTCCATCACTTCGATAGTCAACCAAGCGCTGATCATGGAGCGCAATATGAGGGATTCTAAAGTTGTGATCCAGGGCATCTCGACATCTGGAGTTAGTATCCCTCCTACTGATAGCAGGAAGCACCGTAGGGGGTATTTATGTGGTGATACAAGGAGGCGAGACACTTCTTCTGGTAGCCAGGTGGTGTACTACCAGTGCGGGAAGAGTGGGCATACGAGGCCACATTTCCCGAGAGACCCAGTTGAGTGCCGATCATGTGGCAAGATGGGCCATCTTTAGCAGTTCTGTCAGTTCTTCTCACCAGTAGCTATTGATAGGGGTTCTTCTATGACTCCTTGTTCAGGAGCAACACCACCATTTTCTCACCAGTCTGGGAACTGGTGTTCTTCCGGCCATTCAGGCCGAGGTGGAGGTGTGTTTATGGTATTCAGTAGCCATGATTTCAGTGACAACATGGTGGATCAGCTCAGAGTGGTTAGGTAGAGTCATAGGGCCATGGTACATGCCAAACTTTTACAGTGGATCAGACCTAGCCAAATCAGGATCCCGGATCCTCTATAGTTCGAGGTACGATTCTAGTTGCCTCAATTTTATCTTTTACTCTTTTCGATACAGGGGATTCCCATAGCTTTATATCTGTTACTGTTGTGGAGAGCCTTGGGCTCTGTATCTTTTCTTTTACTAATATCTTGACGCTATACACACCGTTGGAGACAAGAACGACTAGTGTATGGTAGTGTAAGGAGTTCCCTCTAGAGGTTAGTGGGTGTCACTTCTTATGGGACCTTTATGTCCTGGAGATGATAGGCTAGGATGTCCTTCTTAGAATGGACTGGTTAGTTCCCTTCTAGGCAGTTGTCGATTGCTATCGTCGTAGGGTGAGTTTCACATCCCCAAAGGGTGGATCATTTCTTCATAAGGGTGAATGGGATGTCCAGGTGAGCAGAGCAGGACCCGAGCATCATGGGTTGGGAGGAGTTACAACTCAGATTTCTAGTCTATATCAGGATGACTATGGGACTTCACAGATAGACTTTCCTCTAGTGGTGGATCGTTTTAGGGATGTATTTCTAGAGGAATTTTCAGGTTTGCCTACGGAGCGAGAGGTGGAATTTTCTATTGATCTTTTGCTAGGAGCGGCACTAGTGCCTATTCCTTCTTATAGGATGGCTACGCCAGAGCTGTAGGAGCTCAAGAAGCAGCTGGAGGAGTTGCAGGTAAAGGGTTTCATTCTAACTAGTACTTCTCCTTGGGGTTCGCCTACCCTGTTTGAGAAGAAGGCGGATGGTACCCTCAGACTTTGTGTGAATTATCGAAAGTTGAACCAGTTGATAGTCAAGAACCGATATCCCTTATCGAGGATTGATGATCTTTTTGATCAGCTTCAAGGAGCTCGAGTGTTCTCGAAGATTGAATTGAGATTTGGTTACCATCAGTTGCACGTTAGACCATCTGATATACCTCTTACAGCCTTTCGGAGCAGGTATGGTCGATACGAGTATGTGGTTTTGCTGTTCGGTCTCACGAACGCGCCTGCAGTTTTCATGGCACTGATGAACCGAGTGTTCCATCCATACTTGGATTCTTTCGTGGGAGTCTTCATGGACGATATCTTGGTGTACTCTCACACTTGACACAACCATGCCACACATCTTGAGATCGTTTTGAGTACACTAAGAGAGCATCAGTTATATGATAAGCTCTCAAAATTCCACTTTTGGATGGACCAAATTCACTTCTTGGGTCATGTTATCTCAGAGACAAGAGTATTAGTAGACCCAGAGAAAGTGAGATAAATAGTTTCTTGGGAGAATCCAAAGAATGTTTTTGATGTTCAAAGTTTTCTAGGACTGTCTGGATACTACAGACGTTTCATACATGACTTTTTCACACTTAGCAGCACCACTGACTGGCCTGACTAAGAAGGGTGTGAAGTACTTGTGGACAAATTCTTGCGAGTCAACCATTCAGGAGCAGAAAGGGAGATTGAATTCAACACCGATACTAGTAGTTCCCGAGCCGGGCAAGAGCTACACTGTTTATTGTGATGCTTCAGGTATTGGGCTGGGAGAATTTCTTATGTAGGGAGAAGGAGTCGTTGCGTGCGGGTCTTGGTAGTTGAGGCCACATGAGATAAATTACACGATGCATGATCTTGAGTTGGCAGTAGTTGTTCATGACTTACTTTAGAGACCCAAAGCTTGACGTATATAGAAATTACATTAATTTTGCGGAATACTTAATACATGACAAAAACAGACGCCCAAAGACTGTATTAGTTTAGTGTCTTTGGAAACTCAGAACATAATTTTCTAATAATGGTGAAATATATTCAACATCTCCTATAAAGATCTTCCCCTTTTGTTTTCTTACCTAAAACCTTTATTTATATCCTAGGGAAAAGAAAACATAAAAAGTGTGAGCTCAAATGATCATTAAGGGTAAACATGGAGAACATAAAACAATCCATAAACATTTGATCATAAAAACATGAACATAAAACATCAAAATCATGAGTAATGACATAAATCTTGGTAGTTCATAAGGCATAGATCATAAAAGAACATCAATCATGATAAACCAACATGGGAATAAAACATGTAATTGTGGAAAATCATTAATCACATGTTATGATTTCTATATCATCCAAGGCATTGCTGCCAAGACCATTATAGTGGACAAATTCCATTACTGAACCGGGTTTACCTGCTGTTCCAGCCCTATATTACTGAACCAGATTTACTTGCCGTTCCATCCATGTTTATCTCATGAGATATAAATATTTACCCAATGCATTGGAGAGAGATATAGGTCCCACCCATATCATATTGAAATCATTCTTACGTGTGCCACAAAACAATCATAAATCATTCATCATAACCCAAAGAATAAAATGGGTTTTGTAAACGTCATCCCATCATAACATAATCCATATAAAACAAATAGATATCATTTCATCATAAGAAAAATCAAACCATGTAAATAATAGAGACATTATACTTGAAACATAAACATATTAAATAATGTCATCTTAGATGGAAAATAATTTTGATAAAACACTTTAAATGAGTTCTTGAGGAAAATATCATTTCTTCTTCAAAATCATTTTCTTTTTACAAAATGCCATGAAATTTTTAAAGAAAATATTTTTTTGAAAATAATAATGAAATATTATAGAGGAAGTTTCATGAAAATAAGGCGTTATGAAACCGTAAAAATCCATTCATTCCGTATAAGTTAAAAAAACATCCTTCTTGTACTTTTTCCAAAAAAGTCAAAAAGTACCTTGTATGGTAAACAAAAGAAAGATTACTTCCATACCATGTGGTAAAAGTAAAAAAAGGGTAGAAATGAATTTAAAAATACATGGAAGAATAGTAAAAAAATTTATGAAAACATTTTTAGAAAACATGTACATGGATGATAAACATTACCCCAGTTAATACTTATGAATAAATAATCTTAGATAAGAATGAGATTGGAACAATTATCCCTTACCTTATGTCCAATTTCTTCTGTATGTGTCCGAGACTACTTTATAGTGGGTTTAAACATATTAATAACTTGTAACAGAACCATAATAATATTTATGATATCATATATGATTCACTTACGACTTTATATTACCCATTCATTTGTCAATTCCATGTTAAAGTAGTGTTTTGGGTAAAATCGTTTCATTTATCGTACGTGTTTGGACTTGTTGTTCTTGATATCATTACTTATATCATGATTTAATTAATTAGAAAATGTAAAACATGATTTATATATAATATACATTCATAATATAATATATATAATAAATCGATAAATGGAATGAAATACACCATTCATGGAGAAGGTAGGTCGTACGTACGCATGAACGCTGTTTTTATTTCCTTATTAAATCGAATGGAAGTAAGTAAATAACATATAATTAAATCCAGTATCATTATTATTTCATATATTTCATGATTATTTATTATATATACTTTATAATCATTCTGGAATGGTTAACATGGAGAATGAATCTCATCGTGTCGTGGATACGGTAATCCGTACGTATGCACGAGCGATGATATCGTTCCCATAATTATTGAATGGAATTGGAGTTGATGATAGAATATCTAAAAATTAGAATCATGTTATAATAATCATATATAGTTATTCTTTACACCATTATACCCATCCAAGTAAGGTGGTGGTGGAAAACATATTACACCACGGCGTGGAGACGGTATTTCGTACGTACGCACGCGTGGTGATTTTGTTTTCCATAGGATGAATAGAATATAAAATATGGTTGTTTCATATTAATAATAACATATCAGTATACAATTGATACTGGAGTTATTACTTAATAATGAAACAACTCATATAGAGGAAGTAGGAGATGAAATAATTTTGAAAGAATCGGTAAAAGATATTACCTCTTCTTCGACGCACCTCCTTTGAACATCCTCTTAAAGGACTAGAGTTGGTCTTTGAAGAAGACCAAGACCTCTAGTAGGTTTCTAGGGAAGTGGAGAAGTGAAATTTTCATGGTTTGGATGAATTTTAAAGCTCAAAAATGGTGTGAAGTGGAGAGGAAGGAGGTGCCCTTTTATAAGGGTGGAGAGGGGCACCTTTGGAAACCTAAAAAATATTAATTTATAATAAATTCAAACCCCACTTAAAAACCTCCAAAAATGACTGAATTCGAATATGAGAATATATAGGGTTTTAATCTCATTAACCAATAAAATTTATACATGTTTTAAGTTTATTTTAAATCTTATCATTTTGATTTATCCTTATTTAATCTATTAAATTTTATTTGTGGTAATAAAATTCTAAATTCTAAATTGTTATAAATACATACTTATAAGTTGTCAATTTTCCATAATTTGATACTTTATAAACTTTTATACCATTTAATTTTCAATTTGTAATTTTTAAATATTTTTGTGTTTTTTAAATAATTTAATAATTTGTTATTTTTATAAAATACCAATAGTGTAAATTTTGACACTATTCATTTATTTGAATTTAAATAAAATACAAACAGATAATATATTCAAACCAAAATATTTAATAGGTTTATAACATGTCATATTCATCTAAAAAATTAGTGTAGAACATTAAATAGTTCATATAATATTTATTTTAATATTTTTAAAACCATTTATTTGATATTTCAATCAATAAAATAATTTCAAAACCACTATTGTGTCACCATTAATGATAATTATTTAATCCCTAAAAATTCTAAAAAAATTCACATTATGTAGATAATTTTATTAGATTTCTGGTGAATATTTATGTTCAAAGTTTTATTAAGTTTATCACAAAATTAAAATTATTATACTTATAAGATATAAGAGAGTGACATGTTGTCACTTTCTTTGGTTTTAATAATAATTACATCATTTTCATGGTAAAAAGTCCATTAAATGAATATATTATAAACCTTAGGTGATATGGGTCTAATTTTATTCATACACTAGAATTTTATTAGGTGTTAGGGTAATTTTATAATCGTAGTTTTACCCATAATTACCCGATTTACCTTTAATTGTAGTAAATAAAAATTACCGTAGTTACTATTCATAATAAAAAAAAGTAACCTATTAACATAATTTGGACCCAATGATTCTAAATATTGAATGCATTTTTCAAAATTCAAAACACAAAAGTTGAACTAATTAATTTAAAATTAATCCCATTGTTGAGAAAACGGGTTTTAAAAGTTAAAACATTGTAAAAGATTGAAATGTTTTTACCTATGAATTCAATGTAAAATTAATGATAATTACATAAATTATATTAAATGGTAAAAATATATTCTATCTATACTTTAAAACCATTAAAATTTATAATTTAACCATATAAATTATCTTGATGAAAAAAGTTGTTTTTAAGGAAAATTTAGCGTAATTTTACTATTCATCAAAATATGAAAGTTATCAGAAAAGTATCAAAAATTTATCCAATGTAAATTTTTATATATTGATTAAAAATAAAAAGTTTAATTTGTCAAATTTAACTTATAAACATGTCAAAAACTATATTTAAAATGGGTGTGTCATCAAAAGGCGACAAAACAACATTTTTTAAAAAATACGTATTTTACCCGAAAAATTTATTTTGTTCTCATACCATTTTCTAGGATATGTGTAAGATGAATGATAATGTTATAAAATTCAAAATTTTGTTAATAATATTCATAACATCTAGTTCATATCAATATATCATTGTTTAGTGAAACCCGGTATTGCGTACAACACACGCTATCGAGGAAGGTCTCTATTGCGTGTAATGTAAGCCAAGTCAGGCTTGCGTGAAGTGTAAGATTCCTTTGGTGGTGCGTATATCATAATAAAAAATTATTTCATTTATACATTGGATAAAATATATACTCAATGTTGCGTAGAATAATTTCTACCAAACGAACTTGAAATTGTGTGTAACAAGGCAATAATAGTGTTGCGTATACTGCAAGCAAATACGGTGTTGCGTATAGTGCAAGCTAATATTGGTGTAGTGTAAAAAACAATACATCAAAGGAATTAAAAAGATTATTTATCATAAAATCTCAAGGTGTTACACTTACGCTGTTGGAGACATTATCTTCTGGGAGAGCATTTTGTGATTTTCACCAACCAAAAAAGTCTCAATTATATATTCACCTAGCGTTACCTAAATTTGAGACAGCAAAGGTGGGTTGAGTACCTTCAATACTTTGACTTTGATATTGCCTATACGTCAGGAAAAGGAAATTATGTGGCCGATGTGCTGAGTAGGAAGACTCAGATACAGGCAGTTCAGGAGGCCAGTAGTGAGTGACAGCTTATGACTTTGTTCTCTGAGATGCATTTGGAGGTGCACAACAGACGAGGGTAGATGTTTCTATCTTCTGTAACTGTTACCTCTAATCTTCTTGATCGAGTGCGAATGAGGAAACTATCAGATTCTGAAGGCCTAGTCCTACGAGAAATCTTGTCAGGAGATGACCCTATTTCTAGATAGACAGTAGGCGAGGATGAGATCTTTCATTTTCAGGGGAGCATATGGGTGTCAGCAGACATATGCGAGGAGATGATGTGGGACTTTCATTCCTCAGTTTGTGAAGTTCATCTTGGTGTCACCAAGATGTATAGTGATCTACATTATCATTATTGGTGGCCAGGTATAAAGAGAGATGTTGTTGGTTTCATCATGAGGTGTTCCACCTATCAACAGGTGAAGGCAGAGCATCAACGACCAGCAGGGCTTTTGCAGTAGTTACCCATTCCCGAGTGGAATTGGAATGAAGTCATGATGGATTTTGTGATAGGTTTTCCTAGATCACCTTAAGGGAATGATGCAGTATGAGTTGTCATTGACAGACTCATGAAGGTTGCTCACTTTTTTTCCAATCAAGGAGACCTTAAGTGTTGATGAGCTGAGAAGATTATATATCTGAGAGATTGTATGTATACATGGGGTTCCACACTCCATTGTTTCACACAGGGATGTCCGTTTTACTTCTTGGGTCTGGCAGGGGCTTCAGAAATCTTTGGGTACACTGGTACTTTTGAGTACAGCTTACCATCCCCAGAAAGATGGCCAGTCCGAGCGTATGATTCAGGTGCTTAAGGACATTCTTCGAGCATGAATCCTAGATTTTGGAGGTTCTTGGGAGAAGAACATACCTCTTGTGGAGTTTTCCTACAATAATAGTATTCAAGAAACTATTCAGATGGAACCTTACGAGACTTTATATGGTAGGTCATGCCGATCACCCTTATGCTGACTGGAGGCAGGAGAGGCAGCTATGTTGGGACCTCATCTTGTCCAGGAGACCTCAAAACAGATAGAGTTGATTCGGAAAAGGATGGATACTACACAGTCACGATAGAAGTCTTATGCTGATCGATAGAGACTACCTCTGGAGTTCGAGGTTGGGGATCAGGTTTTCCCGCGTGTCACACCGAGATTGGGACACAGGAGGATTAAGAGGTAGGTTAAGCTTTCACCGAGGTACGTCGGGCCGTTTAAGGTGTTGGAGAGAGTTGGGCTGGTTGCCTATCGGTTTCAGTTACCCCATAGGTACCGAGCTATGCATGAAATTTTCCACGTTTATCAGCTTCAACGTTACTTCTCAGACCCGTCTCATGCTTTTCAACCCGAGGAAGTTGAGCTAGAGGTGGATGCATCTTTTGAGAAGCATCATATCTGGATTGTTGATCGAAGTACAAAGGTTCTCCATGGCCAGTCTGTTCCTCTGGTATGAGTTCTATTGAAGCACGGGTGAGTACAAGAAAAGACTTGAGAGAGGGAAGTCGATATACGATCACAGTGGCCGGAGCTGTTCGATGATTCTTTTTCTACGATGCCTTGCTAGGGAAATTAGGAGATGAATTTCTTTAAGGGGGAAGTTTGTAAGAACCCAGATCTTCTTTTCAGGTATGTTTTCCTTTTTTTGGTGTTTTTGAGGAAAATAGGAGTTTTTGGAAATTTTTGAAGTACACACCGTGTAGTCGGTTACCGCAGGTAGCCGTGTACTGGCCGTGTAACGGATGTGCAAAAGAACGTGTGTGGTGACCTGGAGGCTGCCTAAAGTGGGGATCAGTAAGGGAAAATACACACCGTGTACCTAAAAAGTACATGTTGTGCACTTTTTTTCATTAAACATACCGGGTTCGCGTTTGACGGATAGAAACACCTCCTTCTCAACCTTGTTCGTCCAAGAGCATCCGTACGGTCAAAATTCTTCCTTGATCCCCTAATCGAGCATCCGTTCTCTGAATCGATCATCTTTGATTGCGTTGGGATCACCTCAGTAAGCTCTTCCTTATTCTAGATCTTCACTTCATGATTCCTCCTCTTTCAAGAGTTATCCTTGGTTAAACATTTTAGATGTTTTTATAGATCTATGGTGTTCTTGGGTGATTCAAAGCTTGAGGTTCACGTATAACAATACTACAACAATGAGGTAGGTGGTTTGTGCCTTTCCGTTGATATTATTTGTGTTATATGTGAAAAATTACCCAATACCCTTGATCGGGGTATTGCGTGTTTATAGTTTTAGCCCTGTTAATTGCCTTATATTCTTTTATTCTCGAGTAGAGGTTAATTGAATGAGAATAGGGTAAATTGATATGCTTTGGAAGTGTTTTCCCATGTATGTTTGTTTATGATTGTTTGGTCCTGCCTAGCCTGTTAGGCTGCCTTGTTTTTCACCATGCCTAGTATTGTAGGATGGAGTGTTTGTTTATCTGACTTGATATTATGTTGTAGACTATTAGCCAGGTAGTTCTTGATGTTTAATTTGGCAGTATTGCATTGTTGTTTCTCATTTGACTTGCATAGGTCCGTGAGAACTTGGTGTAGTAGACCATAGGGAGAACGGATGTAAGGGCTTCTCCAGAGTGTCTATGTTTACTTTTACGACGTGAGACCATAGGGGGAATTGATGTAAGTGCTTTCTTAGAGTGTCTGTAGTTCCTCGATGCAGGCCACAGGGGGAATGTGACGTAAGTGCTTCCCCAGAGTGCCTGTTAGTTACTGATACGATACTATAGGGGGAATTGATGGTGAGTTCTTCCTCAGAGAGTCTATACTTAAGCTGGACCAGAGGGGTTAGACTATGTGAACTTCCCAGATGGTTTCTTGTGTTGTTTTGGTTGAACCAGAGGGGTTAGGCTGAGAGTACTTCTCATAGGGTTTCCCACTTTTATTAGCTGCTTAATTGATATGTGGAATTGAATGCTTTGAACTGTAGGAATGTTTACTGCTAAATACTTGTTTACTGCTTCTTCTTACTTATTGCCTGCCACATATATTCACTAATTTTTAGGCACAGATCTTTTGGTGGTTGCCTACTGGGATTAGTCTCACACCCTGTTTGGGTCATGATTTTGGGCTCAAACAGATTATATTGCTGCAGGTATAGATAAGGGCAAGGGCCCTTCTACTTCAGGTACTTGACTACTATAGAGTTGGAGAGCATGAGACCAAGATGAGGCCTGCGATGCTGAGGAGTTTTATATGCTTTCTTTTGTACTTTAGTTTAGTACCGTATTTTATCATTGTGATGTGTTTGGCTGCTTTCCTAGACACATGTATCATGAATCATTTATATTTGTTCTCCTGTTGTTTCTTACTTTCAGTATTCCACTGTATACTACTGTATGGTGTTATTACTGCTTTTTCTACTGTATATCTGTTTTTTTCCACTGTGTTACTATGCCAATGTGGTCATAGTTTTCCCACTATCACGCCCAAGACCCTCGCTACTAGTCGGCAACCTCTGGCATTTGGGGAAATGCACTTGAGGCCATGTGACCAACCGGATACGGGGCACCTCTGGATGGATTCCAGAACTAGGATGCACTACTAGAAAAGGGGGCATTGGAGCCCCCCAGACTCGGGCGACTGCCATTGGCAGTCTCTATAGCTCACCATTAGCGACCGCCAATGGCGGTCGCTAACCTGCCTAAAAAATTTCGGGGGGTTTCTGCGCCCCCCCCCCCCCGCGCCCTCATCTCCCTCGATCTCCCTCGCCCTAACCCCCTCCCTCCCTCGCCGCCCTCCCTCGCGCCGCCCTCCCCTCCCCCGCCGCCCGGCCTCCCCCGCCGCCCGGCCTCCCCCGCCGCCCGGCCTCCCCCGCCGCCCGGCCTCCCCCGCCGCCCGCCCTCCCCCGCCGCCCGGCCTCCCCCGCCGCCAGCCATCCGGCCTCCGGCCGCCGCCCTCCGCCCTCGGACCTCCGGCCGCCGCCCTCCGGCCTCTCGGCCCTCCCCCCCCACCCCGGACGGCACCCGCACCCCGGACAGCCCCCGGCGCGCACTCCGGACCGCCCCCCGCACCCCGGACGCCTCCCCGCACCCCGGACAACACCCCCCCGCGCACTCCGGACCGCCCCCCGCACCCCGGACACCTCCCCGGACACCTCCCCGCACCCCGGACAGCCCCCCCCCCCCCCGCGCACTCCGGACCGCCCCCCGCACCCCGGACGCCTCCCCGCACCCCGGACAGCCCCCCCCGGCACTCGGACACCCCCCTCCGAACCCGGACAGCCCCCCCGCACCCCGGACACCCCCCCCCCCCGCACTCGGACACCCCCCCTCCGAACCCGGACAGCCCCCCCGCACCCCGGACAGGCCCCCCGCACCCCGGACACCCCACCCCGCACCCCCGACATCCCCCCTGCACCCCAGACAGCCCCCCCTCCCCCGCACCCCGGACACCCCCGCACCCCGAACACCCCTGCCCGCACCCCTGACAGGCCCCCGACACCCCGGACACCCCTCCCCGCACCTCGGACAGCCCCCCCCCCCGACCCCGGACACCCCCCCTCGCTGCCCGTCCCCCGTCCCCTCACCGCCTCCTCTCCTCCAGCTCCCCGCCGCCGCCGCCGCCCGTCCCCTCCCTTGCCGCACCGCCTTTGGCTCCGGCTCCCCTTCGCTGCCTCCTCTCCCTCGCAGCACCGCCTTCGGCTCCCCTCCCTTTCAGGTTTGTAGCTCAATCAGGTAACATGAGCTTTCAGTTACATTATTATTTTATCAATGGTTCATAAACAAATGGTTAATATTTATTTTGAATATAGTTGATTTGAAAAATGTAAATGTAATAAGTATTGTGTAAATGTTTGTTATACAGATATTATTATGGATAAGAGTTGGATTGATCTTCCAAATCGAACGTCTAGAGAATATTTCAATGGAATTATGCAGTTTATTGACTTCACGAGAGGATTTGAAAGTGACTATATTAGTTGTCCATGTAGAAAATGTGCTAACAGATATCAATTCACACGAGATACTGTGAGGGAGTACCTTTTCTTTAATGGATTTCTGAAAAATTATAAGAGTTGGACTCGTCATGGAGAAGAATATGTTCGTTGTCAAAATACAGATGCAGCTCAGATGGATGTTGATGCAAGGATGACTGATCCAATGCATGAAATGCTTACTGAAATGGTACGTGGGTTTGATCCTGAAGGCATTGACATCCAGAATCTTGAGACCGGTGAGATAAATCTTCGCTCTGGTGCAGATCGTGATTCGAGGAGGTTTTATGAAGTACTTGATGATGCGAAAAAAGAATTATATCCTGGATGTACTTCTTACAATAAACTGTCGTTTATCGTGGAGTTGTTGCATTTGAAGACTTTGAATAATTGGTCAGACACATCATTCGACATGCTTTTGGTTTTATTGAAAAAAGTTCTTCCTGTCGACGCTAAGATTCCTGAGTCATATTACTATGCTCGTAAGTTGACAGAGAACTTAGGTTTTACATATGAGACTATAGATGCATGTGCAAACAACTGTATGTTGTTTAGAAATGAAACTGCTCATTTGGATATTTGTACGGTTTGTGGCGCTTCCAGGTGGAAAGAGAACAGGGAAAATAAGACTCATCAAAGTCAGATTGTGATACAGGGGAAACCGATTGCCGTAAAGCAAATGCGTTACTTTCCCCTTAAACCGAGGTTGAAAATATTTTTTATGTCATCTAAAGTTTCTAATTTAATGAGATGGCATGCAGAAAGAGTTCATGAAAGTGACATGTTAACCCACCCGGCAGACTCTCATGCATGGAAGGATTTTGATAAGAGACATCCCGACTTTGCTAAAGATGTTCGTAATGTCCGATTGGGATTGGCAGCATATGGTTTCAATCCATTCAAGTCTATGGTTGGTGCAACTCATAGCACATGGCCCGTGGTGTTGGTTCCATATAATCTTCCTCCGTGGCTTTGTATGAAGCAACAATTTATATTACTTTCCACTCTTATTGATGGACCTAAAAGTCCGGGGGATAAGATTGATGTTTACCTTCAGCCATTGATTGATGAGTTGAATGAATTTTGGGGCGATGGTGTGATGACTTATGACTGCGAAACGAATGAAATGTTCAAACTGCATGCAGCTTTATTGTGGACAATCAATGACTTCCCAGCTTATGCAAATTTATCAGGCTGGAGTACGAAAGGGGAATTTGCTTTCCCTTGTTGCAATAAAAGTAAAAAATCTGTATGGCTTAAACATTCCAAAAAATGGGCATACATGGGTCACAGGCGTTTTCTCCCTCCCCAGCACAGGTTCAGAAAGGACAGAGTGGCATTTGATGGTTCTAGAGAGTTCAGCCCAACACCAAAGATCATGACAGGAGTCGAAATGTTATCGCAGATTGAGGAAGAAAACATCCGCACGGTATATGAAATTCAGGATTTGGTGGCTCCTCCAGTACGTAATATTCGTGCTGCGGGTAGGCAGCGCAGTCACAATTGGAAAAAGAAAAGTATTTTTTATAATCTTCCGTATTGGAAAACTAACATGTTGAGGCATAATTTGGATGTCATGCACATTGAAAAAAATGTTTGTGATAACATATTGTGGACCATTTTAGGTGTCAGTGGAAAGTCAAAGGACCATGTTAATGCACGCCGTGATTTGGAAGAAATGGGTTTAAGGAAACAGTTGCATTTACAGTTAGCTGAGGGAAACAAGGCATATATGCCTGCTGCACAGTATTCGATGACTACAGAGGAGAAAGATACATTTCTTTCCATTTTGAAGATGGTCAAGGTGCCTGATGGTTACTCTTCTAATATTTCAAAGTGTGTGAATCTGACGAGCAAGACATTGCAAGGGTTGAAAAGTCATGACAATCACATATTACTTCAGCAGTTGATTCCAATCGCAATTTGTGATTGTTTATCCCCCAATGTTGTTCAGCCCTTGATTGAGATGAGTAATTTTTTTAGACAGCTTTGTTTAAGAAATCAACGAATGAGTGATTTAAAAAGTTTGCAGGACCGAATTGTACTTACGCTTTGTCACTTTGAGAAACTTTTCCCCCCCTCATTTTTTGATGTTATGGTCCACTTGACAGTGCACCTAACTGATGAAGTAATGGCTGCTGGTCCAGTGCAATTCAGGTGGATGTATCCTATTGAACGGTATTTGAGTACATTGAAAAGATTTGTACGCAACAGAGCTCGTCCAGAGGCATCAATAGCCAATGGTTATTTGATGGATGAGTGTACTACCTTTTGTGCAGAATATCTTACGGATGTTGAAACAAAATTAGATAAGCCCTCTCGGATTCATGATGGTCCAGTTGGAGAAGGAACCACATTTGATATGGACAACATCGAGTGGATACAAGCACATCGATATATCTTGTTCAATACTCCATCAGTTGCACCATTAATGCAGTAAGTATCTTATCAATGTGATTGTATAACTTTTACATGTTTTCTTTGCATAATTTGATCTTTTAAACATCGCGTAATCATTTGCAGGAAACACATTAATGAGATAAAAGAAGAGATGCATCGTGCGACTGAGTTACAAATTCAACAATCTCATTATGCGGCATTTCATGATTGGTTCAAGGATTATGTATGTATAAATTGATTTTCATTATGAGTGAAGTATTAAACTAATTCTTTCTGCATATATCAGTATTGATTTTTATAAATTATGTAGGTTCGTAAGCTGAGGGAGTTAGGGGACCCCACGCTACCTGAAGTATTTATCCAACTGGCTGAGGGTCCATCTATAACGGCTCGTCGTTATAAAGCTATTGATGCTAATGGTTTTCGATTTCGCATTAAAGATGTTGACGACAAACGAGCAACAAAAAACAGTGGCATCGGTTGTCCCTTTGTCGATTCTGGTTATTACTATGGTCAATTGATAGACATCATTGAAGTTGTATACACACACGGTTTGAAGTACATATTGTTAAAGTGTAATTGGGTTGATCCAGTGCGTGGATGTAAAGTCGATCAATATCAGTTTTCATTGGTGAATTTTAACTATATGTTATACAGAAATAATGAACGAGTTGAGAATGAACCTTTCATTTTGACATCACAAGTGGAACAAGTATTCTTCGTTACTTTGCCTTCGGATCCAAGTTGGCAAGTTGTTGTCAAAATGTCTCGGCGAGGAGTGTTTTTATTTGAAGAAGATGAACCCGAGACTGTTCCGTTTGTTTACCAACAACTTGATCAACATACCGTAGTTCAATGTGAAGAAGATATTTATTGGGTCAGAGCGGCTGTTGAAGGAGAAACGGTCGATTTGCATGCTTAATGAAAGGTATAATTGTTTTCCCGCTATTCAGTAGAATATCCTAGGATATCATAAATTATCTAATCATTTTATAAATCCTTATAAGTTTTAATCCTCACTTTTGTAAGTTAATTCAGTCATAAATATTTAGGTTGATTAACTTTCTGATTTTTTAAAATTCATTAACAACTAATTATTCAATCCATTTTTTGTTTGATTAACAGTTGTACAAGTTTGATTTATTAAGAACAATCCAATTTATCTTTTAAACACTTTGGACTCATTACTGATATTTTGTATGACTACAGACATGTCAGGGGAAGAGGCAGAAAATCCACATCATCCATCTGAGGCATCTACGTCTCAGGGTCGAGGTACGTTTGAATGTCATTGTCTATATTTTTTATGTAATTGACATATATATATATATATATATATATATAACATTTGTCAATTTATATATAAAATTGTTTTCAACAGGATCAGACTCGGCTAGTTCTTCCTCTCGCAGGAGAGGCCCTGGTCGTGGCATATTATCATGGAATTCCGACACGACGACAGATGTTTCATTTGATGAGGTATTTCATCCCGTGGGACCGAATGCCCCGGCATTTATTCGTCAGCTGGGTCATATCATACGTGACCCACATCGATTTCCATTGACCACGCGTGATTAGGCTTCTATCCCTCAGGACACATTAGATCGTCTATGGAGGGAGGTTCAGGTAAGAAAATAATTTTACTTTATTTTCTATTTATAAATAATACTAATATGTTTGATTATTTTCATTATAGCAAAATTTGAAAGTATGCCCTGAAGAGTTTCGGCCCGTGTGTATGAGCAAATGCCGTAAGCTATGGAAAGATTATAAAGGCAAAGTGAAGAGGGACCACTGGGTACCAAATGTGGGTGCCCTTGACATTTTGGAAAAAGTCCCGAGAGGTGTCCTCCCGGATCAGTGGCGTGACTTGGTTGCATATTGGTCTACTGAGGGTGTTGCGGTTTGTATATTAATTATTTTTCTGTATATATATTTTCAAGAATATGTGATTTGTTTGAAATTTGAATGAATTGAATGTAGGAGGTGTCAACACGCCATTCGGAGAATCGAGCGTTGCAGGGACCAACTCACAGGCTCGGGACTCGTCACGTGTCTCAGATCCGACATGAGGTATATATTATTCATTTTTTAATTTATTAATTAATATGGTTTTGTGTTTATATTCTTTTAATATACAGTTGCGAGGGCAAGGTGCAGCAACTGATAAAATGTCGGTGTGGATAAGGACTCGTGATCGCAATGATCCAGAGGTTGCAGCATTGATAGTAAGTGTCTGTACTTACCAATAATTACATAAATCTATATATTAACATATATATATTTATATATATTTAAATATTTCATATGATCAATTTGAAGCTGAGTTAGAACATCTGCCAGAGGACCAGCGACAGCTTCCCATGCGACGGGATGAGATCTTTCATCGCATTATTGGTCGGGACGGGCATGGCTATAGTTTGACCTATGGAGCAGGGATTCCTCGTTCTGTAGTATCACGCGCTGCGGTTGTCGGTCCTGCTGTTGCTCATATGACACAGCAGATGTCAGATTTTGAGGCACGGCTGCGCGCTTCCGAGGAGACAAATGCGCAATTGACAGCTGAGGTTAGAGCACTGCGGGAATATGTGCGTCGAGCTGATGGTACAGGGGATCATACGACGCAGGTATATACTGTATTTATTTATTTAATTTAAATTATTTTTGTTATTAAAATATTTATAATGTTTATTTGTTGTAGGCACCTGGCCCACCAGAAGGAGGTAGCAGTGATGGCAACGCGTGACGCACCATATATTCACGAGATATGTTTTTTGTTTTTACTGGTAGGGTTGATATTGATGTACTGTATTTATTCATTTAAGTAATGCATTATTACCATCCATGGTGGTCTTTTAAATATTTTATACACATATTGAGTTTTTGATCAGATAATCTTGAATGATTCTACATTTGAAAAAGTCGAACTAATTCCAACAGATCAATAAATCTGATATTATAGATTATGTATTATCCAATATATTTTTTATAAATTTCAGTATGGTATCGATAAAAGAAATATGTATTAATTAGATGTTATCACTTTTATTTTTCACTTTTGTAATCAATGGGATGGCCTTTGCACCCCCGGAGAGCCCCCCGCACCCCCGTAGAGCCCCCCGCACCCCCGTACAGCCCCCCGCACCCCCGTACAGCCCCCCCCCCCCGCACCCCCGTAGAGCCCCCCGCACCCCCGTACAACCCCCCGCACCCCCGTACAGCCCCCCGCCACCCCCGTAGAGCCCCCCGCACCCCCGTACAGCCCCCCCGCACCCCCGTTCAACCCCCCGCACCCCCGTACTGCCCCCCGCACCCCCGTACTGCCCCCCGCCACCCCCGTACAGGCCCCCGCCACCCCCGTACAGCCCCCCGCACCCCCGTACAGCCCCCCCGCACCCCCGTACAGCCCCCCGCACACCCGTACAGCCCCCCCGCACCCCCGTACAACCCCCCGCACCCCCGTACAACCCCCCGCACCCCCGTACTGCCCCCCGCCACCCCCGTACAGGCCCCCGCCACCCCCGTACAGCCCCCCGCACCCCCGTACAACACCCCCCGCACCCCCGTACTGCCCCCCGCACCCCCGTACTGCCCCCCGCCACCCCCGTACAGGCCCCCGCCACCCCCTTACAGCCCCCCGCACCCCCGTACAGCCCCCCCCGCACCCCCGAACAGCCCCCCCGCACCCCCGTACAGCCCCCCCGCACCCCCGTACAACCCCCCGCACCCCCGTACAACCCCCCGCACCCCCGTACAACCCCCCGCCACCCCCGTACAGGCCCCCGCCACCCCCGTACAGCCCCCCGCACCCCCGTACCGCACCCCCCGCACCCCCGTACTGCCCCCCGCACCCCCGGAGAGACCCCCGCACCCCCGTACAACCCCCCGCACCCCCGTACAGCCCCCCGCCACCCCCGTACAGGCCCCCGCCACCCCCGTACAGCCCCCCGCACCCCCGTACAGCCCCCCCCGCACCCCCGTACAGCCCCCCGCACCCCCGTACAGCCCCCCCGCACCCCCGTACAACCCCCCGCACCCCCGTACAACCCCCCGCACCCCCGTACTTCCCCCCGCCACCCCCGTACAGGCCCCCGCCACCCCCGTACAGCCCCCCGCCACCCCCGTACAGCCCCCCCCCCCCCCCCCCGCACCCCCGTACAGCCCCCCGCACCCCCGTACAGCCCCCCGCACCCCCGTACAGCCCCCCGCCACCCCCGTACAGCCCCCCGCCACCCCCCGTACAGCCCCCCGCACCCCCGTACAGCCTCCCGCACCCCCGTACAGCCCCCCGCACCCCCGTACTGCCCCCCGCCACCCCCGTACAGGCCCCCGCCACCCCCGTAAAGCCCCCCGAACCCCCGTACAGCCCCCCCCCCCCCCCCCGCACCCCCGTATAGCCCCCCGCCACCCCCGTACAGCCCCCCACACCCCCGTACAACCCCCCGATTGTGTCGTTTTCAGCAGCGCGGCGCGCGCTGATATGGAGCGTTGGGGGGTCAAAACCACCCGAACGACCTCTGAATGCCACAAAACCGTACGACAACATCCGGGGCGTGAATTGTGAAATGGTCGGACAGACGGCACCTCATTCGGAGGTGCCGTGTGACCGCGGCGGCCGGAAACGCGTTTCCGGCGCCGTTAAACACCAAAACGGCGTGCGACGGTCCGATTCGGAGCAAACGTGCTCCGAACGACCTGAAACCGCACGGGAACGATAGAAATATTATTCCTGAGATGCAGGAGGAGGCCGCACGTCCATCGGACGTTCGGTGCGCGCGGCACGTCCGATTGTGTCGTTTTCAGCAGCGCGGCGCGCGCTGAAATGGCGCGTTGGGGGGTCAAAACCACCCGAACGACCTCCGAATGCCACGAAACCATACGACAACATCCGGGGAGTGAATTGTGAAATGGTCGGCCAGACGGCACCTCATTCGGAGGTGCCGTGTGACCGCGGCGGCCGGAAACGCGTTTCCGGTGCCGTTAAACACCAAAACGGCGTGCGGCGGTCCGATTCGGAGCAAACGTGCTCCGAACGACCTGAAATCGCACGGGAAAGATAGAAATATTATTCCTGAGATGCATGAGGAGGCCGCACGTCCATCGGACGTGCGGTGCGCGCGGCACGTCCGATTGTGTCGTTTTCAGCAGCGCGGCGCGCGCTGAAATGGCGCGTTGGGGGGTCAAAACCACCCGAACGACCTCCGAATGCCACGAAACCGTACGACAACATCCGGGGCTTGAATTGTGAAATGTTCAGCCAGACGGCACCTCATTCGGAGGTGCCGTGTGACCGCGGCGGCCGGAAACGCGTTTCCGGCGCTGTTAAACACCAAAACGGCGTGCGGCGGTCCGATTCGGAGCAAACGTGCTCCGAAAGACCTGAAACCGCACGGGAACGATAGAAATATTATTACTGAGATGCAGGAGGAGGCCGCACGTCCATCGGACGTGCGGTGCGCGCGGCACGTCCGATTGTGTCGTTTTCAGCTGCGCGGCGCGCGCTGAAATGGCGCGTTGGGGGGTCAAAACCACCCGAACGACCTCTGAATGCCAGTAAACCGTACGACAACATCCAGGGCGTGAATTGTGAAATGGTCGGCCAGACGGCACCTCATTCGGAGGTGCCGTGTGACCGCGGCGGCCGGAAACGCGTTTCCGGCGCCGTTAAACACCAAAACGGCGTGCGGCGGTCCGATTCGGAGCAAACGTGCTCCGAACGACCTGAAACCGCACGGGAACGATAGAAATATTATTTCTAAGATGCAGGAGGAGGCCGCACATCCATCGGACGTGCGGTGCGCGCGGCACGTCCGATTGTGTCGTTTTTAGCAGCGCGACGCGCGCTGAAATGGCGCGTTGGGGGGTCAAAACCACCCGAACGACCTCCGAATGCCACGAAACCGTACGACAACATCCGGGGCGTGAATTGTGAAATGGTCGGTCAGACGGCACCTCATTCGGAGGTGCCGTGTGACCGCGGCGGCCGGAAACGCGTTTCCGGCGCCGTTAAACACCAAAACGGCGTGCGGCGGTCCGATTCGGAGGAAACGTGCTCCGAACGACCTGAAACCGCACGAGAACGATAGAAATATTATTCCTGAGATGCAGGAGGAGGCCACACGTCCATCGGACGTGCGGTGCGCGCGGCACGTCCGATTGTGTCGTTTTCAGCAGCGCGGCGCGCGCTGAAATGGCGCGTTGGGGGGTCAAAACCACCCGAACGACCTTCGAATGCCACGAAACCGTACGACAACATCCGGGGCGTGAATTTTGAAATGGTCGGCCAGACGGCACCTCATTCGGAGGTGCCGTGTGACCGCGGCGGCCGGAAACGCGTTTCCGGCGCCGTTAAACACCAAAACGGCGTGCGGCGGTCCGATTCGGAGCAAACGTGCTCCGAACGACCTGAAACCGCACGGGAACGATAGAAATATTATTCCTGAGATGCAGGAGGAGGACGCACGTCCATCGGACGTGCGGTGCGCGCGACACGTCCGATTGTGTCGTTTTCAGCAGCGCGGCGCGCGCTGAAATGGCGCGTTGGGGGGTCAAAACCACCCGAACGACCTCCGAATGCCACGAAACCGTACGACAACATCCGGGGCGTGAATTGTGAAATGGTCGGCCAGACGGCACCTCATTCGGAGGTGCCGTGTGACCGCGGCGGCCGGAAACGCGTTTCCGGCGCCGTTAAACACCAAAACGGCGTGCGGCGGTCCGATTCGGAGCAAACGTGCTTCGAACGACCTGAAACCGCACGGGAACGATAAAAATATTATTCCTGAGATGCAGGAGGAGGCCGCACGTCCATCGGACGTGCGGTGCGCGCGGCACGTCCGATTGTGTCGTTTTCAGCAGCGCGGCGCGCGCTGAAATGGCGCGTTGGGGGGTCAAAACCACCCGAACGACCTCCGAATGCCACGAAACCGTACGAAAACATCCGGGGCGTGAATTGTGAAATGGTCGGCCAGACGGCACCTCATTCGGAGGTGCCGTGTGACCGCGGCGGCCGGAAACGCGTTTCCGGCGCCGTTAAACACCAAAACGGCGTGCGGCGGTCCGATTCGGAGCAAACGTGCTCCGAACGACCTGAAACCGCACTGGAACGATAGAAATATTATTCCTGAGATGCAGGAGGAGTCCGCACGTCCATCGGACGTGCGGTGCGCGCGAAACGTCCGATTGTGTCGTTTTCAGCAGCGCGGCGCGCGCTGAAATGGCGCGTTGGGGGGTCAAAACCACCCGAACGACCTCCGAATGCCACGAAACCGTACGACAACATCCGGGGCGTGAATTGTAAAATGGTCGGCCAGACGGCACCTCATTCGGAGGTTCCGTGTGACCGCGGCGGCCGGAAACGCGTTTCCGGCGCCGTTAAACACCAAAACGGCGTGCGGCGGTCCGATTCGGAGCAAACGTGCTCCGAACGACCTGAAATGAGATTATTTCTTGAATCGAAGTTTTTAAATTATTATAGCACAATGATTTGATATTATATATATATTAAATATATATTAAATATATATTAAAACATTTAAAATATATTATATATATATATATATATATTTAAAATATTGTATTTAATAGTATATATATGAATATTTTTACACACATATATATATATATATATATTTATATTCAATTCAATAAAAAAATTTTTTAAATTTTTTTTTTTTATAATAGCGACCGCCATTGGCGGTCGCTAATGGCCTCTAGCGACGAGGCAACAGCGACCGCCAATGGCGGTCGCTGCGCGGCCGCTAAAGCCCTTTAGCGACCGCCAATGGCGGTCGCTAATGGGCTTATTTATAGTAGTGATGTGACATTAAATTTCCATCACTACACTAAATAGAGGGGATATTTGACCATACATGTAGTGTACTTTGAATAGGGATGAGTGGGAATTGGATCATCATACATTATTATACAACCATGATGTGGTTTATGATTACATAAAGTAAGTAAACTAATAAAAATATATATTTTTATTATGTAATTATTTCATAGATTTTGGAATATTAAAATGTTCATATTTGTAGATAACATATGAAAATTATAAAAAGAAAACATCATTCTTTATTTATTAAGAGGATGGATTAATTACAAAATGATGAATTTCCTATATGATTAAAGTCAAAGGTAACATAATTATTCTTTTTTATATGAACAAATCATGGGTACCTATTTAATATTTGATGTTTATATATGTAAAATTCAAGGTTTACCAATGCATGATGTATCTGCTGAAATAAAAACATTTTCATTTAGTCCACACAACATGGAATGTGATTGTAAAGAAATGGATTCCAATAAATTTAAATTAATCATAAATACATTTTTAAAAAACATGAAAAAATAGCTTGATAGTTTCATGATAATCAAAACAACATATTGTTATGCTAGTGTACCATACAAACAACCTCAATCCAAAAATATGTTGTATTATGGGGTTGTTGAAAGTATAATTTTATTAGATTTCTACACACATGGTTGGGTCACAATAATGAAATTAAAGTGGTTTGATTCAATGAGATTAAAATTAATGTATATAGATAGTTGTAGATTTATAGTATATGAAATTTAATCTGCATACAAATGAGCATTAATATTTACTTGAAAGGCTATAGAATTGTTTTATGTAAATAACCCTTCAAACCCATGATTTGGTGTTATTATTAATGTTATTAGAAGATATATTTTTGATGAAGGCATGAATGATATTGGTGTTTTGGATGAACCTATAAGTATTCACTCAAATTTTTCCTTCGATGACATAAATAATTCAACTGTTAAAACATATTTTGAACCTAAATTTGTAACAGAGCATGCATAGCATTGACACATTTGGTGGTGTTTAGTTTATATTGTTCTAACATGGAATATTTTTTAAAGTTTTATACATAGTGCCTAATTAATTTTATTAATTATATTATACATATTTTTTAGTTTAATCGAAACATATTTACTATTGAAATAAAAAGAATATTGAAAATACTTATTTTTATACATGACACCTAATTAATTTTGGTGATTCCATATGGTTCCCTAACTAAATCCATCATCGACAAAACAAATTACAACCTTGATGAATGTGCATATCTAATATCCCAATGAGTGTGTGTATTAGATGCCAAAATTTAGAGTTTAACTATATCTTATTTTGTAAATTACCTCCATTCATATCTTTTTATTATTTACCATTTATATTTAAAATTATATTCCATTATTTTATATAATTTATAATTTTATTTTCCAAATGAACATATATTTGTTTTATATTTTAAAATTCTGTTACTTTCAAATTATGAAATATTTCATATAAATTTAAAATTAGTTTATCTTGACAAGATATATATATTTTATATTTTTTGTAGATAATAATGAGTTAAAGTTGGACTATAACACTTCGAATAAGTGATGAATATGGGGAAGGTGTTGATGCATTTTTGGAATTTTCAAAACGAAATGTTCCAAGCTACGACATGTTTTTCTATCCATGCCTGAAATTTTTAAACATGAAGAAGTTGAAAAGAAGAGATGTAACGACCCAAAGTTTTCAATGGAAATTTCCCTTCTTATAAATATGTCATAAAATAACATGAAAACACAACATAATGGACTACTAAGTGCTAAGTGACTTTTAAACATAAGTTTGTCACTTTTGTGTTTGGAAATTTGAAAATTCGACATACACGGTTGTAATTAGTAAGTTATTTGGAGTCAGATAAGGAAAACATAATTTTTGGTGAATAGTAACCTACCCTAATGAATAGTAACACACCCTTATGAATAATTATATACCCTAATGAATAGTAACCTTATCTATGATAGTATATAAATATTATTCAAGTTGAAAGTATGATATACCTATATTTTAGAATAAGTAAATAAATGTTTTAAAACTAGTTTTAATAATAAATTATGATTTTAATTAAATATTAAATATTTAAAAATTATTTTTGAAAGATGGACTTCATTTTTGGATTCTAAACATCGAAAAATGGTTAGGATGAATTTTTGAGATTTTTCTGAAATACTTGAATTTTTGATGAATAGTAAAAATACGATAATTTACAATAAATGCTAAATAATGGATTTATTGAATCATTGATGATGTTCTGCTGATGTAATCCCACTTAGTTCGGTATCACATGATAAAAATACTATTCTTGGTCAAGGAAGACTCACTATTCCTTGTCTTGTGGGGAAATAATAAATTAATGAATTTTATATTGTGAAATTCCCTCTCTCCTCCACTATAAAACCCCCCCTCACTCCCTCTTCTCTTCACTCCTCTCAAGCCTTGTTCCTTGCCAATATTCTGCCCAAATCTCTCCCCATGGTCCTCCCCCACATCGAAAATCTCCCAGCCTCCTCAAAATACCAAAACCTCTCCCCTTAAGAGGTTCTCAAAGGAGGAAGTCTCAAGAGGTAAATTTCACTTTCCAATTCCTTTTTTTAAGTTCTTTTATTTTTTATTTATTTCCTCACCTCCCTTCACTAAAATTGTATGATAAATCTAGTAGAATACATGTACTATAATTCTATTATTCTAATGGGATACTTCTTTATCTTCTCTCTTTTCCTCACCTTTTGTTTGAAAGAAATGAAAGCACCGTTTGAGATGTGCCAATTTAGCACATTCAAGGACAACAATTTATCAATTTCTCTTATCATCTTTAAATCTGGACATGAAAACATTTTAGTTATGGTTTAACCAGATTATAAAATTTAATATATCCTATTTTTATTCTGTAATCTTTTGTACAAATGGTATTTAGTTATAAAGCAAAATATGTTCTTTGTAATCAAACCCACCAATTAACAAAAATGGTTGTCACTTTGGTTTTATATAATAATTCAACTTCAATCTAAGTAACCAAATTAAATATAAAACCATTTAATCTATTGTATGTTCACTAATATCATATAAATTCATTTCTGGACAACCACTTCCATCTTTCATGTTTATCAGAACTTGAATATAAGTGAACCGATCTTTTAAAACCAAGTAAACAAACGAGCCCAAACAAAGAAATTGATCCTTATAACTAATCAAGAAGGCCATGAATGAACTAAAAATGGTTATAATAAATCAATTACATATATAATAGGTTATTTAATTATTAATTAATAATCCTAATTTTTTTATTCAGGCTTTTAATAACAAGTGTAGAACACCAATGAATTTAAGGTAAGGGAACCTCTCCTTTTTACTCTTAATCAAGATTGTTCTCTATACTGTGACTTTTTTTGTGTATTACCAAGTGATGGGGTATGTTTTCTCACCTCTCCCATAATTTCCTAATATTTTATAAGTGATGATAAACCACTTATCTCTCTCATCAATCTCTCTTAGTTACACCCGATACCATGCCGATAAACTGTAATGGATTCTACCCGAACTTCCTTTATTCCATCGGGTTGCTCTATCTTTCTTTTTACCAAAATATTGTTGTATTTTCTTTTTATGTAAAACTTATACATTTAGTTTATATGATCCAAAATCATGTTCCAAGATCCATCTCTCATTCTCTTTCGGGGATATACATGATTTTAAGTGAATCCCTCCTCGATACTTCCCAATAAACTCACCCATTTTAAAGGAACTTCCTGAATTTTTACCCAATTTCAAGTGAACTCCATCCTATGTTTTAAGAAAACATTGTCTTTATAAAATCAGTTTTTGTTTTAGGAAAACTTCCTTTTTTCAATTCTCATTTTATATAAAATAATGCCCTATTTACTATTTTAAATGCTCTATAGTATTTTCCTTAAAACCGCACAAAAATGTTTTAATGATAATGTTTCTCAAATACATTTCATATATGTTTTCACTTATATTTGTCCCCACCTACCATGTTATATGCCTATATTACCTTATGAACGTCCATGTATGTTCTAATCCCTTTCTTTCATGGACACTTTCATGATATACTCATTGGTTATGCTTTATGTCATGATTGTGGTACCCAATTCTCTCCATGGGTATCCTTATGTTTATGAACAATTGATTATGTATGATTATTTTTGTGGAAATAATATTTATTTGGAAAGAATATTCATGAAATGTTGAGATGGGTGCGCCCAGATAGCACTCCAATGTATTGGGTAAAGTTAAGTCTCATGAGATGTGATGTGAAACGGGATTGGCTGTTAGCCTTGACCCATACTAAAATGGGAAAAAAGATTGGCAGTTATCCTTGACCCATACTAAAGAAATGTTTTATGATTATGCCACATTTATATGATTCCATGTTTATATGATCCTATGCTTATACGATATGATTTCATATGTTCCATGCTTTGGATATCATTATGTCATACCTCCTAACTCATGTGCTTAAGATGTATCCTTATGTTCATACCCTTACTGGGATTTTCAGCTCACCCCTTTGTTCATGTGTTCCCCAAGGTACCCTATGAAGATGTAAGGGCTCAGAGGAAGTTAGGAGATCTTTTATGGAGATTAAATAAAGAAGTGTTTTTTTAGCCCCATGTTTTTTGTTATATGTACCTAGTCTTCCAAGACAATAGACTTAACGATCCTTGACTTATACTCTAATGATTAATTATGCTTAAAATACTGAAATGTTATATGTAAAAGGCTTGGGTTTCTATAGTTGGTATTAGAGGATGGTCTAGTTATTTTTGGAGATTAGGAATATCACACCTTTGTGAGAACCTTAAGGATGAGACTATATATAAGAAAAAATTCCTGAATTTTGGTGAGTATTAAGTAAGTGGTTTGTCAAGAAAATACATCCCTATCTGGATACGAGCAGGTATAGGTGGCTCTGGAACAAATGTATCTAGGGGTAAAACCCGAAAACACCTCTTTGATCTAGACTCTAACAAGAACTGGTGCACGAAAACGGGCCTTGCTGCACTCTTGGTTACGACACTCGCATGGGATATGATTTGGTAGATTCATGAGCTTAGTAAAAACTATTATTAAGGGACAAAAAAGCCCATAAGTATATAAGTTAAGAAATAGATCGAGGATAATCTAGGTTTAAACTTAAGGAATCACAAGTTAGGATATACTTCTTCTTTATAAGTTTATCCTTTTATGTTCAAAGTTTCCCTTTTTATGTTCAATAGATAAGTATTCAAGACCTCTAATTATACGTTCTTTTTCTTAGTTAATGGAAGGAAATAGAAGAAAACGTTCCAACAACCAAGATAATAGGCAATGTGAAGATTTCCCTAATGATATTCTTGATATAACAGGATCGGGTGATCAAAACTTCATGACAGTACTTGCTCAGCTGGCTCGAGTTATGAATAATAACTTGAATCATGTGGAATTCCCTCCTCCTACAAGGAAAGATCAATTTTCTGTATAATCCTTCATGCGGAAAAGTCCTCCCATGTTTAGCGGATATTCTGATCCCCTCTTCGCGGAATAATGGATTAACTCCATTGAAAAGATATTCTCCATTATCTAGTGCTCAGAAGAAGAGAAGGTTGTACTAGCAGTCTATCGTTTTGATGGGGAAACTGATCCATGGTGGACACTAATCAAGAATACAAAGTCCCAAGAGGAAATTGATTCCATAGATTGGGAGGAATCCAAAAGGATATTTTTCAACAAATATTTTCCTTGAACCATCCATCTCAAGATGGAAGGAGAGTTCCTCGGACTCAAGTAGAAGGAAGATGAGTCCATCGAGGCGTATGAATAAAACTTTACAAGGCTTTCAAGGTACGCCTATGGCTTTTTCATGAATACCGAAACCAAGGTGGATCACTTATTTAGCGGACTAAAGCCGAGTCTATGAAATGTGTTGTAAATTCGAGACTTCGACAGTTATGAGGATATTTTCCGTTGTGCCCTCAAGGTGTAAATGGAGATTGGAGACTCTCAGTGGTCTCGTGGGCCTAGTGACAAGAAGCAGAAAATGGAAAACAACATGGGTGGTTCATCAAACAAATCCCATGATGGAAAGAAGCATGACTTTTCCCCTTACAAAAATTGTGGGAAGAATCATCCTGGTAACTATCTTAAGGGAACCAAGAATTTCTTCAAATGTGGAAATATTGGTCATCTGGCCAAGAACTACTGAAGGGATATGAAAAATCCCACTAATGTTGAAGAAGAAAGGAAGGTTCAGATCAACACTTAGCCTGCAGTGCAGTGTTACAACCACAAGGAGCATGGGAATTATATGAACAATTTCCCTAAGTTGAGGGTTGTTGGTGTCAATCAACAACAACCTCCAAGGAAACAAGTAAGGTCTTATGCTATCACTACTGCTAAGGTGGAGCTGGACAATGAAGTGGTGATAGGTATGCTGGTTATTCATTCAAGAATAGCAGATGTACTATTTGATTCTGGTTCTACGCATTCTTTCATGTCTTGCAAGTTTATTAGAACTATTCAAACACCACCTCAAAATTTGGAGGAAAATTTATCTATGAGAACAAAAAATGAGGCAATCGTTGCATCCATGGTTTATAACTCCTCCCTGGTTAATGTTTTTGGACTGAACCTCCCAACAAATCTCATCATACTTCTTTTAGTGGAGTTTGATGCAATCTTGGGCATGGATTGGCTATCTTTGTACAAATCCAACATCAACTGTTGGGAAAGGGTGATCACTTTTCACATCCCAAAGCATCCTATGATTCTTAACAAGTGAAAGGAGGAATATAATTATCCTTTAGAATATTTGTCTCAAGTGTGGATATTGTTGCCTTATGAGCAAGCATATCTTGCTCAAATGATTGAGACGAAGGAGAGAATCATTCTTGAAGACATGCCCATCATTAGGTATTACACTAATGTATTCCCTAAAGAGTTTCCTGGCATTCCTCCTGATAAAAAGGTTGATTTCTCAATTGAACTTATCCTTGGATCTCTACCTATCTCAAAGACACCTTACAGAATGGCCACCCTAGAGCTGGAAGAGCTGAAGAAGTAGTTACAGGAGAATATGGAGAAGAGTTTTATATGCCCGAGTGCTTCACCATGGGGTGCGCCAGTTCTCTTCATCAATAAGAAGGATGGATCAATGCGCCTCTGCATTGATTATCATGAGCTCAATAAAATCATGATAAAAATAAGTATCCCCTTCCATGGATAGATGACTCGTTCAATCAGCTTCATGGGGCCAGTTATTTCCCTAAGGTGGACCTTCGGTCAGGATATCACCAACTAAAGGTGAGGAAGGAAGATATACCCAAGACTGCCTTTCGAACGAGGTATGGACACTATGAGTTCATAGTGATGCCCATAGGACTCACTAATGCTCCAACAATTTTCATGGATTTAATGAATAGAGTCTTTAGAGATTACCTTGAAAAATTTGTGGTAGTCTTTATTAATGATATTTTGATATACTCTAAGAGCAAGTAGGAACATGAAGAGAATTTAAAAACTATGTTAAATAGTTTGCGAATGGAGAAGTTTTATGAAAAGTACAGTAAATGTGAGTTTTGGATGGAGGAAGTATCATTCCCGGGGCATGTTATCACCAGTAAAGGGATATCTATGGATCCTTCCAAGACGAAGGTAATTGAAGAGTGGCCCAGGCCAACTTCTATAATAGAGATCTGTAGTTTTTTTGGGTCTAGTTGGGTATTATCAATGATTCATGAAGAAATTTTCACGATTATCAAATACAATGACCAAGCTGACATGTAAGGGGGTAAAGTTTGTCTGGACGGAAGAATGTGAGGTAAGCTTCAAGGAGCTAAAGCGAAGGCTGATCACTGCACCTTTAATCACATTACCAAAAAGTGTAGAAAGTTTTGTGATATACATTGATGCTTCAAAGAAAGTCTTGGGTTTTGTACTCATGCAAAATGATAATGTGATAACCTATGACTCACATAAGTTGAAGATCCATGAGTAAAACTACCCGACGCATGATCTAGAGCTGGCAGCCTTGATTTTTTCCTTGAAAATATGGAGGCACTACCTTTATGGTGAGAAGTGTGACATATACACCAACTCCAAGAGCCTAAAGTATATATTAACACAAAAGGAGCTCAACATGCATCAAAGGATACAATTAGATCTAATTAAGGATTACGATTTCTCGATTCACTATCATCCTAGAAAGGAGAACAAGGTAGATGATGCTCTAAATAGAAAAGAACCTGCTACTCTATCCATGTTACAGATTGAGAAAGAACCTATCTTCTTGGATATGAAAAAGATGGATTTATAAATAATAAGGGCAGAGGATACATCCTACCTTTCCCAAATGATTGTGTAACCATACATTCAAGAGAATATTAAGAAAGAACAAAGGGATTATGTGGAGTTACAAAAGAGGGTCAATGCAGTAAAGGAAGGGAAGATGCAAGAGTTCCATATCAACGATGATGGTGTGATTTAGTTTGGAACGCGGCTTTGTGTACCTTCATCACCTGGGATAAAGAAAGAGCTATTAGAAAATTCACATAGCTCAACATTCTCTATCCATCCGGGGAGTACCAAGTTGTATCACGATCTCCGAGAACACTTCTGGTGGGATAACATGAAGAAGGAGATTACAAAATATATATCAAGGTGCTTGGTATGTCAGAAAGTTAAAGCAGATCACAAAAAGTCCAAAGGGATGATGCAACCATTGCTATAACCATGTGGAAATGAGAGAATGTCACGATGGACTTTGTCACGGGTCTCCTGAAGATGTTGAAGGAAAATAATGCGACATGGGTTGTGGTTGACCGACTCACCAAGACTTCCCATTTTATTTCTATTCAGGAAGACCTATCACTTGAACAACTTGAAAAAATATATTTGAAGGATGTGGTGAGACTGCATGGTGTTCCGCTCTCAATTATATCTGATTGTGATCCAAGGTTCACATCTAAATTCTGGAGGATTCTTCAACACGCTTTGAGTACTGAATTAAATTTCAGCACGAACTATCACCCCCAAACTGATGTACAATCTGAAAGAACTATTCAGATTCTTGAAGATATGCTAAGAGCCTTATCTATAGAATTCAAAGGTGTATGGGATCAACATCTCCCATTGGTTGAGTTCTCATACAACAATAGCTTCCACTCGAGTATTCAGATGGCTCTGTATGAATCTCTATATGGAAAGTGATATAGAACTCCAACCTGTTGGGATGAATTTGGAGAACAAAAGCTACTTGGACCTGGTCTTGTGCAAGATATGAAAGAGAAGGTTCAAGTCATCCAGAAAAACATCAAAGCTGCTCAGAGTCGTCAAAAGAGCTACACTGACAATCGTCGAAGGGACTTCGAGTTCAACATTGGGGATAAAGTCTTCCTTCGAATATCACCATGGAAGAGAGTCATGTGGTTTGGAAAGAAAGGGAATTTAAGCCCAAGGTACATTGGACCCTTTGAGATCCTTGACCTCATAGGATTCGTGGCCTATCGTCTTGCACTTCCTCCGAATATGACTCGAGTTCATGATGCATTTCACATATCCCTCCTGAGGAAGTACATACCCGATCCCTCACATGTACTGAACTCAGAGGTGGTGTAGCTGGAAGATAATATCTTTTATGAGGAGCAGCCAGTGAAGATTCTGGACCGAAGAGATAAAGTTTTACGCAACAAGACAACCCACCTTGTCAAAGTGTTTTGGAGGAACCAAAAGTTTGAA
The DNA here is from genome assembly GCA_963277665.1 of Viscum album. Lineage (NCBI taxonomy): Eukaryota > Viridiplantae > Streptophyta > Magnoliopsida > Santalales > Viscaceae > Viscum > Viscum album. Next base: position 1,527,679,956 of record OY728125.1, on the reverse strand, counting down.
GATGCTACTTGGGAACCTTAGGAGGTGATGAAGGAGAATACCCTCACCTGTTTACAGCCCATAATGTAAAATTAAATTTCGAGGGTGAAATTTCATAAGGGGGGAAAATGTAACGACCCAAAGTTTTCAATGGAAATTTCCCTTATTATAAATATTTCATAAAATAACATGAAAACACAACATAATGGACTACTAAGTGCTAAGTCACTTTTAAGCATAAGTTTGTCACTTCCGTGTTTATAATTTCAAAAATCTGACATACACAGTTGTAATCAGTAAGTTATTTGGAGTCTGATAAGGAAAAATTAATTTTTGGTGAATAATAACCTACCCTAATGAATAGAAACATACCCTTATGAATAGTTATATACCCTAATTAATAGTAACCTTATCTATGATAGTATATAAATATTATTCAATTTAAAAGTATGATATACCTATATTTTAGAATAAGTAAATAAATGTTTTAAAACTAGTTTTAATAATAAATTATGATTTTAATTAAATATTAAATATTTAGAAATTTATTTTTGAAAAATGGACTTCATTTTTGGATTCTACACATCTATAAATGGTTAGGGTAAATTTTGGATATTTTTCTGAAATACTTGAATTTTTGATGAATAGTAAAAATACGATAATTTACAATAAATGCTAAATAATGGATTTATTGAGTCATTGATGATGTTATGATGATGTAATCCCACTCAGTTCAGGATCACATGATAAAAATACTATTCTTGGTCAAGTAATACTCACTATTCCTTGTCTTGTGAGAAAATAATAAATTAATGAATTTTATATGGTGAAATTCCCTCTCTCCTCCACTATAAAACCCCCCCTTCACTCCCTCTTCTCTTCACTCCTCTCAAGCCTTGTTCCTTGCCAATATTCTACCCAAATCACTCCCCAAGTTCCTCCCCCACTTCAAAAATCTCTCAGCCTCCTAAAAATACCAAAACCTCTCCCCTTAAGAGGTTCTCGAAGGAGGAAGTCTCAAGAGGTAAATTCCTCTTTCCAATTCCTTCATTTCTTTTAAGTTCTTTTATTTTTTGTTTCTTTACTCACCTCAATTCACCTAAATGGTATGATAACTCCAGTAGAATACCTGTACTATAATTCTATTATTCTAATGAGATACTTTATCTTCTCTCCTTTCCTCACCTTTTTTTGAAAGAAATGAAACCACCGTTTGAGATGTGCCAATTTACCACATTCAAGGACAACAGTTTATCAATTTCTATTATCATATTTAAATATAGTCATGAAACCATTTTAGTTATGGTTGAACCAGATTATATATATGTAATATATCCTATTTTTATTCTTTAATCTTTTTTACAAATTGTATTAATTTATAAAGCAAAATATGTTCTTTGTAATCAAACACACCAATTAACAAAAACGATTGTCACTTTGGTTTTATATAATAATTAGACTTCAATATAAGTAAAGAAATTAAATATAAAACCATGTTATCTCTTGGATGTTCACTAATATCATATAACTTCATTTATGTAAAACCAATTCCATCTTCCATGTTTATTCGAACTTGAATATAAGTGAACCGATCTTTTAAAACCAAGTAAACAAACGAGCCCAAACAAAGAAATTGATCCTTATAACTAATCAAGAAGGCCTTGAATGAACTAAAAAGGGTTATAATAAATAAATTACATATAGAATAGGTTATTTAATTATTAATTAATAATCCTAATTTGTTTATTCAGGTATTTAATAACATGTGGAGAACACCAACAAATTTAAGGTAAGAGAACCTCTCCTTTTCAATCTTAATCAAGATTGTTCTCTATACTATGCCTTTTTTTGTGTAATAACATGTGATGGGGTATGTTTTATCACCTCCATGATACTTACATAATGTTTTATAAGTGATCACAATCCTCTTATATCTCTAATCAATCTCTCTTAGTTACACCTGATACCATTTAGATAAACTGTAATGGATTCTACCCGGACTTCCTTTATTCCATCGGGTTTCGCTATCTTTCTTTTTACCAAAATGTAGTTTTATTTTATTTTTATTTAAAAATTATACATTATGTTTATATTCTCCAAAATCATGTTCCAATATCCATCTCTCATTCTCTTTTGTGGATATACATGATTTTAAGTGAATCCCTCCTCGATACTTCCCAATAAGCACACTCGTTTTAAAGGAACTTCCCGAATTTTTACCCACTTTAAAGTTCAATCCATCCTCTGTTTTAAGACACCATTGTCTTTATAAAATTTTTATTTTTATTATGAAAAAATTCTTTGTTCAATTCTGGTTTTATATAAAATAATGTCCTCTTTACTATTTTAAAATCTCTATAGTATTTTCCTTAAAACAGCACAAAAATGTTTTAATGCTAATGTTTCTAAAATACATTTCTTATATGTTGTAACTTCTATTTGTCACCACCTATCATTTTATATGACTATATTACCTTAATAATGTCCATGTATGTTCTAATCCCTTTATTTCATGGACACTTTCATGATACACTCATTGGTTATGCTTTATGTCATGATTGTGGTACCCAATTCTCTCCATGGGTATCTTTATGTTTATAAACAATTGATTATGTATGATTATTTATGTGGAAAGAATATTTATGTGTCAAGAATATTCATGAAAATGTTGATATGGGTGCGCCCAGATAGTGCTTCAATACATTGGGTAAAGTTAATTCTCATGAGATGTGATGTGAAACGGGATTGGCGGTTAACCTTAACCCGTACTAAAATGGGAAACAGGACTGGCGGTTAGCCTTGACCCGTACTAAAGAAATTTTTTATGATTATTCCACATTTATATGATTACATATTTATATGATAATATTCTTATACAATATGATTTCTTATGTTCCATGCTTTGTATATCATTATGTCATGCCTCCTAACTCATGTGCTTAAGATGTATCCTTATGTCCATACACTTACTGGGCTTTTCAACTCACCCCTTTGTTCATGTGTTCCCCAGGCTACCCTATGCAGATGTAAGGGCTCAAAGGAAGTTAGTATCTCTTTATGGAGATTAAATAAAGAAGTGTTTTTTTAGCCCCATGTTTTTTGTTATATGTACCTTGTATTCCAAGACACTAGACTTAACGATCCTTGGCTTGTACTCTGATGATTAATTATGCTTAAAATCCTAAAATGTTATATGTAAAAGGATTGGGTTTCTATAAGAGATATCAAAGATTGTTTAATTTTTCTTGTTTTTAATCTGAGTTACAACCCTTGGATTTGGCATGGTGAAACTGGGCAAAATTTAGGATCTCTTGATGATAATTCTTTTCCAGATGATAAGTCTGATAAAATTGAAGAAATGTTTCATGATATTAAAGTAGAGCAAATTGAGAAAGAATTGACAATTGAGCATCTATATGGTGATGCTGAAAAACCATTGTATCCAGGTTGTACTAACATTATGGTTTTATCAATGGTGTTAAGAATGATTAAATTGAAGGTGAAACATGGATGGAGTGATGAGAGTTTTACAGAGTTTCTACAAATCTTGAAAGATATTATTCCTAAAGATAATGATCTTCCATAAAAACATTATAAAGTGAAGAAAATACTATTCCTGATGGGATTAGGGTACAAAAAAAAAAATTCTTTCCCGAATGACTATGTGCTATATAGGAATGAATAAAAATTTATTTCAGGGTGCCCTAAATGTGGGACATCATGATATAAGTTGAAAGAAAAATCATAGGCTGATTTAGAAGTTACAGAGACCCCTGCCAAGGCATTTTGGTATATTCTAATAATTCCTCATTTGAAATGTTTATTTTATAATTTACTTGATGCAAAAAGGTTACAATGGCATGTTGATGAGCATATATGTGGTAGAAAAATACGTCATCCGGCTGATTTTCCATAGTTGAAGAAAATTGATCACCAGTTTCCTACTTCTAGAAATGAAGTTAAAAATATCATACTTAGACTATGAATGGATGGAATGAATCCATATCAAATCCTTAGTAACACACATAGTTCATGTCCTGTTTTATTAATAACTTACAACCTATCTCCTAAATTTTGTATGAAGTGAAAATATGTCATGTTGAGTTTAATGATCTGTGGACCAAAACAACCCTGAAATGATATTGATGTTTTCTCATCACCATTAATTGATGATTTGAAACTGTTATGAGAGGATGGTATAAGGGTGTATGATTATTATAAAATGGAATATTTTAAATTTCATGAAATGATTATGTTCACTATAAATGACTTTCAAGCATATGGAAATATTTCTGGATACAATGTTAAGGGGCATAAAACTTATCCAATTTTTGAACAAAAAACTTCATATTATCAACTGCATCATGGGAGAAAAATAGCATACATGGGTCATCTAAAGTTTTTGTGTTTGGATTACTCTTATATAAGATTAAAAAAGGATTTAAATGGATTATATGAATTTGATATTGCTCCAAAACCTTTATCCAATAATCAATATTTTGAGAGGGTGCAATACATTGATGTGTCATTCAAAAAGACACATAAATCGGGTAATGATATAAATATTTGGAAGAAATGTTAAATATTTTTTGAGCTAACATATTAGAGATATCATGAGGTGAAACATAACATAGATTTCATGCATGTGGAGAGGAATATATGTGAAATTTTTATTGGAACATTATTAGATATTAAATGAAAGACTAAAGATGGGATTAATGTAAGATTGGATTTACTCTCAATGGGAATATGTTTGGTGTTGGCTCCCACTCATGATGGAAGATGAACATTCCTACCCCGGCTTGTCATACCTTATCCAAGAAGAAGAAAATTATCTTTTTTCAATGTCTTCATGATATTGAAGTGCCACATAGTTATTCTTAAAATGTAAATTTTTTGTGTCTTTAAAGGATTTGAGGTTGATAGGTATGAAATCTCATGACTATCATGACATGATGCAACAACTCCTACCAGTTTCATTTCATGGAATATTGCCCACCTGTGTTAGAATGACTATCATGAAGGTGTGTTATTTTTTAATTAGGTGATTGATTCAAATGCGTTGAACACTTTGGAGAACAAATCAGTTTCTATACTTTTTCAATGTGAAATATACTTTCCTCCCTCTATTTTTTGATATCATGGTGCATTTAATGGTTCATTTGGTGTGAGAAATAACGATTTGCATACCTGTATATCTATGTAAGATGTATCCTTTTGAAAGGTATATGAAGATATTAAAGGGGTATGTTAACAATCCATATCAACCTAAAGCATCCATTGTTGAGAAGTATATTTATAAAGAGATTGTAATGTTTTGTACAAGCTATTTGTCTGTAGTGGATCACATCAGTTTTCCTACATCTCGTCATGAATGAGTTAATTATGGGGAAAAGGGGATTTGTGGCTTGAAAGTCAAATAGTTGATAGGTGAACAGATAAAGAAGTTACATTTATACATATTGAATAATTTATATTATGAATAACCATATATAAAATTTAATATTAATGAGTTGAAACAAAGTCATCCAAAGAATAAAGATATGTGGATTTTGATTGAGCATAAAAAAACTTTTTTTCTATGGATTAAAGAGACTATGCTTGGTAAACCAGATGCATCAGAAATAGTGAGACGGTTAGTGGGCGGTCCTAATTTAAATTTTATAACATAGTCCAAGCATGAAATTAATGGATATACTTTTCATAAGAAAGATCAGGACAATAGAAGTGTGGTTCATAATAGTAGTGTGTTGGTATTCACAGAAGCAATGCATTTTTCAAGTGAAAAATGAAAAAAACCCAATATACACATAAACTTCATATTATGGAGTCATTAAAGAAATATGGGAGGTTTATTACATTAACTTTCAAGTTCCAGTGTTTATATTTAAATTTCTTATTGGTAACAATAGTGTCTGATATGATGAATTTGGAATGACACTAGTTAATATGAATAAATTGGAATACACTAATGATGATTTTATCATGGAAACACATGAAAAAAATTTCTATGTTCTTGATCAATCCGATATGTAGTGGTCTATTGTTTTACAAGGAAAAAAATATGTTGGTGATGATAAACTTGATGAAGATGCTGATTTATATGAGATCCCTACTTCCATGGAATGATTAACAAATAATATTTATGAGCACATCATAGACATGTTTTGTACCATAAAAAATTATCATGGTGAAGGAATTTGGGAAAAAAATTCTTTAGTACATTCTTAATATTATAGGTAACATATATTTAATTATGGTTTACTTTTTAAAATTTCATAAGTTAGATATTTTAATTTGATTTGTTTTATTAAAACACGTATTCTGACTAATAAGTTAAATTGTTTATTTATATTAGTTTAGTTAGTTTTCCATGTTTCCCCTTATATAACTTATCTATTAATTTTTTTTGAAAAACAATTATTTTAAATTTAACATTTTGAATAAAAACATAAAATATTGTGTATTATAAAAAAATTATTATAAAAATGATTTATCAGGTTGGTGAATTTTTACTATGTCATTTCATCTCTCATTAATATTATGTAGTTTTCATTAATTTATGTCATTTCATCTCTTATTATAATATTATTAACATTTTAGTTAACTATAACAAATATGAATAAAAATATTGTATGTTTAGTTTAATTTACATTTTGTTTGATATTTGTTAATTTTTTATTTACATTTGTATGTAATTATTGGATTTGTATACTTTGTACCAGTTGATATTTCTTTGATTTGTAGGATAATGATAGATCAATCCTCTAATCCACCACATATTTCTAGATATGATCATATTCATACCTCTAGGGACAAACTACCCAAGATCCTATTGATGAGACTCCTCGTTTGAACGTACATATGCTCCTATTGTGGGAGACCATTTTGGTAATCTTTTTTGTTATTATTTTACTTATCTTGAATTTTTATAGTAATATATGTTTTCCCCTTATTATGAGATGACATATGATATAACTGATACTAGAGGAGTTAGGAGGAAATGTTTATCATTGACTTCTAGGAGATGGAGGTATTTTTAAATCATCCCTCACATCACAGTTCATTTTTGGGAATAGAAAACATGAAAATCCATGTGATATATATCCATACATAGATGAAGATACATGGAAGAATTTTTTTGAAAGTAGATGATGAGAAGAGTTTTTATTAAGTGAAATGTTACATTTTTAGATTTGTTTTTAATATTAATTACCATGTTAATGATTTCTTTATTCTTAATTATTAATTTACAGCAATCAAGGAGATATCATTAGAAGAATCAAGCTAGAAATGTATAACCTCATGCATTATCTCAGGGAGGGTATGCATTATTGGAAGAACACATGCTATAATAAAAACATCAAAAGCTAATATCTGAGTCATTAGGGACTACAAAGGTTTCTCCTCCTTCCCCCCTCTAGACATGAAAAATAGAAGAGGGATCGAATGAGTAAAAAAGGAAAATATCTTACAGAAGATTCAAGAGTTATAGCTTATAAGATTGTAAGATATTTATTTATTTATTGAAGTTAAATAAAATTTTTATATATTATGATTCATTATAGATTTTTTCAAATATTCCATACAAGATTATCTTTAGGAGAAGACAAAATAAGGGGTCTTTATTGCTGAGGATAAAAAGGATATTTTAGCTACATTATTAGGAAATCCCAAACACTCAGGTCATGTATGAGGATAACCAATAGGTGTATCAGTAAGAAAAGTGTTTCCATGTTCGGAAGCTTATTCAATGGAGCATGTTTATAAAAAAAATAGAATCTTTGGAATCCAAAGTTCAGGATATTCAAATGATGATGGAGGATATGATCATAGCTTTGGTACAATAGATTTTTGCAGACATGTAAGGATAGTTTCAGCCTACCGATCCGACTCCTCCACCTTCTCCATCAAATCCCAATCCTCCTTCTTATCCTAATCACACATCTCTGCCTTCAGACCCCACTTCTTCTTATCTTAACCTTGCACCCCCTCCTCCACAGATTCCAAGTTATTGTTAGATATATGTAGATGATCCACATCATATTGTTTCATATGGTATGATATATTATATCAGTGATACCATTCATCACCAACAGATTGAGATAGAGCATTGTAGGGTCACTATACAAGATATTATAGATATATCAGCAAAAATACCATGTCCTACAAATGAGGTGAGTACAATTGGATTAAGTATCGGTCATTTTTTGTTTTGGAAATCTAGATTACATCGACATATTTTTATAGAGGTATGTATACATGTTATATTTTATTTCATTTGTTATTAATTTTTTTTATCATTTTAAATTTTATATAATAATTTAATTTTTTACAGGATTACTTTTAAGGTAAATAAATAATGTATAGACAACAAAAAATTCAAAGTGTCATGGATTTATATACATATTCTACTAGTCTTGATAGATTGTCAGTATAATAAAATTTATTATTGAGAGTATATGAGATTTTAATTAATGCTGTTGTTTGTGGGTGTTCAATGAATATGGGGATTTTGAAAACTGATATCATGGATATTATATCTAGAGATCAATTGGGCATCAACATGATGAATTTTTTTTCCATGTAAGTCTATTAAAAAAATTTCATTCCTTTAATTTATTGAAAATTTATAATCATGTATACTTTGTATTAGGTATCTATATAAAACTTGTATAGAGTATGAAAATATAGATGTATACAGATTTATGGACCCATAGTTTATTTCTACTATAGCTTTGATAATGATCGATGCTGAAAGAATAGTTTATCTTACTGAAAGATTTTAGAAGAATGTCATTATTCTGTGTTGGATGTTTCCATATCATGAAATGTATAAAAAAATTCTCAAATAATGTTACATATCACTTAAAATATTAATAACTCATAATAAATTTTCTTTTATATCAGTGGTTATTGGATGTTGGGTGTTTTTTTCCAAGAGTGATGAAATTGGACTGGCTATGCTCTATCTATGGTGAAGTGAGAGAAAATTTTCAGAATGTATTGATCACATAAGTTTGATTATTTAAAAATGTTTTTATATTATAATGAATAAAATTTATTTTATTAATATTATTTTTAAATAGGTCAGGGAATGTATTTAGTGATATGATAAGAAAGAAGAGTTCCAAGATCAAATTTGTAAAAGCTAAGGTGAATTTTCATTTATAATTATTAAATTTTGGATATATTACTTAAAAATGTTATTTTGAATTAAAATATATTTGAAACAGTTCCATAAAAAATAAGGTAGAAAAGAATATGGATATTATGTTTTAATATTCATGTATGAAATAATTTCAACTAGTACAATTAGAATGATACATAAGACTAGATTTCTTTATAAATATTTCCTTAATATTTCATATGTTTTATTGAAAATTCAATTCAAATGATTTTTATATTATTTTGTAGCTTTTTTATGGCCTACAATCATATAGTTTAGAGGATTTGAGACATTTAAAAATTTAATTGGATAATAATTTTACAGGTTTAATTTATTTTTAGTTTATTTGTAATATACATTGTAAATTTGAATGTTCATTTGTAAGTGTCTTGTTGTTTGTCTTCTTTTTCTGTTTCTTTTGGTTGTTGTGGGTGAAGTATGAATTAGTGTCCAATTATTATTTATATATTTTTTCACATTATTTATCCTCTAACTAATGTGAAAAAATGATAACAAATATTAATTTACAACTTTTATTTTAGTAAACTGGCATGAAAAAGTTATTTACAATGTCACCTATAATAACGTCATTTAAAAACCAATGGTAGATGATTATAGGTTGGTTTGGAATATTAAACATGACTTATTTTGATTATAAATTTATATGGGATTTATATAAACTAATCCAATCCAATCTTAAGATAAATTAAATTCAACTAGTGGGAGAATAATGAGATTTGCAGGAAGCACATTCCCACAACTTCAAATGGATAAGATTCATAGACTTAAGATGTGACCATAATACCATTAAAAGTTTCCACTGCTAACTCAACATCTAATAATTGAGTTAGTAACTCAATACCCTTAGAAAATTCTTTATATATAAAAGAGTGGGTACATCTATAATCAAATAATACACTAGCTATACTACAATGGATGAAAAGTGTACCATTAATCATATCATTTTTGTAACCCTCTTCAAAAGTCTTGATGAAAAGTGATTTCCCTTTATTTATGGGATTAAGAGGTTTCTAATTCCAATCATCATAACAAAACCTTTATATTTGGGTATTGTTTTGTGTAATTCCCATACTCCTTTCATTTTAAGCATTGATACATGAGGGGGGAATTAGTTGGAATATTATTTTACTATATTTAATTAAATTTCATATTCACCCCCTTTCAGAATTCATGGGTTTTATGAATTTTATTTCCATATTTAAAGCACTTCCTAGTTCCATTGATGAAATTACCCTGATGTTTCTTCCAACATTTTTTTAATATATATGGTTGATATTTCTTTCCACCATGTGATTTATTCAAGTTATCACAAGACTCCATTTTTTTTCAAAACCGTGGGAAAAGTGGGAATATCTTATTTTCATTTATACATTGAGTTCACATAGAATGATTTCTCCATTTATACTAAAGTATCTTATAGATAAATCCATTTATATACTTTGTTTTAATCCAATAACAAATTAATTAATTTCTTATTTAAGGATATTATTTAAACCAGAATCATACCTTGAAAGTCTTGTAAAATACACCTCATAATTACCAATGGATTCATCCTCATTTTTTTAATATCAAGGAATTAATTCACTCAATTTTACAACATAATATGATGGAAGTACATTCTTAAAAATATACTCTTAAACTCACCCCATTCCATAAAGTCATTTTATTCCTATTGGATCATGTTCTTAATAAGATTCCACTACTGGTCTACTTCACCTTTAAAATGAACAATATATAAGACCAACTTTGCATGCTTAAAGAACAAGAAAATAGATAAAATTTTCTCTATGGTGTTGATCCATCACTCATCCACTATTGAATTAGAAGACCAACTAAAAGAAGGTGGGTTTTATGTCATAAATGGTTCGACAATACATTTTCCCAGTCTTTGATCGTTTAGAAGCTCTGCATGATTCATGGATTGAGAAAATTACTTGATCATAGCGACAAGATTATACATTAATACAAATATTAAACTTGATTACTCAGAAGAGAAATAATTTTAATTTCCATCACATTTAGGATAAACATGTCTCCTTTGGGCGTCATCCATTTATTAAAACCAAAAATCATAGTGGGGGTTATAAGAATCTTATCGGGAAACCACATAATCATGCAAAATAATTTATAGGATGTCTAAAAAATGACACATTCTTATAAATATATGAATCCTTAGGTTTTATCCTAGGTTATCCGTGGATAATACTAAAAATTTATGATGTTATCCTGTACTTATTCTTATCCCTAGGGAATTTTCCTAAAGGTTTTCTAACTATAATATCCAAAGATTGACTAAACCCTTCTTTGATACTGACTATAACGACCCAAGCAATTCATAAATTAATATTACATTATTTTAGATTAATATTCCATATATAACATCATGATCAATACTAAAACTGTGAAGGTTTTTGTGTCTTTAGAGACTAGATACATAAAAATATTATTTATATACATTGTTCATAATTTCTCATAATGTTATTCCTACTTTGTACCCTACTTGATATACCCTAAATAAACCATTATTTACAACTTGGGGAAAAGAAACATAAGAAAGGGTGAGATCATATGCTCAGTAATGGAAAACATAGGAGATATCAATCGATGATGATATGAATGCATAATATAAGCATAAGTTTATGAGATAATAATAACAACATAAATATTTTATACCTAATATACCAAAGACCATAAACATGATTCATGGAATAAATAATTATCATTTTAAAATACATGAATCATAATAATGATAAGTCTTCATAAATCAAGAATGAATCATATTTTCATGTCATTAATCTATGGCATAATCATAAGTATAGAAACCTTTTCATATGTCAAGATTAATTAATAATATTATCAAATCATTATGGATCAGGTTTCAACACTTATTTCTAATTTTGGATCAAGAACATATACTCATTTCCTAAAATATATCAATAACATAAACTTGTTTCCCATAGAATATCAAACACATCAACTTGTTTCTCATAGAAGATAAAACATATCAACTTGTTTCCCAAAATTATATCATGAGATATAATACTTTAACCAATGAATTGGAGGGTTATATGATTCATGGAACACCTATCAAATAATGAAAACCATAAATATGTGTACCACAATATCATAAAACATTCATCATATTATCACCTCATAACTCATGCAAATAAAATGGATTTCATAAACATTTCATTAATTAAACTAAGCATAATTCTTTAAAATGAATGATTTTCATAAACATCTTATTATCATAATCATAAACCCTCCAGAGAAAGAATAAGGATGGTATAATTGTATCTTATACATATTAAATCATAATTAACATAAAAGGATGTTATCATAGATTGAATTTCCTTTAAAATATCAATTAATCATTTCTTGAGGAAAATACCCTTTCCACTTAGAAAATTATTTTTTAAAAAATAATAATATTTACAAAATATTATGGAAAACATATTATTTAAAAATAAAATTTTAAAATTTTAAATTAATATTTAATGCATTGAGTGGTAATGATGGTGGTAAATTTCATTCAAGTCATTTAAGTTAAATTAAAGCATTCCTTTTACACATTTATAGAAAAAGTCAAAAAGTACCCAGTTCATAAAATTACAAGAAGATTCCTTTATTTTTTTTAATAAAAAATTCAATAAAAAATATAAATGAATTTAAATAATCATATGATAATATTACAATCATTCATGAAAATATTTTTAGAAAACATGGATATAGAAGAAAAATGATTTTAGATGAAAGAGATAAATAAATTCAGCTTTCCTTAAAAACACTCTTATGATCTATTACATATTTAAAGTGATGAAAATGAAAAGAAAAAATATATTATAAATAAAAAACCATAGGATAATAAAATTAAATTTATTTATTGGATAATTATCATATAATTTCTTCAATGAATATTCAAGCATAAACAATCCTGACTAAAATAGGATTGAAAGATAAAACTCTTACCTCAAGGCTCATCCTTATTCATACAAGTTTGAACCTCCTTTATAATATTTATATATTTATTATAAATACATTATATAACCATAATAATATATATCATACCATTCATGATTTACTTATGAAATATTATCACCCATTTATTAATAACTAGTTATTAAAAATCACATTTCTAGGTGATAACTACTTCATTTTTCATGAATGTTTCGGTTCGATAGTCTTGGTTATCATGGTTAAATCATCTCTACCAGAATAAACATGGAATAAATATCATATAAATTAAATATATATATATATATATATTAATTAATTTATAAATTATAGAGATATGAAAATGAGTTACACCATTTATGAAGATAGTATACCATACGTGCGCATGCATATTGTCTTCACTTTTTAGCAGATAGAACAAAATAAAGGTAAATAATAATTAAAATTTATAGAATCATTATTATATAATATATATAATATATGTTTATTAAATATATCCTTATTACTATCGAATAAAAACATAAATGAAAAACAAATCTCATCACTTCATGGAGATGGTAGTCCACACGTATGCACGAGAAACGTTATCTTTTTTCTAAAATATTGTAAGATAATAAGGTCAATGTGATATTTTAATTAAATAATAATAATAATTTTATAAATATAATTTATAAACATTAAAAAATTGATAATACTCATCCATGAAATATAGTGTTGGAAAATTAATTGTATCACTATGTGGAGATGAAAAGTTGTACGTACGCATGAGCGACACTTTCACTTCCCATTTGATGGAAAAGTGGGTTGATAATAGTGATTCCATAATCATAGTAAAATTTCAGTATATTGAGGATATTTAATTTCTAATTTTATGATAAATAAAATAGATCAATAGGAGGTAAATAAGAATTAAAAATAAAGATATCAGTTAAGGTGATTACCTCTTATTTGAAAAAAATCCCTTAGATATTATCTTAAGGATCCTAGGGTTGGTCATTTGGAAAGGCCACCACTTATATAATGTGGATAATGAATTTCATAAGGGTTTTAGGTTGTTTATTATTTATATATATGGATCAATGTTTTGTAAGGAGAATAAAAAGGGGTGTCCTTTTATAAGGGAGGGAGAGGACATACTTTGAATTTCTTAAAAGATTAAAATATAATAAATTAATTTTCAAGAAAAAATATTCAAAATGGAAATGAATTAGAAAAAATAGGATAGTTTCTAAATAAAATCATCCATTAAAATTTAGGCAGTTTTTTTGTCATTTTAAAACCATTTTTTATTAACCCCTTCATTAACCTTTTTTTGTCCTTAACCACGCTAACAACTATTTCAGTCTTAAAGGGTTAATAATGTTACCATAACTAGAAAAGTGACTCATAAATGGAAATTGGTTGATATCTTATACCATATTTCACTCAATTTGACTATGATAATATTTTTAGTAATTTTAAATCATTTAATAAAATATTATTTATTATAAAATATCATTAATGTCAATTTCAGAACTATTCATTTAATTTGACCCTAAAGACACTGAGAGAAAGATAGGATAAAAATATAATCATTTAAAATTTACATATAGGTTATAGTTATCTAAAAAATTAATGGAATACAATACTTCATCCTAATTATGTTACTTTAAAATTTTTTAAAATCATTTATTTTATCTTTCTATTAATTGAATAAATATTGTGTTGACGTTGCATAAGAGTTTATGGTAATTATTCAACCACTAAAAATTATAAATAAATTAAAATGATAAAAAAATAATTTCTATTTAAAAATAACTATATAAAACTGAACATATCCTCTATTTATCCATACATAAAAAATTTACAGATAATAGAATAAATAGAATAATATTTTTGAATTTTCATTACATAAAATATTTTAAAGATCAATATCATGGAAAAATAGAAAAAAATTCATATATTAAATGTTTGGACGATTATAGATAATATATAACCATACAATAAAATTAATTCAAGTGTTAAGTTTATTTTTTTCCTTATCATATCATTTTTAACCTTAATTACCCGATTTACCCTTTACCGTGGCAACACAAATTAGTATTGTTACTATTCATAATGATAAAAAGGCCATATTTGAAAAATTTAACCCTCTTAATTTTATATATGGAATCCATTTTTACCAAATTTAATTTCTATAAGTGTAATAAATTCATTTTAAAATAAGTGTGCAAAATGTAACGAAAACCATTTGTTAGAAAAATACATTTTTAAGAATAAAACTAGACATATTCCTATCCCATGACTAATGAAAACATTAGATGAATTATAAAACATTTTAATAAATAGGAAACATATAAATTTAATTAAAATAATTTACAAATAATAATTAATTTAACTCATTAAGATGAAAACACATTGTGTGCATACAAAATGTTTTTTAAGAAAACCCGCTCTTTTTCTTTTAAATGATTTTTATTTTTATTTCTAATCAATTGATAATTAATAAATTTATTTTATAAATAAAAATTACATTATTTATTTATTCTTGTTCATACCCACCAATTTATTGGCTATGTTATAATGCTATATTATATTACAGTTCATTTAGACTCGGGGCTGTGTGTATGGAAAGGTATCAAAAAAAATTATTTTTTATTTGAAGAGAAATATATATTAAAATATCAGGTTATTATAGTATTTAGGTAACAGGGAACCCGAGTGGGATATGATCATAACTTAGTGGCTATCATTAATGGTATCCATACATATCAGAATAAGAAAGTGTATGTATTGTGTGATATACTCATAAATAAAAGTAAACTTGAAAAGGATATAAATAAAAATATATTATGACCATGAGTACTCCACAACCACATGAGTGTAAACATTCTTACTTAAACTAGTGTAAGGGTGTCTCTGAAAACATCATAATAAATTCTAAGTTTGATGGTGTAGTACATTATCATGCTTATAAGGTCCAAGATCAAATCATCTTGGCCACTATATAACTATACAAGGTTAAGGGGAGAAACATCCCATATAAATAAGATATAATCCCCCTGGAATATTTATTCTAGATTAAATTAGTTTAGGACCTACAAAAAGACTACCCCTAGCCATAGGGAGCTCAACTCAATGGTATCTCGATCACAATATAACAATAACTGATAAAGGGGAGATGTGAACCTTATTTATATAGTATCACCCTATGGATATTTCAACCATTGAATATCAATATTAGATGAAGGTAAGAGGTGGAAATTTTCCAGAAGGTTATAACCCACGGGCATCACAAACATGATATAAAAATATGAGGTGATGGGAAGAGGTAGACCCAGATTCAGAAAATGATAACTAATGGGAAATTAGCCTAGTTCTAGAGTGATCTCAACCCTCAATTATCTTCATACCAACCCTTATCAATAAAAGTACAATGTTAACAGATGGACCTACCTCATAGTGATATCAGCTCAAAATCATCTCAATCTAGTGAAAAACAACCAGAAAACCATGGGAGAGGTTTTCGATGTCTATATAGTTCTCAACACTTCAATTTCTCAACCCATCATGTTCACCCATTAATGTTTACAATACCATATAAATAAATATAATATTTAATGCTTCACATGACATCATTCATCTATGATACAATTCATGGTTAGTCCCAACCTACCATCCCCTTTCCTATAATCCAATAACTATGTCTAATACTTATGTATCTAATTAAATTAAGATGTTGGAAATCACCCCTTACACCTAACACGAAGAAAAAGTGATCTAGATAACATAAAATACCACCTTGAGGTACACACAAGAATACCCCTAGGATATACACATGTCACTTTTCTCAATGGATGCTAGATCCATTTGACAAGGAAAATAAAACCAAAATACAACTCATAGAACCTATATTTAGGAATTTGAGTGTAATTTTCAATCCACCTCAACCTATATCCACAACCATAGACTAAGTATAATTGTATCAGTTATTTCAAGCCAGAAGGGGGGGGGGAACTCACCCTATATATCATTCATATAATCAACAATGGTTACCATGGAAGCACTAATGATCCATTTAGGTCAAGCCTAATCCATAAATCTCATATTCAAGTGATGATAATGGAACCTAATCCAAATCCACTATATCCCTATCCACTGAGGATATACCCCCTATTTATTAAGTTCATAATTACAAATACTTAAATTTTCACCCAATGGACTTCAATGGACATGGTTTTAGTTACATGAAAATAGATGGCTAATCATACCTTTAATAGTACATGCTCTCTCTAAAGTGATTAAAGGATATTTCCAAGTAATGGCTGACACCATACACCCCTTTTAAAATAAATATCCTATGTATAAGGAGGATAATAAACCTAAACAATGTCTTAATAATTATTAGATAAGTCAAGGAAACTCACATTGGGTCATGAGTATTAAAACAAATACACTTTAATTTAAACTCAAGTGCATCTGTGATCATGAAATTTAGTAAAACATTTAGAGGGTTCCGCCCAACCCAAAATGTCAAAACCTACCTCATATAGGTCAAGGAAAAGAAATTTATATTATATTCTTTCAATCACAATATGGACATGAGACTATATATCACACATTTCATGAAAAAGTGAATAAATCATTTGGAATGGTTAGGAACAACCTTCCTTGAAATTGAGTAATCCCCTTAAGAAATTCTTGAGAACTATCATCTAAGGCTATCCAACACCAATCAAGCTCCCTCAGAAATTTTCTAACCAAAAATGACCCTATCTATTTCAAAAATCATATCAATTAATTATAAACCATCATAATTAATTTAAATAATTAATTTTATAATTAATTACTTTAGACCTAATCACTGTAAAACTCCATAAATGAAATAAAGATGTTGAAACCTTAAGAAACGGGGGGAGGATAATTCCTAACACACCTTAAATATCACCAATAAAGAAATTACCAATTCCTAGCATCAATTCATCAATCAATTAAATTCCAATTAAATGGGAAACCAAAAATAACTTAGGGTAGTGACTTACCTTTAGAAAAACCAAAATAAACCTCAAGAGTTCATTCTACTAAGACCTGTTGCAGTCAATATACATCAAAGACCCATCATCTAGTCTTAGTTCTACCATTCCGTAACAAAAGTTTTATTAATTAACTAACTTATATCTATGATAATTTGATAAAAATGGGGAAATGACATAATTAGAGGTAGGAATAGGTGGAACATACATTAAATTATTAGGTAACTTCCTCTAAATTCACCTGATATCATGTGATATTGAATATAGGAGAGAGAGGGAGGGAGGTAAATATATCCTTAGTTTTATTCCTAAATAAATAATAACCCATAGAGTTTTAATGTTTAAACAACAAAAAGAAAAAAATTCCCCTAGTTTAAAAAATATTTAAGGGCACTACCACATACCTAGTGAACCTAAATCATCCCCTTTATAGAGGCTCATCACATACCTAGTGCAATTCACTTGTGACCTCGTGGCCCAAGTAGTGATCCTACTCCCCTAGTACCCTTAACATCTCACTAGTTCCATCCAATCAAGTACCCTGTTTCCCTATATATCCATCGAAATGCATTAATTGGCCTCTCAAACCCATTAACTATAGTCTAGGACTCCTATACCTGATACAAGGACTCAAAAAACCCTCTTAGTAATTTCCAAAAAATTCAATATTAATCTAAAAATTCAAATTTTCTTAAGTTTAAAACTCTTTAGTACATGATTTTCATTAGTTTTAGAAATTCTAACTGGTGTGGAGAATTAGAAGGAGTCTCTATCATTTTAATGTCTTGTAGATATAGATCAAAGAATACATCCCTATGAGGTTCAATATAGTGATGTACAAAAAAAAATTCCCCGTTATATCATTATAGTGTTGAGATTAATGATAATGATTCTCAAAGGAAGGAATTTCTTGAGTTTCAATGACAAGACCTACCAATTTACGAGGGATATTTTTTTGATCTAGAGATTGAAAGGTGTTTGTATGAGTTTGAGATCACTATAATTCTCATTAATTTTATAGTAAACTATATTACTTTAGCTGTTAGATTATTTTATATTGTGATTCATATGTACCAGATCTTATTTCTTGGTTGTTTTTGAGGATTTTGATGTTTTGTGGGAGAAGTTACATGATTAGTTGTAGTACATGTCCATTTCATTCACTATAATGATAACTTGGTGGTAGGAGTAACTTTATCTCTAGCTTGAGAGCTCAAGTTTACAAAAGTTTAGGATTTTATTTTAAAATCTCATCCATTATAATATAATACATTATTTTAATAAGTATTATAGAGTGTGTAATTTGAAGGATTCATTTCATTAATAATTACTATTCCAAGTCACCCCATTCATATTTCATATTTTTTTAGAGGTACTGTAAATGGAAATGGTCATTGAGAAGATATAGGTCTAGACTAAATCATTATAATGGCAGAGTCTACTTAAATTTTTAGGGAGAATATATATTAAAAAATGTTCTTAGTTGTCAGATTATTTTATGTTTAGGGAAGTAAGAAGTTGTCCTTAGCCACCCTTATTCTATTACATTAGTTTTGGAAGTTCTTAAGCCTTTACTAAGAACCTAGGCATGGTTTATTTTTCTAATGAAGTTTTTTAAATTCATAAGATTTAGTTTATGACCATCTTTGGCAGTTATCATGGAGCTAGAATATCTCTATAAGTATAATACTCGTAATAGTCTCCTCCATGGAAACATTATAAGGAAAAATGGGGTGATCAAGTATTTTTTCATCTGGGTAGATATGGACTAGAAAAAATACATCCCCATGTAACTCGTAATGCTATAGGACATTGGGTTGAGTGCAGTCAAGGTGTTGGACATTAGAAGAGCTAATGAGGTAGAGGGGTAAATTATGGTTAGATGCATGGGATAAAATTTCTAACACTATATGGATCTGATGTTGTGTTAGGTATCATATGTTAATAGTTTAATGCTATAGGAAATTGGGTTGAGTGCGGTCAAGGTGTTGGACATTAGAAGAGCTAATGAGGTAGAGGGGTAAATTATGGTTAGATGAATGGGATAAAATTTCCAACACTACATGGATCTGATTTTGTGTGAGGTATCATATGTTAATAGTTTAATCTAGAATAAGATTTATTCAACGTATTATCTATAAACATATTAATTATACCTATTCATTTCGATCTATAGGACATAATATTATGAGTCTTCCAATGTATTTGGTGTAGATTACACTAGTTGGACAACATGATACCTTGTTTGAATTATGTACATTTTTTTATCTACTTATGAGGAAACAACTATCATTGAGATATTTTCCATTATTATGATTATATATATACAATGTCATCCTATTCATGGATTTTTTATATTTAGTGTAAGTTATTGTTGATTGATTCTAGAGGTGTGTGTTTTCTATGCTACAAAAGTTGAGCATGTAGTGTTTATCAGAGAGAGAGAGTGTTGGATAGGTTTTCAATGTGTAGAACCACTATATTATAGAATAGAATAGTTGATGTTAGGTTTATAGGAGGTTTATGTGGTGTTTTTCTTGAGGTCCATGAAAGTGTTTTTAGATTTCTTTATTAATGAGGTTTTGAAACTACCCCTCAACGTGATACTAGGATTTGGATAGAGTTACAACCTGGTGTCACTCCAATTTCAATATATTTATATATGATGGTTCCTTTGAAGTTTGTAGACCTAAAATTTAAATCAATGATATTTTATGGGAGGGTTTTACCCAAAATATTATATCTTCTTAGGTTAATTTGATGTTGTTCATGAAAGAAGCTGGATAGTAGTCCGAAAATATATATCGATTACCATTGGTTGAAATAAGTGACGATAAAGAACTTCTACCCTCTCTTGAGTTTTGATGATTTATACAGTCAATTCATGGGATATAGATGGTTCTAAAATTTTTATTTATAGTATGCATATCATCAAATGATGGTAAAGGATGATGATGTCAAGAAGACTACATTTTGTTTTTATTGTAGGCACTTGAAGTTTATGGTTATACCTTTTGGAATCATGAAAACACCAACAATATTCATGGAACTACTAAATTATGTGTTCAATGAGACCCTAGATAAGTTTTTAGTTGTCTTCATTGAAAAAATATTCATGTATTTTATTTTTAAGAAGGATTATACTGAATATTTATGAGTAATATTAGAGGGCCTTTGCTGTCATCATCTTTACAGAAAACTATCAAAGTGTATGTTCTGAGGAATATAGGTGAATTTCATGGGTGTATATTGTATCCCAATGATGAGTATCTATGGATCCTTTAAATATTGAGGACTTAATTTATCATGTAGAACCTAATAATTTTTTAGAGGTTAATATTTTCCTTGGACTAATAATATATTATTGGAATTTGTGCTTAATTTTTCTTGGATTATGATTCCTTTGATGGCCTTTACTAGGATGTACCTGACCTTTGAGTTTTTTGTCTAGTGTTTTGATACTTTTGAGTATTTTAAAGAGAATATAGTGTTAGGTCTCAATATAAGAATTGCCGAATGGTCGGGAGGGAGGGAGTGAAATGGAATCTTTAAAAGTATTTAAGGAATTGTTATCAAAGTTAATAATTAATGCAATAAGAAAATAAAGAGAAATGATCAAAATTATTTTCTTATAGCTTGGATATAAATGATCTTAAATTGCTCTCCTCCCCATTAAAACACAAAGAGATATGAAATCCACTATACATGGAATATATGAATTTTAAAGGGAGTGACAACCCTTTACAACTTCTTTTTAAACCCTAAAGATAATACTCAATACTATTTTTTTCTAACCTAGAGTCCAAACCAACTAGTAAATTCTTCTCACATGGATTGGCAAACCAATTACCCTACCTATTGTGAACTTGGAGGAACAACCCAAAACTTACCTTTTGTATGGGGCATCATAGCATGACTCCAATGTTTTAATGGGGGTATAACCCACAAATGAATATGAATAGAGAAAATAAAATTAATTAAGAACTATATAAACTATATGAAAATGAATGGATTTGAGTGTCGAGGAAGCAAGTTTCTATCCAACAGAAATAGATCAAATGATTGAAGGTTAACATAGTGTAGTACTATATTGACAAGGTATATCACAAAATATAGTTCCATAATATACTTTACCCCATTTTTTTGGTTATATCAAACTTAATATATAGATTCATTTTATTCACATCATATTCAAAAGAAGAAATATTTTTTTCTTCATGATTCTTAAAGAAACTTGTCTATGTATCTTTATTGACTACACATAGAGAAGTATTCCAAGTAGTTAAATTTTTTACTTTATAAATTTTAAAATAAGATGAATAATAGAACATATTATATTAATTATTATATCAAAAAAAAATCCATAATAAAAAAATTAAAGTCCATTGGAATATTATCCTATTGTACGAGAGGAAATCTATTCAAATTCCAAAAAGTTTTAATTTTAAACTCATGTTTTTTCATGAAACTATAGTGAGACTTTATTGTATATATTGATAATTTAATACTATATATAATTAATCTAAATAAAACTTATTAGTATCTAAAAATTAAATAATAATTTTAAAATCATTAGATCAATGATAACCATTAAAAAATCTTGTAGTAAATAAAAATGTATGAAATTAAAAAAGTATTAAAATCAGAGCACTATAGAAAATAATCCATTAAGTCATCATAGTTTGATATCAAGGCTGGTCATGAGTTTTAGTATGTCAAATCTCAAGTTAAGTCACTTTTTTTTATAAGTCATTATATTCCTCACATGACTGATTGACTTCAACTTATGGTTGATCAGTTTTTCCACATGCACTTTATTGGATTTAAAACATGTGGTCAATTAGATTTATAATGTGTGGTTGATAATAAATCCAACATGTGATCAACTAGATCTATAACATGCAGCTAATATAGTACTTTTTTTTGATCAAGTTTCTTCATACCGTCAGTTTATAAAATAGAAAAATTCTAAATGCTTATGTTATGATTAGTGAAGTTTCTTAATATGGTCGATTTATTAGTTATAAAAATTATGAATGCATGTACTATGGTTAGGAGTGTTTATTTATATGTTCACTTCATTAGTTATATAAATTATAACTACTTGTATTATGATTGATCCATATTTATGTGGTTTGTCAAGGCTTTTGGTCACTTGTCTTTTGTTCATGTGGTTAATTGACTCAAGAAAAATTGAAACTCACAACCACTTGAAATTTTTTCATATAGTCAATTGACTCATGGTAACTTGAAAATCAAGATCACTTGACCCTTATGACTGATCCAATAATTAACCATATTATATAAAATAAAAAATGAGCACACTTCCAGTATTTTTGATATTAACTCATATAGTGATGGATTTTTCTCAAAAACTAAATCAAAAAAGAAATGACACACAAGATTATAAAATTAGTAATAAATTATAAAAAATAAAATTTCTTGTAAAAAATGTAATCTTAAAATACTTTTTATAACTTATGTCAGATGTAATAAATTATTGAAATAAAATATGTGAAGAATTATATTTTTTTAATAAATAAGTATTCTAATTATAAAAACATAGATAAATTATGTGGATCAAGAATCTACTTCAACATCATCCCCATTTTTTATAATTATGAAACAAATTTAAATTCTAAAATTCTCACACTTTTTTAATTCGATAAAAAAACAATTATCTCCCTCTATAATGTGAAAATTGTTTATGTTTAAATAGTATCCCTTATGATTGAAAATCATTAGTAGGATAGATTAAAATCTTTACAATTAAAATTGAACATGGAAGATGTAACACCCTGAGACTTTATGATATATATATATTAAATAAATTCAATCTATTTAATATCATTCTATACACACAATGCCAAGTCTAAAAAAACATTAAAATAGTATATCGTTATAACCTAGCTGTTAAATTAGAGGGCATGACTAAGAATAACTAAATTATTAAAATTACATGCTTTATACCTATATAAAATAAATTCATTAGTTATAAATTTATTATAAATGAAAATAAAAATAATTTGAAAAAAAAACATGATTCTAAAAAAATCATTTTTTTCTAAAAAAATGGCTTCATCATGTTTCTCATACTTAATTTAAAATCAATTTTTTTTTCAAATTTATAAAATTTATTTGAAAAATTGATGTTTATTTTTTAAATCATCATGTTATAATTTTCAAAGTGATTTTTTGATAATTTTCTAAAAATATTTTTTTTTATGAACAATGGAAATACTAATTTTTATTCAAAAATACCTTTTCTTTTAAAGAATTTACAATTTTAATTGTATTGTAAAATTGTATCACAATTAAAATTAATTAAACTTTATAAAAATTACTACAATTTATTTCATTTTCATTAATTACATGTTCAATTTTGATATAAAAACTTTTTAAACTTATGAATTATTTTTCTTTAGAAAACTGTTTTTTCATCTTCTTCTATGGGAGTAATTTTAAATTAAATTATTCTAATTATTTGAATTGAATTTGAAAAAATTTATACCATATTTATAATCATAATAATTAATATTATATAATACGGTCAACTTAATTTTTGGCCATTATGAATAGTAAAATCTGTAAAAATTAATTACTATGGTTAAGGTTAAAACAGATTTATCAGGGTGTTAAACTAAAAATATAATTGATAAAATGAGCTTAAAAATAATAAAATTAATTTTATATAGACATATTTAAACTTTATATAATTTTAGGTTATATAATGAGCAATTTTGGAGCTTTTTTTAATGTGAAAAATGTGGGTGTAATTAATTCTTTTCAAAAATTCCACGTGTATACCTCCCCCACATATAAAGGGCCACCCCTCTCTTGTCATCTTCAAACTTCAAAATCATTTTGATTTAGAAAATACCTACAAAAATAATTTATTTACATCCCTACCAACTACCTATATTATATGGTTTGATTAGAAAACTTTTCAATGGAGGCTTTTGGTGTAAGGCTAAAGAGGATCTCCAAAGAAGAGGTATAAGTATTAACCATGCATATTCATATTATTTCATTCAATAACCATTAAAATATTATCAAAAAATTATAAAAAAATAAAAAAAATATCTTCAAGGTACTAATATTTTATTATTTTAATGGTATAATCTATATCCATCACATATTCCATCAAATGGGAAAATAAACAGTTAATCCTGTGTACAGCATACTACTCCCTCACGAACCGATGTAATTCATTTTCCATCACTATCTCTCACTGATGGATATAATTATGTATATAAGGTATATATATATATATGATATTTATTATATCATTATACTTCTATAATTATATTATCACGTCTAAATTCTTACATTCTAATCCATTGGAAAACGATAACATTTCTCGTGCATACGTGTGGACTACAACCTCCCAGTAACGATGTGATAAGTTTTTCAATAAATTTTTAAATGGATGTTAATAAGGATAAATTTAATGAATATATATGATATAATAATTATTATTTAAAAATGAAATATTATTTACCTTTCTTTCATTCTATTCATTAAAAAATGGAAACTACATTCATGCGTACTTACGACCTACCATATAAATGAATAGTGTAATTAATTTTTTTATATCTAAATTTTATGGATTAAAATAAATCAATATAAAATTAATATTTATGATATTTATATAATTATTAAAATTTTGGAGGTTATGGAATGATGATCAATATACTAGCACCAAAACTAGAAAACCAAAACATACATGAAAAATGAAGTAGTTGTCACCAGGAATAGTGTTTTGAATATAGAATTATTAATAAACAGGTGATAAAAAGGTATAAGAAAATAATATATGGTATATTATATATTATAATTATTCTATAATATATTTATAACAATTATATATTTATTATACAAAATTTTCAAACATGCATGAAGGAAATCAGACCCGAGGTAAGGGTTTCTCGTCACACTTTTACTTCTGCGAGACATATGATGTATTTACCACTTATTTATTTTGTGTGGTGTGTATAATGAAACTTTGAAATATTTTATAATTATTATATTTAAATTAATTCTATTTAATGATTCATTTTATGTTATGGGGGGTTTAATTCATAAGATACCAAAGTGGTAAGGGTTTATTTTACAATCACATCGTTTATCGGGATTGTTTAAGATCAATATTCTAATGATGAAATTTTATGATATATATATCATGAAACTAATTAAATTTATTCTATTATTTTTATTCATGAAATTTTCAAGTAATATTATATTTTAAATCTATTTGGTACATAAAATGACTGAGAAAAAGTTTTTTATAAAAGATGAATTTATTTCTCTCTTCGGTTGAAAATATATTTTTGATTATGTATCCATATTTTATAAAAATACTTTCAATAAAGTTTTTTTAATTCTAATTTTTTTTTATTAAATAAATTCTTACCTTTGTTTTAATTATTTCATTATATTTTGAAAGGAACCGTCTTTTCATTTTCTGAATGAGGTACTTTTTAACCTTTTTACAATAATGTGAAAGGAATGTTTTCATAAATTATATGTCTTGTATGGAATTAACCTCCATAAAAACCACTAATTTATTTGAATCTTCATTTACATGTTTAAAATATTCTTTTCAAAAAAAAATATTTTACTTAATATTTGGGAAATATTTTAGACTCTATATAAGTTAATTTAATGTGAATTGGTTATTTTCCTCCAGAAAATTTTCCACCTATCTTATTGAAGTATTTTCATCCATGTCATAATCCTTTGTTTAATATTATACTAAAGAAATAATATAATTACACCATACATATAATTTCACTAGATGGTTTATGACTAGTTTGACTGGGGATGTACTATTTTGACACCATTTACCATATTAATTAGTATGGTTTATGATTATGTTTATGGATTCGAGTAATTATTAACAACTCATATGCTAGTTTTTAAATATGAATGTTTACCTTGATTATATGTTACCCATTTCATATGAGGAATGAATTAGACTTATTAGTGATAGTAGGGGCCCTCTACAGTCCCTTGATGCATCATTAGGTCTTGTGAGATAAACTAGCTTGGGTATTTGGCTGAGGAATCACCCATTTATGTAATATGTATTAGAATAATGAATTGAAGGTCTAGTTATGTTTTCTAACATTATGCATTACTTCATTACGAGATTATTGATTGATTTCCATGTGATTATTTGATTAGTTAGAATGCCATTGGATAATTTTTAGGATCATGTGATTATTTATATGGTGTTATTATATATTCATTTATTCCTATCATAATATTATTCAAAATCAAGTTATTGATTAACTGACACGCATTTTAGTAATTTACCTTGGTATATTTATTATGGATTATTTATTCATGATAGCATCCATTGTGCGTATACCCTTATCGAGCATCTGATCTCGCCCTTTTCTTATGTTTCCTCCCCCCTAGATTCCAAGAAGTATATTATGATCTAAATTTAGGGATATTATAATGGTAAAGATGGTGTTTTCAAAAAAATACTATGTATTTATATAATTTTTAAATTGTAATAAAAAATTAAAGTATTTATCTAGTTTTCTAATACTTATTAACTATTCAGTCAATTGGGATGTAATCAATTGTATCTAGTAATAATGTAATAATTTAGACACCATATCTAGGATACCAGAGGAAGGGTCTATACAATTGTTCTGAATGAAATTTTAGTATAATATTTGAGAAATAGATTTAGGGAAACAAATATTCGATAACATAACCCTAAATTGATTATAAGGATAAGTCTAAGTATAGGATAACATCCAATGGTTTTGGTAAGGTTGAGATTGTGTGGTTTTCTTAGAAATACATACCTATCTGTATACTACAATTAGATGTAGATATGGCATAGTTGTACCTAGGGGTACTAACTATGAAAAAGGAAACGTTGGACTTTGACTTGATCATCACCTAGTACACGATAGCAAGCCTTACTGTACACTTGGTTTGTAACTCATGGGGGGATATTCATGGGATAATTAAAATTTTCTCTACAAACCATTATGATGTATTTGAAATAATTTTTATGACATGTGAATATTCCCAAAGAGAAAACGTTTATATTTTTCAGATTATTTATACATAAATGATCAATTTATGTTTAACATTTACCTAGTATTGAAAGTATACATCATGATTCATAAAGTTATGATATAATCTAGTGTATTCCATTGTATAGAAATATATTGTAGTATAAGGAAAGGAAACTATATCAATCAGCATAATCCAAGTAGGGACATCCCTCCCATGTAAGATAATGAAGCTAAATCTAGAGATATAGTTAGAGCTGAATAAATTATAACTATATTGGGGGACATTACTCAGGTTATTTCAAATAAAATTTATCATTTAGAACATCCTACTAATGCACAATGTGGTGTAACAATGTTGTACCACATTATGTTTCAATAACATCCATCATTAGTGGGACTATAAATCAATTTGTATCTAAGAAATGGATAAGTTTCTTAGAGAAGATATTTCTTATTTTGGGAAGTAATTAAAGGGAGAAGGTTGTCATGGTAGTTTATCATCTCTTAGGGTATGCAGATCAATGGTGGCAATTGATTCAAAATACTAACGATGAAGAATAAATAACAAACATGAAGCATAAGGATTAGAAGGTACCCTTCTTTGAAAAATATTTCCCTCATGAACAGTGATAATATCTAGAGATAAAATTGTTGGGTTTGAGACAAAAGGAAGAGGTAAATGACTCTATATATGAAGCCAAAATTTTAAGGTTAAAAAGGTATATTGTGGACTTCATATGTAATCCAATGTGCAATATTTACCATTTATTTAATAGTCTTACACCAATCCATTAAAGGTCACTAGTATCCTAAAACTTCTCATTATACGAGGAAATAAAATTATGTTCTACCAATACTAAGAAATAATTTTATAAGTCTTATAACTTTTAAGGAAAGGAAAAGAAGAAAAGGGTTGATGAACACTCTGGAAAAGGAAATACATAAAAGGGAAGGAGGGAAGGGTGGAATTTATAACTTTTAATAAATGTATAAGTAAAAACTATATAACATGCTTGTTAGGAATGTTAATTTTCTAAAATTATGGAGTGAAAGGACACCATAATCATGATTATAACAGAATGAAAGAAGATTCTAATGTGTAATGCTTCAACTGTAAGAAGATGAGACACTATATAAATTATTTTCCCATGAATTAATGAAATTTTCCTAAGAATATTCTAAGGGAGAAAGGAATATATTATGTGATGGAAATAATAGAGATTAAAGTCTATAATGATATGGTGTAAGGTAATTTAATCATATCCTCCCATTTAGATAATGCTTTATTTGATTTTGTATCATCAAATTCTTTTATAACATATAATTCTTCTAGGAAAATTAATTATTTAACCATCACCTTAATAATGGATCTATTAGTCAATTATCATAGTGGAAGTCTCACTACAACAAGTTTGTGTTAGTAAGTTCCTATTATGTCACATAAATGTTACATATTTGCTAACTTAATTATTATACCAATGGTTGATTTTGATAAAATCTTTGGTATGGTCTGGCTTTCTATATACAATTTAAAAATTTATTACATTGATAAGGAAATAAATATTCATAATGAAAATGTAGAATTACTTATCTTTAGAGGGGGACCTCATCTTTAGAGTTATGTATAGATCCACCTCCATTAGCTCTTTTGAATTATATTCTTGGTGAAGAAGAGAAGACACAATATGTAGATGAAAAAGCTAATCCCCAAATTGAGTATGTGCCTATTTTATAGAAATATATTGATGTATCTATTGAGGAATTTCATAGACATCCAATAGAGTGTGGAGTTCAATTTTTTAGTGATTAAATCCTTGATACAATACCAATATCAAATACTTTCAATAGAATGGACACTATATAATTAGTGGAGTTAAAAAAAACTATAGGATTTTTATGGTAAGGGATTTAAACACCGTAGTGTTTCTCCATGGAGAGTCCATATTATTTTAATTAAAAAGAAAGATAGATTTATGAGGCTATATATTGACTATAGTAAAATCAATGGTATTATGATAAAGATAAATTATCCTCTACCTTGCATTCATAAATTATTCAATCAACTTCACAAATCTCAATATCTTTCAATGATTAACCATCATTATTGGTATCATCAATTGTTATTAATGCAGGAATATATTTTGAAGAAAACATTTCATATGAGGTATGGTCATTATGAGTTCATAGTAATTCCATTTTGATTGACTAATGCATCCTATATCTTTCTAGATATAATGAACAGAGTATTCAAAGAATATCTTTATAATTTTGTTTTGATATTTATTAATGATATCTTGGTCTACACTAAGAGATAATAGGACCATGAAAATGACTTGATGACCATCCTTGAGACTATTAGAATAAAAGAGTTATATGGTAAATTTAGCAACTGTGAATTCTAGAATCAGAAAGTTTCTTTTGTTATCCATATTTTCTCAAAGGATGGAATATCAGTTGATCCTGTTAAGAAAAAGGCATTCCATGAATATCCTAAACCAATGAACATAACCTAGGTATGTAGTTTCATTGGGTTTGTATGTTACTATCAAATTTTTTTTTGAAAATTATTACATATTGGATAACCCATTAACCAAGATTTCTTGTAAAGGGGTTAAGTTTGTATGGGAAAAGGAATGTGAATAATATTTTCAATAATTGAATAAGGGATTGGTGAAAACTCCAATTTTGACTCTCCAATCATGAAATGATGGATTTGTGATATATAGTGATGGATTGAATAATGATATTGGTTGTATCCTTATGAAAAATGATAATGTTATTTCATATTCATCAAGGCAGTTAAATATTCATGAACAAAAATATTCAACCCAAGATCTTGAGTTACCATCCATAATATTTTCTTTGAGTATTTGGATACATTCTCTATTTGGTGAAAAGTTTGAGATATATATGGATCATAAGAGTTTTAAATACTTATTTTTATATAAGGATCTTAAAATGATGAAAAGGTGATAGCTCAAGCTAGTCAAGGACTATGATTTCTCAATATAATACCACCACTATAAGGAAAAAAGGTCTCAGATTCATTGATTGGGAAATATCATCGAGTCCTGAGAAAAATTTGGATTGAAAGGGATCTTATGTTCGTGGGTTAGATAAAGATATATCTAGGAATTATTATGGAAGGAGATGCATCACTCCTTTTTCAAATTATTTCCAAAACATATTTATTAGAAAAGATAAAAATTTACCAACCCGATGATGAGAATTTTCAAATGAAATTTAGAGTCATGAATGATGGAAAATTAGAAGACTTCATTTGTGAAAATGGAATTTGGAAATTTGGGAAGATACTATGTGCTCTATCCATACTTGAGATGAAAAAGTAATTATTAGATGATGCTCATAGAAAAAATATTTATATACACACCTGTAGAATAAGATGTATATTGATTTTAAGAAACACTTTTGGTGGGATAATATGAAGAAAGAAATTGGGGACTATATTTCAAGATGATTGGTTAAATAAAGGAAGAAATTTAGAATCCTAGATGATTCATGAAACTTATACCTATTACTATGATCAAATGGGATGATATTAATATGAACTTTATCACTAGATTACAAAATATTCCTAGAAAGAACGATACAATATGGGTTATTGTTGATCAATTCACCCAATCTACACATTTACTTTCTATAAGAGAATATTTAACTACATTTAAAGACTCTATATTCATGAAGTTATAAGACTTCATGGAACACCTATTTTAATTGTGTAAGATCATGATCTATGATTTACATTAAAATTATGAAAATTCCTTTATAAGGTTCTTGATACCAAGAATTGTTTGGGCACCACTTATCACTCTCAAACCGATGGATAGTTCAAAAGGGATATTCAAACATTAGAAGACATGCTGAAGTCGTTATCTTTTGACTTTAAAGGTATATGGTATAGTTATATCTTTTATTAGAGTTTAAATATAACCATAGTTTACATTGAAGTACTCAAATTGCACTGTAAGAAGAATTATATGGAAAGAGACCTCATTCTCTAACTTGTTAGGATACATTTAGTGAAAGGAATATTTTAGGCTGAGAACATGTAGAGGAGACAATAAAAATGGTAATGAGTATTCAAACCCATACCAAAATATATCAAATTAGGAAAAATATCTATGCTGATAACTAGAAGAAAAATTTGAAATTTCAAGGGGAGATCATGTTTTCTTGAAAGTATATCCATAGAAGAGTATTATCAGGTTTTTTATGGAAGGAAAACTAATTAATAGGTACATTTAACCATTTTAAATCAAAAAATTAATTGGTGTTATGGCTCATCATTTTGAAATTCTACCAAGTGTCTCTAAAGTACATGATGTGTACCATATATCATTGTTAAATAAGTATAATCCAGACACATCACATGTGATAAAATCTAATGATATATAATTGGAACCTAATATATGTTAATATTAAGATAATATCCATATTCTAAACACTAGATATAATTTAATGAGGAATTGGACTACTTGGCTGGTAAGGGAACTTTAGATAAATCATATAAGATAGAAGAGGCAACATGGGAACCTGAAGAAATTATAATAAAAAATGATCCAAATCATTCCATGAGGTGACATTATAGAAATTTTGAGAATGAAATATTTTGAAGGAGGGATGAAAATAACACCCCAATGCTTTATGATATATATTTTTAAAATAAATTCATTCTCTTTGATAGCTTGCGACACAAGCAACCCCGAGTCTAAAAGAAGAGTAAAATGGTATACCATTATAACATAGACATTAAATTTTATTATATGAATAAGTATAAAAAATTATCAAATGTATATGGTTTACACCTATAAAAAATAAATTCATCTACTTTGAATTTATTATAAATGAAAATAAAAATTATTTGAAATAAAAAAGAAACATTTTTCAAAAAAACTAATTTTTTTCAAAAAAATGGATTTTTTTTTCATTTTGTAAACCTATTTTAAAATTAATTTTTTGAAACTTTTATAAAACTTATTCCTAAAAACTAAATTAAAATTTTAAATCACCATTTCAGAATTATCATAGAGTTATTTTTTTAAAATTTTTATGGAAGGTTTATTTTTTTTGATGAATATTGAAATATACTGATTTTTTATTAAAAACATCATTTTGTTTAGAGAATTTAGAAGTTTAAGTTTTTTTAAATTATTTAATAAGTAAAATTAGGTAAATTATAATATAATTACTCCTATTTATGTTATTTTATTCAATTATATGTTCAATTTTTGATATAAAAACATGTTATACTTATGAAAACTTTTTCACTGTGAAACTGTTTTTTCATCGCGTCTGCAAGTTTAATTTTAAATGAAATACTTCAAATTACATGAATTTAATTTTAAAAAATGGATTCCATATTTGAAATAAAAATAATTAATATTATATATTATTTTCAACTCAATTTTTGGTCATGAAAAATAGTGAAAATAGTAAAAATTAATTACCATGATTGAGGTTAAACTAGATTTAATGGGGGTTAAACTAAGAAGATGAGGGTTAAAATGACCTAAAAACTTACCCAATTCCTATTTTATGACCATATTTTGACATTATATCATCTAATGAACTTTAATGTGTCATTTTTTATCCTTTTTCATGTAAAAAACATGGTTATAATTTATTCTTTTAAAATATTCCAAGTGTGTTGTTGCCCCTACTTATAAAAGGACACACCCTATCATCTTCTATTCACACTACCAAATCCTTTTGGTTTAAAAAATACCTACCAAAATCCTTTCCTTAAATTCCCAAAATTACCTATAGTCCCCGATTTTATCATAAAATCCTTATAGGAAGGCTTTTGGTGTAAACGTAAAGAGATTCTATGAAGAAGAGGTACAATTATTTACAATGTATCTTTGTATTATTTCATCCTATAACCCCTTGAAATATTATATAGCTAAAATAAAATAATAAAAAAATTATTTTACATATAATTATATTTTATTATGTTAATTTAATAACATATATCCATCCCATATTCCACCAAATGGGAAATTAAACCATCGATCGTGAGCACGGTGGACTACCGCCTTGCAAGCCTTTGTAATTATTTTCCATCACTACCTCTCACAGATGGATATAATGGTTATATATATATTTTATTTATGACATAATTAATATTATATAGTAATAATATCACATCGTCCTTTTTACCTTCCAATCCATTGGGAAACAATAATGTCACTCATGCATATGTGTAGACTACCGCCTCCACATAGCGATGTGATACATTTTCTATTTTATTTTTACATGGATGGTAATAAGGATATATTTAATGGGTATATATGATATATATTATATAATAATTACTTTTAAAGGTTAAATATCAATTACCTTTCTTTTTTATATTTATTAAAAAAAATGGAAACAACATTCATGCGGGTCTCCAACCTACTGTCTCCATGAATGGTGTAATTAATTTTTATATATAACTTTTATAGATTAATAAAAATACATATAAAATGAATATATATGATATTTATATAATTATTATCATTCTGTAGCTGTTGTAACCATGATCAAATTACACCGGCAAAAACTATCGAACTAAAACATATATGAAAAATGAAGTAGATATCATCAGGAATAATGTTTTTAATAAACATTTATCAATAAATATTAGATAAAAAAGTATAATAAAATAGTATATTTCATAATATATATATCATTATGTTTCTATGATAGATTTTTAATAAATCTAAATTTATTATACAGGAGGTTTAAACATGTATGATGGAAATCAGACCAGAGGTAAGGGTTTCTCATCCCACTTTTACTTCAGTGAGACATATGCCATATTCAACACTTATTTCTTTTGTGTGGGGTGTATACTAACCATTTTATATTTTTTATAATGAATATATTTATATTCATGGTATTTAAAGTTTTATTTTATGTTATGGGGAATATTATTCAAAATTTACTAATGCGGTAAGGGTGTATTTAACAATCTCATCGTTTATCAGGATTGTTTATGATTAAGCTTCTGATGATGAAATTTTATGATCTATCTCAAAAAAAAATCATTAATTTTATTCTAATATGGTTATTCATGAAATTTTCAATTAATATTTCCATTTTATTCTCTTTGATTATTAAAATTATTTATATTTTTTTTGAGAAAAGATGAATTTATTTATGTATTTAGATAAAAATCCTTTTTCTTCCATATCCATGGTTTCTAAAAATATTTTCATGAAATTTTTTAACATTCTTCAAATAAATTTCTAAAGAAATTTTTATCCATTTTTTAATTCTTATTAAATGTTTTGAAAGTAATCCTCTTATCATTTTCTAAACGAGGTACTTTTTAATCTTTTTACAATAGTGTGAATGGAAATTTTTTAACTTATACAACATGTACCAAATTACCCACGTTCATGAACACTCATTTATCTGAAGATTCCATTACTAGTTTATAATTATTTTTTAAAATAAAATGTTTTCCTTAAAATTTTGTAAATATTTTATACATTCATTATTTTATTTAAAAGTGAAAATTTTATTTTCCTCAATAAAATTTCCATTGATCTTTATGAAGTATTTTTATCTATGTAAACATACTTTATTTAATCCAATGATAAGGATATACTCTAATTATACCATCTTAATTATTTCTCTAGATGGGTTATGATCAGTTGAAATAGGAATGTAATATTTTTATTGTAAGACCCCAACCTTAAACATTACATAATCTTGAATTAAGTTAATAATTCACATTGAGGATCTTTTCAGGTTTAGAGATTTAGAGAATTAGGACATAACATATACATAATAACTTGAATTTTATAAGTAGACACTTATACTCACTATTAATTTTTCTTCATAAAAAAAAAATCTAAAAAATAAACATGTTTTAAACAATATGACTTTTTCTTTATCCCATCCTTGAACCTATTCCACTTTAATTATGGTGAAAAACATTTAAAAAACTTGGGATTAGCATAAAAAGCTCATTAAGGGATACATAAATAATAAAAATAGTTTGTTTTCAAAACAATATGTAAACCATGAATAATTTATCATAAATTAATAATTTTCACCTTAAATAAGTTGAAAAAACACTTAACTGAATATAATCTCATTGATTACCCCTTTTTTGTAACAAAAAAATTACTATAAAACCCATATAAAGTAACATATAACATATAAAGGGAACTTCGGACATAAACATACTTAAATGGAATAACCATAAGGATGACTTCCATACAAATAACTAAATGGAATAGCCATATGGCTGAATTCCATACCCAATGTATTAGTGGTTATAACGTAACCACCCGTCATTTGGTTTATCACGTAACTATCTGTCAAATGTCCAAGTACCATTATATAATCATCACACATAAAATATTACAAATATCAATATTTCAATCATAAAATTTCATTTGAAATCACAAGTAATAATTTCAAGATATTGAAATAGTAAATACACTTTCAAAACCATTTTCAATACCAAAATATGTAAAAAGGTTATATGGTATTTATTTTCCATTTAAAAACATTACAACTTGTTAAGGAAGCCAAATATTAAGTAATGATCGCGGTAGTGAAAAAGTCGTTGTCACTGCATATAGTAAAAACATTCCTTTTGTCCTTTTAGTAACACTATTCATATAAAAAATATTCCCTTTTAATGAAAGTAAAAGTAAAAGGGGTTTATACACCGTATAAAATAAATTCGTTTATAAATCAAAGTATGCCTAAATGAAAGGTGGTTGAGACGTAGTCCCTTATAAAGATCATTTTGTAAATAAAATAGATTGATTACATGTATTAACTATAAGTACACATAAATCATGTATAAATACAAGATAGGATATAAAAATTTATATCTCACATAATCATAGCGCGATATAATCAATAAGTAGAAGTTTAACCCAAAGAATGGAAATTGGGTTAAGAAGTTCCCTTATGAAAATTCGGCAGCCTAACGATGTCACTTAAAAATTCAGAAAATGAGTTGATGAGATAGAAAATGGTCTCTCATCACATGGACATAAAATTTATATCAATAAGAATATATAAGAACATATCCCAAAATTTTAAAATTGAAATTTAAAGACAAAACATAAAAGAAGTCTTTAACTAGAAGAGGAGGGTGAAAGGTTCACTTACCTCGTGTCCGACTTGACTCGTTTGTTATTCAATTTTCTGAATAATAAAATTAAGTTAATTTATACTTTCTTAAGAAAATTTTTCAATTTTATTATTCCTTTCAAATCACTTATTACCAAATTATAAAAATTACATAATTATTTAAGTTAATATCGGTCATTCTGTTGATATTGGGTACTTGAGTCGAAAATGATCTTGTTATAATTAAAATTTGTCCATGTGGTAAAAATTACTTTATATAAAAAATATTATTAATATATATATATATATATATATATATATCATATATATCATATATATACATTATATATTTATTTATAATATTCCATGACATTTGGAGATAAGAAATGAAATGCACCGTTCATGGAGACAGTAAGCTGTACGTACGCATGAATGCTACTTTCATTTTTATTTCATATTTAAAGAAATGAAAACTAAATGATACCTAGGTATATTATAATTCAAGTATAATATAAAATGATATATATGTTACATAATTTCATTAATTACATCTTTTATATATTCCATATATGGCATGAACGAGTCATATCACTTTGAGGAGGCGGTAGTTCACACTTCCTTAAATGAAATTATTGTGTTTACACATCATGAAAAGCATAAAGGTATGTTATAAATAAAAATTACATAAGAATAAAAAAATATAAACACAATATATATCATATATAAATATAGTTCCATCATAATTTCCACCATGAGAGGTGGTAGGAGATAATTGAACAATCATCATTTCGTGAGGCAGTAGTTCACCGTCCAAAGAAATAATATGTTCTAAATCCATTAGATGGAGGTGTGTATATGTTTAGTTTGAATCCTTATCATAAAAAAACCTAGTATATTGAGTATACTGGTTTTATTATTCAAACAAAGAACAAGAAGAGCATAGGTAGTGGAGAAGGAAAATAATGGAAAGGAACTTGAGAGAATACTTTACCTCAAATCAGGTAACTCCATTTGATTTAAGCTAAAAGGCCTTCTTGAATTGCCTTATGACCAAGTTAATGCTTCTAGAAGGAATATAGGGATGTTTTGGTCTTATTTTTATTTAGTTTTTATGATACAAGGTGGCTTGAGAGGTGTGAGTAAGGATTAGAGGTGGTGGCCTTTTATAATAGGAAGGAGGGGTACTTTAGGAATGTCTTGAAATATTATTTTATTATAAATTGAATTTCGATTTTAAAATGCTCCAAATATTATTTAATTAAAATATAAGATGATTATTGTTCAAAATACCCTCAACCAATAGGTTTTATACAAGTTTTTGTTTAAAAACTAACCTTATCATTTATCTTTAACCCTTAGTTAACAAATTTAACTCTTACCATATTTTCTTGTGTATTCATACTATATAGTTAATATAGTTACCATAAAATTACAATAGAACCTAAAGTGGTTCATTAATGAAATTTACAACATTATATAA
Organism: Viscum album; assembly: GCA_963277665.1. Classification (NCBI taxonomy): domain Eukaryota; kingdom Viridiplantae; phylum Streptophyta; class Magnoliopsida; order Santalales; family Viscaceae; genus Viscum; species Viscum album. The sequence continues at coordinate 1,527,641,193 of OY728125.1, read as the reverse complement.
GTAATTTTTCAGAACATTATATTTTAAATACTATTATATAATTTAATAAAATAGTATTTGTTTTTAAAAATCATTTATGTCAATTTTTAAACTATTCATATCATGACTTTTTAAAAACCCATAACAACTTGATTATTTCAAAAAAACTTCATTAATTGAAATATAAAAATTAATAATGATCCATAAAATTCTTTTATTACATAAAAAGTTTCAAAATAAATTTATTTTAATATTTATCATCTCATTTATTTAAATATTTCATAAATAAGGTAATCAATACATCATCATTGTGTCATAAATGTATATATTTATTTGATATCTAAAAACTATAAATAAAAAAAAATGATTTAGGAAATATTTTTATCTTTATAATGAATATTTATAGTAGAAATTATAACTTATATAACCACATATAAAAATTGGTTTACTAAAAGATACATGTTTAGGTTATATTTTCCTTAACTTTAAATTAAAAGTAATTAAATCTCATTTTCACACAAATGTGGTTTCATGTGGTCTTGAAATCAAACCAAGGATGACCATGGTCAGAAATATCTCATAAAATAGGGTTATGACATTTGTTAGGGTAATTTAATATCATTATAATATTATATTTTACCCTTATTTACCAAATTTACCCTTTAACCATGGTAAATAAAATATTTACTGAAGTTACTATTCATAATGTCTAAAAATAAGAGGTAACTATTTACAAAATTTATACCACCTGATTTCTAAATATGTAATCTATTTTTCCAAATTAAAAACATATAAGTTACATGAATTAATTTAAAATTAATTTCCATTGTCAAAACCAGAAAGCGTGTTTTTAAGAAGTAAAAACCACCAAAAGAATGACATGGGTTTATGTAAAATTTCAAAGTTAAATTATTTAAAATGACCAAAATTGTATTAACTAATAAGAATATAATCCAATTAGACTTTAAAACCAATTAAAATTAAAATATAACTATATAAATAAATTATATTAAAAGGCAGTTTTGAATTAAAATTCAGTATTTTTCACTATTCATTAAAAAAATGAACTTTAGTAGAAAAAATACCAATATTTCATCCAAAGTAATTTTTGATGTTATGATTCCAAATAAGAAGTTTATTTTGTCAAATAAAACATATAATGGTGTCAAAAACTATATTTAAAAAGGGTTCTCCATCAAAAGGCGGTAAAACTGTATTTTTATGAAAATACTTCTTTTATCCGAAAAAATGAATTTCTTCTCATATAATATCTAGAAAACATATAAGATGAATTTAAAACATTACATTGAATATATACCATATATTTTTCATTAAATAAAAATCCATAAAAAATGATACAAAAACAAAATTATTCTCTTTTAAATAAATTTCCATAAAAACACATCCATTATATTCAATTGGTTTTTATTTAGATTTATAATAAATTTGGTAATAATTGAATCATATTTTAAACATGTGTAAACCATATTTCAAAATTAATTTTATACTATTCATTCCCTCTATTCCGATTTCTAGGCGTTAACTACCATTTAAAATAATAATAACATTAATGTATTATTTTTCAGTATAACTCAATGTTGTGTGCAAAGTAAAATTTTGGAGAAGCCTGTTATTGCATGTCGAGTATGCTATAATAAAAATCACCCCCTTTAACTTAAAATTAATATATTATTTATAAGTATTAATAGAAATAAGAAATTATTATTCTATAAATACCCGGGTTGTTACATTTATACTATTCACTGTATTACTCTGGATGGTTTATGATTATGTGTATGGATTGGGGGTAATTATTAAAATTTCATATTATAGTTTTTCAATACGAATTTTTATGTTTATCATGTTACTCCCTTTCATACGAGTAATTCATTTGACTTAATATGTGATGGACAGGGCCTGCTATATCCCCCCGATGCATCAATAGTTATCATGAGACAAACTAGCTTGGGTATTTGGTTAAGGCTTTACACATTTATACAAGATATCTGATCACAAGGCCTTAACAGTATGGTTATGATGTCATTCATCATGAATTACCTCATTATGAGATTAGTTATTTATGTGTATGTTATTTTTCAATTAGTTAGAATAGCCATTGATAAGATTCAAGATCATGTGATTATTTATATGGAATTATTTGATAATAATTTATTCCTACCATAACATTCCTCATAATCATGTTATTGATTAAATTGAATGTTTTTCAATTATTTATCTTGATATATTGATTATTACTTATGTATTCACAATAGCTTATGTTGTACTCAAACCCTTACAGAGCTTCTGATCTTAGTCTTTTCTAATGTTTCCTTTCCATAGGAATCCGAGAATTGTATTATGATTGATATATAGTGATATAATATAGGTAAAAATGGTTTTCTCAAAGAAAATACTATGTTGTATTTTATGTTTATAATTATAATGTAAAATTCATCTAAACATCTAGTTTTCCAATACTACTAAAATTTTTGGTCCTTTGGGATGCGATCACTTGTATCTAGTGTAAATATAATAAAGTATACATTGTATCTAAGCTATTGAAGTTAGGGTATTTATAGAAGTCTACCCAAGAATGATTAAAAAGAAAGAAACTAACCTAAAAGTTACATCAAACAAAAAAATAGGCCCCCTTAAGAGTATACTACATACTTTAAAATGGTGTGTGAAAGATTAATATTCTTCTAAAACCTCATGGAGAACTGAAAACATGTAAAGATGTTCAAGGAATGATGTAAGATGACATTAAATGAATTAAGTGGTAAACAACTAGCACAACACATTCTGGTGAGAAATGTTAAATTTTAACATATATAATGACTAATTAGATTACATAATAACTAATTAGTTCCAAAATATGTTTTAAATATTTATAAAAATATTCAAAATATTTATATTTCCATCACACCAAGTTCAAATTTTATTTTATAAAAAATTTCTAAATCCAGTGGTTTAGTATAAATATTAGCACATTGATCTTACGTAGAAAAAAATTCCAAAATAATATTTCCATTTTGAATATGATCTATATTAAAATAATATATAACAAAAATGTCGTTATTCCTAGAGTTCCTTAATGAATTTTTAGATATAGAAATTAAAACATTGTTATAATAATAACTCAGGATATCCTCAAAATTATATGAAAAGTTAGAAAGAGTTTTATTAATCTATAAGTACCAAAAACATGAATAATTAGTAATAATATACACACTCTCAGTAGTTGATAAAGCTAATGAGTTTTTTCTTAGAGATCTATAAAACTAAACATTTACCGAGAATGTGACACATACACTTTTTGATTTTTCAATGTATTTTACAACCAATTAAATTAGAATATGAAAAACTATTTATTTTTAATCAAATATTTGTAGGATTAAATAATAATATATTAACATATCCTTCAACATACACATTCTCAAATGTTATCTAGATGTAGTAAAAAAGTTTATAATACTAATCATAGCTCAAAATATCTTATTATGTATTAGTTTTATAGATTTATCATGATATAGCTTAAAAGACGTACTCATTTGAAATTTTGAACCTTTACAATTATGATGTCTAAAACTTTTAACTAGTTATTTTTTATATTTTTATTGTTTAAAAAAATATCATTTTTTATTTAAAATATTTGTAATCACAAAAGACCTTATTTTTACACATAAGACATTTTTCAAGCTATGATGTCATTGCCTGAATGTCCCAAAGGCCTTATTTTTTATTTTATTATAGATAATACCCCTTTTAAGGGTTGAAGGGGAACCCATACATGACCCGTAGGCCCAAGGCACAAGGCCCGACACGGCCCGAAGGCCAATATATGACTCAAAGGCCTAGTGGAATACTATGCCCATTACATGACCCGTATGCCCAAACCACTAGAACTTCCCCTCCCTGACTTCTTCATCATTGATTGTCCATCTCTCCACCTTGCATTACTAATTGTCTAGAATTTCCTCGTACAAAGCTGCATGGTGCCTGATCCCAATGGCGGTTTCCATACCCGCTCATTCTTACAATCCAGTTAGCTCTGCATCTGGTGACTTCTTTTCTTGCTCTGATCCTCTTCTGGGGCCTACTCTATGTGAACTGGGATAATCCATGGTCTCTGTGGCCCAAAGGCCCTGAGGCCCAAAGGCATTTGATGACCTAAAGGCCCTGAGACCTGTAGGCTAAAACCGGTGGCCCAAAGGCCCAAATCGGGTGAATAGTTCTGATTGCTACAATACCAAACCGTACCCTCTACAGTACTACTACAGTATCCCCAAAAATTCACCACCACCTGGTTTCAAACCTGGGTCTCTTGGATGCTAATAAGGATCCCTTACCACTCGGGTACAGGCTCATTGGCGCTCTGATGTCATTAAATTTGAAAATTTACTACAATTTAAATCACTTAAAGATCCAAATATAATATCATTAACATATATTTGAATAATTAAAGGACATTTTAAATATTTTTTAATAAATTATGCTAGATAAAATTTTCTCTTTTCAAAACCAGTATCTAAAAGAAATAATAAAAATATGTCATACCAATCCTGAAGGGCTGGTTTCAAACCATAAATATCTTTTGAATTTTTCAAATAATGGTTAAGTTTAGATTCATTATCAAAACCTATGGGATATTTTAAAAAATCTTTTTAGAAATATATCCATTTATAAATTCACTTTTTACATCCATTTTAATTTTTTAATACCACAATGATATGAATATACCAAAATAATTCATATAGATTATAATGGAGAAACTAGGGAAAATGATTCTTCAATATCTATTCCCGTTTCTTAATTTCATCCATGAGCTACTAATTTAGATTTATTATTAATTATTTATCTAGATTCATCTCACATATTTTTAAAGATCCATTTGGTTATAATAATATTTTGATCCTTATGGGGTTTAATAAAGGTCTAGAATTTATTCATATCAAATTGATTTAATTCTTCATTCATTTCTATAATTCAGTTTGCATAAAATAATAACTAATTAATAATTTGCGTTACAAAATCAGAAATAAAATCTTCCTAAGAAAAAAGTATTTATGAAATATTTTTTGTCTTTAAAATCATCTTATATCACCAATTACATTATGAATTGGATAATATTTTTGAATTTTTAATGTTTATTAATGAGAGAGGGTATCCCCCTTAGTAGAAGCATATAATTGAATATTTTTTGGTTCACCAAAGATGAAATATTTAAACTATTCCTAAAACCATTAAAAATCATATTTTATTTAATTTTAATTATTTTCTTCCAATTTTACATAGACATATTATTCAATAACTATTGTTCTCCTGTTATAAACACTATATGAATTGGTTGAATTAGAATACCCTAAAAAATACCATCATTAAATTTTGAATCTAATTTTTACAATGAATATTTGGTATTAAGAATGTAAAACTTATAACCAAATACTTTGAAATAAACAATTCAAGGATTCCTTCACTTACAAATTTCATATATGTTTTGATATAAAATAGTCTAAGAAGAATTAAATTAAAAAACTGACAGGCTGAGTAATGAGATTCTACCTAAAAATATTTTGGAAAAGAATAATCATTTAATAGTGTTCTAACCATTTCTTATAAAGTCCTCTTTTTTTCATTTATACGACACCATTTTATTTCAAGGTCGTAGGAGAAGAAAAATTATGAATATATCCATTTTATTCAACAAAATTATCAAATTACTGAATAGAAAACTCACTCTCTCTATCCCTTAATATTGATAAAATTAGATGAAATTTATCATTTTGAAATAATTTATTATAGGTAATAAATTTAGATAGTGTTTGGGATTTTTGTGTAAGAAATTATGTCCATGTATATCTACTATATTCATTAATAATTGAAATATAGACCATTTTTCTCTAAGACTATTTGTTTTCATAGTGCCAAATAAATATAAATGTAAGATTTAAAGGATTTGGTAAGTTAGAACCCCATGAATAGATTTATATGACTCCTTATGTTGTTGAAATATCGAAAATAATAACATTTTATATTTAACAGAAAATTAATACAAGGCAAGACAATAAAGGGGCCATGTAGAAGTGGAGACCTAGTGCATCTCCAATAATAATGTCTTCACCACCTGGGGGAAGAGAGAAAAGGATAAAAAACTCTATGAGAGGGGACTCATGGGAGTCCTTTAAATCCAAAAAGTTATCCACATGATTTCCTTCATGGCATGTGTGTGAAAGCTTTCTACCATTGGGGAGAAGGGTAGAAATCTTGGGTTTGGCTTTGGAATCTTGTCATGGAACTGATGTGCTCATCGTCGGCAGCTCTGGGGTGCTCATCTATGGCTTTGGTGGGATTTCCGGCTCTGAGATCTTGGCTCGGATTCATCCCGGTTCATTGTTGGCTCTGGCATATACAGTGTTCTCAGGGTCGGTTCCACTGGCTTGGAGGGGGGAGGTTTTTCCATTTGTTGCTGCTGTAAGTTGTTTTCGGTATTGATTTAGTTTTTGATTTTGTGAAGATGAGTCTCTGTTTGTCTGGATATGCTTTTGGTGATGCTGTGATTCTACTGGTAATGGTTTTGTCTGGATGTGATTTTGGTGATGCTGTAATCTGCTGGTAATGGCTATGTCTGCTGGTAATCTACTTGTTGATTGTTTCTGGAGGTGAAATTGGACTTTTGGGGAACCCAGACAATCTACAAGGTTTTGATTCAGATGAGGATAGAGCTGGTCATCTTCACTGTGCTTTACTTTTCAGATTTGGTTGATTGAGAGGGTATGACGTAGCCATCGGTACCGGGCTCATGCATTCTTGCATGAGACAGTTTGCTGAGAAGCCATGCTTTGGTAGAGTCATGCCTTAATATTTTTAATGTTGGGTTGAATCATTTATTTGTAGTTTTTTATGGGTTGTAACCCTCTGTTTTCTAAAATTTTGTTAATGTCTTGATGTCTTTGAAGTCATGGTTTCCCCACCTTTACCCTTAAAAGGGGGCTTATCCAAAATCAATAAAATTTTGTCATTTGGGCCATTCAGGGAAAGTAACTGATTTCCCATTTTTTATGTGAAAGCTTACTATAATTGGAGAGAAGGGTATTGTATTTTTGAATCAAGTAAGTGATTTCACATGCAGTATGAGATAGACCTTTGATGGAGCTCTATATAATTTTTGATTATGTCTCCATTATCTCCATAGAGATCTGTTTCTAGTCGAAAAGTTCAAGTCCATTGAGAATGGCCTCAGCTTCCACCCTAAGTGAGTTACCTGCCCCATAAAATGAGATAAAGGAAAGTGACATCGAACCTATGGATTCAAGTACCACACCTCATCCATGCATGAACCCTTTACTATAATATCCATCAATGTTCAATTTAAGACCATGGGGTGGGGGTTTCCAACTCACCTAGTGTCCCGACAACTATGGTATGGATAGATCGAGGGGTTTCCTCCTAGCCATGAATCACATGAGATATGGAGATTCCTCCCAATGGTTCACAAGACTTTTAAGGTCCACTACAATGCATCTGGTTCTTACCACCAAGGCCGAGTCAAAGGGGTTGTCTTGTGTTGGGATTGGTTCTTTGCCTCCCATAGACACCAAAATCCCACCACGAGGAGGAGCGAGTGAACCCTCTCCTCATGTTTAATACTGTAAGTTCCTCTGAATCATTGTCGAAGAATCATGTTTTTTTTGGAAATATTATTTAACAACCTAAAATTTTAATGGACCAATCTTAAGTGCCACTAAATATTGTTAGAATATACAACATTTAAACATTTTACATTCTATTATTTCAACATTAAAAAATTATTTTAATAAATATTTTATTTTATTTTTATATAAAACAATATAGATTATTATATAAAATCATGAAATTTATTATTTTAAAATTTTACATTCATATTATCATCAAATATTTATAAAATAATTATTAAATTACATCTTATTCTTTCAAAAAATAAACCGTTTGAAATGATATCTAAATTTAAAATTTCAACCTCTTGAGAACCTTTTACTTTTCTATTTGAATTATCATTGAAAGTAACACTACCACCAACACACTTATTATAAGATATAAATTTAAATATATCACCGATCATATATCCTATAAACCCACTATCTATATACTACAAATCCTTTTTAATGAATCCAAGACAATTATATTACAAAAAAATATTTAAGTAGTCTTTGGTACCCATGAAAAATTTGGTTATATAGGATTAGTATATGAATTTTTATGAACCCATATATATTTAAAACATTTGTTCACAGGTAATCAAGAAGAAAATTATTTAGAAATAAAATATTGGTGTGACCATGAGACTATGGAAATCCCAAGGAGAATTCATTTGCATAATGACCATTCATTTGACACTTAAAACATGTAACAATGGATTGACTTTCATTATAACCTTTACATAGAAGGTATTATACATTTTGGGTAACATGTTATCACAAATATAACTTTTTTCATTTTTTATTTAAAATCATCATATTATAATAACTTTACCTCCTTTGAACGAAAGTGGATATATAAATATTAATAATTTTAATTTTATTTCTATGTTTATACTTTTCTTCCAAGATAGAATCAAATTTAATTTATTGAGATTCTTTACATTTAGAATGAAAATCTTTATGTTTAATTTTTTATTTTAACATTTTGGAGATCATCGCATAATTATTAATTTGATATTGAAAGATTTTTTTTAATTTTTTCATTTTTATAAATAACGTCCTTATATTTTATCATAATATTTTTGAATAATATATTAATACTATCATCTTTATGATTTATTATATCATATTTTTCATAAAAAAAATATTTAGAAGAAACAAAATTATATTCTAAAGTGGAAGAGCAATCAATTTCACTTACAATTTTAGTTGAAACCAATAAATATATATTTTATGATTCTTTTCATACACTCAATTCACCACTTGATTCTAAATCCAATATATATATTCTACCATATTCCATTTCATTACATTGTTTTTTGTAATGTTCACTAATTTTTTTTATCATTCCTGAGTCATGGGAAGTTAGGCTTGATACACTATATTTCTCTATATTCATAATATATCACTTCATTGACATCATTATAATTCTTACATTCTTTATTCCATGGGTAATTCATTTTTTTATCCTTGAGTATCCTTTCTTTCTTCTCCCTTGTGAAGCCTATAAAATTTGGTCTTTCTCACTACTTTACAATTCAGAATCAAAAGATAATGGGGGTGACATGGATTTTTGATTTAAAATAAATACCATTTTTTTTCAAAATTAGTTCTTGATAAATATTTTTTAATTATAACTCATATTAAATTAAAGATCCAATAAGCTCATCTAATGTTTATTACTTGAAATTTTTACTTTAATAAATTACTACTTTTTTAGCATTCCATTTATTCGGTAACGGTCTTAAAAATATTTCAACAAGAATTAAATTATCAAGAGTTTCCCATCATCTAATACTTGTTAATATATGTAATGTTTGGTTCAATGGTTCTTATTTTTCCATTTTAAAATCTTGATATTAAGTTCATAACATTCCTAGATTAGTTCCCTTAATCATATCATAACCAACATGAATAACTTAATGAATCCCCCTTAGGTCATATTTTTTATATACTGATAAATGTATATATATATTTATACTAATAAAACAATATACAAGATTAATTACCTTATAATTCTAAACATATTGAATAATATCTATTTCCGAGACTTTTCGATGGGGCTACACACCATATATCCATCTGAAAGCAATGCACTACTTTGTTTCCCAACATTACTACTTTCTAATGGTTGGTGGATTCAATCACTTTCATCGGTGATGTCAGTTCCATAATCAATATAGGATGATGAGGTGTTAGTTCATCCTTCCATGGATTCCTCCTTGGATATCGTCACTTAGTATGGGTCTCCCTCAAAGATTTATTTCATGTTCGTGAAACTCATTCTCAGAAAAATATTGAGTTGGATGCCAATTAATTATGCTGCTTCTATCTCAATAGGGAATTAACCGTCAGTTAGAGTAGGTGGTAATGTTGGGAATATCTAGGAATATATGGACATTTGGTGTGTTTGGAACCAATAAAGTCATCTCATTTGGAAGTAAATGGCATCTCATATGAGTAATCTTAGGCATGAAACCTAAGGCATCCCATGTTGGTCACATGGTAGTTGACTCTAGGGTCATATGTATTCTGAGGAATTTTACTTCAATAATCACATGTTTATTTTATAGAGTAATGGTTTTGGATCTGGTCACAAGTTTAACATCTTGTGGAGATTTATGGGTCATAGGTCTAATGTATTATTGGGATAGATGGGTCTCTAGTTTAATTTCTTGTTGGGATAGGTTGGTCATAGGTTTAATGTCTTGTAGGGATAGGTTCGTCATAGGTTTAACCTCTTTTAGAGAGAGGTTAGTTGTAGGTTTAACATCTTATGGGGACATATGGGTAACATGTTTAACAACTTGTAAGGATATGTTGTAGGTTTAATGCATTGTGTTGAAATATTGGTCTTAGGTTTAACATATTCTGGGGAAAGGTTAATCATAGGTTTTACATCTTGCAAGGATAGATGGGTCATAGGTTTAACATCATGTGGTTATGGATGGGTTTCCAGTTTTAAATCTTATAGGGATGGATGGGTCATTAAGTGTGTCCTGAGGGGGGAAGAATATCACACTAGAGGGTTTGGTCAAGCATGTTCCCAGGGGGGAAATTATCACACTTGAGGGTTTGGTTAAGTGTGTCTCCATGGGGGAATATTTCACACTTGGGATTTGGTGGAGTAATTCCCATGGGGGGAATTTTTCACACTCGGGATTTTGTAGAGTGTTTCCCAAGGGGGGAATATTTCACACCCAATATTTGGTGGAGTGTGTCCCTAGGGGGAAGATATCACACTTGATGTTGTGTTAAGTGTTTCCCCAAGGGGAATATTTCACACATGATATTAGGTTAAGTGTGTCCCTATGGGGGAATATTTTACACTTGGGATTTGATGTTGATTTTTGGGTGTTGGGATTGAACCCCATGGAGGTGTCATACATACCCTGTAGATAAATAGGGATCAAAACCCATACAGTTCGATGCCATAATTTTAGGTCTTGTAAAAGGATAGGTCCATGCAGTTTAATGTGGTGTGGTAATGATGATCGTGTTGTGAAAGAATCATCCACAGGGGATGGTTTAGGGATTACATGTAAAAATCTCCTGAGTGATGTAATGGAAAAGTCATGATATGAATAGTACTTATTCATGGGAGTTTCTTAGGTACTACTATGGGGAAGAAATTGTATGATTGGGTCTTACGCATGCATTCTACCTAGGTTCTGATTGTAGTAGTCATAATGTGGTTGGGGCTTATGCGTGGGAGATTCCCAGGTGATGGGGTATCATCTCTTCCATATCACACGAGGCATCTCATGCTTCTCGCATGAGTTATACTACACTAATCACACATAGAATCCCATGTTCCTAGAATAGGGTAAGGTTACAGTTTAAATTCCATGTTAAAGGATGTGGTGTGAAGGGATTATGTATTAATCTTCCCATTCTTTCTTCATCATGTTGGGTCAAGAGGGAATCCCATGTTCCTAATATAAGGCAATGTTACATTTTAATGTTATGTGAATGTATGTGGATTATGGGGATTATTCATTGATCTTCCTATCCATTCTTTTTCATGTTGGGTTAAGAGGGAATCCCATGTTCCTGACATAGGGTAAGGATACATTTTAAAGTCATGTGAAAGGATGTGGTGTGTGGGGTCTATGCATTGAGATTCCCATCCTTTCTTCCTCACATCGGGTTGAGAGGGAATCCCATGTTCCTCTCATTGAGTAAGGTTATAGTTAAGATCATGTGAAAGGATGTGGTGTACAAGGATCATGAATTGGGTATCATATCCTTTCTTCCTCATGTTCGGTCTAGAGGTCATCCCATGTTCTTGGCACAAGGTATGGTTACAATTTAACGTCATGTGGAAGGATGTGGGGTGCAAGGATTATGCATTGAGATTCCCATCATATCTCCATCATGCTGGGTTGATATGTAATCCCATGTTCTTGGAATAGGGTAAGGTTATAGTATAACATCACATGAAAGGATGTGGTGTGTTGAGCTTATACATTGAGCTTACCATCATTTTTTCCTCATATCTGTTCATAAGGGCATATAGACTTACTAGTGGGTCAAGAAATATGATTGAGGATTACACATGATGAGGAGGCCCATGAGGACTACTTAAGATTAGTGGGGACACATGTGGGTATTGCACTCTAGGGATTCCCATTCTTCTTTCTTATGTCTGGACATAAAGGCACCTCGAACTGCTAGTGGTTTGAGGAATATGATTGGGGATTACATCTAAGGCGGAGGCCCATGGGGGATGTTTGGGAATGGTAGGGATATACCAGGGACTTATTATTTAGGGTTTCCCATTATATTCCTCGCGTTATACCTTGAGGGAATATCGGTCCACTGATGGGTCGAGGAAATGATTGGGGCTTACACCTAAGGAGGAGGCCCATGGTGGCTATTTGGTGGCCTTATCATGATCATTACTTGAGGAATATTATGTTTGACACATATGGAATATCATACTTTTAACAGAAGGCAACCCATCTTTTCTATATAGGGTATACCACAGTTCAACATCATGTAGTGAGGATGATGGATGTTGTCTCATGATCATGGAATGAGGAATCTTACATGAGATACATATGTCATCTTTTGTTTACCTCATGAGGTATCCTATACTTTCCATATTGGGTATACTATAATTTAACATCATGAAGTTAGGATTAAGGGGGTCATATCATGATCATGGAAAGATTAATTTTAAAATTGATGCATAAGGCATATCATGTGTGTCACGGGAGGCATCCTATGTTTTTCATATAGGTTATACTATATTTTAACATCATATAGTGAGGAATATGGATGTTTTCTCATGATCATGGCATGAGGAATCTTATGTGAAATATTTAAGGCATATCATGTATATTACATGAGACATCTTATACTTTTCATATACTGTATACTACAGTTTAGCGTCATGTAGTGAGGACTATGGGGGTCGTCTCATGATCATGGAATGAGGAATCTTATGCTTGATGCATAAGGAATATTCTGTATGTCATAGGTGGCATCTGATATTTTTCATATAGGGTATAAAAAAGTTTAACATCATGTAGAAAGGAATAATAGGTGGAAGACATATGTTGTGTAGATTTTACCACCTCAAGATTCACACGTATAGGGAATTTAGTGAACCAAAGTTTCGCGAATAAGAATTATGTTGTTCAGAGGCTACTACCTAATATCTATGTGAACTAGGATTTATGAAAACCAGATTTTCATGAATTGGACTTACCCTATATAGAGGTTACCGCCAATGATCCACACAGTCAAGGACTTCCATGAACAATAGATTCATGAACCAGACTTACATTTCTTAAAAGTTACAACATACACTCTATGTGGTTGGGGACATCTGTGAACCAGAGTTCCACAAATAAAAATTACATTATGTAGAAGTTATAATCTTTTATAAAATTTTGACTTTCAAAAAATATTGAGATTTTTAAAATTCTTGTATTTCGTGATTTTTTGAATTTCATAAAATTCTGTACTTTGTTCCATAATCGCTTTTTTCAGTCCGTTTTTGGAAGTTTGATTTCAGTTAGTCATAACATATGATCCATAACGTCGTTCAGATTCTAGGACCATTCAAATCAAACCCAGGAAATAAAATGTTCTTTCCTATTAGAGTCCTTAGAATTTGGTCCTTTCTTGGATGCATTTTTTGAGATCCAACAACATAATTACCAGTTAATGATTCTAGATTAAATTCATATAGATTTTATAGTTTCACAATGATTGTAAAACTATCAATACCGAGGTTCTCAATAAATGATTCCTTTCTAGAATTACAATAACCATAATTAGTTCCAAAAATGAATGGTTTTATTTTTAGTGTCCAACCATCATTCTCATTTATTACTATCATATCCAAATAGATTTTCCCCTCGAACATTTACTCATGATTTGATTGGGACATAAAAACTATAAATATTCTAAATCTAGGATACCCCCTTTGATACCAATTATTATGTATCATTGTGAGAATAAAATAATGGTCAAGAGGGGGAGGGGTGGGGGTGAATTTAACTCTTTAAAAATATTTATGGAATTATTATTGTCAATAATTAATACAGTGGAAAAATAAAGAGAAATGAACACAATTATTTTTATAGTATTCCAAATTTAAGTGATCAAAATCCACTCTTCACCCATATCAAACACAAAGGGAGATTACCCAACTATCTATGGAATATATGACTTTTTAAGGGAGTCACAACCCTTTAAATGTAAATTTTTTGACCCTGGAGACAAAATGCAAAGATAATTTTTTTTAGAAACCAAAAAATTTCATACATAAATATTAAATCTAATTAGATGAATATTAATTTTATCATTATTATACATGAAATTTATGTAAACGTTTAGTGTATTTTTTAATTTAAAAATAGAAACAACAATAACATAAAAGATAAAAACCATCTACCACCATTTTATTTACAAATATAACCCTTCTTAGACATATCTTACTTAAAACCTTTTTTTCATATCATGGGAAAAAGGAAACATAAGAATGTGTGATATATGCTACTTAGTAAAGGTAATAAGATTGATATCAATTTATGATCATACGAAAGAATAAAAAGTTAAAAAGGGTATTAGAACTTGATCATAACTGACAATAATCATCCCCAATAAGTTAATGATCTTTATTCATGAATCTCGAGATAAGGTTTTATCAATCAAAATACTTAAAACATAATAACGCGGAATCATCAATAATTTATCATGATCTATGAGGAAATATCATGAGATTAATATATATGTTTTTGGAATACAAATAATCACATAAAACTATTTATATAGTCAAATATCATGGGCATGACTATCATAGTGGACCGGGTTCACTCCTCATTCCATCATTTCCCCAGTCAAGGTTCACTCCCAAGACT
This sequence comes from Viscum album, assembly GCA_963277665.1. Lineage (NCBI taxonomy): Eukaryota > Viridiplantae > Streptophyta > Magnoliopsida > Santalales > Viscaceae > Viscum > Viscum album. The sequence continues at coordinate 1,527,626,162 of OY728125.1, read as the reverse complement.
ATCAAAGTGTAAAAAGTACCTATTAAATAGGGTTCAATCCCGATTAATTTACTTATTATATAATGAGATATCTATATTTATCCAATTCATTTGAGGGAAATATAATTCTTGTCTCACTTGTCACATAATCAAAATTCATTCATATGCGTTCCATAAATCATAAAACATTAATCATATTATATCATAACTCATGGAAAAGAAATGGGTTTCATAAACATTTCATAGTTAAGATTATAAAACATATATGGAATGAATAAGGATTATATCAATGGATTATATCCCCAATAAATCATTAGTATCATGAAATGATGTCACCATAGATGAATTTTTTTAAGAGGTCACTAGAATACATCTGGATGAAAATAAGCATTCATTATCAAATTACTTATTTAAAATATAAAAATTCCCAAAATATTATGGATTTTTTATTTTAATGTAACCACAAAAATTTTTTATACAATATTTGAAGCATTTAGGGTTAATAATGGTGTAAAATCCTATTTATTCCATGTATGTTAAAAATACATATTCCTTTTACAATTTTAGTAAAATATCAAAAGTACCTCTTCTAGAACATTAAAATTAGATTTATTTTAAATATTTGTAAAGAAATTATAACATCGGTAAAAAGAATTTATACAAAATAGGAGAATAGAAAAAAATTCTCAAAAAAATTAAAATAAATCATGGACATGAAATAAAAAGATTCCTCACCAAAGAGGAAATAAGGTTCGCTTTTTTAAAAAACATTTTCCCAATAATATTAAGTAACAAAGAGATAAAAATTGTTCTATTAAACAAAAATATAATTAATAACCTAAGTATAAAAATATTAAATGGGTTTATTAGATAAATATCATATAATTTTTCTAAATAGAAAGTTAAGCTTAAACAAACCCAATTGAAATGAGAATGAAACATAAATTAATTTTCTTAAGAAAGAATTACATTGTAAGCACTATAATCTCATGCATAATAAATTTAAATTTATTATAATTCTATTCTATAAGAATTTAAATACTTAAAATATCACATACAATCAAATTATAACATTTCAACACCCATTTATTAATAATTCCTTATTAAAATATTCGTTTCCCACTATTAACTATTTTTTTCATAGAAATTTTAGTTTGGTAGTTCTGGTACTTGTACATTGATCATAGTTACATCATCTAAATAATGTTAATAATGATATAAATACAACATATATTCATTATATATATAATTAGATTCATCTTTATAAAGAATATATTTAAAAATGAATTATAGATTTCTTGGAGATGATAGATTTTACGTATACATAAACGTTGTATTTAATTTTCTAATGAAAATAAAGATAGAAATAAAAATAATATTTTATCATTAAAGAATCATAATTATATAAAAATTAACATTTATAAATATTCAATCCATCATAATAACCCACTATCATTGATGGTGATGGATAATGAATTATACCACTGTGTGGATCCAGTAGTCTATACGTACGCATGAGCGATATTTCATTTCCATTTTGTTATAAAATATGGTGGATAATAGTTGTTAAATAATAATAATAATAAAAACAATTAAGTATATAAAAGATATAGAAATTATTATTTTATGATGATTACTACATATTTATTGGAGGTAGAATAAGAAATAAATTAAAGGAGGTTGAGTAAGATGATTACTTATTCATCAGTAGAACTATATTAGATCCCTTCTTAAGGACCCTTGGAATGGTATTTTAAGAAGAAAAAATCTATAATTAATGTCTATTCATGTTTATAAGATAATTTGTTATGATTTGATGAATCTAGGTGGCTAAAAGTGGTTTAAAGAAGAGTGAGGGGGATGCCATTTTATAAGTGGGGGGAGGGACACCCCTTAAATATTTAAAATGATTGAAATATTTTTAAATAATATTCATGGAAAAGCATTACATAAATAATTAAATATTGATAATATGGTTAAAGGTGTCTAAATAAGTTTATAAAATAGAATTTAAACATGTTTATATGTAATATTACACATATATATTAGTCTAATCCCCCAGTAAACCCATTTTAACCATAACAATTGTATTAAAATTTTACTATTTTTACTATTAGTTATGACCAAAAAATTAAATTAGTTTTATTACTAAAAAATCTCAGGCCCAAGAAAAACTGCCTAGTCCCTCAAATTTATTAAATAATAAAGATTGAAAATTACAAAAGGTTAAAACAAGAAAGAAACATACCCGACAGCAGAGGAAAATCAAAAAGGATCATAATCTTCACTAACAACACCATCTGAGAACTCATCCAGATTAGCCGAATCCAATTCAGATTGTAGAGCATATTGATTGAGAATTTTGATGTATTTCTCCCGTAGATGTAGCTGCCCTAAGGTAAAAGGCTCGCGAGATGTTTGCTTACTAACCCATCCACTTTTTTGGTTCATATCTTTCCATTTTGAGTCCCTGATAGAGGACTTAGTAGATACAGTCTTCAGAAGGTTAGAGTAATCTTTCCTTGGTTTCCTCTTTGGTGGAACAATAAATACCCCAACACTTTCATTTCCTATCTTCTCCCCGCTCCTGAGAATGTCACTGTATAATGCTTTGGACTAATTCTTTGGACTGCAACTGTTATTCTATTTATCATAATCAGAGGCACCCCCACTTACCTGACACAATCACAGACACATACATCCTATGAGGACCTTCATGCACTGAACCATTTCCCTTCAAAGAAGATTTACTATTCCCATCCATAGAAGACTGTTTATTCTCATCCATAGGTGTCAATAATTGATTATTCTCCCCATAAACATTACCTTTACAACTTACTTCTGCATTATTATTATGCCTGGTGGCGTTAAGAGCACCTAAATGCTTATCAATGTAGCCTTTCTGCATTCCTCTTTACTCAGGATGCGACTCCTCAGGTCCCGTAGACTCCTTCCTACCCAATTCCATCTCCAATTAAATTAGTTTTATTAAATAATATTAATTATGATTATTCTATATAAGGAATACATTTTATATGATTCGATTTATATAAGTGTTAGAAATTAATTTATGTTTAAAAAACAAAAATTCCAATGAAAAACAATTTTCATAAAAATGAATTTTTTTAAGTATAAAATTATTTTTATACTAAAATTAAGAATAATTTTGGTTAAAAATATATTAATTCAATTATAAATATTGAAAAATTAACTAATTATGTTTTAAAATAAATTTAAAACCAAATGGGTCTTTTTAAATTCTTGAATTGAAAAGAAATTTTTCTATAAAATTGATATTTTTTCAATATTCGCTAAAAAATTAGTCTTTTAAGAAAAATCCCAAAAATATCAACATAAGATAATTTTAATATAATGATTTAAAACATTATATCTTATTTATAAAATAAAATTTATCAAATAGGTATAAATGTTTTATAACATCCATGCACAAAATACAAAAAAACAATTTTTTAAGGAAACATATTTTTGAAGCATAAAATGGATTTAATGAAATTGTGTACTTATTTATTATAAATTAATAAATATATTTAATTTTAATAAAACCTTCATAAATATTTTTCAGAAAGTGTTTAATAATATTCAAAAGCACCTATCCAATTACTTGGTTATAAAGTTTTACTATATCAGAGTTTATTTAGACTTGGTGTTGCGAGTAAAATAAGCTATCAAATACTTCATGTTTATTTAAAAGGAATATATATATATATATGTGTGTGTGTGTGTGTGTGTGTGTAACATACCATGTAAATAAAGAATATAAAATTTTCATATTTATTAAAATTTGTGAATTAAATATTATTTTTACTTTAAATAGGATGATATGTTTGATGGCGTACCCGATACGCAACAACGGGTTTTCTTTGAAATCTTATGTTGCACATAATGTTGAGTCATACTAAAAAATAATAATATAGTATTATTTTAAATGGTAGTTAAATACTAGCCATTATATTCGCGGGAATGGACATAACTAACTACAATATGAATATACATGTTTTTTAAATATTTTTACATTTATCAGATAAATTTTAGCAGCTTAAAATAAGAAAGAATCTAATTTTAAGCATAAATACTTTAATATTCATTAAAAAGTCGATTTACCACCTTTTGATGGAGAACCCTCTTTAAATATAGTTTTGGTCACTTTTATATGTTATATTTAACAAAATAATATTCTTCAATAGAATCACGACATCAAAATTTACTTTGGATGAAATTTTGGTATTTTTCTAATAAAGTTCATTTTTTATGAATAGTGAAATATACTGTATTTTAATTCAAAACTGAATTTTAATCTAATTTATTTATATGGATATATTATCTTTATAAATGGTTTTAAAGTATAATTAGATTATATTTTTACTATTTAATCCAATGTTGGTTATTAGAAGTAATTTTACTTTGAAATTGGACATAAATAAGTGTCAATATTTTGATGGTTATTATTTCTTAAAAACACGAATTTTTTGTTTTGATATTGGGAATTAATTCTAAATTAATTTCTGCCACTTATGTGTTTTGAATTTGGAAAAATAAATCCCATATTTGGAATTAGGATCTCAAAAATGTGTAAAAATGTATCTTTTATTTTTAGACATTATGAATATTTACTACAGTAAAAAATTTATTTACCATGGTTAAATGGTAAATATGGAAAATAAGGGTAAATTTTTTTATTATAATAATATTAAATTACCCTAACATGTGTCCTAATATTATTGGTTGATACATTTCCGACCATGGGCATCCTTGAGTTGATTTTGGGACCCCATAGATCCACTTGGGAGTGATAATGCACTTTATATTAATTAATTTAAAGTAAAGACAAAAATGAATTAAACATATATCTTTTAGTAAATCAATTCTTAGATGGAGTTATACAAGTTATCTCTTAGACTATAAATATTCATTTGAAATATAAAAATATTTCCTACATCATTATATTTTTTTATAATTTTTAGACATCAAATAAATAAAAATATTTAAGACACAATGATGAGTGTTTAACTCATTAATGAATGATTTAAATAAATAAGATTATAATGATTAAAAAAATATCAAAAACCAGTACAATTATTATTGGATGATTTTATTTAAAACATGAGTCATATTATCTTTTACTTTAATAAGTTTTGGACCTTTAGAAACCGAATATCATTATATAATAAAATAATATTTTAAAAATTTCTATAGAGCCCCTCCTCCCCCTTAAAAAATACATCACTTCTAACCCATTAATCACACTTCACCAGACCCTTTTATTGTCCAAAATCTTCCCAATTAATATCCCTACATTTTTCTACTCATCCTATAAGACTTACCTTAGGAATAAGGCACTTAAAGTAAACCTTTTGGTTCAAACCAAAGGGAGTTACCTGATTTAAAGGTAACATATTCTATTAAGTTATTTTATATTATTTAACTTCTCCAACCCCATAACTCTTTTTATTCCTTTATTTTATAAAAAAAACAGTATCATAAATATACTAGGTTGTTTTTATGAGAAGTATTCTAACTACACTTACACACACCTTCATATAATGGTTAAAGAACATACTGTTTCTGTGGACGGTGAACTACTGTCTCACGAAATGATGATTGTTCAATTATCTCCTACCACCTCTAATGATGTCCATTATGATGACACTATATTTATATGTTATATATATTATATTTATATTGTTTCTATACTTATGAATTTTCCATTTATAGAATACCTTTATGGTGTCTGTAGTGGGTAAACGCGATAATTTTATTTGAGGAAGTGCGGACTACCGCCCCCTCAAAGTGATATGACTCGTTCATACCATTTGTGAAATGTATAAAGGATTAAGATAATTAAATTATATATGATATTATAATGGAATTATAATATAACTATTTATAATTATGTTTTCATTCCATTAAATATGAAACAAAAATGAAAGTAGCGTTCATGCATACGTATGACTTACCGTCTCTATGAAAGGTGCATTTCATTTCCTATCTCCAAATGTTATGTACTATTATAAATACATATATATACTGGATATATATGATATATATGACATCTAAATCATGAATATAATTCTAGAGATAATGGAATTTCAACCACATGAGCAATTTATAATTATAACAAGTTCATTTTTAACTCCAGTTCCGAACATCCACAAAATGTCCGATATGAACTCAAATAATTAACTAATTATTATAGCAATGCAATAATTGATATAAAAGGAATAATAAACTTAAAAAATTTTCTTAATAAAATATAAATTAACTTTATTTTATTATTCAGGAAATTAAAGAATGATCGAGTCAAGTCGGGCATGAGGTAAGGGGTTTCTTCTCTCACTTTTAATTCTGTGAGATTTCCATTGTTCACTACTTATTTATTGCATGTGGTGTATTGTGTACTAAAATTTGATATATATTATCATGATTATATTTATATTCATGGTATTTTGTGATCCATTTTGTGGTTATTAACTTTTATTCTTACGACTCGATTAATTACAACGTGGTAAGGGGTTTTCATCTCACTTTTTATTCCCATGAGATTCATGCTATATTTCCTACTATTTCATTCAGTGTGGTGTATGTACTTCCCATGATTGTATTATTTATATAATATAATTTAATTTATGGGTATTTAAATCTTCATTGTATGATCCTTCTTTCATGTGGTGTATGTTTCATAAGTTACCAAATCAGTAAGGTAACTTTTTAACCTAATTTCCATTCCTTGGGTTAATATTCTAATTCATAATTATGTCATGCTATGATTATGTGTGGAATCAATGTTTATTTATTTAGGTTTTAGTTTCCACTCCCCTTTGTGTAGATATAATTTTATACACATAATTACTCCATTTATAAATTCTCAAGTCATCGATATAAACTTGATAAGAGTAATTTTAACTCAATTTCCGTTCATTTAGTTAAACATCCCAGTCATTGGTGTTGTTTTTACAAAAAATAGGTGTGAATGTTCTTTGATTTATTTACACTTAATATCCAATAATATTGAGTGTATTTATATTTATCACACATTATTATGTAATTGATTTATCCTTAATCTAAGGATACAGTTTTTATAAGCAACTTCGTCTCAATCTCATTTCATTGAGGCATGTTTTGTTTTATACATGAATTTATTTTATATGGTGTATAAAAAAACTTGACTTCTCATTTAATTCAAAAAGAATATTTTTCTATGAGTTGTTTTACTAAATGACAAAAGGAATGTTTCTTTATAACGTATGTGGTGACAACTACCTTTTACACCGCTGCGAGTATTATTTGATCTATGGATTCCTTAACAAGCCATAATGTTTTTATAAGGAAAATAAATAACATATATTCTTTTACGTATTTTGGTATTGAAAATGGTTTTGATATTGGATTTTTTATGTCAATATATTCAAATGATAAATTGTTATTGAAATGTAGAAATGTTATATTTCATTTATTTTTGTTTTATGTGTTTTGAATATGTTATGGTTCTTGTACATTGTTTACGTATATGGGTGGTTCCATGATAAACCTAGGGCGAGTGAGCTTGAGATAACTCTCCAATGCATTGGGTAACGTGACAAAGGTAAACGTTAATGTTTCTCCTAAGAGATTTAGGGAATATACTGTGATGGGTATTCCAACGTAACTCCCTATGTAGATGTGATAGCTATAGTGTAAGTATGTTTTTTATGCCACAAGTTACCTTTATGATTTATTATTTCTGTGTGTTATTCATAAATCTTATGATTTCATAAGGTATGTTATGATTGAAAAGTATGGTTTCATTGAATTTTATTTATTTACGGGCTAATGTTTTATTTCCTTATTTTACAACCCTTTCTGAGCTTTTTTTTTCTCATCCCAAGTTTTTGAAATGTTTTTCACAGGACATAAAGTAAAATAGGGTCATGGATGGGATCAAGGAAAGGTCATATTATCTAAAACATGGAACTAGACATGTTTCTTTTTAAGAGTTTTTATTTAAAAAAATGGATACTGAGTAGTAGTTCTACATGTAATTTTCAAGTTGATATGTAAAAGTTATGGCCTAATTATATAAAACTCTAAACATGAAAAGATCCTTAATGTGAATTATTTATTTAATTCAAGGTTATGTAATGTTTTAAGGCCAGGTCCATATAGTTGGTATAAGAGGGAGGTTTAGACAACTTTAGAGATTATGAGTTTTCATTAAACACATGGTTAGTCCCTATTTGTATTATTTCAGTTAAATCATTGTTTTAAAAAATTTTCAGATCAAGAAAAGTTGGTTACAAATGGAAGGAGGAGGATATAAAATGACATTCCTTTCTCCTCCTAATGACATGCTTGTAATAATTATTACAAATTCATGTTCAGATGATTGTGAAACTGTTTCTAGCATACAACTCACTTGCAAGTAGTTGTTTGAGATATCAAACACCTCCACTATACCTCGATATCTTTGTGGATCATGGGTTGTATTTAATCAAATACTATTTTCTCAATATTCTCATATTTTCAATAAATGTAAATATTAGCAAAGAATTTTCAAATATTTACCTCATCACAATATTTTGAAGCATATTATGATTTTGAAAAAGGTGCTGAAGAAGGAGACCCTTGTGTAACCTATTTATATTTTCTTTTAAAATATAGTGTCTCATCACATATATATGGTATTTTAAAAGGACCATTGATTGAAAGTTTCAACTCAAATTCGGCCTGACAGTTTTATTAGAATCGTGTTTTACCAGATTTTTTGAAATTATATGTCATACATGATTATTTTCCGAAACTGTTTTTCTGTGGACACCCATATAACCCAAGTTATACAAGGTGTATTTGGATGAAGGAAGCAAATGATTTTGAAGTATATCTAAATCATTGTTTCAATGAATAAACCTTCTAATTATGTGAACAAGATGATGATGAAACCATATGGACACCATGATCAAGGTATTATGTTCTTTCTATTGGGAATAGTTTTATTTTATCATATGGATGTGAAAAAAATGACAATATATAAGATGTTGAGGTCTTAATGTATTGGGATGAAAATGAAAGGTATAAGAAAACCTTTGAGGTTAAAACATGTTAGGGATATTTTTGAGTTTTATAAAAAGGGAAACCCATAAGATGGGTAACGACCCATCGTGTCCGGCAAGGCACTACAAGAAAACTGCCGTTTAGCGGCGGTTTTTTCGTGGCGGTTTTTAAAATCGCCGAGAAATGCGTTTTAGGTCGCCATTTCGCGGAGGTTTTTAAACCGCCATGGAATGCCAATTTATTTATTTATTTATTTATTTTTAATTTTATTTGAGGATTAGCGGCGGTTTTTTAAAAAACCGCCGTGAAATAGCGGCGGTTTCGGTAAAACCGCCGCGAAATGAAATGAAAAAATAAAAAAACACGAGAAACCCAGAAATCACTAAAACGACCATAACTTTTGATATGGGCATCCATTGAATTGCCACGACCAGTCAAATCAAAGATCATGAAGAGATATAGAGGAACATATAATCAAAACCATGAGACGGTCTAAGGTGCGGAAGATATTAGAGTTATAAGAAAGTTGAAAAAAGTTCTCCAACTTCAAACGACCATAACTTTCGCTCCAGGTGTCCGTTTGGGCTCTACCACATATCAAATCGAAGCCAGCGAATAGATATACGCACTAGTTCGACAAAAGAATATATCTATCATGTTTTTCGACCCCAAAAACCCCTCTGAAGGCCTATAAAACCCCATTTCCGTCACCGGTGTCCCGTCGAACTTGTCTTCAAACGGACCTAACTTTCGATCCGCATGTCAGTTCGGCCTCCTCCACCTGCCAGATCATAGCTCGTTCCATGAGCTTCAGTTTGACTGGTCGTGGCACCCACATTCACTCCTAGATCATATGTTATGACCTTTTTAGTGGGTATAGGGTTTGTTATGTTTTTCAATGCCTCGTTTCTAGCACCCGTTCCCCGTCAGCTTTTTTTTAAATGGTCATAACTTCCGATCCGCCTGTCCATTCAGACTCTTTCACCTTTCAGGTCGAAGATCGTTTTAGGATCTTTGATTTGACAATTCGTGGATCTAAAACAGACTCTCGGATCATACGTTATCTCTGTTAATGTGAGTCCAATGTGTTTGTCTCTTTATGACCGTTTTGACGGGTTTTAACGGTTGCTCCATTTATTATTGTTTATTTGGGTTTTCATGACTTGTTATCTTTATCAATGGTTTTTTATGGGTTATTATGATGATTATGTTGAATTATTAAGGAGTTTTCCAGAGTTGTCATGAGTTTTCATGCGTTCTCATTCTTTCTAATGCCTCATTCTTCATATGCTTCTCCATCCTTTTTCATGCGTTTTCATGATTTTTCATCCTTTATCACGTCTTTTCATACTTTTCCATGTGTTTCCTTTATTATTTATTATTTATTATCTATAATATACTTTAATTTATTTATTATCTATTATTTATAACTGGTTATTTATTATTTATTATTTATTATTTATATTTATTAATTATTTATGTTTATTTATTATTTATTATTTATTATTTATATTTATTTATTAGTTATTATTTATCAGTTATTATTTATTATTTATTATTTATTATTTATATTTATTTATTATTTATTAATTAATATTTATATTTATTTATTATTTATTATTTATACTTATTTATTATTTATTATTTATATTTATTTATTATTTATTATTTATTATTTATTATTTATTATTATTTATTTATTATTTATTATTTATTATTTATTATTATTTATTTATTTATTATTTATTATTTATTATTTATATTTATTTATTTATTATTTATTACTTATTCTTTATTACTTATTATTTATTATTTATTATTCATTATTGATTATTTATTATTCATTATTTACTATTTATTATTTATTATTTATTATTTATATCTATTATTTATTATTTATTATTTATTATTTATATCTATTATGTATTTATTATTTATTATTTATTATTTATTATTTATTATTTATTATTTATTATTTATATTTATTAATTATTAATTATATTTATTAATTATTATTTATTATTTATTAATTATTAATTATTATTTATATTTAGTAATTATTTATGTTTATTTATTATTTATTATTTATTATTTATTATTTATTATTTATTATTTATATCTGTTATGTATTTATTATGTATTATTTATTATTTATTATTTATTATTTATTATTTATTATTTATTATTTATTATTTATATTTATTTATATTTATTTATTATTTATTATTTATTATTTATTATTTCTTATTTCTTATTTATTATTTATTATTTATTATTTATTATTTTTTATTTATTATTTATTATTTATTATTTATTATTTATATTTATTAATTATTTATGTTTATTTATTATTTATTATTTATTATTTATTATTTATTATTTACATTTATTATTTATATTTATTAATTATTTATGTTTATTTATTATTAATTATTAATTATTAATTATTTATATTTATTTATTATTTATTATTTATTATTTATATTTATTTATTATTTATTATTTATTATTTATTATTTATATTTATTTATTATTTATTATTTATTATTTATTATTTATATTTATTTATTATTTATTATTTATTATTTATTATTTATTATTTATATTTATTTATTATTTATTTTTTATTATTTATTATTTATTATTTATTACTTATTATTTATTATTTATTATTTAATATTTAATATTTAATATTTAATATTTATTATTTATTATTTATATTAATTTATTATTTATATTTATTAATTATTATTTATATTTAATAATTATTTATTATTTATATTTATTTATTATTTATTATTTATATTTATTTAGTATTTATTATTTATTATTTATTATTTATTATTTATATTTATTTAATATTTAATATTTAATATTTATTATTTATATTTATTTATTATTTATTATTTATTATTTATTATTTATATTTATTTATTATTTATTATTTATTATTTATTATTTATTATTTATATTTATTTATTATTTATTATTTATTATTTATATTTATATTTATTTATTTATTATTTATTATTTATTATTTATTATTCATTATTGATTATTTATTATTCATTATTTTCTATTTATTATTTATTATTTATTATTTATATCTATTATCTATTATTTATTATTTATTATTTTTATCTATTATGTATTTATTATTTATTATTTATTATTTATTATTTATTATTTATTATTTATTATTTATTATTTATTATTTATTATTTATTATTTATTATTTATTATTTATATTTATTAATTATTTATGTTTATTTATTATTTATTATTTATTATTTATTATTTATTATTTATATCTATTATGTATTTATTATTTATTATTTATAATTTATAATTTATTATTTATTATTTATTATTTATTATTTATTATTTATTATTTATTATTTATTATTTATTATTTATTATTTATTATTTATTAATTATTTATGTTTATTTATTATTTATTATTTATTATTTATTATTTATTATTTATTATTTATTTTTTACATTTATTATTTATATTTATTAATTATTTATGTTTATTTATTATTAATTATTAATTATTAATTATTAATTATTTATATTTATATATTATTTATTATTTATTATTTATATTTATTTATTATTTATTATTTCTTATTTATTATTTATATTTATTTATTTATTATTTATTATTTATTATTTATTATTATTGAGTTTATATCTATTATTTATGTATTATTTGTTTTTTCAATTAATATATATAAGTATATTAAATTCTGTTTATTAACCACATGGCGAGCTTGCTGGAGTGGTAAAGTCTTTGAAAAATATGCAAGAGGTTAGGGGTTCAAATCTCACCAAACGCAGAATTTCTTTATATTGCATGGGCATGCATGTGCATGTTCCTGGGATGTGCATGCATGAATAAATAAAGAAAATAAAGAAAATAAAGAAAATAAAGAAAATAAAGAAAATAAAGAAAATAAAGAAAATAAAGAAAATAAAGAAAATAAAGAAAATAAAGAAAATAAAGAAAATAAAGAAAATAAAGAAAATAAAGAAAATAAAGAAAATAAAGAAAATAAAGAAAATAAAGAAAATAAAGAAAATAAAGAAAATAAAGAAAATAAAGAAAATAAAGTAAATAAAGAAAATAAAGAAAATAAAGTAAATAAAGAAAATAAAGAAAATAAAGAAAATAAAGTAAATAAAGAAAATAAAGTAAATAAAGAAAATAAAGAAAATAAAGAAAATAAAGAAAATAAAGTAAATAAAGAAAATAAAGAAAATAAAGTAAATAAAGAAAATAAAGAAAATAAAGTAAATAAAGAAAATAAAGTAAATAAAGAAAATAAAGTAAATAAAGAAAATAAAGAAAATAAAGAAAATAAAGAAAATAAAGAAAATAAAGAAAATAAAGAAAATAAAGTAAATAAAGAAAATAAAGAAAATAAAGTAAATAAAGAAAATAAAGTAAATAAAGAAAATAAAGAAAATAAAGTAAATAAAGTAAATAAAGTAAATAAAGAAAATAAAGAAAATAAAGAAAATAAAGAAAATAAAGAAAATAAAGTAAATAAAGAAAATAAAGAAAATAAAGAAAATAAAGAAATTAAATTAAATAAAGAAAATAAAGAAAATAAAGAAAATAAAGAAAATAAAGAAAATAAAGAAAATAAAGAAAATAAAGAAAATAAAGAAAATAAAGAAAATAAAGAAAATAAAGAAAATAAAGAAAATAAAGAAAATAAAGAAAATAAAGAAAATAAAGAAAATAAAGAAAATAAAGAAAATAAAGAAAATAAAGAAAATAAAGTAAATAAAGTAAATAAAGTAAATAAAGTAAATAAAGTAAATAAAGTAAATAAAGTAAATAAAGTAAATAAAGTAAATAAAGTAAATAAAGTAAATAAAGTAAATAAAGTAAATAAAGTAAATAAAGTAAATAAAGTAAATAAAGTAAATAAAGTAAATAAAGTAAATAAAGTAAATAAAGTAAATAAAGTAAATAAAGTAAATAAAGTAAATAAAGTAAATAAAGTAAATAAAGTAAATAAAGTAAATAAAGTAAATAAAGTAAATAAAGTAAATAAAGTAAATAAAGTAAATAAAGTAAATAAAGTAAATAAAGTAAATAAAGTAAATAAAGTAAATAAAGTAAATAAAGTAAATAAAGTAAATAAAGTAAATAAAGTAAATAAAGTAAATAAAGTAAATAAAGTAAATAATGGTTGAAATTTTATTTTGGATATGTTTTTATTGTAGAAATATGAAGATTTGGTTTATTTATGGAAATGATTAACCTATCATGGAGAATATGTAATTAGGTTAATTACTTTTTAGTATGAGACTTTAATAGTAACTGATTATATTTGGAGATAAATGTTAAAAATTATCTTGGAAAATTATGTGATTAAATCCTTCTGAGATTTGGGTTTCAATCTTATTTTGGATTACTTTGAAGAATTTTATGGACATTTGTTTATTGAATGTTCTTTGTTGATCTTTGGGTATTTTTTGACAAAATTTTGAGATTATGAGTACTTTTTCTTTGTATAAAGTATTATCCTTTTGGGGATTATCTGATCTTGTACTAACCAATTTTGGTTTTGGTTAATGTCTAAAGATATGGAAAAAATATAGTTCCTCTTTTGTGGATTATGTGATTCTCTAGAAGTTTATTTTATCACTTTCAATGTGAAAAAGTTATCTTAAATACTCATCATTTGGAGAAAACATGAGTTTGTTGTAGAAATATAGTAAAGGATGAAAGTCAACATGAAAAGTAAGTATATTTCCTTATGTTCTTATTCAGGCTCTTAAATAAATTCCTCAACTTTATGCAATGTAAATTAAAACAAAAACATTTTTCGTTAAATTTTCCTACTGGAGAATCAAATACCATTTAACCCATCACAAGTTTGTTATTTTCTGGTGGTTAAATTTCTCCTAATCATGTTTTCTACCACTCTCAATCAAAACTTGATGGTTTGTTTCTCTTCCATATCCATGTTTTTCTACATGGAATCCTAGTATGGACTATCTCAGGTGACCTTTGTATTTCTTTTTCTTTCTTTTAAAGTGATATTTTTATTGACTCTATTTCCAATTTGGGACTTTCAATGAAGTTTCCAAGACCAATTTTAAAATTACGAGGATGCAATTTCCAAAAGAGGGGAATGATGTAACATCCTAGGTAAATAAAGAATATAAAATTTTCATATTTATTAAAATTTGCAAGTTAAATATTAATTTTACTTTAAAGGGTATGCTATGGTCGATGGTATACCTAATACACAACAATAAGTTTCTTTGAAATATTTTGTTGCACACAATATTGAGTCATACTGAAAAATAATAATATAATATTATTTTAAATGGTAGTTAACGCCTAGAAGTTGTATTGGTGGGAATGGATAGAACTAACTACAATATGAATATACATGTTTGTTAAATGTTTTTACATTTATCCAATAAATTTTGGAGGCTTAAAATAAGAAAGAATATGATTTTAAGCATGAATACTCTAATATTCATTAAAAGGTCGATTTACCGCCTTTTGATGGAGAACCCTATTTAAATCTAGTTTTAGTCACTTTTATATGTTCTATTTCACAAAATAATATTATTCTTTAGAATCAGGACATCAAAATTTACTTTGGATAAAATTTTGGTATTTTTTTGATCACGTTCATTTTTTATGAATAGTGAAAATACAGTATTTTAATTCAAAACTGCCTTTTAATCTAATCTATTTATATGGTTATATTATCTTTATAAATGATTTTAAAGTATAATTATATTATATTTTTACTATTTAATCCAATTTTGGTCATTTTAAGTAATTTTACTTTAAAATTGGACATAAATAAGTGTCAATATTTTGATAGTTATTATTTCTTAAAAACACGTTTTTTGTTTTGACAGCGGGAATTAATTTTAAATTAATTTCTGCCACTTTTGTGTTTTGAATTTGAAAAAATGGATTCCATATTTTGAATCAGGATGTCCAAATTGTGTAAATATGTAACATTTATTTTCATACATTATGAATATTTACTTTAGTAAAAATGTTATTTACCATGGTTAAAGGGTAAATCTGGTAAATAAGGGTAACAAAATATTATTATAATAATATTAAATTATCCTAACATGTGTTATAATCATATTGGTTGATACATTTCTGACCATGGGAATCCTTGGGTCAATTTTAGGACCCCATGGAGCCACTTAGGAGTGATAATGACACTTTATATTAATTAATTAAAAGTAAAGACAAAAATGACTTAAACATATATCTTTTTGTAAATAAATTCTTATGTGAGGAAATATAAATTATATCTTAGAATATAAATATTCATTTGAAATATAAAAATATTTCCTACATCATGATATTTTTTTATAATTTTTAGACATCAAATAAATAAAAATATTTATGACACAATAATGATGCAATGTTTACCTCATTAATGAATGCTTTAAATAAATAAGATTATAAAGATTAAAAAAATATCCAAAACCTGTCCAATTATTATTGTATGATTTTATTTCTAACATGAGTCATCTTATATTATACTTTAATAAGTTTTGGACCTTTAAAAACCGAAAATCATTATATAATAAAATAATATTTTTAAACATTCCTAAAGAGCCCCTCCTCCCCCTTATATAAATACATCACTTATAAACAATTCCTTACACTTATCAAGCCCCATTTCTCATCCAAAATCTTCCCAATTAATCTCCCTACATCCCTCTACACATCTTAGAATCCTTACCTTAGGAATAAGGCACTTTAAGTAAACATTTTGGTTCAAACCAAATGGAGTTACCTGATTTAAAGGTAACATCTTCTGTTAAGTTCTTTTATTTTATTTTACTTCTCCAACCCCCTAAACTCTTTGTATTACTTTATTTTATAAAAAACATAGTATCATAAATATACTAGGTTGTTTTTATGGGAATTATTATAACTACACTTACACACACCTCCATCTAATGGTTAAATAACATACTATTTTTGTGGACAGTGAACTACTTCCTCACGAAATGATGATTGTTCAATTATCTCCTACCACCTCTCATGGTGGAAAATATGATGAAACTGTATTTATATAGGATATATATTATATTTATATTGTTTCTATTCTTCTATATTTTCCATTTATATAATTCCTTTATGGTTTATATAATGGATAAACATGATAATTTCATTTGAGGAAGTTCAGACTACCGCCCCCTCAAAGTGACATGACTCGTTCATACCATATGTGGAATTTATAAAGGATTAATATAGTTAAATTATATGTTATATTATACAGGAATTATAATATTACAATTTATCATTATGTTTTCATTACATTAAATATGAAACAAAAATGAAAGTAGCGTTCATGCGTACGTACGACTTACATTCTCCATAAACGGTGCATTTCATTTCTTATATCCAAATGTAATGTAATATTATAAATAAATATATATAATGGATATATATGATATATATGATATATTAATCATGAATATAATTCTATATATAATGGAATTTCAAGCACATGGACAATTTATAATTATAACAAGTTCATTTTTAACTCCAGTTCCGAACATCGACAAAGTGTCCAATATGAACTCAAATAATTAACTAATTGTTATAGCAAGGAAATAATTAATATAAAAGGAATAATAAACTTTAAAAAAGTTCTTAATAAATTATAAATTATATTTATTTTATTATTTAGGATATTAAATAATGATCGAGTCAAGTCGGGCATGAGGTAAGGGGTTTCTTATCTCACTTTTAATTCTGTGATATTTCTATTGTTCACAACTTATTTATTGAATGTGGTGTATTTTATACTTCCATTTGATATATATTATCATGATTATATTTATATTCATGGTATTTTGTGATCTAATTGGTGGTTATTAACTCTTGGTCTTACGACTCGATTGATTACAACGTGGTAAGGGGTTTTCATCTCACTTTTTATTCCCGTGAGATTCATGCTATATTTGCCACTACTTCATTTTGTGTGGTGTATGTACTTCCCATGATTATATTCATTGTATAATATAATTTAATTTATGGGTATTTAAATCATCATTTTATGATCCTTATTTCATGTGGTGTATGTTTCATAAGTTACCAAATCATTAAGGGAACTTTTTAACCTAATTTCCATTCCTTGGGTTAATCTTTTAATTCTTAATTATGTCATGCTATGATTATGTGTGGAATCACTGTTTATTTATTTATTTTGTAATTTACACTCCCCTTTGTGTGGATATACTTTTTATACACATAATCACTCCATTGATAAAATCTCAATTCATCTATATGAACTTGATAAGAGTAATTTTAACTCAATTTCCATTCATTGAGTTAAACATCCAAGTCATTGGTGTTGTTTTTACAAAAAATATGTGAGAATGTTCTCTGATTGATTTACACTAAATATAAAATCATATTTAGTGTATTTATATTTTTTAAACATTATTATGTAATTGATTTATCCTTAATCTAAGGATATAATTTTTATAAGGGACTTTGTATCAATCTCCTTTTATTGGGGAATATTTTGTTTTATACATGACTTTCTTTTATACGGTGTATAAAAAAATTTGACTTCTCATTTCATTTAAAAGGAATATTTTTCTATGAGGTGTTTTACTAAACAACAAAAATAATGTTTCTTTTTAACGTAGTCAGCGACAACGACCTTTTCCGCCGCCGTGAGTATTATTTGATCTATGGCTTCCTTAACAAGACGTAATGTTTTTAAAAGGAAAATAAATACCACATACTCTTTTAGATATTTTGTTATTGAAAATGGTTTTGATAATGTATTTTTTATGTCAATATATTCAAATGATATATTGTGATTGAAATGTGGAAATTTTATATTTCCTTTATGTTTGTTTTATCTGTTATGAATATGTTATGGTTCTTGTGCATTGTTTACGTATACGGGTGGTTCCGTGATAAACCTAGGCCGGGTGAGCTCGAGATATATCTCCTAATCATTGGGTAATGTGAAAGAGGTAAAATTTAATGTTTATCCTAAGAGATTTATAGAATATACTTTGATGGGTATTCCAACGTAACTCCCTATGTAGCTGTGATAGCTACAATGTAAGTATGTTTTGTATACCACACATTACCTTTATGATTTATGATTTCTATGTGTTATTCTTAAATATTATGATTTCATAAGGTATATTATGATTGAAAAGTATGGTTTCATTGAATTGTATTTTTTGATGGGCTAATGTTTTCTTTCCTTATTTTATAACCCTTACTGATCTTTTTTGTTCATCCCAAGTTTTGGAAATGTTTTTCAGAGGACATAAAGTGGAATAGGGTCATGGATGGGGTCAAGGAAAAGTCATGTTGTCTAAAACATGTAACAATACATATTTCTTTTTAAGGGTTTTTATTTTAAAAAATTGATATTGAGTAGTAGTGTGTACATGTAATTTTCAAGTTGATATGTAATAGTTATGGATTAATTCTCTAAAACTCTAAACCTAAAAAGATCCTCAATGTGAATTATTAATTTAATTCAAGATTATGTAATGTTTTAAGGCTATGTCCCTATAATATATATATATATATATATGTAATCTCAAGGTGTTAAATTCTAACCCCCTTAAAATGATTTTTTTCCATAAAAAATTCAATTACTCAAACACAAAAAATGAGGACATCTCTCTTTCATTACATTCTCAAGATCCCATGTAGCTTTTTCAAATTTTTGATTCCTCTAGAGAACTTTAACAATGTGAATAGTCATGTTCCATAGAAATTTATCTATACAATAAAATATTTAAACCATTTTTTCTTAATAGTAAAGATCATGATACAATCAAAAAACCATTGAGTTTAGTATATATGAAGGATTGAGTATGTACTTCCTTAGGGGAGATACATGGAACACATTGTGAATTTAAGGGAGGTTTGGTGGAAGTGAAAAATAATAAGAAACCATACCTGATCTATCAAGAATATCAAAAGGGCCAATAAAACTAGGGATAAACTTTTCATTCTTTCCAAATCTCAGAACATTCTTCCATGGATAAATTCATAGGAATACATTTTAAATAACTTTTAATTTTAGACATCATAGATGATTATCAATATAACTTTTATATAAAATCTAAGATTCCTTGATTCTCTATTGAAGGGATATAACCTTCCCTACCATTTAATTGGATAACACAAGTCCCCATAACATCAATTATACAACTTCATCCAAGAATGTTGGAGTTATGTACTTCCTTCCATAAAAGGTATTAATAATTATACATATGAATACTCTAGTTGAATATATTATTATAAGATAATTCGGTAAGAGTAAGGAGTTGATCCCAACCACCTTTGAAATTAAGAGACAATGACCTTAAAATATCCTCTATAGTTTGAATGTACCTCTCAAAATGAGCATCTATTTAGGGATGATACGAAATATTGAAACACAACTCCATATCAATATCTTTCTAAAGACTTCAAAATAACTATGAGATAAAACTCATATCAAATTTATATATAATTTAATTTTCTATTGCATGAAAACTTACTAGTTCTTTAATGTATATCCTATTAATATAATCAAGGGAGAAACCTTCTCTGATATTAATGATGTGTGATGACTTTATAAGATGATCAACTATAAATAAAATAGGATTGTTCCCTTTAGATGTTTTGGGGATCCAAAGAATAAAATCCATGATAATTTTTTCACATTTCAAATATAGTATGGGTAATGGTTGTAACATCCCCTTATATTTTTATCTATTAAAATTAACTTGATGACTTACCAAGAACCAAGATACATACACTACAATATCTATTTTCTTATTTTCTAACTAGAAATAAACTTTTAGATATCTATCAATTTTCATACTTCAAGGATGAATAAATAATGATGAGCTATGATGTTCTTCTAGTAGATCCTTCCTCAAGTAAAGTATTTATGGGACACATACTCAGTTCTTAAATCTTATCATTCTATAACAATCAAGGCTGAACTCAAAAATATTTTTCAATATCTTTTTTAGCTCTACATCTTCCTTATGTGTCTTCTTAATCTTCACATGGATAGACGGTTTAACACTCATTTGAGAAAGATAATATTTTCCACTTAATTTAATATTTCAATATCCAACCTTTTAAAATTAATAAATATTTTATCTTTTGTGGTCCTCATTATAGAAAAGATAACATGATCCTTTCATATTAGAGCATTGGAAACCTTATTCACCTACCCTGGGTTGTAATTTATTGACCAATCATAATACTTAATGAAATAAAAATATCTTATTTAGAGAATATTTAACAGTTTATTTGTTAATATATACATTAAAATTTTATGATCAGTATATATGTCAAAGATTTAATCATAATGATAACGCCTCTATATATTTAATTCCAAAATTAACATAGCTAAATCCTTATCATGAGTTGTGTAATTTTTATCATGAAAATTCAATTAGATTGAGGTGCATGATATCACCATATCTTCTTACTTGAGGATGCATCCCGGTCCATTTTTTAATACATCACTATAAATCACTATCCCTTCTCCACAATAGGGTAGTGCATCACAAGTTTACTAACAAACCTTCTTTTCAGCTCCTTGAAATTTTTCTCACATTAATCTGTCCAAAGGAACTTGAATCACTTCAATGTTAACTTTCTGAGTAGATTAGATAGATGTGAGAAATTAACAACAAATAATTGATGATATCCAGTGAAACAAATAAAAAATAGATATCTTAGTCACCATGGTTAGTATAGTCCAATGATAAATAAATTATTTCTATGATGGATCCATTGATATACCCTCACATGAGGTTATATGAGAAGAAAATGAAACTTAATGCCGATAAAATTCACACTTGGTAAAATTTTCAAACATATTCTTCTTCCTTATGATATTTAGTAAAATTATATATTGATATTAATTCTCTTCCTATCTCTTATAATATATAATAATATCATCTATAAAGATTTACAAATATTGATCAAGGTAATATATAAATACCACATTCATTAAATTCATGATGATAATAGGAGAATAAGTATGACATAATGGAATCACTATAAATTCATAGTGTCCATACCTCATACTAAATACTGTCTTGGGCATGTGTTTACTTCTGACCCTCAATTGATAGTATGCATATTAAATATCTATCTTGTTAAAATATTAATCTCCAAATAATTAACCAAACAAATAATCAATATAGGTCATAGGATATATATTCTTGAATTTGATCTTATTCCATTCTATATATTGAATATAGAGTCCCATAAATCCTTATTTATTTATAAAAAATGAATAGGAACAACCCATTTTGATTAACATGACTGAATGAATCCATTACCAAGATTCTATTATAGTTTCTTCTTTAATTCCTGTAACTCAATGGGGCCATTCTATATGGATCCCTTGAAATAGGTTTAGCAATAGGTATGGATTATATTGAAAATAAAACTTCACAATTCATAGGAATACAAGGAAAATATTCCATACAGACATAAAAAACATCTATAAAATAGAAATATCATTGATATTGATTTTATCCCCAACCATATAAGATAAACACCCCTTTTGAATAAGAATGAAGACCCATACAATGGATTCAATTTGCATTGGAAGTTTAAATTTATCATCATACTGATAGAAGACCATAGGTTGGTTTAGAATATATAAGTTTACTTTCATTCATTTGAAATTGAAATAAGATTTATATAAAGAAATAAAATATATTACCAAGATAACATCAAATGAAACTAGAGGGAGAATAATGATATTTTCAAGAATCATATTCCCATAAATATTAATCGGAGAAGAATTATAGACTTGAGGTGTGTTAATTGAACCATTTGTAATTTTCACTATTAATTCAATATCTAATCATTGAGGTGGCATTTTCATACCCTTAGTAAATTCATTAATATAAAAGTGTGGGTAGATCTAGAATCAAATAAGAAGTTCTTAGTTCTAGAGTGGATGGTAAGTCTACCTTTCACCACTTGGTTATTGTAACCCACATTAGTAATAGCGATCATGTGATATTTCCCATTTTTCTCTAGAATTATGAGGTTTTCAACATAAATAATAATCATTATCCTTTGGATTAGAGAACTGGTTAGTATAATGATAATACAAGTAGTATTTTAAACACTATAGTGTGGGTGGTGAACTCTATAATGCTTTCTCTCTATTTGAATCATTAACTTACTTCTTCCCATCACTCTAATATTTGATATCCCAATGAATATCCTTTCCAAAAATAAATGGTTTTACCAATCCCATTAGGAGAATTTGTTCCATATTTATTTCCATAATTTGAGTATAAAGAAGAGATCATCATCTTCCCTTCATGATTTTTATTATTAAAATCATGAGATATATGGGAAAATAAGAATTACATTTTCACCTTGGCAGCACATTGGATGATTTCTTCATATCTACTAAAGTCCCTTATGGATAACACTATTCAAATACATGGTTTTAAGAAACTAAAGAATCTATCAATCTTACTCTCAAGTTAGATGATAATACCAGAATTGGACCTCCCAAATCTTCTAAAATTTTCCTCATAGGTACTAATGGATTCATTATCCTTCAAATTTATCTCAAGGAATTAATTTTCCATTTTCATATGAATAATACGAGAAAGTACTTATTAAAAAATAGCCCTTTAAACTCTTCACACTATATTGAGTCAATTTATTCCATTTCCACATGTTCTTGATAAGAATCTACCATTTTTCTCCTTCACCTTACAAATGATAAAAAATTAAAATAAACTTATCATGTTCCAAACAATGGAAAATGAAAAGTATATTTTTTTAATGGTATGGATCCATTTCTCAAATACTGGTGGATAAGAAAGTGAAGAAAAAGAAGGTGAATGTTTCTTCATGATGGACTCAGTATAACCTTATTCCCTAACTTTCTCATTTAAAAGATTAGCATGATTAAGGTCTTGAGAATGATAGGAAACCAAAGAAATGGGAATTTACATTCCTTCTCCTATAACATTTGGTTGATCCGGAGAACAATAATTTCATTGTCTATCACATTAAGTGATAACAAGATTTCATTGGGTTATAGCTATTGATTAAAACAAAAAATAGTAGTATGAGAAATAATAATCATAGTGAACAATCATATAATCATGAAAAATAATTTATAGGATGTCCAAATCATGTCACTTTCTTTTCAATCTATAACAACTTATCTTTACCCTAATTCATATATGGTTATTATTTACTCAAATCCTTCATACTTAATCATAATGAAAATGTGAATTGATCCAAGAATATACTCTAGGAGTTTCTAGCTAGGGGTGAAGTCTTTAGATAACTCTTTATTCACTTAAAATTATTGATTTAATAACCAATCCACCCTTTTAGGGTTATTACCCATAGGTACACGTGTTCAAAAACTATATCCACTTTATAGTATCCAGAAAGAGATTTATTTTCTAGGAATACTACACACCTTTATTTACCATAATATATGATGTTTTCCTATACTTAGGCTTATCCTAAGTTTTGATACTAATGTTTCCTCATCTTAGTTTCTAATGACAAAAAATACTTGTGATGACACCAACTATAGGGACCCAAGCATTTCATACATAAATACTACATCTTATTAGATGAATATTCATTACATACTTATAATCCATTCCAGAACAATAAAGGTTTAGTGTCTTTGGAAACATGGATTTATGAATAAAAAATACATAAAATATAGATATCATCTTGCACTAGGTTCTTCACAACTAGAACCCTACTTAGACATAATACACATAAAAAAACTTTTCATCATATCATGGGGAAAAGGAAACATAAGAAAGGGTGAGCTTAGATTCCTAGTAAGTTTAAACTAGGGAGATGACCATCAATGATCATATGAAAGCATAAGATAAGAATAAGGGTATGAGAACATGATCATAACTTATAATAATCACACCCAATCACTCAAATATCTTTATTCATGAATCATAGAATAATGTTTTTTCAATCAATAACATAAAACACAAGAGTTTGGAACCATAAAAAATCAATCATAATCCATGAGAACATATCAAAAACATAATAAATAAGTTTTTGGTATACAAATATATAGAGTGATATCCTATTTCAAGGATCATGGCCAAGGATATCATATTTTATTGGGTTAATTACCCATTTAATCATTTCCTTAGTCAAGGTTCACTCTCAGGACTATCATATTGGAAAAATTACCTTATTTAATTGGGTTATCTCCCAATTACAAACCTTAATATCTCATGAGGTATCCATATTTACATAATGAATTGGTGGGATATATAAATCCAATCCCATCCATCACATAATCATAATCCATTTATATGTGTGCATAAAATAATAAAAAATTCATCATATCATATTATATCATAACTTTGGGAAAAGAAATGGGTTTCATAAAAATATCATCATTATAATCATAAAAAATGTTGAGAAATAATAAGGATCAAATCATTCTATCATATCCTCAATAATAAACTTGTAACAATAAATAATGTTATCATATTTAAAAAAAGTCTTTAAGAGATCCCAAGAATATTTCTTTAGGAAAATACCCTTTTGTTTTGAAGCCACTTATTTAAAATATAAAAATTACCAAAATATTATATAAATAATTTTCATTGAAAATAACTATATAAACTTGTAAATGAATATTCAAAACATTTAGTGTTCATGATGGTGGTAAATTCCTTTAATTCTGTGCATATTCAAAACAACGATTCCTTTTACATTTTCATTAAAAATCCAAAAGTATGTTTTCAAAAAAAAAAACAACAAGAAGATTCATTTTATAAATTTTTATAGAAATTAAAACAAAGGTAAAAATTAATTTACACAATAAAAGGGTAATAATAAAAACATTATTTAATTTTGTTAGAAAACATGGACATGGAAAAAAATATTTAAAACCAAATAGGAAATAAAGTCTCTTTATTATAAAATTACTAATCATTTAAGTATGAAAGAGAGGGAAATGAAAATATTACATTAAAATTACATAAATAAATATTGGATAATAAAATTAAATGGGTTTATCAGATATGGTTCATATAATTTCCATCAATAGAAATTTAAGTATAAACAATCATGACTAATATATGATTGAAACATAAATCCCTTACTTCAAGTCCAACTTTCTTCCTAAGAGGTCAAACCTCATGTATAATAAATTTAAATTTATTAAAATTCTATTAAAAAACAATGTACATACTTATAATATCATATATGATCAACTTATAAAAATTTAACACCTATTTATAAATAATCCCATATTAAAATCATCATTTCTGTCTGTTAACTGTTTTGTTTTTCATGGATGTTTTAGTTTAAAATTTTTAGTAATTTTATATTAATCATGGTTAAATAATATCATGAATTTTAATATAGATATAAATATCATATATATTCATTATATATATTTATATATATCCATATAAGATAGAGATAGGAAAATGTATTACACTGTTAAGGGAGATGGTAGTTCATACGTACACAAGGATGCGGTTTTCTCTTTTCTAAAGAAAATAAATAAAGACAGGTAAATAATATTTTATTATTATAGAATCATAATTAAATAATAAATATCATATACAAATATTATATCCATCACAATAACCAACCATAAATTATGGTGATGTAAAATGAATTATATCATTACGTGGAGGTTGTAGTCCACACATACACCTGAGCGATACTTTCATTTCCCATTCGTTGGAAAAGAGGTTTGATATTTTTTGTTAAATAATAATGATAAAATTTAATTATATTAATTATATTTAAAGTGTTTTTTTAAATTAAACTTATTTATATGAGGTGGGATAAGAAATATTTTAAAATTAGTTGAGTAAGACGATTAACTCTCCATTGGTAGACAACCTTTAGATCCCTTATTAAAGACCCTTGGAATGATATTGTAAGAAGAAAACCATGTATCATTAATGGATATGGAATTTTATAAGATAATTGGTCATGTTTTTTTATATATAGTTGGTTCAAATTGGTTTAACGATGAGATAGGAGGGTTTTCCTTTTATAAGTTGGTGGACGAACATGCATTGAATATTTTTTAGAGGATTAAAATATTATTAAATAATTTTCATTGAGAAGTGTCACATAATTAATTAATTATTTATTTTAATGTAAAAAGGGTCAAAATATGTCAATACAATAGGATTTATATTTTTTTATATGGAAAAATTACCTTCCTCTCTTAGCTTAACCCTCTGGTAAACACGTTTTAACCTTAACCATGGTAATAAAATTTCATTGTTTTTACCATTCTTTATGAAAAAATTAATGTCAAAATATTAAATAATATTAATTATTATGATTCTAAATACAGAATCTATTTTATAATATTTAATTTCTATAATAGTAATAAATTAACTTATGTTAAAAAATATAAAATGAAATAAAAAATTATTTTCCTAAAAATGATATTTTAAGTAAAAAAATATTTTATTTAAAAAAAGAATAATATTGGTTATAATCAAATTAATTGGATTATAAATATTAAAAAAATAACTAATTTAATTTTAAAGTTAATTGAAGAAAATATAACTTTGTAATGTATTGAATAGAAAAGATAGTTTTCTATAAAATATGTATTTTTTTTTCACTATTCACTAAAAAATTAATTTTTCCAGAAATATCCTAAAATATTACCCTAAGATAATTTTAATATAATGATTTAAAAAATTATAAGAAATTAATAAAATATTATTTCTAAACTTGAAATAAATTTATTATAATATTCACGATCTACATATAATAAAAATCATTTTTTAAGAAAACATATTTTTGAAGCATAAAATGACTTTAGTGAAAATTAAGTAATTATTTATTTGGAATTATTAAGTAAATTTAAATTAAATAAAGACTTTATAAATATATTTCTCAATGTGTTTAATGAAATTAATATCCACCAATCCAATGGATAGGTTATAAAGGTATACTATATAAAGGTACATTTAGACTCGAGGTTGTATGTAAAATAGGATATATAGACCATGATGTTTATTTAAAAGGAAAAAGTATATATATAAGATATCATGGATTTAAACATTTTCTCACTTAGATTAACAACCTAACACTGAATTTTTATTACATGGATTCACTACCAAATTACTCTTACTTTTGCACATGTGGAGGCACAACCTAGGAACTACCTTTTTTATCAGGTAGTATAACTCGACCCCTACCTATTCTTGATGTAATAAACCAAACATGGTTAAAATAATTAAAAATAGAAATAATTAATAGCCATAGAAACTATATTAACATGAAAGGATCTGAGTATTGAATCAGTAGGGTTCTATCCAGTAGCAATGGCTCAAACGATTGATGTTAAATCAAGAATAGATATAGATCACTAATATATATCACAAAATATAGTTCAATAATATACTTAAAATATTTTTTTCATTCTATTATACATAATATATAAATTTATTTTTTCATAACAGATTCAAAATAATGAATATATTGCACTTAATCTCTCTTAAAGCATCACATGAATATATCTTCATTGAATGTGCATGAAGAAAATATTCCAAAATGGTTCAATTAATTAATATATAAATTTTATAACATGATTCAAAGCAGAAAATGTTAGAATAATTAATATAGAATTGAACAACCATAATAAATATCATTAAATTCCATTGTAATATTCTCATAAATCATGTAAGGAAATCTATTCAAATTCCAGACAATTTTAATTTGAAACTCATGTTTTTATAATAAACTAGTGTGAGAGTTTAACCAATATGATGAGAATTTATTACTATACATAATTATTCAAAATGAAATTTATTTTTAACAAAATAATCAACACCCATTTAAGAAAACATTAGATCAATGTAAAACCTTAAAAAAACTTACTGTAAAGAAAAAGGTATAAGATATAAAATGTATGAAAAACAAAGAATCTTCAAAAATAATACCATAAGGAATTTTAGGTTGATATCATGGTAGGTCATGACCTACGGTAGTTCTAAGATCATGGAATGTAAAATTTTGAGATAATTAATTATTTCCCTTAAAAAAAATTAATCATATTTAACATAAAGTGGATTGGTTTTTCAACATACAGTTATTCAGATCTACAACGTGTTTTCAATATGATATACAATATGTGGTTGATTATATATACAATGCGTGGTAGATAAAACACTTGTGTTTGATCAAGTTTATTCATATGGTTGGTTCATAATGGGGATAAATTATCACTTCTTGTCTTAGAGAAAGTGAAGTTTCTTTATAAAATTGGTTCACTAGTTAAAAAATTAAAACTTCCCATCTTGAGAAAAGTCATGTTTCTTCATATGATTGGTTCATCAGTTATAAAAATTTCAAATAGTTATCTTATAGTCAATTTAAATTCATGAATTTAGTTAAATATTTTTCCACTTGTCTTTCTTTCACATGTTTGATTGAATCAAGGTTACTT
This sequence comes from Viscum album, assembly GCA_963277665.1. Lineage (NCBI taxonomy): Eukaryota > Viridiplantae > Streptophyta > Magnoliopsida > Santalales > Viscaceae > Viscum > Viscum album. The sequence continues at coordinate 1,527,596,646 of OY728125.1, read as the reverse complement.
AACACTCACTGTCACATGATAATCACAATCACTTGAATTTTTTTCATTCAATCAATTAACTCAAAGACACTTGATATTCATGGTTGATCCAATACTTAACTATATTATATATAATGGAAATCTTCTATGTTTACAATATATTTTTTATTCACCCATATATATATAGTTTTTTTTTCTAAAATAAGTATGTAAAATACATTAAAAACATGAATATCAAAGTAGTAATTAATTAAAATCAATTTCATTTCTTACAAAAAATGTATTCATTAAATAATTTTATTATTCCATGTTACATGAACTATCAGATTGAAATAAAATAAGTGAGAAATTATAATTATCCAATAAACAAGTATTTTAATTATAAAAACATAAATAAACTAAGAAAATCATGGAGAAACATCAACAATGAGTGCACATATTCTTAATCTTATAAAGGATAAAGTTATGTATTAGTTTTTATATGATGATTCATTCCATGTATTGGGTAATTTTATAATTTAGATAAGGGTGGTTATCTCATATGGTTCTCAATGGTTTTAGCCTCATGAATGATACTATGATATGCATGATCTTGAGCTTACTACAATTATGTTTACCTTGAATATATGGTGACACTACCACATTAGTTAATACTTTATGGTATCTATGGATCACCAAATCTTGAGATATATTTTTTCATAGTGTGATTTGAATCTCAATTAGTGATAAAGGATGGGTTTATTCTAGAATAATGAATTAAATATATCTTAAAAACTAGGGAAGGTGAATGTTGAGGTTGATGTTATTAGAGTAATGGGGGATATTTCAGTGATAAGGAGATATGAGGAGAGTGGTGGGGGAAATTTCAGCGATTTATATTGATATGTGATAAGTCAAAGGTATAGGTTATCATATGATAGTTTAATTTTCTTGGATGCATCTGGTTGAAGAGCCTCATTTGGGATATTCTTTGGTGGATGATTTGTGGAAGATTTTAATTTATAGTAAATCCCTATAGGTATGGTTTGAGGATAATCTACATTAAGTGTTATATAATAAGAGGAATTTTATTCTATAGGATGTTCATAAGGTGGTTCTTCTTATGTTTCATATATTAAAATTTACAATGCATACTGGTGTGATGAAGATTTATTATAGCATGATATTTTAGTAGTGGTGTCTAAAGATGAAGTGGCCAGTCATAGATTTTATGTCTTAGTGTTTGGTCTGCAAGAATATAAATTCAAATATCAAGTTTATAGTGTCATTCTTCTATAATGGGATGTTCTTAAATGGGAATGGGTAGGCATATTGATAAGTTGAATTACTATATTCTAAAAAAATTAGGTTATATTTGATAATATTTTGGTGATCATGGATCAATTTATTAAATCATATCACTTTATGGTGATAAAGGAGTCAAGAATGGTTGACATTTTTCATGAAATTATTTATAGGATATTATACCACTACACAGGGATATGAGGTTGATTAACTCTAATCACGATCCTTATTTTATCTCATGCATACATAGGGTTCATCAATAATATTTTGTCTTAGAGTTATTCCTTAGAAAAGTTTTTCATTAATAGATGGATGGTTCAATAAAGTATACCATATAGGATTTATAAGACATGTTAATCACATGTGTGGTAGTTTTTTATATTCATGGGTGAAATAACTACCTTTTTTATTTTTTTATAATAACAACCATCACTCATCTATCTGTACAAATCTATTGAAATTACTATATAGAAAAGATTACAGATCCCTAGAGTCATATATCAAGGATAGATATTTGACTAATTTTGGATTGAAATTTGTATATATAATGATAGAGAAGGTGTAGGTGATTCATGAGTGGATGATGTCTAAAAAATACCATAAAAATTATTATATTTATCACATGATGAGACCATTTGTGTTTATTTATGGGGATCGTGTGTTCTTGATGATTTATCCTCATCAGGGGTAGTAGTGTTTTTTACAAGGGAGTAAGAGTTTCACATTATTTATTATCCATTTTGAGTGTTGGAGCATATTGGTGAGGTTATGTATCACTTAGAGAATCATTTTTAAATGCATTGGATATATGATTATTTCGACCTAATTCACATCACACCACATATTGATAGGGAGAGATGGTCCCACCGAGATTGGATATTGTATATTTTTTTATGTTATTAATGAGGTGACACATTTGCATTATCCTAGAGGGTGATTTCAAAAAAAGGGGGGGGGTTGTGTTTGTGAAATCAGCCTATGTTGGGTACAATGTCCTTGTATAGTCTCCAATGGGTTTATTCACAGAGCCATAAACACCCAACGACCTCGATATCCATGATTTATGGACCTGATTTCCAAAGGAAGGTGCTCATTGGATGAATATTTGGACACTGAAACTTCAGGACCCCATTGGTCGAGAGGATGGGAGTTCAGGCTCATCACACCCTTTTGGGGGAAATTATTGCCTACTTTAGGACTCTCTTATAGATTTAGAAAATCTTCATATGTTCATGAATCCATGATTATTTCCTGAAGAGTGTATCCACAGATTACCCATGGGTTTCAAAATCAATCATAGAGACACATGGATTAGGAATTACTGAGACAATGCTAGTTTAATCCCTATGATGAGGTGTTCTAGAGTTTATCATCATCCAAGGGGAAAAATTTTTCTTCGATATCAGGATTGAAACCATGAGATAGGTTTCCTATGTATCCTCTTGAGAGGAATTATAACCCACATAACTGGACACATCACCTTTTATGGTCATGTGATGGGGACTCATCCATGTAATTTAGCATCATGCGACAAGGATGTCTAGGGAAAATAGTGCTTAATCAATATCTAATTCAGGGATTATACTGAGTAGGCCCAGAATGCCCAATAAATATATGGTTTCCTATATGAATATAACCCCATCAGGAATATGGCCCAGAGAATTCTAGAGTTATTTGGGTATCAGGTTTGGACCTCAAGGAGACTTCCTACTCATCCTAATTGATTATGAATTAAATCCCTTATAGTTCGGTTCAAGTTGTGACTTGATTGGGGTTTACATGTGGGAGATACCCATTTAGGGGGGGGGGGTGATCTCTTACTTCATGGAGGAGATGATATGGAAATCAAGCCTAGATGAAGGCTTCCTACAAATCCAAGTTATGGTGGGAATTAGAGTTCTCATAGTTCATGGTGGGTTGTGACAATGTCGTATTATCACAAACCCCTAAGCCCACATGATTCATGCTTGGTGTGAAAAAACAATAGGAAGTGGGATATTAAAAAAAGGAACACTTTGTCTTCTCTACTAAGGGAAAAGAAGGAGCCCACTATGGGATCTGCCGGGGCGATGGTGGTCGAGGGTGAAGAGCAATGAGCCCTTCAATATGAAATGAATGTAAAGTTTGTTAGGTCCATACCGAAAGGATAAGGGCTCACTATAGGTGGGAAACCCTTTGAATGGGTTATGGGAAAGGGGAGGTATGCTGCTTCTCATCAGAGGGAAAAGAGATCACAATTCATTTGATTTATCACTACCCCTCATTGAATGTAAAAAAGTGATTTCCCTTGTTCCCTAAAACTGAGAGGTCCATGTTAGTATCCCAAGGTTGGGCTCCAGGTTACGATGGGAATGTAGGCTTAAGAACATTTTTGTAGTCTATATCAATTTGGGGATTACCTTCATGAATTCTCTTACCATGGGAATGTAGACTCAGAAGGGTGTACTGATGCACCCGATGGTCTGTTCATACAAGTATAGTATCTTAGGAAGAGGCTTTGTCCTAATTACAATAGACCGATTTTCAAAGAGGATTCAGAGAATGAGATGGAAACAGAAGGGAATGATCAGTACCATAAGGTGAAAATCCCAAAGGTACCATACTCCACATACCATTTGTTCATGCAGGGTGGGGTACCTTTTGCATAGCATTTTTCTATGTGGGTAGAAGGGTCGTCCGTGTTCTGGGGTAGTACGCAGATCTAGATGTGGTCCACGTACCATGGAGGTATGTTTCCTTGGTCTCAGTTTGCAAACTGTAGTGATATGTGGCGCTGAAGTCCCTTCATGTAGAGGAATTATATGTCGGGCATGGTTTCGTCTACATAGAGAAGTGCTTTGTGGTACACCAAATTGAAAAAGGGGCATTAATCTTGTAGTTTGTTGGATGTTCATCCGTGAAGGGAGTATGGTTCATAGTTTATATTTTAGGTTCATGATTTTCTCATGTTATTATGATTCCATCTTTTTATGGTTTTCGGTGAGTTTATACCTACATGAAAATGATCACAGTTCCATACTTCACTAACTTTTTTTCCTTAGAATTCTTCCATCCATAGACTCCCAGTTCCCCCAAAATCCAATCCTCTCCTCCTCAACTCCCCTTGGGGTCTATTCATAGAGTGCCGAGGAGGCTGTATCTATGGGCACACGATGCCTTTTTCTAAAGACCATGGGGAAATTTTACGACCCATAGATGAATTAGTCAATCGATATTTGCAGTGTTGTGATTCATAGAGGGAGAAATTACAGCATCACTTTAAAAAATGACATGATTTGTGGGGCGCTGTCAGCCTTGTCTTACCTGTGAACTGCCTAGTCCGTAAGGATGGTATGTGGGGGTGTACTTATTCGTCATGTATTCACCAATGGTTTGGTTTGCGGTTGGAATTTATTCACCTCTATTCCTCCAATGACGTGGTTCCCAGTTGATTGACACCTTTCCTTATTCATTCCACAAACAACCTGGTTCGCTAGCCAATAGTTCATGGGCCATCATTTTGTAGGATGTCTGCTTACCACTTGGTTTGTGGTTTGTGCCTTATGTGGACCTTTCCTAGTAACCAATACATAGATTAGTTTGTGTCCTTTACCAAATTTTACTCCTTTAATATTTTCCTCCAATTTTTCATCCCCACATGCATCTCTTTCCTTTATCAATTTTATGGGGGTATTTGATTTCCCTTTGTAGATTTTTTTGAGACCCTATAAATTCCCCCTATCAGAATAGGGTATGGTCAAAATGAAGATGTGTCTATTACAATGTATAAAATAGTACCAAATTGAACTAGTTTTCGGTAGAAAGATGGACCCGTTGGGGGGGACAACTCCTATATATATGGGGCCAATTCATTTTTCTTTTACCTAGTTTCTCAGTGAAAATTACTCATCACATCACTCTCAGTTTTCATTGCTTCCACGTACAAGATCCTCCATGAAATTTGTTGTTTGTGAACCATGCCTTTCATTCTATGAACTATTTACCCTTCATAGCTGCTTTAGCCGTGAACCAAAATTTGAATCCAAGAACCGAACTGTGTAATTTCAAAACATAAGTTTGAATTTCCACATAGTAAGATGATACATGGCTCTCCCATCCTGCATACTTAACTTTAGGAAAACTAAACATTAAATTTCCAAATTGGACTTTAAATCTTCGAACTATAAACTTTAATATATCCACATAGCAAGGATTAGTACACGACTTTATCCTTTCAAGGACCGATCAACTCGCTAGAAAATGCTCTACGGGACATCTTCTTTTGGGGCATTCCACGTACTATTGGTTCATAGGGAATGCACTCTGCAAACTGTTCCCATGTTCATTACATGGATCATTGTGCTGGGCATACCTCTTTGATCCTTTGGCATCTTTATCATTTTTTCCCACTAATTTTAATGGGATTGACCCTTTACGTGGGTCTCATTGTTATAAGAAGGAATGTATCTTCCTCTTATCACAAGATAAGCGATCAGGAGGAGGAAAGTCATGGCCGAAAATGTCGAAGAGAAACTCCGTGATGTATTTGTTCCTCAAAGGGGTATTCTTTGAGATTTACTTTCACCAAAGCTAATATCCTATCCACTATCCAATCTGTTGACACTTTAAAATTTTGGATCTAAAATTATGCTCCTATCCCGGGGATTGATCATGGAAATCTTGTCAAAAAAATTGGAACATCCCATGGGAAAAATAGGGAAGACATCTCTGCTTCCAGAAAAATCGTCACTCCTTTGAGTTAGGAGGGTGAGTTCATCCTGTGTAGTTTTATGTGGGCTCATAGTTTCCAATGCCTTCATAGCATGACCTTGGATTCTATTATTCATGATTATACATCTATCATTAACATTTCATGAGGTAACCCTAACAGAGGGTGGAGATCAAAATGGGACCTCCGATCGGGAGGGTGATTTTTTGATGTGTGGGCTTGGGCATTCTGGGTTCACCAGAACTTCTTGGAAGGCTCACTTCCACCAAAAGATATCAATGTATTTCAAGTAGTGTGGGTCTCCCAATTTTTCATCTTTTCATCAGGCGATATACTTCCTGAGCTGCTCAGTCATTGGGGTCCAGGTTCCCAAACCTTTCCCTTATATAATGGTGAAGCGGGGATAAGTCTATGGGACTTCTACCATATAGGGGGACTTCTTATCCTTGAAGATATTTATGGAGAATTTTTACTAGTGGCTAACACCTCGAAAAATGTTGAGTAAGTATCCCCATTGGTAGGAGAATTACTACTTATGGAGGAGAGGCTACTCGGTCACCCCCTTAATGCCTGCTCACTTATCTCATTTGAAGATTGTACAAGGATATTCTTGCATGTTAATGGGACGAGGATGATAGTTCTCCATATCCAAACCCATATGACCGAGTAGTCATAGATCATTCCTGATTCATACTGTTCTACCCTTGAGGTAGGTCAATACACCACTTGGGGTTATGAAATCCACTGAGATGTGTTGCTTGAGCTTAGGTGGGTAGGTTTCTTCTCCGTATTCCTAAGTGGGTGGATCTTCCCCTCTCATGATGTTTATACTAGTGCCAGGGAATGCACTTTGATGATATAAGTCACATTAGCGAAGGGACAACCCATTAACTTGGTCGTTCTTACTCTTGCTGGAATCTACGAACTATTAGGGAAGATACAGGAAGGGAAACCCCCACATCGTATCAATGGGTCATTTCAATTTTTATATGGATGGATGGCAGAGCATTTCCCCTATTACGAGTACTGACATACTACCATAGTTCCTCATTATAACTTCTATCAAACCTTTTTGAACAATGATCCCATCTGTGAAAAATCTTTGAGTGTGGAAGGCATGATTGAATTGCTATGTGATATCTCCCACTTCCCTTTTTCACCTTACACAACACCCTATGGGCTAGTGATAGATATTGTAAGAGGCACCCCTAAATAAAGATATTATATTATCATGATTTTAGATGTATCCTTGAACACACACATAGTTATGGTGACCATTTTCGATCCTTACATTCTTTATAGGCTCTCTAGGTAGTTTGGATTCCTTCAGTAGATCAAATCTCTCCCCACCACCGTGATGAAGTGGGAATCTCACCCCTTAATCCTTCACCAATTATAGTTGGAAATGATGTGGGAGAATGATAATGTGTAAGTCCTTATTTCTCCCACAATAGTCTCAACTTACCTATCATTAGAGTATTCCAAGATGTGGGTGTCTTGCTATCCTGATGGGGTATTGGAAAGGCCAGTTCGGTGGGTTCAGAGACCATTAACTATTTTAGATCCTATCCCAACCATGATGATTACGCAATATTCTCCCTTTCATATGGTGAGAATGTGTTCTAACCAACGTCACATGTGTTTGAAAGGGGATTCATCCAAACATCCCATTTTTGTAGAGAGTGATTCATATCCCGTATCTTTGGCCGATGCAGTCTGTGGTCCTATAGAAGCTGGTCTAAGTGGGACATCACTCGATGTTCCTGAAGTTGCTGCCATCCCCCCTCATTTAGTCTCAGAGGCTGAACCATATATTTGGAGGGAAATTCCCCCTACTTGGGTGACTCAGATCAGGGTGCTTCTATCCACTGTAATGATTCTTCCACATTGCGTGCCTATCACGGTGGAGGAGGACCAAGATTTTGATGTTATTATGAGGCATCGAGTTGTGAGAAAGTGGAAATATAATAAAATTCATAATATTTCCACAAAAATACCATAAAATATTTTTCCAACGAGGAGGATACATTTCAATGACTATTTGTTGATCTAGGTTTGGGAAACTTTAATTACTAACGCCTGCATCTCATTGTGCACAAAATTGTTTTTCTCGAGAGGATCTTTCTGCTTATGAAGGAGACCTTGATGAGTTCAATAGTTCTCACCACCAAACTCAAACCTTCCAGGAGATTAATGATGAGTTTCATCATCTGGAAGCTGAGGAGGCTAGTAATCATGACTAAGTGATGGCCCAGATAGAGGATATGTGTGGGTGTGAGGCTCTCATGGCCAAACTAAATGTGAAACTGGAATTTTAAAATGCTAATTATGAAGCCCTCCAATAGAAAAGGAGAAACCTATAGACTATTATGAAGTGAGTGTTCCTGATGGTTAAAGTTAAAGCTAAGTAGAGGGATGCTTTAGAACATGCCCCTAAAAACCCTCTTCAGGCAGTTATCAACCTGCTAGAAAAAATGAGTCAAGCCTAATTGTAATCTATTGATCTTCCCTATACTACCTTATCTTTGATATTAGGGAGAGTCTCCCAATTTTGGGTGTTCATCCCACTCCCTCTTCATCTTTTTTTTGATAAAGTAGAAATATTTTGCTTTCTAGTGTTCCAATTTTACTCTTTTCCTACAATCTCAGTCATTTGTGATCAACCATATTTTAAACAATAACATCAACCAGAAATTAGTTTGAATCATAATCTGGGATAAAGGAATTATCAAGTTATGATCTATTCTTTTCTAGAACTGAGGGGCCCAGAGAGAACAATTTGACTCTTTCTAGGGTCACATGGAGAACCCTACAAACTATGTAACTTTTTTCATAATAAACCTATTTTTTTCCTAATCTTATTTTGGTGTGGGCCCAGAGGGTATAACCTAACTTTTGATTAAGACACACTTTATGGGTTTTTGACCTAACAAGATCTGTGTCTCTTAATATTTGTTTCTTAATATTTTTTCCTAAGTAATATATATTATAGGTTTAGCGAGTTGAAACTAAAATATTACCTATGGCGCCCTTTTTGGGTTTTCGCCTTAGTAAGTGTTGTGTATCTTTTGTGTGGGTAGTATAATGTCTTATAAACTGAACTATCATCCCCGATGTTTTAGGTCGAACAAATTTGACAATAACTGCACTGATATTTTAGGTCGAATAGCTTGGACCATAACTGAATTGATGTTTTATATCAAATAGATTGAACCATAACTTGTAGGTAAAGGGCCTCAATTTAATACTCATTAATAGAGAATGTCCTGAAAACCTTCAAACATGGATGATGGAATTTTCTTCACCCTGACCTATGATTTCTAGATATGGGATATGATATAGGCCATGGAAGTTATAGGGTATATGAATATTGGAAAATCCTCTCCTGAGGATATATTTTCCTTTGGATGATAGTCCATTTTTGTGGGCAACATATGTAGGGACACCATGGAATTTGTCTGTATAGTCAAAAAAAGGTGTCTGAAAGACACTGGCCTTCCATTTTCGATGGCCAGGAAGTTTTGATAGAACATTGGATTTATTTTTCTATTAAGGGCCATAGTGGGGGGCCCTTTAAAGGAATGAATTATAAATGTAATAAGGTAATTTTTATTATCTTATGATAAATCACCGCTCCTATATGAATTTATCTTGTGTAAAGGAGGGTTGAAGCATGTTGTAGTTTATCATTGAATAAACCAGATATTTGGGACCTATTTTAAAAAACCATCTTACTCTGACTAGATGAAGGTACATGATTCACTTCCTCCAAAATGGTTTGGCCAGAAACATCCTTAACCTTTTAGGCATTACAAAGGGGAAATATGTAAACCGTAATTCGAGGGGTCTCTGAATCTAAGGGTTAAGGTGGGACATAGATGTTGTAAGGGCATACAAAGGTAGGAAGAGCCGATCCTGGAGACAAATTTTCCTCGGGTTGACATGCCATTTTTTTGGGAAACGTATGTAGGGCTGCCAAGTAATTTGTGCGTAGTCCAACAAAGGTGTCTTCAAGACATTGACCTTTTCTTTTCGATGACCATGGAGGATTATAAATATTCATACCTTTCTGGAAATAGAGTGTGTCTCATGAAAAGGGGTATGCCTAAACATGAAGAGGGTCATTTTAGTTTGAACTTTATTGGGAATTCCATGAATTAGTGAAGGAATCTCTATCCCATCCATGTAAGCTATTTTATTACATAGATCTGACCCTTGCATGGGAAGGGATGGGACTTTTTTTTCACAGTTGGATCTAATTATGAGATTTAGATATCACTAAGTATCCCTTGATGACAATAATAAAGATGTATGTAGTTCTTTTAAGGATCATTCCTATGAAAATATGAATCACTCATACAGATTGGAATTTTTTATTTTGGATACAGATTCACTAATGAGGCGGGGGAGTATGTTGAACCCTCCTATGTAGATTGATTTGTGCATAGGGTCATGAGGGAAAATACTCTTGGATGTGACCTGGAATAAGGGTGAATACCCAGTATCTAATATCATGCATTTTAAATGTCATTCAATCATGATGTTTATGTAGAAGCATTGAGTAACCAGGGGGTAATCGAGTTGGGGTGTTCTGGCATGTCTAATAATTGAGTAGGAAAGGAAGTATATACCACTATTTTGAGGGTTCTTGGATCATTAGGAATGAAATGGATATTAAAAGCTACTAGGCATATAAAAATAGAAAAATCCTCTCCTAGGGATTAATTTTCATTTGGTTGACATGCCATTTTTTGGGAAACATATGCAGAGCCACCAAGGCATAATGTTCATAGTCAAACAAAGGTGTCTACAAGACATCGAACCTCCATTCCTGATGTCCATGATGGGTTATGATGATCCAATATCACTCAAATCATGGAGTCTAGAAAAACAATAGGGTTGGCTTGGATACGTCAGAAACACTTAAGCCATGATTATTCACAAAATTCTGTGATTATTTGCAGAATCGTGACTCTCTATATATAGGCTTAACTTGTTTGTGAGGTGGGATATTTTGAATCCCTTGTCAGATCGGGGCCTATCTTTGAAGATCTAGGAATCCCGAGATTAGGTTCCTGGCACAAATTTTGGTCTGTGCATAAGGATGGGGGCATTTTTTCTATAATTAGGGTACCAAGAAGTTTTTTTAATGTCATGTGGTTAATAATTTGGACCATGCAGTTTAATGTCATGTATTTAAAACTTTGGGATATGCAGTTTAATTTTATACAATTAAGGCTTTGGGCCATTCAGTTTAATGTCATGCGGTTAGGACTTTGGTCCATACAATTTAATGTCTTGCAGTTAGGAATTTGGGCCATGCAGTTTAATATCATGCTGTTAGGACTTTGGTCTATGCAGTTTAATGTTATGCAGTTAGGACTTCAAAAACATAGTTTAACCATCATGTTTCAAGGTCAAAACATCAAAGGGATCATGTGTAAATATGAGATAATCATGTTGGGATATTCCTGGAACACCATAGACTTGAGTGGGGGAAGAATTTTTAATCCATGATTCTAGGATCCCTCGAGTCAAGAAGGATTATGCGAGGCTTAAGAGCCAATGAGTGTACCGAATTAGGAACAAATTCTCTTAAGGATGAATTTGCCTTTGTTTTATAGGCCATTTTTATGAAATGTATGTATAGAAACTGAAGAATAATTTACATATTCAAGAAAAGGTGTTCTCAATACACTATCCATCCATTTTTGATAGCCATGATGATTATGGTGACTCAAGATTTTCTGGGACATGGAGTTTTATGGATGAAAAGAATATTTCCTGGGTACGTGAGGAATGACTGGGCTATAATTAATTCTGAATTACAAGATACTTTACATAGATCTTATTCACATGTAAAGTGAATCATGGTCTTTTGACTATTTGGATGTAAGATCCTAGATTTTAAATCCTCTACATCTATTTTCATTTCACATGCGGAGAATTGGGGGCTCTTTTCCCCTTTATTTTATTCTACGTGGTTAGACCCAAGATTTCCAACTCAAGTTTTGCTATATATCTCATTATACTGAGCTAAAATCCATACACAGTTCTTGAGATACCTTATAGATAAATTTCACAGTTCTTTGTTCATGAAGTTTAACATCATGCAGTAAGGAGTAATGAATTTACTAGTGTAAGTTTTGCGTATATGCAGAGGGGGAATTTTTTTCCTAATGGATGGACTCGGGAAGTCCCAGGCATCACTACATGTCCCATCGGTGGCTGGGAATCAAGACATTGGTCAGCTATGTATTTTAACATCAGAAAATAAGGATGAAGGTGAACCGGCATGAAAAGGATGAGGCGAGTTAAGTTTTGGGCTTAAACCTCATGGAGGTTTCCTACGTATCCCAGTTAATTGGTAATCAAAGTCCATGTAGTTATTGAAGTAAATTCCATGTATATGTATTATTTATATGCAGGAAGGAGGGAATTTTTTTCTAAGTGGCGGCTGGACCAGGATGAAGAATCCAGGCATCCCTATGTATCCTGTAGGAGCAGGAATCAAGAAAAACATAGTTTTAGAGCTGCCTGTTATGTGATCGATGTAGGAAGAAATTTCTCCTTAGGTGAGAACACTGTTGGGGCCATGAAGTTTAACATCATGTGGTAAAGATGAAATCTAAACTCATGCAAGTCTGGAATATATGCAAGGACAGATGTATTATTGATTTTTTACTAGTGGTTGGACCAGGATGTAGAATCCAGGAATCACTATGTATTCCATGAGGGCAGAAATCAAGCCATACGTGGTTCTAAAGACCCCCCATTCTAGTTTAACCTATGCATGGAAGGGGGGGAGGGCATTTTATACCATGTTTTCATGATTATATGATTATTATACTCATCTATGCTCTGTCTATGTGGGGGGAATCCCGACCGCCATTCTTAAGATCCCAGGAGTTATACTCAGTGTGATAAATGAGAAACGACGAGAAGTTCCCTTATAATATAGGGGTGATAGAGGGTACAATAGAGGCATTCCATGTCATGTGGTGGTTGGACCAAGACCTAGGGTCAAGGTGCCTCTACATATCCCATTGATGCATAGGAATCAAGCCATAAGTAGTTCTAAAGTGTGGCATGGTTGATGACTGATGCTAGAGACAATGTTCCCTCAGGCGAGAAAATTGTTGGGGTTATATAGTTTAACTTCATGTAGCTAAGATGGTTTCCTTGTGTTGTTTATTATCATGTGATCAAGACATCTTCCATATAATTTAACATAGTGTGGAGAGGACATAGGTGGTGATATACCGTTTAACATCATGCATCTAAGATGACTTTGACCGTAATTACACAAAGTAATTCTTCCAAAATCACTCATTACTGGGGGCTGTGGTGAGTTTTACATCCATTGAAATTAGGTTATATTCTCTATTGGAGTCAACTTTGTGTATAACATATAGTCCTTCCCATTTTGGCTCCAACTTTGGAGGTTTCTTCCCAAGTATCATCAGGGCTTTGAGGACCAACACCACTTCTCCTTTGAGGAATGATCATAGGTGAACCTTCTATTGAAAGCTCATGCAATCTGATTTTGGAAAACTTACAGATGGTATAGAATGTGTAATATTTTTCTCATCCAACCACTTTGGATCATCAAACAATTTTTTGGACCACTCATCTATAGATATTTGATCACAAATAGCGACTCAGAGTAATGGAATTTGAATTTCAATGGGCAGAACCACCTCTGTCCCATATACTAATAAGTACAAGGTTGCTTGAGTGGTGATGTGGGTTGTGTTATGATATTCCCAAATATCATGTAGGATCTTGTTCAACCATGATTTTTTATCCCTGTCCACCATATTTTGGAGTATGTTGGATATGGTCTTGTTGAAAGCCTCTATCTGTCCGTTGGCCACTGCAAGGTAGTGGGATGAATGGTTGGCTTTGATACTGTACTCTTGGTAGAGTTTTTCCAATTAAATAGAGAAACAATTGTTGCGGCTATACATTATTATTTTATGAGGGAGACCAAACCTGGTGATGATATTATCTTTCACAAAGCTAACAATACTTTTTGTTCTGACCTCTTTAAGGGGTATAACTTCAGCCCATTTGGAAAAGAAGCTAGTTTCTATGAGAATAGACTTGAATTGTCTGGCTGTGGTGGGATGATACATTCTCATGATGTTCATTACCCATATGGTTAATGGCTAGGAGTACTTAGTTTTGTGAAGTAAATCTAGGGGCTGATGGATGAAATTGGCATGGACTTGGTAGGAATGACACATTTTGGTGAAATCAGCACAATCTTGCATCATGGTGGGACAATAATATCCAATTATTCAAATTTGGTGAGAGAGTTTGGATTCTAATTGGTGTGCCCCAAAATTTTTGTCATGCAGTTATTTCATAGTGGCAATGGTCTCCTCTCCATCAACACACCTGAGAAGGAGTCCATCAAGGCCTCACTTATAAATGACCTTTTTTCGGGTTGTGCCATCGTACATCATGGAATTGACTTAAATTCTTCATATTTTTTCCCTTACAACCCTATCTAGTGGGAGTTATCCATTTTGAAGATAGTCTACAATGGGAGTCATCTAGCCTATGGTAGGACCATAAAAATCAAATATGGGACCCATCTCATTAATTAATTTGGTATTTTCCTGAACGAATGGAAAGCCAATCCATTAGTGGGAAATACTGATAACTGTTTCATCTCGATCTGAATCAGAAAGAGTCGTGGCTACATTTTCTAGTGCATTGGCTTGCACATTTTGTGACCAGTGAACATAAGTCAATGTCAGTTTTGATGGGAATTCTTTCATCAATTATCACACATGGATCATTAAAGGGATCAAATATTCTTTCTTGATAGAATAGTCACCATTGACTTTCTTAGTGACCATTTATGAATCAACTTTAATCTTTAAGTTTGTATCTTGCACTTGGAGTTCTGGTTTGAGGCCTGCAATGAGGGTCTGGTACTTTGATTCATTGTTCATACATCCTTCCGACTGGAGAAAGGAATATGGAAGAATAGATTTTTCTGGGGATATGAGTATGACTCCCAGATTAACTTTGTTGAATTTAGGATCTTCCGTTCTTCTTCTGGTTAGGCTTCTGGAGGAATCTTTGAAGTGAATTTCCCAAATCTACAAGTTATATTGAATAGAGAACACTTCCTCATCAGGTAACTTGGCATCTGATGATCCCACTCCTGTTGAGGGATGTTTGTCTAGGAAATATATTAATGCATGGCCTTTGATATCCTTATGTGGTATGAACCATATATCAAACTGATGTAGGATGACCACCCATCATGATAGGTGTCTTATTAACATTGGAAGACTGATAATGTACTTGAGTGAGTTGCTACATGAGACCAAATGGACTTCATGGTGCTGTAAGTAATGTATCAGCTTCTTGACTGCAAATATTAATGTTAGTAAGCTCTTATCGATATTTTAATAATGAGTATCCACATCAATCATGGTTCAACTGAGATAATAGAGACTATTATTGCTACTGACATCATTTTTTTGCATGAGAAAGGTTCCTAGGGATCTCTCCAAGGTGGTTACTTACAAAATAAGTATTCTTCCTTCAACAAGTGGAATTATCACCGATGGAATTAAGATATACTTCTTGATATTGTCGAATGCTTTCTGAAAGTCTTTAGTCTATTGATATTCTACCCCTTTCTTTATCAACTTAATGAATGTAAAAAAATTTCCTGCAAGGTTGGACATGAAGCACCAAATGTAATACCAATGTCCTTGGAGTCTTGTAAACTCATTAAGGTTGTGTGGGGGTGACATGACAAGGATGAACCTTTTCTTCTTGGGGTTGACTTCAATGATCCGATGACATACGATGAAGCCAATGAATCTCTCTAAGGTGACATTGAAAGCACAATTTAGGGGGTTCATTTTCAGACAGTGATGTTATAGTTTATTTGAATATGGTTTCAAGGTCATTCAGGTATTTTGAGTGTTGTCTTGATTTAACCACCATATCATCAACATAACATTCAATGAACTTTCCCAGTAAGGGTTTAAAAATTCGGTGCATGGCGCGTTGATATGTGGTGCTATAATTTTTCAAAACTAAAGGCATCATTTTTTAGAAAAAACTCCATGGGGAGCCCTGAAGGTGGTGTATTCTTTGTCTATTTGGGCCATTTAGATCTGGTTTTATCCTGAATAGCCATCCATGAAAGAGAGAGCATCATATCCAGTAGTTTCATTGATCAACAATTATATGATCAGGACATGGAAATCATATTTTGGGTAGTACAGGTTGAGGTCCCCAAAATCGATGCAGAACTTGATATACCCATTATTCTTCTTTATGGGGACAATGTTTTTTAGCCAGGTGGGGTAGTCGACCTCCTGAATGAAGTTATCTTTGATGATCTTGTAGAATTCAGCATCTATTTTGGCAGCATGTGTCAGCTTTATCCTTCTGACAACTTGCTTGTAACCACATTGATCTTTTGGGAGGCCCAGGTGGTGAGTATCCACCTCTGGATCATGACCTGGAATTTTCCTATAATTACAGGAAAAAACATATCAATTCTGTTTTAGGAAAGAGGCCTATATCTCTTTCTCTTTAGAAGGCATGGTTTCACTAACCAGAGTGGGTCATGGGTCTTCTTCTATACCCAAGTTGATTTCCTTGATTTCATCAACAGTGTTTGTAACGCCCTGGCCCCAAAAGCCTAGATCTAGTGCATTAAAACATGGTGTGTAATTTTTTTTATAAAATAAGATGATGAATAATTACACATCATGTTCCATATAGAGGATCTTTTCCATTTAGGTTTTGGAAAACCAGATACAAGTATTACATTTCTTCAAAATTGAATGGAAAAGACCCCACAAAGAAGCCACCATTTAGTGTAACTCAAATCTACTAAACCTATAAAAATAAATTAAAATTTAGGGTGAGAACAAGAATTACCAGTAAGGGGGTTTTAAAAATAATATTTCAAATATAACATTTTAAAAACATAACTTTTAAACTAATCTTAAAACATTTTCTTAAAAGAAGATTGCAATACATGGAGCATGACATTATCAGTTCTACATGATTATCAGTAAATTTTTTAGGGAAAGTTACACGGGATAGGAATGAATCACATTCCAATCATATGCATACTTATACAAACTACATGGTGTGAAGCATAAAAATCAATAGTTAATCAAGCTATACTAAGTGTGGCATGCAAGGGGTTAAGGTACAAAATTTCACATGAAAATAATACATGATCAGAGTTGCGCATAAACAATGTCCCAATTAACTTATTACCTAAAATGAAAATCATAAAATGACAGTCAAACTACTATCATTCGTATTAAAGTTCAGAATATGAGTGTTGAATAAACATTATTCCATGTACATTTACTTCTTCTAATACTCATAAGTAAAAGATATTAACCAAGGATATTCTACTAGTCAAATAATCACTAGGTTGGTCATATACTAACACATAATGATGGAATGTATAATGAAAGACTGTGTCAAGGCCTCGTGCTAAGACCATAAACTTACTGTCAAGGCCTTGTGACAAGAACATCATTTTTACAAGGCCTTGATCCATGACCTAATTTGTCTCATGAGACCTACCGATGCATCGAGAGGCTATATCGGGCCTCACCCATCACATAATAAGTCCAATACATTCCTCACTTGTCCAGTAAGGTAATATATTCAGATATTCCCATACCAAATTGATTATTTCATTTCTTATTCCATATTATTCAAAGTGTCACATACCAATTTGAGTAATTAAGTTCTTATTTCATAAATTATCATGATAATAACATTTAGAATATGGTAATAACAATTTTTTCAATGACATGCATGGACTAATAAACATTGTTTTCAAATATGATAATAACTAAATCACCTAAGTAATGAATGGATGGGATTATCACATAAAATGATAACTTATTAGTTTCAAAATCCTTGATTCATGGAACTGAATACTTAAAAAAAAGTTACATTCCATTTAATACACTAATAAAAGTGGCAATGAAAATTTAATAGATTAAATCATAAACTTCCTTAACTACAACAATCACTATAGTAGGTTCATCATGTAATAAAACATTAAGTGAGAATTTCATGATAACATGATTATAAAGATCCTTTTTCCCTCTAACATATTACTGAATTCTTACATACATAAACACATATTAGTTTAGAAAACTCAAAATTAATACTTATCAAAATCTTACAATTTTTAATTTCATAAGAACATTAGTTAAATTCTGATAACCATCACTTGAAATTAGGGCACACAAATTATATAAGTGTATATATATACCTATATATAAAAAGTATATATATATGAGTTTTACATAACCAAAACAAGGTTTAATAATTCCTTACAAATAATGGATACTACATAAAAATATTTAATCACTAATATCACTAGACTGAAAGATGAAATCATGTTAGGTTTAAAATATATAACCGTATGAACATGCATATATAAAAATAGGGGTTTTCATAATAAATAAAAATCCATTTGAACCCAAAACATTATTCACATACAATTCATTATTTAAATATTTAAAATCATATTTTAAAAACATAAAACAGATTTGTATTGAATTATATGTATATATCTGACTATACAAAAAGTGCATATTCAGTTTTGTATAAACAAAAACCATGTTAAATTAACCCTTATATCATCGTATACCTTAGAAACATTAATTATCACAAAAATTTAGCCTTTGAAAACCTGGATCAACTTAGATATAACACACACACACACATATATAATATATAGATCATAGATACATATATATGTTTATTTATGGTTTAATCAAACTTAAGTAAACCCTTACAATTTCCATATGTTTTGAAACCATCATTGAAACAATGATAATAAATACTTAGAAGACCCAAAATCAGTTAGTGAGGAAAATTTATATAAAAATGAATGATTATATATATATATATATATATATATCTATATATACCTAGGGTGTATATATCGATTTTCACAAGGAAGTCAAAACATAAAAATCCCTTACTTGAACTCAAGAAGGAGGTGGAGTCGAGAAAAGGTCTCTAGAGGTTTGGGAGAAAGAAAAACCATAAGTTTTAAGGGTGAAAAGTGAGTGTATATATAAATTTTAAGTATATATTTTTACATACCATAGGTCCAATGCAAAAAAAGAAACAAATACCCTTAGAGGTGACTGGTATGACTTAGATCTACCTATTTAGATAGAGACAAACACTGTATTCAACCAATATCCTGAATGGATTGTTTTCTGTTAAAATATATATACTATAGAAAATTTCCATGAGAAAGGTTTGGATTGGTATTAAAATAACACACCTTGAAGACTTGAGGATAGGAGAAGGTGGATGACCAGGCTGTGGATGGGGAAAGGTGGAGTCACAGGTTGTAGAAGAATAGTAGAGGTATAAGGGTGGGATAGTGACTGGTGTGACGTGATGCGAGGGGAAGAAGAGGAAGATAGGGATGAGAAAAAGGGGATGAACGGCTAGGATCTGATATTAGATCTGATCGGATGGTTAAAGAAAATGTTGTGGAGGTTTGAAGGTGTGACTAGTTTGGATGGATGAGATCTTGCGTGGGGAGATCCAGTGACCCCAATTGTGTTTTCATTTAAAAAGCACATCCCACATCGAAACCATAGAGGATTCACAACTTTCTTATACATCTCAGCACCTCAAAATAGATCAATTAACTCCATCTCACCCTCCTCGATACTGCCCCATACAATTTCTTCCCTACAGGCGCACTCTGTGCCCACCCCTGCCGCTGTGCCACCCCACATGGAGGCCTTGATCTGGTTCGTTCAGGACCTTGTGGGTGCGCACAGATTATTCCCCCATGGTCGGCCTGACTAGATGGCTGGGGAGCTGAGGCTCAACTACACCACCGATGGTGGTGCGTGTTGCCTCTCCTAGCCGGTTGACTAGCCTTAAATTCCACTTTTTTATTTCATTGTTAAAAAATAGTAACTATAAATTTTATTAATTGAAATATGATTTCGAATGTTTTAAAATATCATTATTTCAAATTCTAACTATAAAATATAGCTTTAATTCAAATATATATAACTTTAATATATTTAAAGCATTTAAAAACATTTGAAATCCTTAAAATACCTATATATTTAGAATATTTAAAACATATCAAAACACTTAAAATTATTAAGGAAATCATATAGGCTTTATAATAACAAAATATTATACAATATATATTAAATTTGAAACTATACTTAAAAAAAACTTTTTGAAATACTATTTACACTTAAATTATTTTAGTTTAATAAAACACTAACAGTCACTTAATTTAAACTCCAACATCCAAAAAAAAAAAGAAAATAACAGTCATATGTATTTCTAACAGTCAATAAGACCCTTATAAATACATGTTTATGTTATTTCATAATTTTAAATCAGTTTGGATTATAAAGATGGTTCTCTACATTCTTCTGGTGCTTAGCACTTGTGCCATTCTTCTAGAAATTTCATTCTTCATTATGGTCGGTCCAAGGGATGAGGGCTACATACTTGGTCTCATCATGGTGTTAGGAGGTCTCCTAGTGGCTCTAATCAAAATTTTCATTTGTTTTCTAGGCTAGGCATGTTCTTTTCTCCTTGTTGAAATGTAACATTTAAGTGTTTTATTGAATAAAATATATTTTGTATTTATTTTGAAAACATTGTTTTCATAGCATGAAAGTTAAATGAAGAAAAATAATTAAAAATAATATTATTATTACACATAAAATATGTTTGTGGTTTAAAATTATCCCCCCTTATAGGAATCACGCCCCCGTAATTCTATTATACTCTTAACCCTTTAGACATATTCCCAAATGTCCCTTCACTAGTACCACAAAAGTTGGAGGTTATCGGATGCCATGGTGTCCATAGTAGCTCTAACTTCTTCAATTTCCTTGGTCCAGATACATCTCAAACAGCTAGATTTATACTTATATCTGTAGAAATCAGATGTCATATAAATGTAAAGAGAGATGAAAAGTTATGAGACATCAGAAAGGACTCAATTCCTATAAACCAACCAAACAACCTTGTTTTATAAAATTTTTAAATCATAAAGCATCCTATATCCACTGAAGTTTAGGAGTTGAAAAAGATAAGCTACGCGAAGGTCACCCACGTCAGTAGATTCCTGAAATTTCCTTATAGCTAGATATCTTTTAAAAATGGTAAAACATTTGAAGATTCCCTCAAAATAATTTCCTCGTCATTCATAGAATGTGAGTTGTGTATGTACTAAGAGGAAATAAATGAAACATGATCGTCAGAAGAATTAGAGAATATTAAGAGTGCTGGATAACTGATAAAGATATTTTCATGATAACTATAGATTTTTGAGAGGTTCAAATACATACAAACATAAATTTAACATTATTGTTTCCAGTATCTTAATTGGTAGAGTCAAAAGGTTGGTTGGTGACATCTCATCTTCCATCTGAAAATTTTAAGAAACAAGTTCTACCCATTAAAGCATAACCATATTAAAACAGATATGTTATTTTAAAAATATATATTAAATTACCAAATCATAAAAATATAACATCATTAATTTAAGATAATGTTCATGAAACTTGGGGTGCTATATATTCATTCGTTCCCTCTCACAAAACCACTAACACAAACTTCCTGACATCCACCTCGATGTCCCTTAACAGGTCCCACTAGCATCAAAAATTTCCCCAGTTCCCGGTTAAATGAATTCCTAAAATGGTTTCAAACTCTTCAATTTCTCTGGTCCAGATACAGCATGGGAAACTTGGATCAATCACATGTGGACATCTAAAGTTCCATGCGATAATTTCATGAAGTATATGAAGTTGAGAGACATTATCACGAACTTGATGTCTATAAAACAAATGGGAAGACTCGTCCTCAAGAATTTTAAAGTCCCTAACTTGACCATAGTGACTGTAGGTCATGATTTGACAAAGATACACCACTTGGAGGTCACCCTCTTGTGTAGCCTCTTGAAGGTCCTCTAGGAATTGAAAATTATTAGTTAGGGTAAAACATTTAAACAGACCCTCAAAGTAATTTCCCTTTCGTTCATAGAATGGAAGTTAAGCATGCATCATAGGAAAATAGTCAAAGCCCAATACTCGGTGGAGTTACACAGTAGAGATGTTTACATGATAGATTAAGGTTTTCAAATGTCTCATAGCCTTCTAAACATGACTTGTCTACTATAGTCTCTAGTATTTTGGTTGGAAGAGAAAAAAGACTTGTTTCGTATTCCATATGAAAATTTTAAGAAATAATTCAACTTAGTAAGACATAATTAAATTTTTAGTGTTGTTCTAATTTTACAGAGTTTTCTAAACTGGTCCTCTAATAGAAACTGTAATTCCCCAACCCCAAAATCTTGGTGCCAGTGCGTTAAAACATGGTGTGAATTTTTTTTTATAAAATGAAATGATGAAGAATTACACATCATGTTATATATAGAGTATCTTTGTAGTTTAGGTTCTAGAAAACTAGTTACAAATGTTACATTTTTTCAATACAGAATAGAAAAGACTCCACAAAGCGACCACAATTTAGTGCAACTCAAATATTAAAAACCTATAAAAATAAATTAAAATGTAAGATGAGAAAAAGAATGCCCAGTAAGGGGGTTTTAAAAATAATATTTCAAATAAAACATTTTAAAAACATCACTTTTAAAATAATATTAAAACATTTTCTTAAAAGAATATTGCAATACATGGAGCAGGACATTATCAGTTTTCCAAGATTACCAGTAAATTTTTTAGGGAAAGTTACATGGGATACGAATGAAACACATTCCAATAATATGCATACTTATACAAAATGCATGATGTGAAACATAAAAATAAAGAGTTAATTAAGCTATACTAAGTATGACACTCAAGGGGTGTAGGTAAAAAATTACACATAAAAATAATACATGATCAGAGTTGCGCATAAAAAATATCACAATTAACTTATTACCTAAAATTCACATTATAAAATGACAGGTACACTACTAGAATTTGTATTAAATTTCAGAAGATGAGTGTTGAATAAACATTATTCCATGTGTATTTACTTATTCTGATACTCATAAGTAAAATCTATTAAACAAGGATATTCTACTAGTCGAATAATCACTAGTTTGGTCATATAATAACATATAGTAAGGGAATGTATAATGCCAGACTATGTCAAGTCCTCGTGCTAAGACCATAAACTTGATGTCAAGGCCTCATGTCAAGACCATCATTTTTCCAAGGCCTTGTTCCATGACCTAATTTGTCTCATGAGACCTATCGATGCACTGAGAGGCTATATGAGGCCTCACCTATCACATAATAAGTCCAATACACTCCTTATATGTACAGTAAGGTCATATATTTAGTGTTTCCCATACCACTTTGAATATTTCATTTCTTATTCATATTATTCAAAGTTTCCCATACCACTTTGAATAATTAAGTTCTTATTTTATAAATTATCCCGATAATAACATTTAGAATATGGTAATAACGATTTTCTCAATGACATGCATAAAACAATAAACATTCTTTGCACATGTGATAATAACTAAAGCACATAAGTAATGAATGAATGGGGTTGTCACATAAAAGGAAAACTTCTTAGTTTCAAAATCTTTGATTCATGTAAATGAATACTTAAAAAAATTACATGCCATTTAATACACTGATAAAAGTGGTAGTGAACATGGAATAGATTAAATCATAAACTTGATTAACTAAAACAATCACTATAGCAGGTTTATCATGTAATAAAAAATTAAGTGAGAATAACACGATAACATGATTCTACACATCCTTTTTCCCTATAACATATTATTGCATACTTATATAAATAAAAACATATTAGTTTAGAAAACTCGAAATTAATACTTATTAAAATATTACAAGTATAAATTGAATCAACACATTAATTAAATTATAATAACCATCACTTGAAACTAGGGCTTTGAAATCATATAAGTGTATATATATACCCATGTATACAAAGTGTATATATTTGAGTTTTACATAACCAAATCAAGGTTTAATAATTCCTTAAAAATAATAGATACTACATAACATTATTTAATCACTAATATCACTCGATTGAAAGCCAAAATCATGTTAGATTTAAAATATATAACTGTATGAACATGAATATATAAAAACATGGTTTGCATAATAAATAAAAATCCATTTGAACCCAAAAAATTATTCACATACAAGTCATTATTTAAAGATTGAAAATCATCTTTTAAAAACATAAAGTAGATTTGGATTGAATTATATGTATATATATGACTATAGACTAAGTTTATATTCAATTTTTCATAAAAAAAAACCATGTTAAATTAACCCTTATTTCATCATAGACCCTAGAAACGTTAATTATCACAAACATTTAGCCTTTGAAAACCTGGATCAACTTATAGAGGATATATATATATAGACCGTATATACATATATATGTTTATTTATGGTTTAATCAAACATAAGTAAACCCTTAAAATTACCATAAGTTTTGAAAAAATAATTGAAATAATGATAATAAATACTTAGTCTATAGTCATATATATAGACTAAGGGTGAAAAGTGAGTGTATATATAAACCGTATGTATATATTTTTACATAAGACAGGTCCAACACAAACAAAAATATAAACAAAGACCCTTAGAAGAGATCAGGACAACTCAGATTGACCAATTTAGACAGAGAAAAACACAATAATAAACTCGTATCATTAATGGATCAGTTTCTATTAAAATATATGTATATTATTGAAAATTTTCATGATAAAGGTTCGGATAAGTATTAAAATAACCAACCTTGAATACTTGAGGATAAGATAAGGTTTAAGAGTGGGCCATGGATGGAGAAATGTGGAGTCATGGGCTGAAGAAGAATAGTGGAGGAAGAAGGGTGGGATGACGACTGGTGCGGCACGATGCAGAAGGAAGAATAAGAAGATATGGAAGAGAAAAAAGGGACTGATGGCTGGGGTCTCATCTCAAATCTGATCGATCAGTTAATGAAAACACGGTGGTGGTTCGAAAATGTGACTGGTTTGGATGGATGAGATCTCACACGGTGAGATCCAATGGCCCAGATTGCATTTCACTTTAAAAATCGTGTCCCACTTAAAAACCGTAGAGGCTTCACAGATTCTTTATATATATTGTCACCTTAACACCTACTAATTAACTCCCTCTCCCCCTCCCCAGTACCACCCCATACTGGTTCTTCCCAGTGGGTGTGCTCTGCACCCACCCCTATGGCTGTGCCGCCCCACACGAAGGCCTCGTTCTGGTTCCTTTGTTCCCCTGTGGGCGTGCACAACTTGTTCCCCCACAGCCAGCCAGCCTGGCTAGCTGGGGAGATGAGGCTTGGCCACACCACTGATGGTGGTGCATGCTTCCTCCCTCGACTTGCCGGTTGGCCTTAAATTTCACTTTTTTATTCCTTTATTAAAAAAAGTAACTATAAATTTTATTAATTGAAATATGATTTGAATGTTTTAAAATATCAAAATTTTGAAGTCTAACTGTAAAATATATCTTTAATTCAAATATATATAACTTTAATATATTTAAATAATTTAAAAAAATTTGAAATCCTTAAAATACCTATATATTTAGAATATTTAAAACATATAAAATCACTTGAAATTATTAAGGAAATCATATAGGCTTTATAACAATGAAATATTATACAATATATCTTATATTTTAAACTATACTTAAACAACAATTTGAAATACATTTAACACTTAAATTATTTTGGTTTAATAAAACACTAACAATCACTGAATTTAAACTACAATAGACAAAAAAGAAACTAATGGTCGTATGTATTTCCAATAGTCTTAAAGACCCTTATAAATATATGTTTAGGGTATTTCATAGTTTTAAATCAGTTTGGCTTATAAATATGGATCTCTATATTCTTCTAATTCTTAGCACTTGTTCCATTCTTCAAAATATTTCATTCTTCATCATGGTCGGTCCAAGGGATTAGGGCTACATTCTTGGTCTCATAGTGGTGTTAGGAGGTCTCCCAGTGGCACTACATGGATTTTCATTAGTTTTCTAGGATATCCATGGTCTTTTAGTCATGTTTAAATGTATCATTTCTGTGTTTTATTGAATAAAATATATCTTGTTTTTATTTTTCAAACATTGTTTGGATAGAACAGAAGTTAAACAACGCAAAATAATTAAAACTAATATTATTATTACACATAAAATATGTTTGGGGTGTCACAATGGTGGAAACACATTCTTCAAATGCTTTAGGGGTATCCCTTAGGTATATTTCTTCATCATATTCTTTCCCTGCATCCTCATAATCTTCCTCTTTATCATATTATGGGGAAAAATCCTTTAAATGATTGCTCCATAGCTGAGGGAGGAGTTTCCATTTTAGTTTCTGGGAGGTAAGGTCGTCTCTTCTTCCTTGGCCCTTGGCAGGGGCTTCTCTAGAAAATACGTAGTGAGGGGTAAAAGAGTTTACTAATCTTCCTTGAATGAAGAGACACTTCTTCATACCTCAATGGGTGAGGTGGGAATTTTATAGAGTTTTGATGTTGGTTTAGGGGTATTTTTCATCTAAACCATCTTCATTATCTCAGGATTCAATGGGCCTTTTGAAATTATCAAGCTTAGTAGTCATAATAGAGAACATGAGGATTGCTAAATACGCATATGAATTTGGACTTGTGTTTTCAATCTAATTGATGGGAAATATGTATTCTTCCCCAAGATGTTAAAGGGGATTGGTAGGAAACATTTCCAAAAACTATTTGGGGTGGCAACCCAATTAATTCCATCAGTTGGGGGTTATTTCCACTTTGGTTTGTATAACACTGCATTATTGTAGTGTGACTCGCAAGACTCGAATGGGGCCTTATCGATATGTAGTGTCCCACTTTGTCCATTGATTCTATATTTGCGGTACTGATAGTAAGAGGAGGTTATTGATCCATGTTTATGTAGCTAGAGTCTCCCTATAAGGGTGTTGAAGGCCGTATTATTTCAGACCACCATAAATTCTGGGTGAGCTACAAGGTCACTGAATTAAGTTTAAAGATTAATTTTTCCTAACAACTTCTGCTTGCTTTTGTCATAGCTCAATAGGGTTATAATATATAGAATCAGATTATCCTCATTGCAACCCAACTGGCAGAGCGTTTTCAGTGGGAGGAGATTAACTCTAGAGCCATTCTTGATAAAGAAATTTTAGATATTGATGCCATTTATCATGCCAGACATGTATAAGGGTTTGATGTGTCCTTGCCTGATGATGTTTACATCTTGATCTATGAAGGAGACAACTGCATGAAATTATGTAGAATTGATCTATGTCCAATAGACTTCAGTAGTTTCTACTTTTAATTCAAACTTCTAGGGACTTAATAAAGCCTATATGAGAGCTTCCCTGATATCCTTTGATAGATTCAGTGTATCCATGATTGAGAGATTATCTTGAACCAAAGATAGCTATTTTAGAATTTCATATTTCTGATCTAAAGTTTGATTCTTCACATCTTGTGAAATCTCTTTCATAGGTGCTTTAGGGGCTTGAGCATTTGATGAAGATGGGTCGGCCCTTGGTACCAGAGTTGAAGTATCTTTTGTCCTTTGTGGATTGGGCTGGGCAGATCTGCTCACGTGCTGAGGGAAATTAGTCATTTGTTCTTCCTTTGATGGATACTATAGGATAATTAGACTGGGGTGGCTTCCTATGGGGGTAGGGGAATTTTCCTATCCCTGTTGAATCCACTAGAGGGTCCTCCCATGGGTTTCTGTAGAACTGATAGTTTGAGTGGGGTTTTGGAGATATGCTTGATTTCTTCCATGGCTACATCTCCATTGGTATCCATGACTTATATGGATTCTTTCTTCGGATCCCTGGTTGGGTGTAGGAAATTATGGTTGATAACCATACTCATCATCAGATAAAGGATCCATCAAATGGATGACATTGAAGGAGCCAAAAAGCAGCTCCTCTTATGATGATGTCTTTGCCTCATTATCTACATCTAGCTATGTTATTTGGTGGGGAGGTACCCGTTCCTTCATATTTTTTGGCATACAATTTGGGAGTGTTAAAGAAAACCTTGGAATTTGTGTAAGTTAATCTTCCCACCCATGATTTCCTCCCTTCTGATTAGAGTTATTTTTGGGTAACTGTCCTATGGAGGATTGTGTAGCCGAGGATGATGACTATATTTTATTAGGAGCCATTGGAGGCATGGTTGGTTGCTTTGACTGTTCTTGGAGAATTCCACGATCTCAGTTGACTATTTTTCAAGTCATCTAACTATCAAACTTTGGATCCTTTTTTATCAACCTTTTCCCAATCCACTTCTTTTTTAGGATCCGTGGTGGAAATATATGCTACTTTAACTAGTGGTTGTCCCAGCTTGATATGTCTATAATCTACCATCATTTGAAGGAGTACCTTGAAGAAAAATCACTCCTGAATCTTGTGTCACAATATCTAATGGAAGGGAAAGTAATGTAAATGTTCCTTAAGTCCTACATCATCATCCCACTTTGGCTCTAGAAGTCAAAGAAATTTGAAATTCATGGTGACTATGAAGTAATAATGGACTTGGTTATCCAGGAATGAGTAGACTTTATTTCTGTGTTCCTTGAATTGATTTAATTTGGAGCCCTCCACTTGTCTTGACAGGGTGGGGGTGTCTGCTGATGTCCAGAGGGCCTTACACGATTAGGCAGGGGCCTTGGAGATGGATCTTGTGTTTGGGGTGTCTTGAGCATGACAGAAGCCACTTTGGATCTCCCTACTCTTTTCCCTAGGGTTGATGGGGCTGCTTAAGACTTAATATTAGTCCATTTAATGGAATCCTATATCCTTTGAGCGATGGAGGAGAAGTACTAAAATCCAATTGTTTACTTCACTGGAATAAGCACCTTTCGTAGATCATCTCAGAGATTATCGATGCACATGGTAATAATCTCATCTTGGGGGAGTTTCCAGTTTAAAGAGTAAGTTAGACCTTTCCTTCTTTAGATAATGTATGGGACTTTCTCATTCTCTCACTATTTGCAGTCCATGATATCACTGACTGCTGTTTTTGGAAACATCATGCTGAACTAGAATAGGAACTGGCACTATAGATCCTCTCATCCTATTATTTAGTTAGCTTGCAAACTGGCGTACCACATGAAGGCTAAACCTTTTAAGGTTTTCACAAATCATCTGAGCTTCATAGTATCTTGTGGCTCCAGAGTTCCCTTCTTGGGATCACAATAGGAAGAAAAGTGAATTATATTCTATTCTGGGTCCCCTGAGCCATTAAATACAGGAAATACAGGATTCTTGAAATTTGGTGGAGACGGGACACTGCTCACCTCGTCGGGGTAAGGCCTCTGTTCTAGTTGTAATGGAGCGCATCATCCTTCCATCACTTTTATTTGAGTTGTTAATAACTCAATGGTATTCAGGATCCCTTGATTCATGTCTTGTTGGACCTAATCTTGAACAGGTGCAGTAGGGGGAATGATTGGATGTGCTGGCACTATTGGACCTCGAGACGAATACCCATCCAGGGGAATCCTTTGTGGATTTTCTTGAATCTATTTGGGTTGCTTCCCTAATGGAGGGAAATCTTGATATCCCATAGGTATTTGGTTTAGGTAGACTGATGGTCTTGACAACACCTTGAATGAGCCTTCCAACCTTGCTTCATTCATTGGGATGAGCCCATGAGGTATAGGTACATCTTATAGAAGTGTGTGTTGACATTCCACCCGAGGAACATATATAAGAGGATGGATTTCTCTTAACAGCCCAACATTGAGTCACCTCAACTTTTTCATATCTTCCTCCTATTGAGGAAAACTCTCCTCAAGCAAAGGGTAATCATTTTCACAGGGAGGATGAGGTGGGTCTTAAACCTTTCTCTTATTCTTCTCCTTAATGAGTATTCACATAGGTGGTAAGGGAATATTTAATGAAGGGGCACCCAGATTTAAGGAAACTCTTTGGTTTATGGTGTGCACACCACTAGGATTGGTGTGGAACATCTCTGTGAGGGAACCCCACTATCTTATTTCAATGTTATTTATATCATTTTCAGAAAGAACTATGGAGCTGATGTTCACGACATTCATCGACACATACCACACCGGGGGTGGCTTACCAGGTGATGAATAGTAGGAAAAACTATTACATCCTTTGTTGGATATTCTCTATCCATTCTGTAATACTCTTCGAGTTTCATGAAGATGAGTCACTCAAAGGGAGCCCTGATATGGCCTTGCAATATGCCTTCATTGCAGGGGATGTGAGTCACAGTATGAGATAGAATGGGTGAACCCTCTAACCATTGTTCTCCCAAGACTGGAGAAGGCATACATCCAATAGGTGGGAATTTGAGGTAAAAATGCCCCTAGCCCTACGGGATGGGGATGGTCTCGTATTGTGGTGACTACTGCTACAATTACTTCCTTCTTGATGTCACACATTCCGATGTAGACATGATCCAGATATGGTGCTTGGTCCACACCTAGATTGCTTTATTCTGAGGACATGACCAATGCTCGTTGATTATCATCTCTTAAATGGGAGGCCTGTTGGATGTTCTCAGTGGCCTGGTTCAAGAGCTTCTCGATGACCTTCTCTTATTGGGACTAATGCTTATGATACTTACTCAAGGATGGTTCTTGTTGAGCATTCCACCTTTCTCGAAGATATAATTCATTTGACTACTGTTTAGGTATGAATAAATTGTAGTATTTCACCTCTGGTGAGTTATTCTGGATGGGAAGTGGGGTGAAGTGTAGTTTTACATGTTCTCCCCATCCTTAAATATGAACACAAAATAGGGAATTGCTAATAAGGTATCACAACTTGTTCAATGCATAGAGGTATACCATACTAAGGTCTTTATTTAGAATTTCTGATTGTGGACACTATGTATATGGAAGGGGTTCTAGGTCAATCTGATGGCGATGCTATCCCAAGATGTTAATATGATCTGCATACTTATTGTAGGGAAAAAACCTTGATTTTAACCCACAGAGAGTTTTCTAGATATTGAGGCTAATGTTATGCATACATTATTTTGAAAACAATTTTTGGTATGTTGAACCGAGAAGTGGTCATGGACCAATACATCACTGGTATTTCATCCCTAGATAGTTGTCTTCTCACAATAAAAACATCTTTTTTTGTTCTACTGGGACTGTTCTTCTTGATCTACCTAGTTTGACTACTCCTTAATGATTTCATTCCAAGAAGTGGGGTTTTTGGGAGTCTTATTGAAATTTTAATGGTACGGGGGTGGATCAGAAGATGATCTTGGAACCGGGTCATCCTATGGATGAGAAATAATATCTCTTGTCATGGAGATAGTATCCCATAGATCGTACTCCATTTTTCCAATCACCTCAACTGATGAGGGCTTTCTCAAATTTGGCCCGACGAGGGGATGACCTTCTCACCGGCGTAAATTTGGATTGCAGGGAGGACCTTCACAGTCAGTTCCATGATGGAGAGGACTAACATCATAGCTTAGTTTCCATCCATAGAGAGGGATTCTATGGAATATACCTTGGGGAGGACCTTCTGGGTGGACGACAATAAACGGAGGACCTTCTTGCTACTTAACATCATTGAGGGGAGGACCTTTACAATGACTGCTATTATGGAAAGGATTACCATCATATCTATGGATACTGAGAGAGTTTCTGTAGTGTACACTCTAGTGAGGGCCTTCAGGATGTACTAAAATGAGGGTATGGCCTTTTCGTTTCTTCATTTCATGGAGGGAAGGGAATTCATAGTAACTATTGTCATGGTGAGGACTACCATCACAACTTGATGTTCGACTACAGAGAGAAATATATTTGCAGCTTATACCCTAGAGAGGAAAATATGGGTGGACTAAAACAAGGGGAGGACCTTCTTGCTGTACGATCTTCTGTTCAAATGGAGGGATAGCCTAACGAGCATCAGGATATAATCTCTCATGATCGATCATTTCTGGCCCACAAAGTAAGCCCCCGTGGGTTCTCTGGGGAGGACCTTCATAGCTACTAGTAGTGACATTGCTAGGAGGACCTCCACAACTTCAAATATCACTTCCATAATTTGGTAGTATAACGAAAGGATCTTGATCCTCTGTTGATAGTTGTTTGATGAAGTTAAGAATTCCAAATTCTAATATAGCAGAATCATGAATGTACTCTTCATTTTCCGATTGACTTTGGAACCTTTAATTTTTATGCACCATCATGTGGGAAACTGGGCCCTCCTACTATGGGTAACAACCTTCATGTATGGTTTCCTGTTTAGTTGGTTCCCATAATGTTGT
Source organism: Viscum album (assembly GCA_963277665.1). Taxonomy (NCBI): domain Eukaryota; kingdom Viridiplantae; phylum Streptophyta; class Magnoliopsida; order Santalales; family Viscaceae; genus Viscum; species Viscum album. The sequence continues at coordinate 1,527,564,331 of OY728125.1, read as the reverse complement.
TGGGATACACCGACAAACATCTTGAGTTCTGGCCGGGATATATGCCAACCCTGGAGCGGCCACCATGTTGGACCGGTGTCCACCAGTTGGAACATGTATTTGTTCCTGATTCTATTTTCATTGTATCATGGTATATAGCTATCGAATCTCCTGGATTGGATCATGGATTCTAATCTTCTATGGAGTGATTATATAATTTGGTGGATAAATCACCCCTTCGGGGGAGATCAGGTGATGAGCTCGACTCTTGGCTTTTTCCACTAACGTAATGACATCTTGACATGTCTAGAGGATATAGTCTGGGATCAATGTATGATCCTCCATCATGGAAAAGATATGATAAGATACATATTTGACTAGAATGGGTATGAATTCCCATTCTAATTTCAGAGAAGGAGTCTCTACCTGCTCCAGTCCTCCATGAGTTGCTAGTTGGTACAGGCAGTTCTCCTGTGTTAGGGTCGGGGAACGAGTCTGTCACTGACTATTTTATTCTCTTTCAACTGTATTTTGATAGCAGGATTTGTATTCACGATCAGGAATTTTTCTCTTCTCTTTTTCCACTATATTTGTCTCACATGATTTATTTTCATCTATAAGAATTTTTCTATACTCATATTTTCTTTCCACCATATTTAACTAGTGGGCTTCATATGTACTGGTAGTGTTGTATGATTTCCCATAATATTTATACCTATTTAGGTAGTGGGATTGTTTTGCATCAATAGGGATTTGTGCCTTATTATAGCTAGGTGTCATCCTATTAGGATGGTGGGCTTCTTGAGTATTGGTAGAGAGTTTCATATGCCTATAATTTTCTGATCTGTCTACACGGAGGGACCAACAAGAACTAGAAACAATATGCATTTGATCATATTTTTCCACCCTATTTCCATGGTGGGCTTCATACAAATGAGTGGGGATATGCATTCACTAGAATATTTCTATCAAATTTAAATGGAGGGATTCAACAGGAGGGGAAGGATTGTATGCTTTCCTGTTATATTCCACTGCATTTGTGTGGTGGACCTCCTCCTCAGGAACCAAGGTGATAACCTGTTCTTGATTATGAATTTTCTTTCCTTGGTGGGCATCCCGAGGGGCCCATTTCTATTGTACTTCAGCAGGTTCCCTCAGCATGTGATCCTCTTCAGAGTGAGGATATTGGGCGGTACACCACTGGTGGTGACCTCCTCCTGCAGGAGCACTCAACTGGGGTTCCTGTGCATCTGGGATGAAGTAATTGGTGTCGAATTCATCTACCTCCCTAAGATTAGGGAGTTAATTGTTATTGTTATTTAGGGATAGACTCCTAAAGCAATTGGATATGGAAAGTGGGGCCATCCTATGCTGGGGTGATGGACGTGGCTGGAGTGGCAGATGGTTAGCTTTCACTGATTATAGGGCCTGCCTTGCGGCCTCCACTGTAGGGAGGGTACCATTTTGGTGGTACTATTTGATCAGCATGTTTGAAACCTAGTGTTGAAGATGCTGGGTAGGTCAGGGGTCCTGTTCTTTGTTGGGTATCCAACCGCTTGTGTGGTCACTGGCATTAACGTATGATAAATTTGTTGAGTTTCCATTTATGTTGAAGAGAGATCTACTAAATTCCTTATATATATATATATATGACATATACAGAAAACCAAACTCTGTCAAAGTAGAATATGATGATCATATGTGAAATTGATGATCCTGTTTGGACCTCTTCTATTTGATTGTGAAATGGGATTGATGTGAGGTAATCTTTCACCTTGGTGAAGTATTCACGTTGGGTTCACCATTTTTGTTTTGACCCAATTTACGTCACACCGCGTATTGATAGGGCAAGATGGCCCCATTGGGCTTGGGAAGTGTATCCTTTTTTTCTTATTAATGTGGTGCCTCATATGCATGATCTTGGTGGGAGATTGAAAAAAGGGGATGTGTCTGTGTAATTGGCCTATGTTGGGTATGATGTCCTTGGATGGTCTCCATCGAGTTTATTTGTGTAGCCATAAACATCCAACGACCTTGGTATCCATGATTCATGGACCTGATTTCCAAAGGCAGGCACTCGTTGGATGAAGATTTGGCCAATGACACTTTAGGACTCCATTGGTCAAGAGGATGGGAGGTCAGGCTCATCACACCCTTTTGGGGGGATTTATTAATCACTATGGGACTCTCTTATAGATTTAATAAATGTTCATATGTTCATGAATACTTGGTTATTTACTGAAGAATGTGTCCACAGATTACCCATGGGTTGGAAGATCAATCATGGAGACACATGGATTAAGAATTACCGAGAAAACACTAGTTTAATCCCTATTATGAGGTGTTTTGGAGTTTATCATCATCCAAGGGGACAAAAGTTACTTTAATATCAAGATTTAACACATGAGTCTGGTTTCCTACATATCCTCTTGAGAGGAATCAGAACCCATGTAGTTCAGTGTCACTTAACTGGACACATCACCTTTTAAGGTCATGTGACGGGGACCCATCCATGCAGTTCAACGTCGTGTGGCAAGGGCGTCTAGGCGAATAGTTCCTAGTTAAGATAAAATGTGAGGTTTATATCATGGAGGTCCAGAATGCCCATGAAAGATATATTCTCCTGGATGAATATGACACCACTTGGAATATGGCCCTGAGAACACTAGTGTGATTTGGGTATTGGGTTTGGAACTTTGGGAGACTTCCTACGTATCCTAGTTGATTAGGACTAAAATATCTTGTAGTTTGGTTCGAGTTGTTACTTGATTGGGATTTATGCATGGGAGTTTCCCATTTAAATGGAGTGTGGGTGATGTCTCACTTTTTAGAGGAAATGATATGGAGTTTGGGCATAGATTAAGGCTTACTACATATCCAATTATGGTGGGAATATGAGTTCTCATAGTTCAAGCTGGGTTATGCCAATGTCATATTATCATAGACCCCTAAGCCCACATGATTCATACTCGGTGTGAGAAACAAGAGGATGTGATAGATTCAACAAAGTCACACTTTATCTTATCTACTGAGGGAAAAAGAGGAGCCCATGATGGATGCTTCTAGGGTGATGGTGGATGAGGGTGAGAAGCAATGAACCCTTTAATATGCAATTAAATTGAAGGTGGTTAGGTCTATCCTAAAATACTAGAGGATTAATCTAAGAGGGATTCTCTTTGAATGGGTTTTTGGAAAGGGGAAGAATGTTTCTTCTCATAAAATGGGAAAACAAGTGCAATACCTTTGACTTATCACTTCCCCTCATTGAATGGAAAATAAAATGATTACCCTTGATACCTAGAATGGAGAGGTCCATGTTAGTATCCCAAGGCTGGACTTTAGGTTACCATGGGAATGTAGGATTAAGAACATTCCTATGGTTCATACAGATGCAAGTATTACCTTCATGACTTCGCTTACCATGGGTATGTAGGCTCAAAAGGGAATGATGATTGACCCGATTGTCTATTCATACGAGTTCAGTGGCTTAAAAAGAGGCTTTTTACTAATTCTAATGGACTGTTTTGCAGAGATGATTTAGAGAATGTGATGGAAATGGAAGGGAATGATAAGTACCAGAAGGTGGAAAGCCTGAAGGTACCCTACTCTGCATACCATTTATTCATGTGGGGTGGGGTACCTTCCACATAGTAGTTTTCTATTCGGGTAGAAGGGGTTTCCCCATACCGAGGTGGTATGCAGATCTGGACGTGGTATGCATACCATGGTGGTATGCAGCCTCAGGATCCATTTTTATACCATAGTGGTTTGCTGCACCGGAGTCCCTCCATGCGGTATAATGCTATGTTGAGAAGGGTTTCATTCGCATAGAGATGTGCTATGTGGTATTCCAGATGGAATAGGGGCATTAATATTGCATTTCATGGGAATTTCATCCGTAAAGGGAGTACGGTTCACAATTTTCCTTTTAGATTCGCAATTTACCCATGTTATTATGATTTCTTCTTGTTATGGTTCTCAGTGTGTTTATACCTGCTAGAAACCATTCAAATTTCCATACTTCACCGAATTTTTTCCTTAGAATTATTCCATCCATTGACTCCTAGTTCTCCAAAAATACAACCCTATCCTCCTTGTCTCCCCTTGGGGTCCTTTTATAGAGTGCCGAGGAGGCTGTATCTATGGGAACATGACACATTTTTCGGAAGTCCATGGGGAAATTTCTTGGCCCATGGATGAAGTAGTCAACTGACATTTACAGTGTTATGATTTGTGGAAGCAGAAATAACCTCCACACTTTTGTGAACAATGAGGTTCACATGGTTCTTTCATGCTTGTCTCATGCATTAATTACTCAGTCCTTGAGGATGGTATGTAGGGGTGTACTTCTCTATCATGTTTTCACCAATGATGTGGTTCGCAGGTGGAATTTATCCACCTCTATTCTGCGAACTAAATGGTTCACAGTTGACCGATGCCTTTCCTCATTCATTCCAAAAACGACCTAGTTTGCTGGTCAACACTTCACAGGCCGCCCGCGTGCCACTTGGTTCATGGTTAGTTCCTTCCACAAACCTTTCCCGATAACCAGTACACAGACTAGTTTGGGTCCTCTTCCAAATTGGACTCCTTAAAACTTTTCCTCCAATTTTTCATCCCCACATGAATCCCTTTCCTTCATTAATTTTATGGGGGTATTTGATTTCCCTTTACAGTTTTTTAGGACCCTAAAATAATATTTTTTACATATCAAAACTTTTTTGATATCTTTATGATGTCACTCATGTCATTCATTAGGGGTGATTTGGATATTGAGGATGGTGAAAAAAATCATATAATGGCCTATTAAGATTCAGGAATGTTAGGATAAGGCATTTCATGAGAACACCATTAACTTAATTAATGTCTTATGGTGACACTGTATAATGTTAAAATGTACTTAAAAATTATATTTTTATATGTGTTCTTAATATCTTATGTTTTTTAATGATTGATTCTTAATGAGATTATATGCATGAGTTATGTTCTTTTATATAATGTGTTTTTTTTATTTCTATTCTTTATGTTGTTTTCTATTTCTATTATGATGTGCTTGATGTTCTATCCTAATGGTGAGGTAACTATTTGAGTGGTATCTCCATGAATGTTTAGTTTATTATATGTCATTCTCTTCCTAGTTTTTCATTGATTCTCGAGGGAAAAAACTATTTAAGTGTTATCCAATGTAATGTATTGGAATTTCATGGACATACACATTGGTATTTCAGGGATAAGAAGGATTCAAAGAGTGTTTTTCAGTATTTTAGTGGAAGAGAGGAGATGTTTTAGTTGAATTTTTAGGTGGTATCACTCTTTTTTTTCTTTATTTTTGGAATGTTTCACCACAAGGGTCTCTATTATGGAAAGAAAAGTTTTATTTCATCATAGTGCCTTATCATGATTTTTGTCTATTCTTATTTAAGGACTAATTCATCAAGATGATAGAAACTGAATTGTGGACCAATGATAATTTAATTACCCAAGTTATATATTGTTCTGGGATAATTAATTTGTGGTGCACAAGTAGTTCCATGGTCTTGGTCTGGGGTTGATATCGTTTTAGAGAATACTAGGAATTGTGTCATGATTCTTGAGGTTTTTAGTATTATGGTGTGATTAATTTAATTTTATTATGATTAACATTGGTTTCATTAACTAAAATGATTATTGACTAAGATAAAGGGGAAGAGAGAAAGTGGGTTGTAATATTGTTCTTGGATCTAGGTTTGATTACATTGTGAATTTCTATGCTATGGTATAATTGAATCTGAGCATGGTTAAACCATGAAACCTTGCACCATTCTATGATTTTATGTTTCAAGATTTTGGATATAAAAGTGATGTGCCACTCAAATTTATTTTTTACTCCTTTCATATTTTACCCCTAGTAAATAAAAGAGTTTTTCTTGTTGATCCTAGGATATCATGATAAATTCTTAGGCTTCAATTTTATGAAATAAATTCCTTTCAATACTAATTATTTATTTTCATCCTTTATTACATATTTATTCTTATTATTCTTTTTCTTATTCCTCTCTTTCTCTTCCACCAAGGACTTGAATGTATGGTTTTATTATTTTTTAGAGTTATTGGTCATTTATGATAATGAGATGATTCATAATGGATGTTGTGTGATCATTTTATTAATTCATCATGATTTTTTCATAGCCCCCTTCCTTTATTTTATTTTCATCATTGAAGCTTTATTTTGATGTATAGGATTTAAAATAAACCTTTTATTATAATGTGAGTGTTTATGGAATTATCATTCATTGGTCTTATTTTGGTTAAGAGTTGAAATTTTCTTATAAATATAATAAACAATAATTTATGGAATTGGAAGGTAAAGGTTGTGATGAATATGTAATTATCATTTTATTAATTATTTTTGATAATATGATATTTTATAGATTTTTTGTCTCTTTAATGTTATGTGATTTAAAATAATCAAAACTATTTAATTAGTATTATAAAAATGGTTAAACAACATATTGATGGTAAAAAAGTAGATATTAACATGGAATTTTTAATTATTGATAATTATTCAAATAATTATTTAAAATGGATAAAGTATTGATTACGAAAAATTCATTGATTTCATTGTATAATATTTTCATAAAATATGGTTTTATTATTGGATAATTTCATGAGTAAATCATAAGAAACATCAAAGGATGTTATAGATAAATTACCTTTAAATGATCACTAGAAAATTTCTTGAGGAAAAACACTTTTTATTTGAAATCAATTATTTAAAATCTAAAAAATTACAAAATACTACGGAAAAAATTTTCCTTGAAAATAACTGAGGAAACTTATAAACTAATATTTAAAGAAAAGTGTATCCATGATTATAGGAAAATCCCTTCATGTGGTTTATGTTAAAAAAATTCATTCACATTTTCAGTAAAAAGTAAAATGTACTAAGGATTGAAAACGATAAGAATATTAATTTTAAAAAATGGTAAACAAATTGAAATATAGTTAAAATTAATTTAAATAATATTTTTAAAATATTGAAAATACTCTTGAAAACATTAAAAATAAAATACAAACATAGAAGAGAAGATTCATAACCGAAGAGAAAAACATTGTCAGTTTTCATTAAAAACATTCATTCAGCCTCTTAGGTACATAGAGAGTGGAATATGAAAGAAAAAAAACGTATTCTATAGAAATAAATATATTAGAAGAAAATAAATAATATTTTATATAGATATATAATATAATTTATTCATTGGAAATTTAATCATAAAAAATATCGATAAAAATGAGATTATAACATAAAACCATTACCGTTTTGGTATGTTTTGATTCATAAAACCCATGAAATAAATAAAATAAAATGTAACATTAAAAACCCTAAAAATACACATATTCATCAATTAACATATAAAAATGGTATTATATACACCACATAAGTTAATATAGGTGTATAATATAACAAATTTCCCAAAGAAGATGATTTGAGATGATAAACCCTTACAGGTTTAGTAAATTTTTAATTGAAACATCTTGAGCATAATAATTTTAATTACAACTTTATATAACATGAATTATGAAGGATAAATGGTATAACTAGTAAAATTATGATTATATACAATTTATAAATATAACTATGTATATAATGTCAAACATGTCTCAATGAAACAAAATTAAGTTGAATAACCCTTAAAAAATTAGTAATTTTGGGATAAAAAGTAAATGAAATCTTGAAAATAATATGTTTCTATAAATATAATTCATTAAATCATTAATTATTCCAAAATATTTTTTTAAGTATATAAATAATATAAATAATAAAGTGGTGCATAACATTAAAACATGTCTCAATGAAGAGAAATTGAGATGAAAACCTTACAAATTTAGAATATTTTGAATCCAAGGATATGTAAAGAATAAACATGTTATTTATCTTAAAAAAGAATTAATTTCATGAATATTTCAATATAAATTAATTATGAATTAATCACACAACATAAAATGAAAAATTGTGAATAAAATCAAACATCTATCACATATTTGAAAATGAGACAAGGAGATCATTACTTTATGTAAGACTTGTTTAATATGCACTCTAACCTCATGTATTATAAATGTATATTTATTATAATTCTATAATATAACCATGTTGAAACATAAAATATCATATATTTCCCAATTATATCATTTCATAAACTATTTATTTATAATTCTCAACTAAATCCATCATTTTGGGTGTTAACTGCTTCATTTTTCATGTATGTTTTATATGACAGTAATAGTGATTTCACATTGATCATATTACCTAAATATATATAATTTTAATCATGTTATAATTTTCATAGATATATATTAATTATATATATAACCACTAATAATATTGTGTGATGAAAAATGAATTACATCACTTCATAGAGACAATAATTCATATGTACACTCGAGTGATGTTTACATTTTCGGAAGGATGAAAAAAAGAAATATAAATGATGAATCAAATTTAAATAATCATTATTATATAATAAATATCATACATTTTTATTAAAACTATCATATTTTTTATCCATATAAATTGTAAATGATAAAAAAATCACATCGCTTCGTGGAGGTGGTAGTCCACACATGTGCACGAGTGACATTATCGATTTCCAATGGATTATAAGGCTGGAAATTTGATATGATATCATAATTATATAAGAATAATTATGTAATAAATATCATATCTAAACATATCCATCATAATAACCATCAATTAAATATTGTGATGGAAAATGAATTGTATCGCTACATGGAGGAAGTATTCCACACTTACACACAATCAATACTTGTATTTCCAATTTGATAGAGAAGAGGTGCTAAATTATTGTGAAATCATCATAATAACATATAAGCATATTTATGAAAAAATATTAATAATTTTTTTTGTGGATACAACTATTTTATATAATTATCATGAAGAAATAAAATTGAATGATCTTGATTAAGATTTATGCCTCTTCTTTAAGAGACCTCCTTTGGATTACACCTTACACCTTGATGGATTGGTCTTAGGGGAAAAATAGAATATCTAGGATTTAGTGATGGATTTTAGGAAGGTTTATTAGTATGTATTTTCTGATCAAGAAGACTCAAATGGTGTGAATAATGGAGGATAAGTTTTTCCCTTTTATATGTGAGGCGGGGGGGGGGGACATATGGAATTTTTTAAAAGATTTAAATCATTTAAGGTTAATTTTTGGAAAAAAATGGCCCTAAATGTATAGGGATTAAAATTTTGGATAATATATGTTTTAATTATCTTCAAAAAATAATAATTTGATATGCGTGGGTGGAAATACTGTTCTTATCTCAGGGTTTAAGAACCAATATACGCATTTTAACCTTAATCATGGTAACAAAATTTTACAATCCTTACTATTCGTTAAAAAAATAATTTTGTTGAACCTTTAAATTTTATTAATTATGATTATTAAAAATATTTAATCAATTTAAAAATATTAAATTTCTATAAGTAGAATACTTAGTATAAATTAAGCACAAAAACCACAACAAAAACCTTTTTTTTGAAAAATGAATGCTTAATTATAAATCTTAATTTACTTTTATTCCATGACTTTTAATAAGAAGCAGATGAATGTTAAATTATTATAATTAATATTTAAATTATACATATCATTAAACAAATTAATTAATTGGGAATAAATTAATTTATTAAGATAAAAATAGATTTTGATCATACAAATAGCTTTTTTAGAAAAATATGTTTTAATCCCAAAAGTAAACATATACCAAAATAAAAACTAATAATGACTAATATGTAATTAATTTTATTATTAATAATTAAAGGTTAATTAATTTAATTTAATATAATATTAAAAATAAAATGAGACATTTACTTGAAAATAAATAATAATTTTTACAAGGATTATCATTTTTCACTATTCACCAAAAAATAATTTAAAAAAAATCCTAAAAAGACACAATAAGATAATATTAACATGAAATTTTTAAAAATAAAATTATTTTACTAAAATAAAATTTATAAAAATTAAAGAAACTAATTTTAATTTTCACGTGAAATAATGAGATAAGATTCTTTTTGGAAGAAAACATTTTTATAAAGTGTAAAATGACATTACTAAAAATTGAGTAATTATTTATTATAAATTAATAAGTAAGTTTAAAAAAAAATTATAAATATATTTTATCAAGTGATTATTACTATTCATACCTTTCAATTTAATGGTTAGGTTATAACATTTTACTATATCATAGTTTATATAGACTCGAGATTGTGTGTAAGGAAAACGATTTAATACATCATGTTTTATAGAAAAAATACATATAAAATCTTATGGTGTAGAATTATACACCACTTAAATTGAATTTTTTTCCTTTGAATTTATGTCACTCGTGAACAATCAAATAAGTAAATATTCACTTCACTAGATCCTCAATTTCCTATATAGATTCCTCAAATTTTAGATTCCTCCAAATAACATTAACCTATAGAGTAATCTTATTACCTAGTAATTTATGTATATGATAAAAAATTTATTATTAGTTACTCTTCATAAGAAATATAATTCTCCCAAGGTATAACCTTTGAGTTCAGTTCAGGTGAAGGATCAGGTATGTACTTCCTTAGAAGAGATAAATAAAATATATCTTGAAATTGAGAGAGGTTTGGTGGGAGTGACTAGTGATTAAAAATAGTCTATACCCAATACAGAATTTAGAGGGGACCAATATACCTTAGGCTCAACTATAAATTCTTCCTAAATCTCACAACCTTCTTCCATGGGGAAATTCATAGGAAAATATTCTCACCAACTTTGAATTCCAAAACTCACAAACAATTGTCAGCATAACTCTTCTATCTATATTAAGATGCCTTGATGTTTTGTTGAATGGATATAATAATCTATTTAATTTCCATATCTAGATTAGGGCCTAATTTATTTCATTCTCCAACTTCAACAGATTATATTTTAGTTCTTTATATATTTTCATAAAGGGCCTCAAAAGGATCCACCCGAGTGCTTAAGTAAAGGATATTGTTGTAATAAATCATGAATAGATAAAGGTTCTAATCTGAAAAACATTTTAAATATAGAGAGTAGGATCCCATAAAATATTCTAGGGTTTTAATGGTCATCTTATTCTTACTATATTTTTCAGGTTGATAATTTTTATTGAAACAAAAATTTATATCTAAAACTTTCTAAAGGATTTCCAAAACATCATGGTAAAACTCAAAACCAAATAATATAAAATATAATGTGTTAATCCATGTAACCTTACCACTTCCTTAACATATATTTGTGAAATATTATCAAGAGAGAAATATTCTCTCATAGTAGTGAAGTGATCTAAATTTATAAGTCGATCAAATATAACCCAAATAACATTATAACCTTTAGATGTTTTGGGGAGTTTGGAAAAGAAATCCATGGTGATGTTTTCCCATTTCCATTCTAGTATGGTTAATGGTTATAACATCCCCTTAGACTTATATCTATCTTTCATAACTTGTAGACATACCCATAACCAAGATAAAAACTCTACTATGTGTCCCACCATGATGTTCTACTAGAGATATTGTTATAAATCTTTATACATCTTCATGCTTCTAAGAAGAACAGTGATTAATGATCTACAATCTTTTTCCAATAGTTAATTATCCTATTCTGATATACTTTTGGTCCATGGGTATGAATCCCTACTATCGATATAAGGACTTAGAGGTTCACACACTAAGTTTACCAAAAAGTTCTACCGATACAGATAAATGGGAGTTAGAATAATATGGCCCCCACATGTGCTTTCAGTGAACATCTTAGTGTGATAAATCTAAATTGAATTAATTCAATTATATTATTCATGTTTATAATAATTATGATTAAATTTATTTGTGATGTTATTCAAAATTTATTTAATTATAAAAGTGAATATGATAATGTATAATTTTTTAAACGATCATAATGCATTTATGGGTTTTAAATTATTAAGGGATCTTATGAGTTGAGTTATTGGTTTTTATTTTATCACTTTACAAGTTAATGTGTCAGACGTGGGTGATAAAATAATCGGTATATTTATGAAAATTTTAATGAACTCATATTTTTTAAAAAGTTTATAATCTGATGGTTTTAACTTTTCATGACCAATGTACATTATTGGAAAGAGTAAACTATGTATAAAAGACCATTTTAGCCTCTTAAATAGGTCAAAACACCTTTTTATAGAATTTTAGATATCTCCCCTCGATTCACTCAATTAGTAGAGTGATAAACCAATATAATAACAAGGATAGATTGGTATCTCTACCTAAATAGTGTCTGCATTATTTAGGTGACCAAAGAGACATCATAAGACACTTCGATTAACCATGCTAGCATTAGATAGTTGAAGAAAAATGATATAAGAGTATTGGTGAATGTGTGGAAAATATAAATGATGCATAGATTGGGATTGATGATCCATGAAACATTGATGATGATGAAATCATATAATTGTTTTAAAATAGGAAAATCACCATTTATTTTTTTTGATTTTATTTATAATTCTTAAATTGAATTGCAAGTGATCCTATGAGAAATCCATATAATGGGGTTTTTGGATTTAGTGTTTTTGAAATGAATCCAAGGCCAAAATCTAAATTATGTATTTTATTTAGTTTTAATGTTCCCCAGGTTCCTTTAAATTCAAAATTGTTAGAAGATATAAAATTTGAAAGAAGATATAAAATATTCCCAGTGGAGTAATGATATGTAGATATTAGCAATAAATCAATTCTAAAATAATGATTAAAGTTGTACAATAGTTTCATTGGAAGTATAAAATTAAAATAAATTTATTTTTTTGGAATTGATAAAATTTATAAACTCTTACTTTCCTAGAGTTGGTTGTAATATTTTGAAAATAGGCATGGAAGAATCATATTAACTTTTTTTAATGATTGAATTTTATCAGTTCTCTTCAATACTTACTTGGAACTTTTATTCTTCTTTTATATTTACCTAAATCATTGAGATTATTTATTTACATGTTATTGATTCTCTATTGGGTATGAATGAGTATTCTGTATAAGGGTTGGTAAATTAAGATCACGAGGATGATTACTTAATAAGTATTTAATTTCACTATGAATGAGTTGTTTTAATTCAATGTATTACTGAAATTATATTTCACATGTTGTTTTCTTTTTGATTCTTTTAGAAATTATTCTTTAGTATAGGAATAATGATAGAAAATAGGGATTTTTTTAAAATAGAGTTAGTAATATATTTTTAGTGACCCCAAACTTTACAAACATACATATCATAAATTTTTATATGAATATTAATTACATTAAACAAACATACACATTAGGATCATAAAGGTATAATGATTTTAGAAACCTAGACACATAAAAAAGTTGTACAAGTGAGTTACATCATATATCACTAATATCTTAAAAACTAACACCCTTCTTAGAGATATCATACACAATATCATTCATCATAACATGGGGAAAGGAAATGTGATAAAGGGTGAGCTTAGATACTCAGTAAGGGTAAACAAGGTAGATATCAATATATCATGAGAATAATGGTAATGAGAACATGGGAATAACATTTGAATACCATACACTGCATAAAATAGATCATAATATTGAGTCATGGAATAAATCTTGGAAGTCCATTCAACATGAATCATAATCAAAATCAATTAACATAAACCTGAGAACATAAAACTGAAACAATGAATATATTTTTTGTATACGCATAAGAATAAAATATTATTTCTTCAGTAGTTTAAGACTCATTTCCAAGACTATCATATTGGAATGAGTTTATTAACAAAACAATTATAGTAGTAAACGTTCGGTCCCAAGACTATCATGGTGGACACAATCCCTTATTAAATTGAGTACACTCCCTATTCTAGTTCTTTTTATCTCCTAAGATATCAATATTTACCCAATTATTTGGAGGTATATATATGTATCACCCATCACATAATGAAAATCAAACATAACTATGCTACTAGATCATAAAATATTCCTCATATCAGAAAGTAAAAAATCCAATGGGTTTTATAAAAATTTTATCAGAGAATAACCTATGGATAAGAAACTGATTTCATAATAATTTCATCATTTCATCATTGCATAACACATGGATAAAGAAGAGGGTTTAATGTAAATTTTATCATGGAATAACACAAGTAAGATTAATGGGTTTCATAATAATTTTGTAGTCATAAATATAAGCCATCTAGAGAAATAATAATAATTTAATCCTTAGATCATATCCCCAGTAGAGTATAAGTAACATCATAGGATATCATCTTAGATGAAAAAAGATTTTTAAGGATCACTTGGAACATTTATTAAGGAAACCATCCTTTCCACTTTGAAAAAAACTTTTTAAAACATGAAACATTTAACAAATCATTTTATTTAAAAATAAATGTGTAAAATTGTAAAGAAAGATTTAAAAATCATTTAAAATATTTCCTTAGGAAATTATCATTTCTATTTTCAAAATCAATTTTTTTTTAAAATAAAAATTTCATATTTTTTTTTCAAATTCTTTCCTTGGAAATAAACTTTGAATCATATAATGGAATATTTTTAACAAAGAGTTTCTGATAGAGTAAAATACCGTTCATTTATTACATTTTAAAATAAATATTCCTTTCACATTTTCATTATTATTAAAATGGTTCATGTTTTAAAAATGAAATGAAGATTCCTATAAAAACATTTTTTAAAAAGATAAACATGGGTAAAAATTTCATAAAATATCATTTTTATAATTTAAAAAATTTAAAAATATTTTTATAAAATATAGTTTTGGAAGAATGTTTTTCGAGGGAAGAGATAAATATAGTTGATTCTTATAAAATACATTCTAATAAACTGTTGAGTAGATAGAGGAAAATTAAGGGAAAACATGTATTCTCATGAAATTACAAGATAAGATGAAAATTCACGAGTTTCTTTAGATATGGAGCCTAATATTTCTTCATTGAAAAAATAGTCATAAATAATCCCAATAAATGATGAGATTGTATCATAAAAACCTTAAAAATTTGTTAACATTTAATCATAAGCCCCATGAAATAATAAAATTATATAAAACATAAAATATATTGATAATAAATAAATTCATTATATTACATTTAAATAGGTTTGTATATCGACCTCATAAAAGTAGATAGGTACATAACATAACATATGTCTCAAAGATGGAAAATTGAGAAAAAACCCTATAACACACTTTCAGATCATAAACCCCATGAATAAGAGATACTAAAATAGAAATGTAAATCCCAATAATTTTATATATAAGATTCATAAAATAAATTCATGGAAGATATGTAAACTATATAAAACAAATTGGTTGTGAATATGACATGTGTTTCACAGAAGTAAAAAGTGAGACAAAAATCCCTTACCTTAAGTATCAACTTATTTTATACATGTTTTAATCTATTATATAATAAATATAAGTTTATTATACACATATTATAGAACCATAATTATATATATATATATATTCCATATATGATTTACATATTCTATTTTATTATGTTTTTTCAACATTTCTTTGTTAAAATCAAGTTTCAGATAATAACTACTTTTTTTTCTTGTATGTTTTGATTTGGTATTTTTTGGTCCTCTTAAATTGACATAGTCGAATAATCTCCATATTTTTAACCATGATATAAATTTCATTTACATTCATTATATATTTATTTATAGTAATAAATAAAATTTATCCATATAAAATGAAATTCACCATTCATACAAATGGTAGGCTGTACGTATGCATGAATGTTGTTTAAATTTCCTCAAAAGATTGAATGAGATAAACATAAATAATATGTTGAAAATAAATAATACTTTTTATTTAATATATATATATATCACTTATATTTATTTAAACCTATCCTTATTACCTTCCATTCAAGTAATATGTAAAGAACAAGTCACATCGCTTCGCGAGGTGATAGTCTGTCGTACACACGAGTAACATTATTTTATTCCCACGAAATAGAAAGTAAGGAGGTATATGTGATATCACCATTCAAAAAGTATAAATATTTTACCATAATTATAAATATTTTTTTAATATATCCTTATTACCATCCATGTAAAATGAAAATGAAAAAAAAATCACATTAGTTCGTGAGGTGGTAGTCCGCCGTACACACAAGCGATGCTATTTTCCAATAGGTTTTGAGGAAAGAAGGTATATTAGGAATTATAAGTTCATAGATATAATAATATAATAACTATAATATATAAACATTAAATACATAATTATATCCATCCATGAGAGGTGGTGATGGAAAATGAATAACATCGGTTTATGAGGTGTTAGTCTACCACACACACAAATTATGATTTTGTATCCCATTTGATGGAAGTGGAGAAGGATTTAGGTTATTACATTAAAATAATAAAATATAAGTATATGGTAGATACTAAGGTTATGATACCAATATGGTTCTCATAATAATGTAAGTTGTTTTAGGAAGAAATAATATAAAACACTCGGTCAAAGGAATTACTTATTCTTCAAACAACTTCTTTTTTATTATACCTAAAGGCCTCATATATTGAATTTTTGGCCAAAATAAGGATTCTAGGATGATATTACGGAAATAAGGACGTTTTTATGAGATTAATTGTCCAGTAAAAAGGGTTTTTAGGTGTAAAGAGGAGAGGAGAGGGGGTGACCTTTTATAAGTGAGGTTTGTGGAACACGTGTAATTTTTGGAAATAAAAACATACACCCAACATTTTTACATGAAAAAAATTATCAATTCCAGAATATTAGAGTTTATAAAGTAAAAATATGTCCATGAATTGGTTTTTTTGACAAGTTTTTAGGTTATTTTACCCACTACCCTTTTATTTTAACCCCCCTGTGTACCCATTTTCACCTTAACCCCAGTCATAAATTTTTATAGTTTTTACAATTAATTATGGAAAAGAATTTATTTGAACTTATAAGATATTAAAAATTATTATGGTTCCAAATATGGAATCTAATTTTCAAAATTCCACTCACATAAGTAAAAAATATAATTTAAAATTAATCACAAATATGAGATGAGAAAATGATTTTCCAAAGATAAAATGTTCAAAAGTTTAGAAAATTTTTACATAAATATTTAACATGAAATTGATTACAATAACCTAAATTGGATTAATAGATATGTAAGTGGACTAATTTAAGTTTTAAAAAAAATTTAATGTTTTTAAAGGCTATGAAAATAAATGATTATTCTTAATAAAAATTAATATTTTTTTACCATTCATTAGAAAATTTACCTTCTTCAAAAATTGAAAAAAATCAACCTATGTTAATTTTATAATATTTATTTAAAAAATTAATATCATTTTTCTAGATACACTTTCTAAAAGCAGTATAAATTAATTTTAAAAAATGTTCACAAAAGTCGACAAAACTATTTTTTAGAAAAATACAGTTTTAAGAATAAACATAGAATTATTTCTATCTATTTTCTAGAAAAAAATATAATTATTAACATTTTTATTTAATATATAAAATATAAATCTCATTTAAATAATTAACAAAAAGTGAATTATTTATTTTATTTACTTAAAACATGTTTGTGTGCATAAAAATAGTTTTTTTATAAAAATATTTCATTTATTATCAAATATTTTTTATTTTCATTTATAATTAATTGGTAATAAATGGAATTATTTTATATAAATTTTTAAACCATATATTTTTATAATTTATTTAATCCTATTCATACCATTTATTCCAATTTTTAGTGGTACATGCTCCTGCTTGGCATCCAAAAGACCCAAGATCAAATCCGGGCAGGGGAGAATTTCTAGGTACTGTATTAGTGGTAAAACTGTAGAGAAGTGATACTGTTGTGGTTGAGAGATTGTAGTAGGTACTATTGCAACGACTGTACTGTAGCAGGAACTGTAGCAGCACGGGTACTATAGTAGTACTGTTCACCGAGGGGTCCTTTGGGAAAAAAATGTGCTTTCAAGCCTTATATTCAGGACACTTGGCCTTGTGCCTTTGGGCTATGTCATGGGTCTCCCTCTACCCAGTCTAAAGAGGTATTTTCTTTAAATAATAAATTGAGGCTTCGACCCCAACCTTAAAAAAAAAATTTAATAGTACATTATGTGTCGTTTAAACTCAGTGGTGCATGTAACACAAGCTATACTCAATGTTACATGTAATGAATGATAAACATAGTGTTTCATGTAATTAAATACTAATATAGTGTTATGTGTTACAAAAAATATAGAAAATATTAAATTTATTTGAATGGTGTTATATGTAACAAAAAATATCTAAAATATTAAATTTATTTGAAAAAATAATAATTCACAAAATCTCAAGGGTGTTATATTCTACCCCTATTAAATAAAATACACTCTTTAAATTTGAATTATGATTCATAAACAGGGGTTTAAAATTTTAAAATCTCTTTTTGGGAGACCCACATCGTAAAAATGGTTTGTAAAACTTCAATTTTTAAAGATTGAATGGGAAGCACAAAGTTAATCTGGAATAACATATACTAGGTTTTCAAGTAGGATAAAATATATGAGAAGTGATTATTTGGACATGGAATAAAATCCTAATTTACAAATAATTATGGAGAGTGATAATGATCATTGATCATAAGAAATTTAATGATCATGTTAAAATCAAAAACCAAAAAATCAAAAACCTAATAGGTGTGAAACATTCATTGATATCATCAGAAATGATGGTCATAGGAAAATATTTAATTTCAATATCCATTTACTAAAGTTAGTGATTTTTTAAAATAAGATATACTTACTTGATTTCATTCCATTTCATAAGCATAATATAATCCTTTCATTGTGTGTCAATCAATTTCCACTTCATCTCTTAATCCAAGAAATGGAGTTAAATTTATTATTCCTAAAGCACTAATAGATCAAAAGATCTATAATAGAATTATATTTCATAACTTATATCTCTAGTTATCATCATCATAAAATAATTATCACAATTTATCCAATATTCATAAATATTCATTTAGTAAAGTAATACATTAATCTCCAAAACCTCATCCAATGTTTATCATAAAAAAATCTATAAATGGATAAACTTGTGAACCTTAAAAAATTCAAATTTTAAAAATAAGTTCACTAAATTTCCCAGAACATAATTCAAATTATTCCTCTAAATATTTTTGAGTATCTCTTTATATTTACTTGTCAAATATGTGAATATCATGGTCACATATTCTCATGTTCTTGGTAAGAAACATAATTTTCATAAAAACTCAAATTTTTTTTTCATGATTTCTCATTCCTTGAATAAAACCATAGATTATTGAATACATTTCATAGATCCAATAATGTTTTAAACTCTATCAATGATAGCATAAAACAATTTTTCAATAAATCATCTATCATTTTTGAGGTAATCAATACTATCCAATTTAATTTATCCATATTAATAGTTTCTTTATCCATAATAATTTTTTTCTCAACATTCAGATCATATTAAGGGTTACCTACCCATAATCATGTGTTTTCTATAAAATATAACCTTTCTATAAAATCACTTTTCTTGGTCATTAGTACAAATTCAACATATTCTTGAAAATCCTTAAAGAAAAATTATACTAAACAATCCTTATATATTTCACAATTCATGAATTTGAATACATAAATACTAAAATAATTATACTTCATTTCTAAAACATTAACTAGGTTTAATAATTATTTATAAAAAAAATTTGGCTCCCAACGATCGATTGATTACATGGGGTTGAATATTGTACAATCATTCATGCTGTGTTTCTTATTTTCAAAAAACCTCTAATAGGTCTTGTTTGTGGAGTTTAAAACACCCAATATTTCCTATAATAAAACCTACTTTACAATAGAATGTGGTTATGGGGAAATGATCCATCAACACTTGGGGACTCACATTGGTTGAGATGATGGGATTCAGGCTCATCACATCTTTTTGTGGGGAATTTTTTCCTACTCTGAAAACCTATTAAAGATTTATGATATGTTCACAAATTATTCACTAACTCCCAAGTATGACATGGGTCACCCTTGATTTAATTATCTTTTATTAGCATGTATGGAATTTAGAATCATGCATATGTATCTGAGGTAATTCTTTAATAGAGATATTTTTATGTATATGAGGTTCTCTATCAATAGTACCTAAATGTACTAATTAGATATTTTTTATTCTTTATTATTTCAATTAAGGTTTTAAGCCACACAATAGGGTGTTCAAGAGTGTATCATCATCATATAGGAATATTTGAGTTGTTTTGATGTTAGGATGGGGCCCATGAGATAGTATTCCAATGTATCCTCATGAATGGAATCAGAACCCATGTTGTTCGGTTCCACTTAAATGGGAACATCATACTTTTTATGGTCATGTGACAAAGACCAAACCATGTAGTTTAATTTCATGTGGAAAGGAAATCTATGTGAGAGGTGCCTGATAGGTTTGTTGTGGGACATACTCCAAAGCAGACCATGGAACCTGGAAGGAATATATACTCCTAGGTTAGACAATACCCTACTAATAATGTGGCCCAAATAGAATTAGGGATGATTTTGGGGTGTTGGGTATGGACCTCATGGAGGCTTCCCACATATACCATTTGAATGGGAATAAAATCACATGTTGTTTGTTTGTGTGGATCCACGCCCATGGAGGCCCTTTGAAGATTTTTATCATAGGGGAATATGGACCATTTAGATGATTGAGTTGGGGGTTACACCTGTTATAATCCCCTTATGTTTCATGGTGATATGGTTGGTGCTTATACCGAGTAAGAGGTCCATGTTTGGTTGGGTCTTATACTTTAAATGATTCCCATGGGGTTGGGTTTTGAGGATTACAATTTATATGAGGATTACCTAGTTTGGTTGATGGGAATTACACATGGAATGATGCCCATGGGGTTGGGTTTTGAGGATTGCAATTTATACGAGGATTACCTAGTTTGGTTTATAGGAATTACACATGGAATTCTTCCCATGAGGTTGGATTTTTGGGCATAAACCATATAGAAGGATTCCCTTAAGAGTTTTGGGATAATTAAGATGTCATGATCACCACTAACCTCTAATTCCATGTGAGTCATGTTTGGTGTGATAAAAAAAGTATATGTGGTAGGTTTAGGAAACCATAAAATCTTCTTTTTCCACTGATGGATGAATGATGGCACCCAGATGGAAAGAGAAAGGGCTTTGAATGTGCCCGTATCCTCTTTTATTTTGGTAACCAGGATAGTCAAACTAACTCCTAGCTATGAACAAGGTAGTTTAATTGGAGAAAGAGTGCCACCTACTACAAGAAATACCATGGTATTACACTAGAAGGTATGATCAATGTTTTTTTGATACATGGATTTGAGGACCCAAGCCTAGGGAGGCCCTCTGAATAAAAGAGAGAGGAAGATATAGAAGCATATTATCTACCAAAACATGAATCAGACCATGTGGATGTTGTGATCATAGCTAACCGATAATCCCACAAGAGTCATTCTTGAATGTGAGAAACAAGAGGAATAGGAATATTTGGAAAGCCCCATGATCCATTACCCACTAGTGGAAGAGGTTGGGGATACAATAGAAAAGGAAAGGGATTTGGTGTGCCCCTTACCTCCCATCATTGTGTCCTAGATAGTCATGCCTCACTAACCATCTGGATACATCCCATGGGCATTGATAAAAAGGAAGGAATGAACCATGAGAGGTCCTTTAAGAAAGACTAGGGGCTTACTCTTGGAGGGATTCCCTAGAACTGGTTCATAGGGATGATAGGAGGATATGAAATTAATCATCAAAGGGAAAGGAAAAAATGATCCTCTCCCTCCATACTAGAACTAAAGGTCTTTGTTCATAAAGACAACTAGGTAATTACATTGTCCTTGCACTAGTATCTGATAATGGGAAATCCTTGACACTTCCTCTAGGTTCAAGGTCCTCATGAATAAATAAATTCATATCTACATGCAACCTAAGGAACCTACCCATTAGGAAGGATAAGCATGGGATGGATCTAACCAAAGGAATGCATATCCAAATGGTAGGCACACTGGTGTGAATTTTACCATGGTCATGAAATTATAGAGGCTTTGGTGGAGGTTTCACTTTGGTCGCACTCTGACTAGGGATCCAAAGGAAGGGGTTCCCTTTCCATTGGTGTCTTTTAAGGGGGTTCAGAAGGATCTCACATAGGTTCTGAATTGATGACTATGATGTGCTTCACATAGGGCCTGGGATGAACTAAAAGTGTGTCACATAGGGGGTATACCTGTGTGAGATATAGGTTCCTTGGGAAATTGATTACTTGGGAGAAAAAATTGGGTGAGGCCTTTCTCTAAGAGTTAAGGGCCTCCTTTGGTATCCATGGAAGGGTCTTACGTAGGTCTCGAGCTAAGGGATGGACCTTCATGCAAGTGTTTTTTGACTATGGGGAAGGGTTCCTCACATAGGCGCCTTGTGTTTAAGACCATATAGGGACTTGGATATGACTATCCCTATTAATTCCCTCTTCTCATGGTTTTTATAGAGCTTCTTGAGGAATTTTTGAGGTCTTGGTCATAGGGGCTGCATGACTAAAACTTGGGGGATTTTTTCAATTGTCTAGTTGTGAAAATGAGGATCCCTAGGGTACTATTTATAGGTAAAAAAGAAACCTTAGTTTAAGGAGATACCCTGCATAGGGCCATGGTGTAGGTACCTAATGCAGGTACTCGATTCATGTGTGGCCTACCTTTTAGTGTCACGTAGGGGGGCTACGTGAGCCTTATGGTGAATAGGGGTGGTGTGCATAGGCCATATCAGGAAAGTTCCTTTATCTCTTCTTTGGATTATTCATCTTTCTAACATACTTAAGGTACTCTTCATAATTTTTTCATCCCAGGTGAAAAACATAGTGTCAAAAAAATCCTCCCATTAAGATTAGATCTGATCGATAGAAGAGGGTCAAGTCTCGAGGTATAGGTTGGAAAATATGATTAAGGTGGAACATATCTGACATGTATGGTAACCATGCAGGTTAGTGGCACAGGCTTGATGTGTAAGTTTGGATTATAGGATGGGTGTGAATGTTTATAGTTTAGGGTTAATGCATTGTCCATGGGTGTATATAAGTACCATTGAACCCTTTGGTGATTTATTTTTTCTACATTCATTCCTCTTGCACTCGTTGCGTAGATTTCCTTCTCAACTATGAAACACTTGTTTTTTTCATGTTATTTGAAGAAAATCTAAGCATACATCCACTATATAACAACTTAAATGAGGGTTTTGTGTGGAATAAACTTGATAAGGAGCCTACACTGTACCACATGGTCGAGAGGCCTGTGCAATTCACCTAATTGAGGGGACTATGCATATGACTTGATCAAGGTTCCCTCACAAGGGACCTTCCTTTTTCAAAATTTTGAAGTTTTCTCAATCAAAATATTAACATAATGACAACACTCAATGCCCCTTGCAGGTTTTCAATGGCCATCCTGGAGGCTTTTCTCAAGAAAGTTGTTTCATAACCATAAAAAATGATTAAGACTGTTAGGATAGATTACTGCTACATGTGTGAATCAACTCTACTATATTTGGTAAGACACTTGGATAAGTATTGATAAGAATAACTGTAAAGTGAATAACTTCTGTTCTATGATCATAGGATTTTGAGGGATGCTCCCATCCTGAAGGCTCTGATTTATTTACTGAAGTCTTGGTTGAAGAAACATACCAATTGTTTTATCACTAATGTCTCCTATAATGGTGTCTACATCATGGTGTGAATAGTTTATACTTCTTGTTTCATAAATCATAGTTGTTGTTTTCTGAATATGAAGTCTCATACCATAGAGTTTAATCCCCAGTGCTATGAATCGACTTTCCATGCTTCACAGACAGAATAGTCATAAGGTTGGAAGGGGGACTGGGATTTCCTCTATAGAGGGAGACTTAGGCTTGAATAGATCTGGGTGTTATGGGTGTGCCATACTTGTGAAGAATTAAAAAAAGTGCTGCAAGACATCATCAGTTATGAATCTAGTTGGGTATGGAATATTTACATTTACATTAACCCATAAATCATCCTTAGGCCATAGAGCAGGTGGAGTCCTTAGAAAAATTCCTTCTGTATAACACCTAGTGAAGTTGGCATTAGCCTGTGTAATTTCTTAAAAATTTTTGGATCCCATATTCTCAGGGATATGTATGATGAACTTATACTAATAAAGACAATGTGGGACATTTCTAAAAGAACACCTCCCATGGACCATTATATTTTTATGGTGGATAGAAAAGTGTATAAAAAAGATCCTCACCCTAGGGGTGACATCCATTCTAGAATATGGGTGAATTATTTACTCAATATGGGAGGAGAGGGTCCAAAGTTATACCACCTTATAGGATACCCCACTTTAGAGAATCAAGTGCTCCATCCACATTTTTTCCTATACTGGAGAAGGGCCAGTTTACCCGTTGGGGTTACAATGTCAATCAAGAAGTTTCTGCTAAGACCCATCTGGACAAATTCCTAATAATGTGTATGTGAATCTATTTAATTTTGGTATATGAATCCGATGGAAGCATGAGACCTGATATTTTTGTTAGGGTAGAAAAACTAGCAGATGGGAGCCATATAGGGTTAGAGAGCCCTATATCAGTGAGGATTTTCCAGTGTTTTTTTCAAGTGTACAACAATATGGCCCCGTTTAAAATTACAGGTCTATTTCATGTGTTGTGGGGGTTTATTGTAGCACACTTTAGTTATTATGCCACGTTGAGTGAAATTAAAGACCCTAAGGGATGATTTATCCAATTTTTTAAGAGTGTTTATGAAATACAGCCTCTGAACCTGAAGTATGATGAATTCCTAAGGATGCTGAACATTTTGAGAGACTCCATCTTCTTCTCATATGGTGATCTAAAAACTAGGAAATTCACCGATGATGGAAAAGATAATGACAAACTGACTGTGTACATGATGGAATTCAGATACAGTGTACTAGAGGCACACATTAATAATGAGTTCATCTATGAGGCGTGTACTCCACATAAATTTACTTTCCAGTTCAAAGGTCTATAAAATTCAATCATCTTTTCTACTACACATGTTATTCTTGAGAAACACCCGATGATATCCCAACAGTTATATATTACAGTGGCCATGGATGTGTCCAAAATGTCAATCATGCTGCGTCCATCAGATATATCAATCATATCAGGGACTTGGTATACTAGTGTAGGGATATATTTATACCATCAATGGGTAATAAAAAAATGCATTTACTAGGTCATGTCTAGGAAAACTATTGGGAATGACATACATGTTAAAAAGGTTCAGAAAGGTGTAAACGATGCTGAAGCTTCGAAGTTGTCAAGGCGATCTCAAACAAAGACCATCGAGCTTGACCAAGTCGAGAATACTATATCTTCAGAGACAAGGTTATCCATTTTTCACTACTAATAGGAGACTCATGTTCTAGTCACCCATTCTTATGTGATATCATAGAGGCCTAAAATGGCTTTCAAGTCTAAAGATGTTGGGTCTTCCTCAAAACCAGCCGCAAAAGATCCAAATTACGTGTGACCTTTAGTGATCAAAGCTTGGTAGAACATATATTGTGACATTAGAGACACATGGGTATTTATATAATATTTATTACACATATTAGATCTAGGATACATATGATCACCCTACACTCATCACCTTGATAGAGATTTTGGATGAGGTGGACCAATATGTTCAAGAGATGGGGATGTTGATATAGGCAACTGATGATCGAATCTCGGGCACAATGTGAGTATCTAATATGTTAGGTCATGGAAAAATAATTGGGGTATCTAGTCACAGTGAAGAGTAATGGAATGAATTCATTGAACCTATTGATACACCTATTTATTCTCCCTTCTCTTTTACTCCTTCATCCACCATTATTAATTTTTAAGGGATGTGTTTTTAGTTCAGTGAAGAAAAAGAAGAATAACTAGTTGAAAAAGTTCTTGATTCAAAAAAATATGATCCTATAGACATTACCATTGGGGTAGTAGATGAGTATCTTGAACCCTCATAACTATCCCCAGGTCAGAAGAAAATAGTTGTGGAAATGGTGGGAAGGTCTTCTCAGCCGTCACCTCAAGTTCCCCTTACAAAGGGGACAAATAGAGGCACCTCACCATCTTGAGAGAGAAACTAAAAGAGGGAGGTAAAGTTGGCCCATCATATACAATGTAGTAAGTTTATACACTTTCATTTATTCTCATGACTTGTTAGATATACTCCATTGAACATGATCACATTTTATATAATCTATATCACTTTCCTTTGTAAATGTAAATGAAATTTTTCATTCAAGAATCGATGGGGGAACCATAGAGGAGGAATTTACCCATACTAATGAATAAATCATTTTATGGATGAAACTTAAAAATATAGAGCTTCATATACCACCATTCATGCAGAGAGTGTAGAGGTTAATGGTAATGTCAGATTCACACCCTATGGTGTCATGTTCTATTTTGACCTTTCTATGATAATGATATTTCAGATCCATCGCCTACTTTAGAGGACCCTACATCAATAAATATTGGCCTTGTTGTCTCTCTAGAAGGGGATAACAGGGATCCTGGGTAGCATTAAGAAGGAATCAGTGCTGAACCTAACTTTGTAGGGTTTGATGACACTGTACCTTCTAAGGAGTCGGTAGAGAGAATTAGCCAAAGAGCCAATTCAGGTTATAAACAATGAATCTTAGATACCCCTATTAGTGAGGATGCTACAATATGTGATGGATTATATAATTAAATAATGGGTGAAATAATATACGATTTAGATTGATTAAAATTCATTAACATTACCTCCTCTATGGAGGATTTTGAGGAGTTTTTTAGGTTATTGGATAGACGTGAGTTCTATATTTATATCATTATTTTTAAAATACAACCAGCCAATTTTTATTTGATTTCTCACACCAGAGCTCAATCTATATAACTTTTTATATAGAGAACATTTTCAAGGAAATTCAAGAACAAGGCATCTAAGTCCATCTTTCTCTAGTTTCTGGGAGAGTGATGGCTGAGAATTATAAAGTGGGAGATTCCCAGGAGCCCTTGATCTCAATTACTAGAAAAATCAAGAGGTTGATCCTTATCAACTGCTCTTTATTCTGAGAACATAGGCCTAGAGTACTGGGGATGTATTAATCCCAAAAATTGACCCAATAAAGTGTGCGTTATATTAACTATTTTTTTAGTTCACTGATTTTTCTATCTTTTTACCTCATTATGTTGATGAGAGGTGTTACATTATATTCAGTTCCAACTACTTTGATAGTTGAGCCTGAGAGGGGGGATTTTATGCCAGCTCCCCCAATATTGGTAGGAGAAACTGAGGTTATCTTGGAGGGATCAGAATAAGGTGACTTATTGAGTTTAATAATTTTAGAATACATCTCTACTTTTTAGAGTAGTTCTATATCATACTTATAGATATAATATTCTCGTTGCACCATGATCCATACTATATGGAAGTACATGTGTGATATCATCTTTGGGATGCCTCTTGAAGATATACCTTTTCAACTTTGCTGACTTCACTCAAGTTTTCCTTGTTGGGATATGACATTTTTTATTACTGTTTGATCCATCATGTAGTGAAGTTAATCATTTGGCATTGGGAGGATGAGGAAAAATCACAGGAAGCCAAGGCGCAACTAGTAGGCCAATTTGAGGATCTCAGAGCTACCATAACCTAAGTCGAGCTTAGCCATACCAAGGATGTGGAGGATTATCAAAATCACTTTAATTAGAAATATCTCAACATATTTCACCTTTAATAAGAATTAAATTCTATGAAGGAAGAGATAGTCCAACTACACCGATCCTTGAAAGGCCCTTGACACAAATAAGATATTTTTTTAATGTAGAGTAGGAGAAGCTTCATAACACTAAAGAGTATACTTCTTCACAATTAGTTAGGTTTTAGAAAACTATAGAATATTATCCAGATGTATTCCAGAAAATCAAATCCTACATTGAGAAGAAGTTGTAAAACTTTTTAGAGAGACCCAGACATGTAAAAGTTCCTCTTTGTTTTTGGAACATTAATAAAAAATGGATTTTTTTTCAATCATCTATTCTTGTATTCTAATACCCATCATAATAATAATATAATAATGTAAATGAATCATTTGATTGAATGTCATTGGGTTATAATTACAATTAAAAAGGTGAGGGAGTGCTCTAAATTTTTTCTAAGCCATGGGGCTTATCGAGCATAGTTCACATGTTTCTTGGGTTATATGTAAAAAACCTAAAAACATGGTGTCTTTTGTGTTATCACCATAAATTTTTTCTAATTCCAATATATAGAAGATTTAGTTAGAGACACTTGGATTTTACTTAGGATACCCTTTTCAGGTTTTCATCTAAACATGTATTATGACTATTTAATTTCATTTCTCTATTTTTTCATAAACCACATGGAGTGTAGGTATAGAGATTTGAGACTGAAATTTTATATAATGTCCTTTGCGGGTTTTCAAACTAGTGAGTATTTTTCCTCTTTTTGTGAATAATTTAAAGTTATGTAGACCAGACTAAAAATACTGGTGTTTTTGGCCTAAAATTTTTCACCATGAGTTTTTAAATAATAACCCAAAAAAAACTTGTTTTCTATTAATGATCTGACATTATTGAGATACCTGATGGGGAACTTTGAGTCATAATTTCATGGTTTTTGAATCTAAAATAGGATACAATACAAATATTTTAGTAATGGACATGAAACAAGTTGGAAAAGTTATTTATATCACATAATTATTAGGGTTTATAGGAATAGAGGAGGTCTCTCTGGAGGATGAATATAATGTGGCTGACAAACCCATTTTATGGGTGACTTTATGAAAAGGAAACTAGGGTGTGTTACTCCATAGTAAAGTGGTGGAATCTGATGAGAGGGACTTTATGTGAGATACTTATGCAATTATAACTGGGGAGTGTTACTGCATAGTCAAAAAAAATTTATCATTTGGAATTCTGACATTCAATCATCAATAGTTGGGGAATTTGAGAATATTTGAATTTCTCAAGACCATGAAGGGTGATTTTCTATGGGAAAGTGTTTGGGAATAAAGGGAGTATAAATATTATCATTTACCATGAATAGGAAACTACTCCTACATGAATTTGTACTATGTGAAGGAGGTTAAATTCTATTATGGGACCAATTCCATGGGAAGGACCCTTTCTGAAAAGGGTTAAAGAATCGTGTGGTTTAATGTTTTGAAACCAAGACATGGACCGTGCAGTTTAACATCTTATAGTGGGGATGTTTTCATATTGTTTAACATATTTTTACTAGGATGTTATTATATATAGTTTAATTTCATACTATATATAAATTTGGGGCTACAATTTAGGGTCCTTTAGCTCGTACCAAAATTTTAATGATTCACCCTTTTCATAGTAATTTGTCCTGAAATGTGCCATCATTTTTAGGTATAAAGGGGGGAAGTTGTAAGATGTAATCATGGGGGATATCTGAATCTAAATATTAATATAGGGGAAAAGGGATTTTGGAAATAAAGGGCGTGTCCTCTGAGTATGAATGTACCACTGGTTAGAAAACCCGTTTTGTGGGATATTTTATGAAAATCCAACTAGGGCATGTTATTGCATAGTCAAGTAGTGGAATTATATGGCTAATTATCCTTTTATGTGGGTGAATTATGAAAATGTAACCAGGTTGTGTTACTATATATTTATACAGAGGAGTTATTAGGAATTGTGAAAACCTATTTCTAATGGACGAGGTTTATGGAGATTCAGATTTCCCTAGACAGAGAGTTTGGTTTATGGTGAAAAAGTACCTGAATATAGAAGGAGAATTTTAAGACAAAATTACCCAAGATTTGAGTAAAGGGTTTCCTATGTAGGTCTAAACCATATTTAGGAAATGGGGGGGGGGGGTGGGGGTTGAGGCTGGGCCTAACACACAGAGCCCAAGCATCGCTATACATCCCATTTGAATGAGAATCAAGCCATATGTAGTTCTAGAAAACCATGTAGTTTAAAGTGTTTGTTATAAATTATTGTCAATATTAATGTCATGTAATGAAGAATATATGGTTCCTATAGTTTTATTTCATGTGACTAGGACCATGGTGTTATGGAAACAATGAGTAATATGAGGCCTACCAAACCAAGGTTGTTCCATCATACTTCAAGCATGAGAGAGTTAATTGTAAACCAAGATCTTGGGGGTTCTTAAATAAGGAGAAATGTACATGGGACTAGAATAAAAGGCATGATTGTAGACCATGATCAGATATTGGGTTTTAGAAGGTATCATATGGGATTACCGATATAGAAGGGGCTTCAACCAAGGAAAAAATGTTTCACTTGTTTACAAACCCATTATGTAGGTGACTTTATGAAAAGAAAACTAGGGAATCTTACTGAATAGTAAAACATTAGAATACTTTTATTGATAGGCCCTTTATGTGGTTTAATCTATTAAAAACCAACTAGGTCATGTTACTATACAGTCTGGTAAAATATTCCTTGGGTAAGAGAATTTTTATTTCTGATAGCTGGAGAATGATTACAAAGATCCAAAATTGTCCATGATTAGGAGTATGATGTGTGGAGGGGAATAAGAGGAAGAATTTGGATCAAAATTTTCCATGAATTATAGAGTCTCATCCATAGATCTAACTCATATGTAGTAGGGGGCATATATTTTTTCTTTGGTGCCCCCCGAATAAGGGGACCCAAATTAAGATCTCCTATATAGATCTTTTTTTGTATTCAAGAGAGGGAGAATTTTTCTTTACCATGTGGCTAGGAATAAGACACGAGGTCTAGGTGTTACTATATATATCATTGGAATGAGAATCAAGACACACATAGTTATTAAGGAACTATGTAATTTGAAGTCAAGTGGTGAGGACATCAACCATGCAGTTTAACGTCATGTAGTAAGGATGAAGGAAACACGATGTGAAAAAAGAACATTGTAGCTAGACCAGGGTATAGAACCCAAGATTCACTATGTATCTTATTTGAGTAAGAATCCAGAAATAAATATTTATAAATAGGGTCTCCCATATTGATTTAATTCATGTGTGGATAAATAGGTTTGTTTAATACGAGATCAAACATGGGGTAAAAACCCATATTGAATCATGTTTTGTATATCTGACTCATACATACGAGAGTAGGGGAATTTCTCATATTATGGATGAACTGGGATGTAGGATCTGGGTAACTATAAATCTCATGGTAAAAATAATCAATCTACATGTCTTTCTTAAGGAACCATACAATTTAAATACATGCGATGAGAACATATGGTGTTCCTTTTAAGGTATTACATACAAGACCATGATAACCTCAAAATGACATGATATTACTTATATAGGAAACGCCTTTACCAAAACTCCTAATCCCACATGAGATATTCTTTGTGTGATAAATAAGGAGTGGAAAAGGTTTATTCCCCCATACAAAGTTGAAAAAGTGAATGATAGGGTCACTTAGATTTTTTGGGGACTAGACTTGGATGTAAGCTCCAAGCATTTCTACACATATCATTTAGAATGAGAACCAAGCCATATGTAGTTTTTGAAAGGTTTCTTGTGTAGGTATGACCCATACATAGGGAAGGATGATTTTTTTATTGTGGTTGGGACCAGGATTAGAGATCCATATGTCACTATGTATCACATTGAAATTAGACTCAAGACACATGTAGTTATTGAAAAAACGTTCCCCACATCAACAAGGATTTGATGTGGGGAAATGTGACTTTTTTATTTTCTAGAATGATGGTTGGATCCAATAAATAAGGCTCAGGTGGCACTACATGTCTCTTTTAGATTGGGATCAAGACATAGATAGTTCCAGAATGGAGTTGTGTCTAGGATAACAACACCAATAATGGGGAACCACTCAAGAAGGGTTCGAAATACTATGTTGTTTTACAACATGCATCAAGGATGTGAACCATGCAGTTTTACACCATATAAAGAAGATGATTACATATGGTTTAAAATATAGTGACTAGTAATTTGGTTTCAGGAAGTTTATCTTCTTGTGAAATGGGTGATATGTCATACGTTTTTATGTTTATGTGACAAAGACTAACAAAAATGTTTAACATCACACAACTGAGATATATACCATGTAGTTTAAAATCATAAAATTAGAAAGATATGCTATATATTTTAAATTATCACATCTTATAATATCTGATGCTATGTAGTTTAATATATTTGTGCTAGGAAAATATTCCATTCCTTTTAAGGTCGTTCAATAAATACCAACTATGCTATTTAAAATATTGTAGCTGAGATGTACATCACGTGATTACATGAAATATTTATTCTGAAACCTTGCATTGGTTATGGTCATAATGATCTCTCCATCTATGGAGATCAAGAAATAATATTATTTGGAGTAGACCATATGTATAGAGTATGATCTCTCCCACATTGGATTAAGCTTTGGAGGTTTTTTTGGTATCATTGGAGTCCTAAGGACCAGTAACGATTATCTATGGAGGAATGTATAGAGGTGGACCTTCTTGTTAAAATATCATGCTATCTGATTTTGATGAATCTTCAAGTGATCCAGGGTATGAAATACTTTCCCATCCAACTGTACCACTTCACCCAATCATTTCTATAATTTCTCATCTATGGATAGTTGATCATAGATAGAAACACAGAGTGATGAAAACTAGACCTTAATGGGAGAGACTACTTCAGTTTCATTGATAAGGGAACATGTGGTTTCTTGTGTGGTAGAAAAAGGGGTGATTTAGTAATCCCATTGGGAATTCAATATCTTATCATGCCAAGAATTATTATCATTATACACCATGTTTTGTAGTATGTTTTATAGGGTCTTATTGAAGTCCTCTATCTACTTGTTAGCTGCTATATGATAGCTAGATGAGTAGTTGGATTTGATGTTATACTTTTGATACAACCTTTTTAAATCAGCAGAATAGAAATTGGTGTCGTTGTCCATCAAAATTATTTGAGGGACACAAAATATTATAATGATGTTAGATTTCATAAAGATGAAAATGCTTCTATCTATGAATTATTTTAGAGGTATTGTCTCATTCCATTTGGAGAATAATTCGACAGTGGTTAGGATGTATTTGAACAACTTAGATGTAACAGGAGGATATAGTCCCACAACATCCATTCTCTATATGGAAAATTTCTGGGAGTATTTGGATACATGAAGTAACTCTGGGGGTTGATGAATGAAGTTGACATGCACTTCATAGGAATGACACTTTTTTTGTAAAGTTTTTTTAGTCCTACAATATAGTGGTACAGTAGTACCGATCCTCTAGATTTGATGAGAAATCTTGAACCCTAAATAATGGTCACCCCAGGATCCTAAGTGTACTTCATTCATGAAGGCAGAAGTCTCTTATTCTTTGACACATTCAAGGATATATCCATTAAATCCTCATTTATATAGGACTTTCTAGTGATTTGGGCCATCATAAAGAGTGAATTTGGTTACTCAATGTGTTATTTTATCTCTCTTAGATTTGTACAATGGGAGTACCCCACTTTGATGGTAGTCCATGATGGGTATCATCCACCTAGTAGTAGGACCATATGGTTTGTGGACATAGATTATTTCATCAATCTCTTCCACATTTATATGATAAAAAGGTAATACCATTCAACGATGTGCAATTTTGATGACCGTTTAATCCCAGTATTGATCTTCCAAAGTCATGGTTTCATTTTCCAATGAATCTACCTGGGCATTCTAAAATAGTGGGATGTGATTCAGTGTTGGTCCTAAGGGGAATTCTTCCATTAAAACTTAGAAATAGTCAAACATGGGGATTTGATCTTATTTTATAATGGAATAATACCCATTGAACTATTTTATTACCAAATCTAAATCTCCTTTTACCACTATATGTCCTATCAGTATTTTGAGATACAGTTCTTGTCCTATAATGAGGGCCTTATATTCTGCCTCATTCTTTGTACAACATTCTAGCAACAGAAAAGATTACAGAAAAACTACCTTTGATGGGGAGATGATCACGACCCCTAACCTAAATTTTTTGAGCTTGGGATATTCCATTATCTTCCTTATCAGGATCCTGGATGTGATATCAAAATACATTTCCCATGTTTGGGGGATCTATTGAATAAAAAATAGGTCTCGAATTGGAAACTTAATATTTAATGATGTTGTTTCTACATATGGGTGTTCTGTAATAAAATATTTCAAAGCCTAGAATTATATTTTTTTATGTGGAACAAACTGTATATCCAATTGCTACATATAACCACCCATTATTCTAAAAATTCTTTAAACATTGGATGGATAAAGATATATTTTATTAGGTTATTATGAGTGACCAAATAGACCTCATGGTGTTTCAAGTAGTGCGAAAGTTTTTGAACCATAAAGATTAAATCTTAGGAAACATTTCTTAATATTTTAATAATGTGTCTCAAAGTCAAACATGGTTTGAACAAGGTAATAAATGATGTTTTATTTCTGAGTTTAATTCATTTATGCAAGGAAAGCACCTAGTTATCACTCTAGGTATGTCACATCTATAATGATTGATTTTCCCTTAACATGTAACATTAGCATGACTGGGATCAATAGATATTCCTTGAGGTTTTCAAATTCATCATGATAGTTAATGTCCCATTAATATGTGACCCCCTTATTCATCAATTTGGTGAAGGTAAAAGGCTTTCCTACAAGGCTGGTTATGATGTTTTATATATAATAAAATTTTCCTTAAATTTATATGAACACTTAAAGATTTTGATGAGGTGAAATGCTAAGGACATACTTTGTTTTCTTAGGGTCAACATTGATTTCATGATAGAATACAATGAAGATGATAAATTTTCTCGAGGTAATGCCGAATGAACATTTTACGGGGTTCATCTTCAGGCCATGTTGTCGAAGTTTGTCTAAGATAGTCTCAAGATCAGTTAGTTGGAAAAAATGATGTTGAGACTTAACCACCATATTATCAATGTATCACTTCAAAAATTTTCATAGGAAGGGGTTTGAATATGTGATACATGACATGTTGGTATATAGTGCAGATATTCTTCAAGACAAAGGGTGTTACCCGATAGAAAAATACTCCATGATGGACCTTAAAGGATTTAGCTTCTTCATCTTATAGATCCATATATTTTTTTGTACCTTGAATAGACATCCATAGAGGAGAGAGATTTATAACCATCCATTGCATCAATAGGAAGTTTTGTAATCGGAATCGAGAAGTCATCTTTTAGAAAGTGCCAGTTGAGATCTTTGAAGTCGATTCAGACCCAATTTTAACATTATTATTCTTTATCAAGATGATATTGTCTATCCAATTTGGATAATGAAATTCCCAAATAAAGTATTACTTGATGAGGTTTTCTACTTTAGGATCAATTTTTTAGGTGTGAGTTGGGTGTGCCCTTATGGCTGCCTGTTTGTATCCCCAGTGGTCTTTTGGAAGGCCCATGTGATGGGTGTCCAACTCAGGATCAATGCCTAGAATCTCTATGTAATTATAAGAGAACTCATCCTAATGTTTCTTCAAGAATTATTTATATAACTCTTGATCTTCATAAGTCATATATGCACTGATCAAAGTGGGCTTTTGATCTTCTTCTGTACCTGGATTTATTTTTTTAGTTCATAAAAAATGGTAGATAAACCT
Source organism: Viscum album (assembly GCA_963277665.1). Classification (NCBI taxonomy): domain Eukaryota; kingdom Viridiplantae; phylum Streptophyta; class Magnoliopsida; order Santalales; family Viscaceae; genus Viscum; species Viscum album. The sequence continues at coordinate 1,527,528,599 of OY728125.1, read as the reverse complement.
TCCTAAAATGTTGGAGGGGAATCCACGAGGTATTCCTCATCTTTATCTTCCTCATTCTTTAACTCTCACACATCTTCCTAGGATTTATGTGATGAAGGAAATTTCTTTGAGTTAGGGGAGGAGTCAATATTTTGACATTTGGAAGATGAAGAAATTACTTCCAACCTGACTGATGATGAATGGCCCCTTATAATCATTGAATGAGAGATGAGGGATAGATAATTAACATTTTAATTTTCTCTTAGTAGCATAATAACCTATTCTAGAACAACTAATGTGATAGGGATTTTTTTAAACCTTATGGGTTGTAATGAGATAATTTTCACCTGGTCTTTTGTCACTACCTAGAGGGTTGATGTATCCTCCAATATAGTTTGTTTCATTCATTATGACTAATACTGTGGAAGTTAATGAATATGTAATTGAATTTTGACCAACCACTTCAATTTGATTGATGGGAAACACATACTCCACACTAATCTATTTGAAAGGATTAGTCGTGATTACCTCCAGACTGTTCATGGAATTAATTCAAGAAACATTTTCAATCATGGGTTGTTTCTCTTCCCTTTGGTAGAATATGACATCAATGTATTATGATTCATAGGATTTAAATGGGACTTTGTCACTGTGGAATGTCCCAATTGGACCATTGATGCAATATTTGATGCATTGGTTATATGATGACGGAATAGTCACATGCTGATGTAACCGTGGCTTTCTGAGTAAAATGTTGATGTTCATATCTTTCTGAAAAACAATGAATTATAATTTATACATGAGATCCTTGAACCAAGTCCCGAGTTTAATTTTTCTATAAGTATTTTTATCGTTATTATAATAACACTATATCATTAGAGTGTAGGGGGAAATTAGATTTATTGAAACCTATTTTATGAAGTGTTTGGACCAAAATGAGGTTTAGTCTAGGGCCATTTTCAATGGAAGATCATCAGATATAAATGTCATTTATCTTGACAGATATATAAAATGGTTTTATCTGTCCCTATATGATGGAATATTGGTCTTAATCTATGAAGGATATGGTCATGTGACATCTCACTGGTTCATTATCTACACGATATACTTCAGTATTAATAACTTTGAATTAAAATTCTTGAGGGCTTGACAAAGTCTCAATGAGTTCTTCCTAGAGGTATTTTGATAGACTCAGAGCATCCAATATTTAAAACATTGATGGTACCATGGTTAATTATTTTAATATTTATTACTTATGGTATAATGGATTGTTCCTACAATTATGTGGATACTCTTTTGTATGTAATTTAAGAATTTTATTACTTGTTGTAGGAGGGTCAACCCATGGAATAATAATTGGGAAGCAATAAATAATAATAAATTTATTTTTATTATTATTCTTTGTGTCAAAGTGAAAAATGAAAATATACTTTCATAATTAATAATGGTGTTATGGTGGAAATAATAATTGGGCAAAGTAATAATGATTATATTATTAATTATGCTAAATAAATGCAATTGAGTGTGGTTAACAAAATTTAAATATATTTATCAGTATTTAACTGTAGTTTTTATTGAAATTTTTATAATAGAAATGATGATGATATTTTAATAATAATAATAATAATAATATATTGGTATTATTATTATTATTACTATTATTATTTTGGAAAAATAATTTTGGTGTGTGTGTATATATACTGTGTATATATATGAGATATAAATATATATAAATGCACATATGAATATACAGACATGTATATATATATATAATGTGTATATTTTGTTTATATATATATATATGTGTGTGTGTGTTTTTTTTGATATATATATATATATGTGGTTTACCTATACACATATTAATGACTATTAATATACATATTTAATAAGAGTTGATAAAATGAGTTTAATTTGGGTTCAAGGAAATAAATAATGTGAAATAAATAAGAAATATGGATCAGAAGAAGCCTTTGTGTGTGGCATAATGAAATTAGAATTCTTTTTTAAAATTCTATACATATAAGGAATATAGAGAGAGAATAAATAATTATATAATTAAATAAAATATGTTTATATAATGGGTGAAAATGGGGAGGTACACAAGGATGCATGAGAAGTGAATTACTCATCCCCTCATGCCACCCCCCTTACACCAACCTCACTCATTTTTTAGTATTTTATTATTATTTGAAAATCATTAATAAACAATATATTATCTATTATTGATTATATTGACACACTTTCGATGTTGTTGGGTTCTTGTTGATGAGAATAATTTTAAACCTTATTTTGTTTTTGAATGAAATGAGGTTTTGGATGTGCATTTAAACATGGACATCAACCCTTATCCTCAGTCATCATTAGACATAAGGTAGAAATTACTTAAGATTAGATAATTCATTATATTGATTATTTACATGATTGTTAGCATTCTTGTGTAGCCCAGTGTGATACCTATGTGTAGTTAGACCTTGGTTTTTAGCGCATATTTTATTACAGGTAATTAGCATGAATGTTTAGTGTGTTTGTAGCCCGTGAGACTGATGTTTGATGCCTGAGCACATGTGGTGTTTGTGCAACCATGACTTGTTCTTGTGTTTCTTATATATGGATTTTTGTGATTATTATAATTTTAGGCATGATGTGATGCTGACATATCATTTTCATTATGTATCATATATACTAAACACATTTCTACTATAGTTGGGAATGCAGGTTTGGTCTATTTGGTCGGCATGTGATCTGTGACACATGTATTAGTTGAAATTTGATGACATGTGAGATACGACACATGATTTTTGACATGTGATATTTGACACATGTTCGAGGCTATCCTCAGAGAGGGATTTGATTCAATTATGTGGGTATTCACTTGGACTATTCTAGTCGAAGGGAATTTTTAAATTCCTTTGAATATCAATATTGGAGGGATGTGATAAGGCTTTGGTTGGAATGTGATATTTGACACATGTTTTTGGCTATCCACTCAAGAAGGATGTGATAATAACATAGTGGTCTTCATGTACTTGGACTATCCCAACTGATGAAATTCCTTACATTCTAGAGGTTATCCACTCAAGGAAGATGTGTTAGGCTAGTTATTGATGTTCTATATAGAATTGTGCCAATAAAGGTATGTTTCTCTTGGTATGGTGATGAATTAGGTAGATACATTCCCCATGGAACTGACACGTTCTTGGAAATTGTGTGATATATTTTTATATTTATACCCTGTTTACATTCATGGAATAAACTTTTATATTTTATAAACTGATGTTAAGGGCCGTTGGTGGTGTCCTACTGAGTCTTTTACTCACACCCAACTTAGGAATTTCAGTGTGCTTGTAGACTTCATGGAAAAAGACTTGACAAATGGAAAAGGAACAATGATGGATGATTGAGCATGTAAAGAAGGATTTAGTCATTACTAGATGGAGTTTAGGTGGGGCGTCTGCTATTGCCTTTATCTAATATCTTAACTTATACCTAAGATCCTATTTTAGTTTGGTTATTGTTTCATGTATTCCATATTTCATTTTCTGCATGTACTACTATAAATATTTTAGTCCTTTGGTTATTCAATATTATGTGAACTCTAATGAAGGTTATAGTCCCCCCCCCCATGGTTCCACTCAAGACCCTTGCTACTAGTCGAAACACTCTTATGTATAGGGTGGAGCACATGAGGTTATGTGGCATTCCAGATCAGACTCGGTGATTTTGGTATAGATGTTACACTTTTAATTAATATATGTGATATAAATGACATAATAATGATATTAATTAAAAATTTATCATTATGAAATTATAATATATCATTTTCTTTCTTTCTCTAAAAAATGATAATGTCATTTGTGTACGTGTGGACTACCTCATCCACAAAGATATGTGATTCTTATTTTCTTCATCACATCACAAGAATGATATATAGAAGTTTATTTATGTAAAAAATATGGTTTTATTATATTTTTATCATCTTTTAAAGATAAAATAATGCATACCTTATTTCAACAATGATCATTGAAAAATATAAACATTACTCATGCGTACATATGGCCTACCATCTTTATAATCGCAACACAGTTCATTTTTCATAACCAATATTCATGATTAGTTATAAAATTATAATTGATCAATAAATATGATAATTATTTCGTGATTATTATTTTGATTATTTTTAAATAATGGAATCTTTTACCACATTCAACACACTGATTCTGTTTTAATTCAATGTACCGAACATCCTAAAAGCACCTGACAGGGACTTAACTAATTAAATATTTAAATATGTCCTTAAAAAGAAATAAATTAAATGATTTAGGTATAAGGTATTAAACATGAAAATTTTTCTTAGGAAATATAAAAATCAATGTAAGCTTATAATATAATATTTAAATGACATACAAGGAAAGTTTAAACACTAGGTAAGAGTTTTTTCTCATCTCACTTCTTTATTTTTGTGAGACATATGCTATATACACCACTTGTTTTTATTGTGTGGTGTATAAAATGCTCTTGAATGTATTTTATGATTATTTTAAAGAAAGTTATTGGGATTAAATATCCATATATTGTTCTCTCTTTTATGTGGTTTTGATATAGAGATTACCAAATCTATACCAGATTTCATCTCAATTTACGTTCATTGAGGTATATATTATTATAATACACTTAATTTATTTTATATAGTGTATATATCACTATTTGACATATAATATCATGAAACTACTTATGTTAATGATATTTTATTTATCATTTGATTTTATTCTTTCGTGGGTATTATGATTTAAGAGTTACCAAAGTGGAAAAGGATTTATGTTACAATATCCTTTCTTTTTGAGATTATTTATGTTGAAGGTTCATTTTGAGGAAATAATATGTTGTTATTTTCATGAACTACATCTATTTATTTTCCAATAGTTATGAATATGTTTAAAAAAAATTATTTTTATTTCTTTAATTATTGATTGAAATAATTTTAAGAAATTAATTTCTAAGTGATACTAATCTTGTATTTTATTTTAGATTATTTATCTTTATCTTCCATATCCATGTTTTCTAAAATTATTTAAAATTTTTTATAAATAAATTATTTAAAAATTCTATTTTAAATAATCTTTTACCTTATTTTAAATTTATTTAAAAGTAAATTTATTAAAACTTTCTATATGGGTCACTTTTGAATCTCCATTTCAAAATGTTTTTAAAATAATGTTTATTTTTAACATTAATTCCTTGAATGGATTTTTCAATAGACATGTCCATTAAATTCCACAAAGTTTCATTTATATGTTTCCAAGTTTGTTTTTAGAGATGGGTTTTCCAAAATATTCTATGAATTTTTATTTTTTAAAAGTTATTTTCAAAATAGAAGGTTATTTTCTTCAAAAATTATATTTTAATGATATTTTAATGGTATTTCAATTCATCAACATCAAAAACCTTTTTTTATTACTTATGATCCAATGATGATATTTTTTAATGATACCATACTCATTATTTCTCTGGATGGATTAATATTTTTACAAATATATTTTTATCGAACCCATTACTTTTCCATGGGTTGAGTATGTTTCATAGAGATTTTTATGGAACCCATTTATTTTACATGAGTAAATAAAGTTTCAATGATATTGTTATGTAACCCATTTATTTTCCCCAGGTTAATCATGTTCTGAAATGAATAAAGGTTGTTTCAATGAGTTTATGATGAATTTTATTATCTCTATACTTTATTCATGATATTTTTCTTGGATATTGTTTATAATGATGGGTTTATATGTTATAAACCAAGGATATGGGGTTTTATTTTCAACCAATGATGGGTGGTTACATTATTAAACATGAAAAATTGTTTCTATTATATTCAATTTATGGGTATTTAAATTATCAACCATGGACGGGTGGGACCATTATAACCCTCCAATACATTGGGTACTCTAGAAATGGAAGTCAACCATATTGGTTGTGTTGGATATGAATCTACAGATTATACACAAGAGGGGGGGGGGGTGAATTGTATCATTTGCAATTTTTTTAAATAACTCTTCTCTTGAACGAGTTCTTTATTTTATACTTTATCAGATTTGATCATGCAGCAGAAAAATTAAAATTAAGAACACAAATATGTATAGTGGTTCGGGGAACAGAAAGCCCCTAGTCCACTCCACCAACGCTCTACTCCACGAGCTTGGTGATTTTCACTATATGGTCCTCTTTTCCACAGACCGATTCACAACAGAGTACAGGCAGTTGACACCTTTACAATCCAAGGCAAAACAAAGCCTTCTGGTTTAAACACGAACCTACACAACTTAGAACGAGAAGCTGGTTACTCAAGAATAAAAAATAATTTCAGAAATACATTTCCATTTGATCTTCATAATTGCAACAGAATGCAATTGACAGCCGATGGATCGAAGTCTCTAGAAATATTGATCTTCAAGACGAAGCAATTCTGAGTTGATCCAGTTGTAGTAGATATAGAGATATAGTTCACAACCTCAGTAGTAGTAGATCGACAGTAGATATTTGATGTAGAACAGGTGAATCTTCTATTGAGTTCCTTCTTCTTGAACAAACAGAGCTTTTATGCTCCTGTTGAATCAACAAATCAATCGTGAATAGTTACAATCTATGTTTTCCACCTGTTTTAATAATAGATCGATCACACCCCCTTTGTACCTGGTGTTTCAGATAGATCATATATAATAATACATATCTCCTGAAACTTTAGATCCATAAAAGTCACCTTCTGATTCGCGATATTCAAAAATTTGAATTTACAGAGAAGTTGTAACTTCCCTTAAGACTCGACATAAAAAGATGCTTTTAATTTGATCTTAAAACCATTAATAAAATGGCTTTGAATCAGTCAAAGTCGTAATTTAAAAATGACTTTAAATCCGTCTTGAAATCCGCCCAGAAATCAGCTTACTGATCATTGTACATAAATATCATCTGCCAAAATTTCCGATGCCAAACGTAAGGTTGATGATGTGGCCTCCAAACATAGGGTCAATAACACAGTCTTCAAATGTAGGGTTGACAACGTAAGGTTGATAACAAACGTAGGGTTGATCATACATACTTTTTTTTCAACATTCAAACGTACGGTAAAAGATCCATACTTTTACTTGATCCATACTTTTCCAAGAACGTATGGTTGTTTACAAAAGTAAGGTTGATGAACCAAGATTTTGAGAAATAAACAAAACCTTTAGAATTTACGTACGGTTCTCCTTCCATACTTTGCTGATAACCAAAACGTAGGGTTTCTTCCTAACGTAAGGTTCTTCTTCCATACTTTGCTGAAAACGTATGGTTGTTTAACCATACTTTTCTCTTATCTGAAAAAGTATACATGCTTTTCATCCTTACGCTACGTTTATCCATGTAGGGTATGAACAATGATTCCAGAATGCGCTAAAACAGATTCTGTGCTATATTCAACTACGTAAGATGTGAACAGTGTTTCTAGAATGTGCTAAAACAGATTCCACGCTAAGTAATAAATTCTCGTTATTTCTAGAGTAAAATAAATTAATAAACTCCTGCAAAATACTAAGTAAAATCATTAGAAAATAACTAAGGGTATCTGTGAGCATAAAAATTATCATAAAGAGACAGAGTATTATTTTCAATAATCTCACCCTTTAAATAACATTAATATGCATTGTTGAAAACAATAATTTTATCATCAATCTCCCCTTTTTTGATGACCACAAAACCCATAAAATAATTAAAATTATTTAAAAAAAACAAAATTAACTTTCAAAATTAGTTATAAAGTTTTAAATAAGAACTTCTCCACCAAAAAGATAATTATAAATCCAAATGTCTCATCTAATTTTCTCCCTAAATAAAATGAATTCTCCCCCTAAATATTGATTTTATGTTTATCCAAATTCTCCCCCTTTTTGTGATATCAAAAATAATGAAAAATCATGGATTTTAACACGTTTAATATTGCACTGAACTGTTAGTAAATTCTATTACGAACAGTTTATCAATAATTAAATCTGGAGTACTGGCATATTAAAAATAAAGTTAGTAAAACAAATAATGAAAGAGAAAAAAAACAATGAATAAAATTTTCATTCAAAAATTATAGTATATACATGACAATAATATACACTGGAATCAAGGTTTGAGTAAGATAGGCAGCAAGGTCTATCTCCTCTGAATTGCAGACTAGATTTCTGTAAACTGTTCCCAAAGTCTCTTCATTATCCCATATCCAAGCCTGATAATGAGCTCTCTATTCTCTTGAGTTATATGAATATCTTCAATTAAATTGACTCTGAAAAACTCATGCATCCTTTCTTATTTTTCAACAAATACTGACAACTTATCTGATAACTGATCTAACATAATTCTGATTGATGGCTCACTAGATGTCAGTTGATCCACTAAGAATTTATGATTATCCAGAAACACTGACAAAGGAGCACTGTTACATTATAGATCTTGTATCCTGTCATTCATATTGCTCAACGTAGCTTTGATAGCCTGAAACCTTCTGATTAAATTAGGTGAAGTACCTGATCCACTAATAGCATTATTTGCAACTGATGAAAATTGGTTCTTCATAAACAACTTCAGATCTGATAAATCTGACTTCATAACCATTTCAAATTTTAATTGTGTAACAGTAGTCTGCATATCCTCTTTAAACATTTCAACTTCTTGCCTTGAAACTATACACTCCTTCAACTTTTGAAACTTTAAATGTTCTAAGTCTAAAGAATTTATCAGAGAAGAATTCTCAGATTCCAACTGAGATACTTTTCTATATAGTTCTTCAACTTCTTCTTTCCTTGAATCAGATGCACCTTGTGCTTGATTCACATTCTCAGGTTGATTCAGCATCTGATTTCTCTTTTTCTTTGTCCTGAGAAGGTTGGTCCACAGATTTTTCCTTAGAGTTTTCAAACTCCTCCACAGAAAAATACTCTTGAAGTACCTCTGTTTGAGCTTCAGAAGCATGCTCATCACATTCATCTGCATCTTTGTCTTCCACTGGAATTTCAAGAACAATATTTTCAGAAGTTTCCTGAGGTCTGGCCACTTCTTCACCAGGAACTGCCTCCATCTCCTGTTCCTGTTGAAGTGAAACTTCAACATCAGCAACAATCTATTCCTGATTTTCCCTTTGAGCTTCTTCTTGAGATCCTGATTTCTCTACTGGAGCCGTTCTCTCACTAACATCTTCCATGGTTTTATCAGAAAAAACTTCTCTCACAAATTAATAAGAAAATAAAGGTTCTGTTGGAGTTTCCAAAGAAGTGGAAGTGACTTCCTCATTTACTGGTATTTTTCTTCTTGATTGAAGTCCCTCCTGGATTCGGTCTTCCTCAACATCTTCCACTTCAAAGAGAATCCTTCTTGCTACATTACTGAATCGGGATTCAGCTTGTCCCTCCTTGGACTTAGTAGGTTGAGCCTGAGCACTCTCTGAGTCTTCCTCAGCTCCTACTGGCAAAAGTTTTCCTTTAATTGTGCTCTAGAAATATCCAACTTTCCTCAAGGTTCCAGCATTAAACATATTACTGTGATGACAATTAACTCTTGCATCCACTAATCTCACCATGTCTTTCTTAAACAGAAGCTTAGAAATAAATCTACCAAAGGGATAGAAATTCATCCTGGCCTCACTTTGACAGCAGTAACTGAGATACCTTATCATGTATCTTGTAATGTTTAACTTAATATCACTCAACATAAGAAACATTATATACATATCAGGGTACAAAATCTTCTCCATTTCTGCCATCCGTGGAGCTATTCCAGTCTGAATAAATTTTACCAAAATCTTCTGATCAGGCTCCAAATCCTTAACAAAAATTTTCTTTATTGTCTTGGTACCAAAAAGAAAAGACATAATGTCTTCATATTTATGCACAAAATCTCCTATATTCTTCAAGTCAAAATGAAAAACTCCCTCATGAGGGCAGTTGAGAATCTGACTAATCTCTACTGAAGAAATTGAGAAATTCCTATCCTCTATTTTAGCCATCATACTGTCTTTGGTATCTCCCAAAATAAACTGTACAGATTTGTAGAAGTATCTAAGTTCTACTTCATACAGAAACTCCGTATTTTCACTGTTGAACATATTTTCAAGATTCTAAAATGACAGCGCTTGCTTCAACAACAGATTCGTCTAAAATAACCAGTCAAGATTGATTACCTTACCCTGTAATATTTTTCTTCCCTTAGTGCATTGTCTCTTGGAATTGCTCGGCTCAGCCTCACTGGCTCTTTTAGTCCTTACCATTGCTGTGAGAGCCTCTGAAGGTTTGGAGATTAGGGTTTCAGAAGTTCGACGGTTAGGGTTTCAGAAGAGGAAGTGCGATTTTCGGATTTGAAAAGTGTTTCGATAGAAGTGAAAGGGTTTAGAAGTCAAAAAGGCTCTAACAGCCTTGATTCCCATGTAATCACTCATCATTATATATATTTAAAAACAAATAATTTTTCATACGATGAAAAAAAAAAAAACTTAAACAGTATTCAATAAACAAAATAAAAAAATAAATAAAAAAACTATTTAATATTAAATAAACCTATCTCCCCCTTAATAAAATCAAACCTTACAGTGGGAAGAGGTTTAGTAAAAATATCTGCTAATTGAATTTCAGTATTTATAAATTCTAAAAATATATCCTTTTTAATAACATGATATCTTAAAAAGTGATGTCTTATATCAATGTGCTTAGTTCTAGAATGACTAATAGGATTTTTTGAAATACTAATTTCACTCATATTATCACATAAAATAGGTGTATTATTAAAATTCAATCCAAAGTCCATAAGAGTGTTTTTTATCCAAAACACTTGTGCACAACAACTGGAAACAGAAACATATTCTGCCTCAGCTGTTGACAGGGCAACTGAATGTTGTTTCTTACTAGACCATGATACTGAGGACCTTCCTAAAAAGTGACATGTACCTGATGTACTTTTTCTATCTAATCTAAAATTTCCAAAGTCAGTATCTGAATATGAAATAAAATTAAAATCAGAAGTTTTAGGATAAAGAATAGATTGAAAAACAGTTCCTTTTAAATATCTAAAAATTCTTTTAACAGTAGTTAGATGGGATTCTTTAGGATTTGATTGAAATCTAGCACAAAGACATACTGAATACATTATATCTAGTTTGCTAGCAGTAAGATATAACAAGCTACCAATCATACCTCTATATAACTTGTTGTCAACTGATTTCCTAGTTTCATCCAAATCAAGTTTTATATTAGTACACATAGGAGTTGTAAATGCCTTGCTGTTCCCAAGTCCAAATTTCTTAAGTAAATCAGTAATGTATTTTCTTTGATTTAAAACATTTCAAAAGTCTTTTTGAAATATTTTAAGACCCAAAAAGAAATTTAATTCTCCCATCATACTCATTTCAAATTCTTCTTGCATTAATTTTGAAAATTCATGACAAAGAGTTTTATTAGTTGATCCAAAGATTATATCATCAAAATAAATTTGAACCAATAAAACATTATTTTTCACAGTTTTCTTAAAGAGTGTTGGGTATTCCATTCCAACAGTAAAATCAATTTTTAAAAGAAAAGAACTTAATCTTTCATACCAAGCTCTAGGTGCTTGTTTAAGGCCATAAAGAGCTTTAGTAAGTTTAAAAATAGAATCAGGTTTTTGAGAGTTTTCAAAACCAGGAGGTTGCTCAACATAAACTTACTCCATTAAATAACCATTTAAAAAGGCAAATTTAACATTCATCTGAAATAATTTAATATTAATATAATATGCATAGTCTAAAAGGATTCTAATGGCTTCTAACCTAGCTACAAGTGCAAAAGTCTCATCCTAATCTATTCCCTCTTCTTGATTATATCCTTTAGCTACTAATCTTGATTTATTTCTAGTTATTGTACCTTGGTCATCCTGTTTATTTCTAAAAACCCATTTGGTTCCTATTACAGGATAATTCTTAGGTCTTTCCACTAAATACCAAACTTCATTTCTTTTAAACTGGTTTAATTCATCTTGCATTTCTATTACCCTGCTTTCACCATCTAAAGCTTCTTCTATAGTCTTGGGTTCTTGTTGAGATAGGAAGGAAGAGAATTCCACTAGGTTTCCTAAGTTTCTTCTAGTTTGAACACTAGTTTCTAAGTTACCTATTACAGTTTCTAAAGGATGATTCTTTAGGGTTCTAGACTGTCTAGGTAATATATTTAAAGGTTCTTTAGTATCATGTTCCTCTGAACTAGACTGAATTTCTTTTATATCATTTTCAAAAATATTCTTTAAATTCTCAAGTCTCATGTTATCATTAGAGTCAAGTTCATCCATTTGTTCTGTCCTGTTCTCAAAAGGATCAGATTCATCAAATTTCACATGAACTGATTCTTCAACAATCCTTGACTTCTTATTGTAAACTCTATAAGCTTTGGAGGTAGCAGAATATCATAAGAAAATACCTTCATTAGATTTTGGATCGAACTTACCAAGATTATATTTGGTGTTTAAGATATAAACCTTGCATCCAAAAACTTTAAAGTAATTTACTTTAGGTTTTCTGTTACTCTATAGTTCATAGGGTGTCTTTTTCAAAATAGGTCTAATTAAAACTCTATTAATTATATAATAAGTTGTATTCACATCTTCTGCCCAGAAATATATAGATAGGCTATATTCATTTAACTTAGTTCTAGCCATTTCTTGAATTGTTCTATTTCTTCTTTCTACAATCCCATTATATTGAGGTGTTCTGGGTGCAGAAAAGGTGTGTTTAATACCCATATTTGAGCAAAAGGAATTAAATTCCAGATTCTCAAATTCTCCACCATGATCACTTCTTAATGGGATTATATTGAAACCTTTTTCATTTTGAACAGATTTGTAGAAACTTTCAAATAAAGTAAAAGCTTCATTTTTAAATTTCAAAAAGAAAATCCATGTAAATCTTGAATAGTCATCAATTAAAACATATACATATAATTTACCAGCTAAGATTGCTACAATTTTAGGTCCAAACAAATCCATATGAATAAGTTCTAGAGGTTTAGATGTAGCAACCTTAATAACAGATTTGAAGGATGATTTGTGTTTCTTTCCAAGTTGACATGCATCACAAAATCTGTCACTTTCAAATTTGAGACATGGTAAATCAGAAAATAAATGTTTCTTGGATAACTTATGTAAAACATATACATTTCAATGACCAAGTCTTCTGTGCCAGATCCAGGATTCACTTACTTTAGCAGTCAAGCAGTTTACTTGTTGTTTACACAAGAAATTTAAATCCAAAGTATAGACATTTTTAGTTCTTAGTGCTTTAAATTTAAACAGTTGATCTTTAGAAATAGTACAACAATTATTAGTAAAATCAACAGTATATCCATCATCAAAAAGTTGAGAGATACTTATCAGATTGTGTTTTAGTCCTTGTGCATAAAGTACTTTGTTGATTGAGACTGGTTTTGGATCTCCAACAGTTCCAATGCCAATGATTTTTTCTTCGGCATTATCACCAAATGTGACAAGTCCTCCTTCCTTTTGAGTGAGTGAAGAAAAATTCAATGAGTTTCCACTCATATGTCTTGAGCAGCCACTGTCCATGTACCATATATCTTTTCTTCTCTGGTGACCTGCTACCTGCAAATAAATTCAAACAAATTGCTTTGGTACTCATATTTTGTTTGGTCCAGGAGTGTTAGCTAGTAATGATCTGGGTATCCATATTTGCTTTGTTCTTTTAAAACTAGCTGAATCATATAAGTCTTTTGAAACATAGGAATTCTTAATACCACAAATTTGAGGTTGTCTTAGGAAACAGTTTTTAGATACATGTCCCTTTGCCCTAAAAAAATTACAATTAAGATTTTTAGAGCTAGGAACAAAATAATTTTTATATAGCTTTGGTTTTTCCTCTTTACTGACAATTCCAAATATCTCCTTTTTAATGACTGTTTTTCCAAGAATTTCATTTAATGAATTCTCTCCTTTTGTAAAAACCAATACAGCCTGTTTGTAATATTCTACTTCATCCTGCAGTGATTTTATTCTTGATTCAAAATTAATATAGTTAGTGTTAATCAAATTGTATTTATCAGTTAATTCTTTATGTTGTTTCAGCATTGTGTCTCTTTCATCTGAAATGGATTTATGCATATTTTTCAGTGACTTATGTTTCTTAAATAGTGAGTCATATCTTTCTTCAAGCATATTGATGTAGGCTGCAAGTTTTTCATTTGAATAGATTGATTTAGAATGTGATTTAGGTACCTCATCAGTTTCTGCCATGAAACACATGTTTGCCTTTAGATTGACTTCTTCTTTCTCTGATCTTGATTCAGAAGAGCTACTAGAGTCTTTAGATACACTCCAAGTGTCTTTCATAGCTTTCTTGTATTTCTACTCAAAGTCATTTCTTTTGAAGAATTTATTCTTCTTTGCATCCTTCAATTGTGGGAAATCTGGTCTGATATGTCCCATATTTTTGCATTCATAACATCTCACTTCCTTATTATCTCCCTTAAAGGATTTTTTGAAGCCTCTTTTCTTGCTATAGAATTTTCTAAATTTTCTGGCTAGTTGAGCCAGTTCTTTGTCTGAGTTGGATGATTCAGAGATTTCTGATTTAGCTTTGACTTCTTTTCTCTTCATCTTTCTATTCTTTTTGTAGTAAAGTTACCTTCAAGGCAATATCTTATTTTTCGATAAGCACTTTATGTTCATTAGCTTCATCTTTCATTTCAGCTTCATACATCATCAGTGTACCAATCAGCTCTCTCATAGTTAGATCTTTGACAGATGTTGATTGTCTGATTGCAGCAGAGATACCATTCCATCTTGTAGGAAGTACTCTCAGTACTTTTAATTCTTGATCAACCTGCTTGATAGGTTCTCATAGAGGAGTTATGTTATTGACAATTTCTGTCAATCTCCCATTCATTTGGGTAATTCTCTCACCTTCAATCATTCTGAAAGTATCAAATTTCAGTTTTGCAGTTTCATATCTCATTTTCCTTACATTATCTGTTCCTTCATATGCCACAACTATTGTTTGCCACATCTCATATGATGTCGGGCACTGAGATACTCTGTTAAATTCATCTGGTCCTAGACTACAGATAATTGCATTCATAGCCTTCGATTTCATATCGTACTCTTCCTCTATAACAGCACTCCATGCCTCAGGATTTTCAGGAATTTCATAAGGAGTCAGAATCTTTGAATAGACTCTATATCTGAGGTTTTTTAGATATATCATCATGCACGATTTCCAGCAACCATAGTTGTCTCCATTAAAATATGGTTCTCTAACCATCAACATCCCTTCTCTTGTATTAGTCATGATGCTCTGTTGTATAATCCTTAAATTCTTATAGCTTTCTAAGGCTCTATCAGAAGCTCCTCCACTGATACCAATTGTTGGATCTGAATCTACAGATTATACACAAGAGGGGGGGGGGTGAATTGTGTCGTTTACAATTTTTTTAAATAACTCTTCTCCTGAATGAGTTCTGTCCTTTATACTCTACCAGATTTGATCGTGCATCGGAAAAAGTAAAATTAAGAACACAAAGATGTATAGTGGTTCGGGGAACAGAAAGCCCCTAGTCTACTCCACCAATGCTCTACTCCCCGAGCTTGGTGATTTTCACTATCTGGTCCTCTTTTCCACAGATTGATTGACAACTGAGTACAGGCAGTTGACACCTTTAAAATCCAAGGCAAAACAAAGCCTTCTGGTTCAAACACGAACCTAGACATCTTAGAACGAGAAGCTGGTTACTCAAGAATAAAAAATAATTTCATAAAGAAATTTCCAGTTGATCTTCACAATTGAAATAGAATGCAATTGACATCATATGGATCGAAGTCTCTAGAAATATTGATCTTCAAGACGAAGAAGTTCTGAGTTAATCCAGTTGTAGCAGATATAGAGATATAGTTCACAACCTCAGCAGTAGTATATCCATAGTAGATATTCGATGTAGAAAAGGTGAATCTTCTATTGAGTTCTTTATTCTTGAACAAACAGAGCTTTTGTGCTCCTGTTGAATCAGCAGATCAATCGTGAATAGTTGAAATCTCTGTTTTCCACCTGTTTTAATAAGAGATCGATCACAACCCCTTTGTACCTGGTGTTTCAAAGAGATCATATATAATAATACATATCTCCTACACATTTAGATCCATAAAAGTCGCCTTCTGATTCGCTATATTCAAAAATTTGAATTTACAGAGAAGTCGTAACTTCCTTTAAGACTCGGCATAAAAAGATCCTTTTAATTCAATCTTAAAACCATTAATAAAACGTCTTTGAATCATTCAAAGTGTTATTTTAAAAACGACTTTAAATCTGGCTTGAAATCCGCCAAAAAATCAGCTTACTGATCGTTGTACATAAATATCGTCTGCCAAAATTTCTGACGCCAAACGTAAGGTTGATGACGTAGCCTCCAAACGTAGTGTTAATAACACAGTCTTCAAACGTAGGGTTGACAACGTAAGGTTGATAACAAACGTAGGGTTGATCATACATACTTTTTCTTCAACATTCAAACGTATGGTAAAAGATCCATACTTTTACTTGATCCATAATTTTCCAATAACGTATGGTTTTTTACAAAATTAAGGTTGATGAACCATACTTTTGATAAATAAATGAAACCTTTAGAATTTACGTACAGTTCTCATTCCATACTTTGCTGATAACCAAAACGTAGGGTTCCTTACTAACGTAAGGTTCTTCTTCCATACTTTGCTGAAAACATATGGTTGTTTAACCATACTTTTCTCTTATCTCAAAAAGTATACATGCTTTTCATCCTTACGCTACGTTTATCCACGTAGGGTATGAACAGTGATTCTAGAACGCGCTAAAACAGATTCTGCGCTATATTTATCTACGTAAGATGTGAACAGTGTTTCCATAACGTGCTAAAACAGATTCCACGCTAAGTAATAAATTCTCATTATTTCAAGATTAAAATAAATTAATAAACTCCTGCAAAATACTAAGTAAAATCATTAGAAAATAACTAAGGGTATTTGTGAGCATCAAAATTATCATAAAGAGAGTATTATTTTCAATAATCTCCCCCTTTAAATAACATTAATACGCATTGTTGAAAACAATACTTTTCTTAACAGGTTATTCCATTTGTATGAAGTGATGTGATTATAATGTTCCAAGATACCAATAAGAATTATCTTTTATTTATATGGGTTTATAATGTTTCTTATGATAAATAATGAAATCACATGGCTCATGATTATTGATTCTGAGGACTCACACATTTTTAAGGTCTTATTCCATATTTTCGTGATTGATGATCAAGGTATTAATGGGTAAAAATATTTTTATATTATAATCATGCACTTTAATTATGTCATAATACCATTATTATATTTATTATGATCTCAGATGCAATTTAATTGTTAATTTTTATGTTTACCAATACTGATCTTTTGATCTCACTATTCTTATATTTCATTTTCCCTATGTTATAAATATTGATATTTAATGAATTATTTATATAAGGGTTTTATAATTATTATGAAGATGGCCTAATATGGAATATAAAATTATGGTTATAGTGGGAGTCGATGTTCATAATTATGAACAATTTATTTAAGAATCCATGATGTTAATAGTTTGACATACTTCTAAAAATCTCTAAACCTAAAAGGTCCTTGGGAATGTAAGTGGACAAATATTTTTATTTTAATATTCTATGTTTTGGATTGTGAAAATTGGGTTACCTTAATTAGCATCAAACATATAAATATAAATTTTATTTTTTCAATGTCGTATCTGGGAGTGTGTGTTCGAGGCTGTTATAGTTGGTATTAGAGAAAAGTTATAGATAATTTTTGAGATTAGGATGTATTTATATGAAGTAATCTTAAGAGTTATTAATATCATCATTAGTATATAATATTAAGGTTAATCATAAATTCAATGTCTTAAACATCTATTTTAGGTTTTAATAGATGAGATATTAATGTGATTAAAAACATTTTAGGATACATTTTATTAGGTTGAAGTATATGTAAATCTTTGGATTAAAGTTAAATATGAATTTAAATTTTCTGTAAAAATGTTTTAAGTTATTGATAACCATTGGGGTAAATATAATATTGGATATTGAGGTAATTATGAGGACAAAATTTAATCATATAGATAACAACATGATTAAAAAGTGATATGGTAACTAAATGATTAATGTTATTTCAAAAGGTGATTTTCATATTTTTGTTATTATAAGATGAAATGTATGAGATAAAAATTGAGGTTAAGCACTATTTAATGTTGATTATATTGAGGTTATTTGGGATATAAGGTTATCGATTTATCAAATGTTTTAGTTTTAATATTGTGTATTACAATTTAATTTTGACGATTAATGTATTATTTCATCATAAGATGGTTTACTCATTTTGGTAAACATATTAACATGTGATAAAAAATATGGTTTTGGTTAATGCATAAAGATAGTATGAATAGATTAATTATTTCATTAATGGATATGTGGTCTTCAGATGTTTATTTTAGTGATTTATGAATAAAAAATCATCTTTAATACACATTGTTTTGAGAAAAGATGAGATTGTGGTGGAAATTGGATAGATAAAGAAATTATACTTGTCAAGTAAAACTATTTCACTATATTTTAGGAATATACATTGAAAAAATTCCTCAACTATAGGATAAGGATTTTTAAACAAAATTTTTTCATATTACCATAATTAATGATGACTTTAATGACCTTTTTCACACCTCTTTAGTTAATGTTTTTTTGGTTGTTAACTTTCTTTTAATAATTTATTTTCCTATGATCAATGATTGTTGAAACTCTATATCACTATTTGGACTTTACAGATTGATTACATATATAAATATTCACTTCACACATATATTATCCTATTTGGGAACCTAGTATGTGGTATTACATAATTCTTTCGTACTTCCCTATCTCTTTTATCAAGAGGATATTCTATTAACACTCTTTATGATGTTGGTATACAAAATAAGGTATTTTAAAATGTACAAAAATTGATTATCAAGATAAATTTAAAATTAAAAGTAATCAATTTATTAAATTAGGGGAGGGGGGAGGAAGTAACACCTTGATATTTTAGAAAATAATACTATGTTTGGTAGCATATTTGACACGCAACGCTGAACTCAAATGACCTGAGAAATAGATGTCCGTTATAACCTAGCCATTAAATTGGTAGTTATGAATAATATTAAATAATTTATTATATATATATTTCTTAATAAATATAAATTATTGATAAATTTTTAGTAAATATTCAAACAATAGTTAGAAAAGTAATTTTATTCTCCAAACATTTGTTTTCTTCATAAATGATTTTTATTACTTTTCATGAAACATTATTATAATTAATTTTTCATACATATATATTTTTTTATAAAATAAACATAATTCTTGAAATTGGGATATATAAATTTACTTTGGGTGAATATTTTTAGATTTTTTTGGAAAATATTAGACTTTCAGTGAATATTGAAAAATATAGTTGTTCTGTAAAAAAGTTATTTATTTTGAATAAATTAAATAATTCCAAATTACAATTATTTTTTGAATATAATTTAAAGTAACATAAGTATTAATTAGTTTTATTTATTCAACTTAATTAATTTTTAATCATATTTATATTGGATTATAATATAATATTGTTATAGGGTTTAAAATGGGTTTTTTCCGAAAACATTTTTAGAGTGGATAATGCTTCTCCTTTTTATTAGTTTAAAAAAACCTAATGAGGAATGTTTTAAATAAAATGTATATAATATATATAAATAAACATTAATTTTAACTTATTTAATTATTATTAATAATCATACAGTTAATATAAAATCATATTTTTCATTAAAAAATACACTTCTTGAAAACCTTCTTTATCGTTGCATCTGCTGGTTTTGTTTAAAATTAAAAATATTAAAATCTATGAATTTAATTTGGTAAAATGTATTATATATTTTAAATCATAATAATTCATATTATCTAATAATTTCAAATAAATTCTTTACCATAATGAATAGATAAAAATGTAAAAATTAATTACCACGGTTAAGGTAAAAATGGGGTGACTAGGGTTAAACTAAAAAGATAAGCGTAAAAATGACCTAAAAATTGTATAAAAAATATTATATGGCCATATTTGGAACTATAATGTCTAATTATAAAAAATAATCTATTTTGGACCCATTTTTTATGTGAAAAATGAGGGTTCACTTTTATCTTTTCAAATATTACAAGTGTTCCACTCACTTCACTTATAAAAGGTCACCCCCACTCTTCTCTTATACACACCTTAAAGTATTTTTTTGAAAATAACTACCTAAATAACGTTAAAAATTATATACCATTATCATAAAATCCTTTTTTATTTAATAATTTCATTCTAGGAATACTTTAGGTATAATCATAAAGAGGTTGTCCGAGTAGTGGTACAATTCCTAACTATGAGTTTTCGTTTTGTTTATTCATCCAACTTATAATAATAATAATAATAAAATATGATAATACGATAAAAAAGTATCTCCCTTATAAATATATTTTATTATATTATTTTAATAACTTAAATACTTATCATCTTCAATCAAATGCGATAATATATTATTATTCATGTATACGATAGACTACCACCTTGCGAACAAATGTCATCCATTTTCCATCATCAAATATTATAGATTTTTGTAGTGATGTATCTAAAGAAAATATATGATATTTTTAATTTATTTATAATTCTTCAGTTGTGATTTCACATATACATTTTTAATTTCCATTCCTTTGGGGATACAATATCATCGCTCGTGTATATGACAGACTACCGCCTCCCAAAGCAGTGTGATTTGTTTTTCACTAACACTTTACATGGAGGGTAATAAGGATAATTTTAAGGAATATATGTGATATAAATTAAATAATAATTATATTAATAACATATTTATTATTCTTAAATCATAACATATCATTTTCTTTCTTACACTGAAAAATGATAATGTTGTTTGTGTACGTGTGGGGTACCACCACCACAAAGCGATGTGATTGTTTTTTCATCACCGCATCAAAATAATGATAAATAAAAGTATATTTAAAGAAATAATATGGTATTTATGGTATTATAATAATTATATAATAATAAAATAATAGATAACTTCTTTCTATAATGATCATTGGAAAATGGAAATGTTATTCATTCGCACGTATGACCTATCATCTCTATGATCGTAACATAGTTTGTTTTTCATAACCATTTTTCATGATTTGATTTAAAATTATAATTTTTGAATAAATAATATAACTATTTTATTATAATTATTCTAGTGATGTTGAAATAATTACCTCTTTGACCATGGTCAATACACCAATGTTGTTTTGAAACAATGAATCGAACTTCCTCAAAACATTCGACATGGACTTAACTAATAAATATTTAAATATGTAATTAAAAATAAATAAAATAAATGATTTATGTATAAGGTATTAAATGTAAAAAGTTTCATAAAAAATAAAATAATCTATTTATGATTATTATACAGGATTTAATGTACATACACAGAATGTTTGGACTCGCGGTAAGGGTTTTGTTTGTCTCACTTTTTATTTGTGTGATCCATATGATATTTTCACCAATTATTTTAATTATATGATATATAAACTACTAGTGAATTTATTTTAATATTATTTAAATGAAAATTATTATTATTTATTAATGCATATGTGGTTATATCTTTCATTGGTTTTTGATCCAGAGATTACCAAAGCGGTAAGGGATTTCATCTCAATTTACATTCAATGAGACATATGTAATTGTTATGAACCAAATTTATTTTATATGGTGTATATACATACATTTGTAAAATAATATCTTGAAAAAATTTATGTTAATTATATTTTATGTATCATTTTATTTTATTCCTTCATGGGGTTTATGATTGAAGAGTTTCCAAAGTAAAAAATGATTTATTTTATAGTTTCCTTTATTTTTAGGATTGTTTATTTTGAAGGTTATTCCTAAGGAAATAATATAATATTAATATATTGATCCATATATATTTCTTATCTACTATTCAGGAATATGGTTAACATGTTTTATTTCCATTTCCACCCTTATTTATTGAAGAAATATCAAGAATTTTGTTTCTAAGTGATACTGATCTTTTATTTTATTTTAGATCAAATATCTTTCTCTTCCATGTCCAGGTTTTCAATTTTTTTTTCTAAATGTTTGTTTTTTAAAATAAATAATTTCAAAAATATATTTATATTATCATTTACCATTATTTAAATGTTTTCAAAAGTAACTTTATTAACATTTTCCAAATGGGTAATTTTTGACTCCCTTTTTCAAATTGTTTTGAAATGAATGTTTATTTATAACATTTATGAAATGAATGGATTTTTCTATTATCATGTAAATTAAATTCCTTAATGTTTTTTAAATATGTTTCTTAGGTTTTTTTCAATGAAAATTATTTTTATAACATTATGTGAATTTTTTTAAAAGTGATTCTCAAAATGGAAATGTTATTTTCCTAAAAAATGATTTTTAATAATCTTTTAAAAAATCTCCAATTATTAACATCAAAACCCCTTGTTTTTACTTATTATCCAATGAGAATATTTTTTTAATGATTGCATATTAATTATTTAATTATATTTATTAATATTGTTTTGAAGAGATTATTATGGAACTCGTTTTTTCATGGGTAGATCGGGTTTCAATGAGACTATTATGGAATCCATTTCTTTTCCAATAATTAATCATGTTTCAAAGATATTTTTATAGAACCCATTTATTTTACCTTGTATTATTATGTTATGAAAGAATAAATTTTTATTAAATGAGTTTTTGTTGAATTTAATTTTCTATGTAATTTATTCATGATATGGTTCTTGGAAATTGTTTATAATGAAAGCTAGTTCCATTATAAACCAAGTATGGGTGGTTATGTTATAGAACAATAGTGTGTGGTTACATTATAAATCAAGGATGGGTGGTTTCATTATTAACCAAGGATGAGTGGTTATGTTATTAACTAATTACATGTGGGTTTTTATAGCCCTCCAATTCTTTGGGTACCCAATAGATAGAAGTCGACCATATATGTTATCTCATTTGTAAGAGGTGATGTGAATATAAGGTTCTAAGATACCAATAAGTTTTATCTATTATTTATATGGGTTTATAATTTTTCTTATGATCAATATTGATATCAAATGGACCATGTTTATTGATTTTGATGACTATTGACTTATTAAGGCCTTATGCCATGTTTTCATGTTTGACGATCTAGGTATTGACTGGTAAAAATATTATTATGTTAAACTCATGAAATTTAATAATTTAATAATAAAATTATTATATTCTCTTTATCCTTGATGTAATTCAATGGTTAATTCATATGTTTACCCTTATTGAGAATCTAATCTCACCCTTCTTATGTTTAATTTTCTCCAGGTTACGAATATTAAATGTGAATGAATTATGTTTAAAAGTGTCTCATATAGATAATGATGTTGAACTAATGTGGAATATAAAAATATAGGTATAATGGTAGACGATTTTCATCATTATGAATAGGTTTTTTATAACTCCAAGATTTTAAGAGTTTGTCCTAATTCTCTATTACTCTAAATCGAAAAGTTCCATGAGAATGTAACTAATACAATATTTTCTTCTTAAAATTTTAGTTTTTATATAGTGAAAATTTGGTTACCTTCATCAATATAAAATTTGGAAGTGTAAAGTTTAATTTTACAACCTTGGATCTAGGAGTGTGGGTTCGAGGCTGTTATACAAGTCACACAATAATATATTTGTAAGTGGAGCTGATCATAACTCTTTTTTTTGTTCTCGATTCATTCTCCTCCATGTTCATATTATTTATATTTATTTAATAATGTTTTTTACATATCCATAAATGAATGATTAATGTTTTTTTATTAAAAATATTATTTCCTTAAAATGGGTTTAAAGTAATTTTTTTAAAAAGTTATTACAGTTTATATAATGATGATTTAATGTTATTTATAGAAGTGTGAAAAAATATTCCTTTTAAAATTCTCAAGATGAAAAAATCTCTTAATTTTAAAACTATTTTTCAAAATTTTAGTTCCTCTCAATGTTCTCACGATTTTTCCAAATAATATCTAGTCATAATTAAAAAAATCAATTTCTAAAGAAAATTTAACAAAAAAATGTTATTAATTCTTAATTTTAAGAAAAATTTTCACTCTTATTGTAAGAGTGTTTTTCATCTATTTAATCACAAATTAATGTTTATTATAATTTATTGGGGATATAATCTATTGATAACATATGCATTATTTATCTAGATGGATTATGGTAATTTCATGTTAATGTTGTAAAGAAACACGTTTCTTTATCCTGGGTTAATTAATATATGATTATGAAAATTTTATTATACTTGTGGAATAGTTATGTATGGTTTATAATTAATTGATATGTTTTTAGTGGATCATTTTCATTCTCATCTTGATTTATTTTTGATAATTACTTCAACCCATCATTCTTTGTTTTCTAATAATTTTGTGTAAGTGTTTTAGATTTAGTATGTCATAGTATTTATTTTGTATATGAAGAAATATTTATCAGAATCACATGGAGTTTTTTATATTGTAAATATAAAAATATTATATTCATTTCAAATAATAATATCAAAAGACAATTCAATTTTTTTGATGGTGAAAAAATTCATCGATGCTATTATAAGATATTCAAGTGACATTGTAGTTTTTAGCTTAAATTTTCTTATGAATATTGATGATATATAAAGATAAATTGAATGGATTCATGTGATCCTTATTCCATTAGATAGATAAGATAATTATCTAAACATAATTAGTTTATTAGCAAGTCTTACAAGGTTGTTTTGGTACTCTAAATAATAACTGAATTTTTTGAATTAGTAATGCAACAATATTCTGAATAGATTTAAAAATATACAGTCATTGATTTTCTAAAAGTTCTATAGATATAAAAATCACTCAAAAAATAAAGGAATTTAAATAAAATAAGTTTAAATTTATTTCATCATTTTAAATAGAAGTCTAAAATGTCCATTTAGAAGATGAATAAATTGTCTGAAGTTCTATAATGAGTTTTCAGAACTACAGTTTTTTTTAGAATGTTATTGCTTACATTTTTTGAAGATATTTGGAGCTGTAGAAGTAGGATTGATTCAATTTATGATCCATGAAAAAATATTAGTATTTAATAAATATAATTATTCTATGAAAAATTATGAATGAGATTTTATATTAATCTAAAAAAACCATTGAAGTCTCAAAGTGTAAGTTGTGCAGTTGTTTGAAGGATTGTTTAAACTATAATTTGAAAATAGTTCAACCCTAATTTTAATAAAAAATATGGTTCTTATACCCTAAATTGAATTCAATGAACCATATGATACTTTTAATCAAACCTAATTTTGATAAAAAAATTATGGTTCATGTAACATATTTTTGAAATGAACCCTACATTCATGAACTATACATTCATGAACCTTAATTTTAGTTGACCCTAATTTTAGTGAACCCTAAATTCTAATGAGAATATACCCTACTTTTTTACAATGTATTATTTACAGAGAAAAATCGCCAGTTTATTCTAAGGTGATTTTTATAGCAATTTCATACGACAAAAAGATATTAAAATTCAAAAATTTGAATGTATATTCGGATTGTGATTCTAGATTTTATAAAATTTTTAACTAAGTTTAAATAGGTTTGAATGGATTTAAATGATTGTTTAAAATCATTCAATGCTGATATTATTTTTGAGATTTTATCTGAATACTTATTCAAATTATTGTGAATGATTTTGTTAGATATTTATTTTAGAGGAATAACAATGAAATGGTGCTATGATATTATTAGGATATTTATAAAGGCTATTGACAATATTCATTTTGAACATACAAAGAAAGAGAGTGATATTATTACTCGATATTTATTCCATATATATATATATATCTCTTTATGGCAGGAAAATAAATATATAAGAAGAATGTCATGACCCCCTACCCACAAGGTGTACCCCTCCTGGGACGGAAATGTGAGAAGGGAGATAATGACCCCCAAGTCCCGCCTCCTGTAGGCCCCGAGTTGGCGACTAGTACTGAGGATATAGTAAACACACAGATGGGAGGAATTAACCTCTAAGAGAACACATGCGAAAGAGAGAGATAATATAGAACCCAACCAACTCCAACTCATAACGAAATATAAATGAAAACCCAAGTGCGCATATGTAATGTCATGCAAAAATACTACAAATGGAAGGGGAAAACTGCAAGTACCCAAAAGAAAGTAAAAACAAAAGCAACCACAAGCTCAAACATCCCCTACAACCACAAGCTAGTAGAAACCAGCTTGATCTCCAACCTACTCCAAGTGACCTGAAAAACAGTTTATATATACATTGGGAGAGTATAACAGTATACTCAGGAGGATCCTCCCCAAAGCATCTCGTGTAAAAGTAATGAAAGCATGTTAAAGCACAGTGAACAACAAGTGAAAATTAACTCGTCACCTAAACAGGTATACTAAGTTCCCAGCCTTACCATGGATACTCTCACCAAGTAACACATACAAGAGTATATAATATAATAAAGAATATCAAGGGTACCCAGATACTACTTCCCCACTAGTTTTCCTCTTTCCCCCAATGTCCCACGTCCTAAGAATCTCTCTCCAAAAAGGATTTCCCACAAACACCTTGGAAAAGCACCACAATATGCACCTTGTGCAACAAAACCATCACGTCCATGCAAAAAAATAACCATGTAGTTTTCGGGAGCCACCAAAGCTTGTATAATATGTATCATATGTCAGGTATTATACCTCAAGCCATTATATCCCATACACCAAGTAAGGATCCTCAAGCCATCACAACCTATACACATTACACCTATAATAGTCCATAGGATACTATATCTAGAATATATGTGTGTGAATAACCATAAGCCATTACAACCCTCTACACACATATATTTGGAAAACTAACCACTTGTCCTACCAGCACAAGTAACTACCAAGAGAAGAGAGCGGGGATAAAGGGAGTAGTTAGCCATCCATCCTCCCACCTGAATGTTGGAGAAAACACCCCCAGGGCTTAGAATCCTCAGGGTGTTAGTTTTCCTAACTGACAGGGCAGAGTAGTGCATAGAAACATAAAAAGTATAGAATATACTATATCTCACAACCACTCTATGGCCATAACCTAATATTAGACTCAACTACAACTAACGTCTCTCGGATTCCCGACTGCAACTTCTAAGACTAGGTATCCTATAAGCACACAACCATTTAAAGATCTTTATTTCCTTACTTTATTCCCTTTTTATCAGTTCCACTTTACGTTAATTAATTATTTAAAAATTAATTAACCATTAACAATTCCACATTAAATTTCATTAGCATCACACCCAAAGTCCACTTTCCCTTTAAATTGTAACCTCAACATTGTGTCCCAGTAAGCTCAAAACCCTTGGGTTAATATCATTTATTAAGTCATTTGTTAACAACATTATTAATTTCACATATTCTCAATCATTCTAGAAAAATATTCTAATCTTCTAAACACAAGGGGGATCAATACACTGAGTATATGAACAACCCATCGAGTCTTTACTGCCTATAGCAAGAGCGTAGACCCATCCTCCCTTTGAGAAGATAAACACAGAAAGCACGTAGCATACCCCGCGTATCTTCACCCCTTTGGGATAAGGGTAAGAAATACCAACTACCTTGAGTAGTGGTGAAAGTAAAGTAGATAAACAACCAATAAGAATCAGTAATAATCAAAACATTCACATCCAACCTAGTTCATCATCCCTGGTGTCCTCCTTGACACCCACATGTATAACCCGATGCATCTCACCACTCTAGGCATTAACTACTGCCACAACCAATAGGCCTTCTTGCCCCCACATATCACAATATCTATCTAGAATCACAACAAAACACAAGCAGAAGGAAAAAAACATAATATCAAATGGGCTCTTTTCCCTTAAACAAGAAAGAGGGTATCTCAAAACCCTACAAGGAATTATCTTTTATCAAACAAACAGTTCTTTAATCCATATTGGATTAACCGATTTATTATTCGTAGGTTCCAAATTTGGGAAACCTAATCAGTAAGCTATCAAAAATAATTAAACATGCTTACTGAACCAATATTTCATAACATTAAATTACAATAAGAGGAACCAGATTCATTTACATTCCTCTTTATCTTTATCCAAACAATTGTCAATTAATTCTGGCTTTACGTTCTTTACCAATCTCAATCAAGAACAAAAAACCTAAGCAAGGAAGCATAGATATCACACTATCTAGAAAAACAATAGGCAATAACATTTCATAGATATCAATTTGTTTCTCTGGTTCAAATATATATTATGCCAGTTCCATTGTGATCTAGTGGGATAAAACATGCTAACTTTACAGTTGCATATAAAAGAAAACAGAAGCAACAGATCCCCTAACTCAAATGGTTATTGACGTTCTTTATATGAGAACGAGCCACACAATGGGTTATGATCTCCTCCCTTATGACAACTGTATCCACCTGAGGATGCAGAGACACCACCACATCGGCCAATACCAAGAAAATCCCATTAAAAACATGGGGGTAAAATTAAATAAATAGGGAAAGGAGAAAGAAGGAGATGAACCCGAAATAATGAAGATAGATCATACCTTATATCATAGACTGATTGATATTTCTTGGTTACATAAAAAAAGGAACAAATACTAGGAGGAAATTTTAATTTCACAACTCCTACGGGAAGGAATGGAATGTTCCAAAGTCTTACACCCAAGAACAAGGACGAAAAACTAGGGAGGAAGATATCTTGTCCCTTTAGAAGATTTAATTGAGTAGTGGTTTATGATGCACTGGGTTTTCCATTAAAATGAGATTACATTAAACCATTTGGTTTATGAAAGTAAAAACATCCCGAGCCTTAGGAGAAATTAATATAGGAGTTACGTCCTTTGAATCATACTTAGAGTCCTTAAAACAAGGCTTTAAATGCATTTTATGTCCAAGTAAATGTTAAAGGGGTGAAACTGTAGGAAACTGGAAACACTGTTCACAAACTCAAAATTTGGAAAAGGAAAAACACTGTTCATGAACCTCACTGTTAAAACCTCACCGTTCTGGAAATACTGTTCATGAACCTCACCGTTGGAACCTCACTGTTCTGGAAACACTATTCATGAACTCAAAATTTGCAATGGAAAAAGGTCACCATTAAAACCTCACCATTCTGGAAACACTATTCATGAAATCAAAATTTGGAAAAGGAAAAAGTCACCATTGGAACCTCACTGTTCTGGAAACACTGTTCATGAAATCAAAATTTGGCAGAGGAAAAAGGTTACCCTTGGAACCTCACTGTTCTGGAAACACTGTTCATAATCTCAAAATTTGGAAAAGGAAAAAGGTCATCATTGGAACTACACCATTATGGAAACACTGTTCATAAACTCAAAATTTGGCAAAGGAAAAAGGTCACCATTGGAACCTCACCATTCTGGAAACACTATTCACAGAAGGTTACTGATGACACTGTTCACCTAGGGCTACCAATGCACTATTCACAAAAGGTCACCGTTTCACTGTTCACATAAGGTTATCGATGACACTATTCATAGAAGGTCACCGATGACACTATTCACATAAGGTCACTAATTTCACTGTTCACATAAGGTCACCTTTGCACTGTTCAAATAAGGTTACTGATGAAAATGTTCACAGAAGGTCATTGATAGCACTGTTCACATAAGGTCACCAATGTCACTATTCACATAAGGTCACCATTGCACTATTCACATAAGGTTACCGATGACACTGTTCACAGAAGGTTACCGATGCACTGTTCATAATGGTCTACCATTGGACCTGTTCACTGATGGAACTGTTCACAGAAATGAAAATTTGGCAAAGTGTTGGGGATAAGTCACGTTGACCTCCCAAAACACCTCATACACATAATTTTTTCAAAGGAATGGACTAGAGAGGTCCAGGCCATTACATCAGATACCTCTGAAAACATTATCATCCTCGAGAATTCAAAACCAACATAAATGGAAAATGAAATCGGGTCCAAAAAACCACCCATCGAGATACCTCTCCAAAGAGAGCAAGACACAAGAAGCAACAAAATAAAACCATATTATAAACATGAAAGGTCTATAACCACAAAGGATACATTGATACATAGAAAGAGTTAAACATAAAAAAACTCTGGGTACTGAGCACGTATCTGTGAATCATGTTCCCAGGTACTCTCCTCCATGCCGCCCTGTCGCCACAAGACATGAACCAAGGGAATAGAACGCCCGCACAACACCTTCTCTTTGCGGTCTTGGATCTCCACAGGTCGCTCCTAAAAGGTCACATCATCATCAACATCGATCTCTCCCCAATCGATGACGTAAGAGTCATCATGAAGATAACGATAGATCTGTGATACATAGAAAACATCATGTATTTAACTCATCTGCGGGGGATGTGCTACTTGATACACCATAACTCCAACATGAGATAACACCTCGAAAGGTCCAAAAAACCATGGAGAAAGCTAAATCTTATGACCAAACCTTCACTGCCTACGACAGGGAGTCACCTTCAGTAACACATGATCCCCAACATCTAACTCTAAGGGTATCCTCCTTTGATCGACATGTGATTTCAGATGATCTTGCGCTATCTTCATCCTCTCACGAATCACCTAAACCTTCTCTGTCATATTATACACTAGTTTCTATCCAAGAATTGCTGACTCTCCGACCCCAGTCCATCACAACGGAGAATGGATATTTCGTCTATACAAGGATTCAAATGGTTCCATACCGATGTTGGAGTTAAAACTATTTTTGTAAGAAAACTCCACCAAGGTTAAGTGCCTCATCCATGAATCTCCAAAATTTAGGACATAAGAGCGTAACATGTATTCAAGAGTCTGGATGGTTCGCTTTTTCTGACCATCTGTTTGTGGATGAAAAGCAGTGCTAAGGTATAGCTGAGAACCAAAATCATACTGGAGACCTCTCCACACCCTATAGGTAAAACAAGGATCTCAATCATAAATTATACTCCTTGGGACTCCATAAAGTCTCACCACCTCCTCCAGATACTGCCTCGATAAACCTTCCACTGAGCCTGACTCCTTAATTGCTATGAAGTAGTCCGATTTTGTTAAATGATCCACTAAAAACCAATTAGCATAATTTCCACCCTAATCTCAAGGTAAACAAGCAACAAAGTCCATTGAGATGTCCTCCCACTTCCATTGAGGAATATCTAACGGCTGGAGAATACCACCAAGAACACGGTGTTCGACCTTCACCTTCTGGCAGACCAAACATCGAGACACAAACTCCGTAACTACACGATTCATCCCAGGCCACCAAAACTAGATCATTAAGGCTCGGTACATCTTTTTCACACTAGGATACATCGCTAAAGGAGAACTATGGAACTCTATGAGAATCATCTTTCACATCTTCAAAGGAATAAAAATTCTTCCATGATACAACAATCGATATAGTTCATCCTCAGACCAACCATAAGGGGTCTCGCCACAAACAACTCTGTCTCTCCAGACCTCCACCTCTAGATCCCCCAAATGTGAATCTTACACCTTCTGCACTATAGATGACTGCACTATCATCTAAAAAAGACAACCTCTGCCCCTAACTTCTCCCATATCAAGATGTAATGCTGACAGTTCTTCCATTACACACCAGGGGTCACCATATTCATGCATTGCATCACTATGTGAATTTCGAATTAGCACATCAGCTACAACATTCCCCTTTCTAGGTGTATAAGACATTTCGAAGTTGTATTCCTGTAATAACTCCATCCATTGATGATGTCATAAATTCAATTCATGCTGGTATAAAACATACCTCAGGCTCTTATGATCGGTGAAAACCACAAAGATCTCACCAATGAGTTAATGTATCTACAATTTCAGAGCAAACACTATGGCTGCCAACTCAAGATAGTGGGTGGAATAGTTATGTTCATGGGGATGTAACAGTGGAGACCCATAAGAAACAACTAATATCTACTACATCAGAACACAACCTAACCCCAGATGTGAAGCATCACAGAAAACATCAAACTGAACTCCCTCTGCTGGAATACAAAGAACTAGAGCACTTAATAAATTCTCCTTTAGATACTCAAAATCTACCTGAAACTGATCAATCCATATGAATGCCTGATCCTTCATAGTCAAAGTTTCCAGAGGAGTCACAACTCAAGAGAAATCAGCTACTAAACTCTTGTAGTAGCCTGTGAGACCAAGGAAACTTCTTACCTCTGACAAGTATTGGGGGATTCCCAAGACACAACTGCTTCTATATTCAATGGATCCACAGCTAATCCCTATTGGAAGACCACATGCCCCAAAAAACATACTTCTCGAGCCCAAAAATCACACTTCGAAAAATTCCCAAACAGCTGATGTTGACGAAAAACTCCCAAAACAGCGTGTAGATGCTCTGCATGTTCTTCTTCAGACGTGGAGTACACAAGGATGTCATCGATGAAAACTACAAAAAATTTGTCATGGAACTCACGAAACACAACATTCATCAATCCCATGAACACAACTAGAGCATTTGTCACACCCAATGAAATTACAACGAACTCATAATGCCCATGATGACAATAGAAAACAGTCTTTGAGATATCATCATCCTTCACACGCATCTGATGATATCCTAACCGCAAGTCGATCTTTGAGAACCAACTTTCACCCTTCAGTTTATCAAATAAATAACCAATCCATGGAAGAGGATATCGATTCTTTATTGTCACTTTTTTCAAGTGACGATAATCGACACACAACCGCAAACTGCCGTCAACCTTCTTCACACACAAAATTGGTGCACCCCACAATGACACACTTGGCTGAACAAAACCACACTATAATAGACCATCAAGATATATATGTATCTCTCATAAATCATAAGGGGCCATCCTATATGAAGACATAGAGATAGTAGACGCTCCTGGTTGTAACTCGATCCCAAACTGAATCTCTCATCGAAGGGTAATGCTACAACCTGTTCTGGAAAGACATCAGGGTAATCTTCTATGACTCTAGGAAATTTCAACTGCTGAACCTCTGAAGAACTCAACATTATCTCATACATCATAGATGATAAGGACAGAACACACCTATGACCCATCCGAGGGTCTCGCTCACCAACGAACACCACTGGATCTCCATCTGTATCGAAGAACACAACCTGACTCCTAAAGAAATCCACAATAGCCTTCACTGAATACAACCAATCCATGCCAAGGATGACATAATATGGTTGTATTTTTAAACATAGGAAATATCCCCAAGAGTGGTGCTACCCCGACACTAGCTCACAGTCTCTACATACTTCAAATAAGTCAGCTTGGCCTCCAACTGGCATAGTCAATGCCAAGGGCACTGGAATCCTTTCTACCTCAAGTCCCAAAGCATGCAAAAGGTTAGGTGATATGAAGGAGTGTGTCACTCCTGAATCAAACAAGGAATAAACCAAGTTAGAAAATAAGAAAATGGTACCTCAAACAATGTCTGGATCACCTGGAGCTGGCAACGCTAAAGCATGAAGTTGTCCACAACCTCCTCCATGACCTATCTGACCCTAATGACGACCACCACCATAGCCATGATCTGCTCTCCGAGGATGTGAATCATCACATGGATTTCCTTTTCCTACCACATCTACCATCTGTTGATCTAAAACTGGTGCAACCTGTGGCTTTTTCCTCTGCTGGAACTTCCTCAATGGAGGAACCTATAGCGGAACACCTTTTGAACGATGAATGCTCTGAAAGGTCAGGCACTCTCGCTACTGATGACCTCGACCACCTTAAGAAAAATAGGTATATGATCCCCTGGTATAGGCCTGAGAGCCGCTGCCTCTGGAGAAAAGAGACGCAGAGGGCTGGGACCTACCCCCGGCTGAATAGAAACTCTTCTGCCCTGAAAACTAGGAACCCTAGACCATAGCTCTACTACGTAATGAATCATGATTCCTCTCCTCTCATAATGATCTGGTTCTGGACAATGTCCTCTCAATGACCTCTGCCCTCTCCAGCATCTCATAATATGTCTTCAACATAAATGGGGTGACCTGGAGCTGGATCTTTGGATGCAAAGCCTCCTTGAAATGCCTCACCATAGCCTCCTCATCTAGTAATAGATCCAAAGCATATTGTAAAAGGTTCTTGAAACAAATTCCAAACTCTCACACACTGGAGCTCCCCTGTTGAAGGGTAACAAGATCCTGCTGAATGGATGCCTTCATGGTCGAGGAAAGAAACTCTACTCTAAACTTGTCTTGGAACTCCTCCCATGAGATCGCTACCTCCTCACGATCCTTGAGGAACAAGAACCACCACTACTTCACTGCTCCACACATCATCGTCACAACCGAGGACACCCAATGGTCCTTACAAGTGTAGATTGAACTGAAGCCTATCTTGACCTCCTCCAACCATTCTTCCATGACTGCATCTGAAATGAATCCCTCATACTTCTATAGACTTTGGCACTGAAACTCTCGGAGTTTCCTCCTCCAAGTGTCATCGTCGTCAACCTCTACACTATGACGATCTGATGGCACAACCTACTGGACATCTTCTATGCGATCCTGATGAGGACATCGACCTGGAGCTATACCTATAAAATAAAAAAAGGTTAGAGCTCCTAAACCTGGATTATGGAAGACATTACATTAATTAATTAGTTGTTTTCTTTTATTCATTTTAGGTTAACCTATCCCAAGGTCTACCCAT
Source organism: Viscum album (assembly GCA_963277665.1). Classification (NCBI taxonomy): domain Eukaryota; kingdom Viridiplantae; phylum Streptophyta; class Magnoliopsida; order Santalales; family Viscaceae; genus Viscum; species Viscum album. The sequence goes on along the minus strand of OY728125.1, from coordinate 1,527,493,745 downwards.
TACAACACATGAACATAGAAGAATGATACATGATCCTTTCCTAGGTCTCTACCCTGTAACTAGTATCACCTCATTTAGTAGACACTATAAACAAAAAGGTCCGTACATCAGATCATAGGGGGCCCTAAACACCTATGTCTCAGCTGGTATCCTGTGTTTACATCACTTTCTATACTTTACTGACACTATTTCCCTACCAACACATGAAACCTCACCTGTTCCTAACACTAAAATCCATCCTATCCCTCAAATAGGACTCTGATACCACTCTATCACGACCCCCTCCCCACAAGGTGTACCCTCTTAGGCCAGTAATGTGAGAAGAGAGATAATAACCCCCCCGAGTCCCACCTCCAGTAAGCTCCAGGTTGGCGACTAGCACCCATGGTATAGTAAACACACATATGGGAGGCATTACCCTCTAAGAGAACACATGTGAAAGAGAGAGATAAGATAGACACAAACCAACTCAAAATCAGACAGAAATATAAATGAAAACCCAAGTGCACATATGTAATGTAATGCAAAACTACTACAACTAGAAGGGGAAAACTTCAAGTACCCAAAAGAATGTAAAAACAACAGCAACCATAACCCCGAACAGCTCGTGCAACCCCAAGCTAGTAGAAACCAACTTGATATCCAACCTACTCCAAGTGACCTAAAAAACAATTTATATATGCATAGGGTGAGTATAACAGTATACTCAGTAGGATCCTCCTCAGAGCCTCTCGTGAAAAAGTAAAGAAAGCATGCTAAATCACATTGAACAACAAGTGAAAATAAAACATCACCTAAATAGGTAGACGAAGTTCTCAACCTCACCATGGATACTCTCACCAAGTAATGCATACAAGAGTATATAATATAATAAATAATATCAAGGGTACCCTACAACTACTTCCTCACTAGTTTGCTGCTTTGCTTCAATGTCACATGTCCAAAGCATCTCTCTCCAAAAAGGCATTCCCGAAGACACCTGGGTGAAGAACCACAATATGAACCTTGTGCAACAAAACCACCACGTCCATGAAAGAAAGTAACCAGGTAGTTAATGGAATCCACCATATCTCATATAACATGTATCATATGTTGGGTATTATACCTCAATCCATTATAGCCCAAACACCGAGTAATGATCCTCATGCCATCACAGCCTATACACGTTACACCGATAGTAGTCCATATGATACTATATCCAAAATATATGCGTGTGAATAACCACAATCCATTAAAACCCTCTACACACATATATGTGGAAAACTAACCACTGTTCCTACCCGCACAATTAACTACCAAGATAAGAGAGCAGGGCCAAAGCGGGTAGTCAGCCATCCATCCTCCCATCAAAATGTTGGGGAAAACACCCCTAGGGATCAGAACCCCCAGGATGTCAGTTCCCCTAACTGATAGGGTAGAGTAGCGTATAGAAACCCAAAAAGTACCAAATATACTACATCTCACAACAACACTATGGGCATAACCTAGTCTTAGACTCAACTACAACTAACCTCTCTTGGACCCCCCGACTGCCACTTCTAATACTAGGTATCCTATAAGAACACAACCATTTAAAATGATTTATTTCCTTACTTCATTCCATTTATATCAGTTCTACTTTACGTTAATTAATTATTTAAACATTAATTAACCATTAAAAACTCCACATTAAATTTCATTATCATCGCACCCAAAGTCCACTGTCCCTTTAAATTGTAACCTCAACATTGTGTCCCAACAATCTCCAACCCCTTGGGTTAACATCATTTATTATGTCATTTATTAACAACATTATTACTTTCCCATATTCCCAGGAATTCTAGAAAAAAATTCTAAGCTACTAAACACAAGGGGGCTCAACACGGTGAGTAGATGAACTACCCGTTGAGTCTTTGCTGCCTATAGAAAGAGTGTAGACCCATCCTCCCTTTGAGAAGCTAAACAAGGATAACACGTGGCATACCCCATGCATCTTCACCCCTTTCATGAGAAGGGTAAGCAAGGATAGATTCCTTTAGCAATGGGGAAAGTAATGAAAATAAACAACCAATAAGAATCAGTGAGAATACAAACATTCAAATCCAACCCATTTCATCATCCCTGGTGTCCTCCCCGACACCCACATCTATAACCCGATGCATCTCGCCACTCTAGGAATCAACTTCTGCCATAACCAATAAGCCTCTATTCCCCCACATATCACAATAGCCATCCAGGCTCACACTACATCAGAAGTAGTAGGAAAACAAACATCATATCAAATGGGCTCTTGGCCCTTAAACAAGAAAGCGGGTAACTCAGAACCCTATAAGGAATTATCTTTTATCAAACAACTAGTTCTTTAATCCATCTTGGATTAACCAATTTATTATTCATAGGTTCTAAATTTGGGAAACCTAATTATGAAGCTATCCCAAATAATTAAACATGCTTACTACACCAATTTTTGTTAACATCAAATTACAACAGGAGGAACCAGATTCATTTAAATTCCTCTTTATCTTTAGATAAACAGTTATAAATTAATTCCATATTTATGTTCTTTACCAGTCTCAATCGAGAACGAAAAAGATAAGAAATCAATCATAGATATCACACTATCTAGAAAAACAAGTGGAAATAACAAACAATCGATATCAATTTATTTATCCAGTTCAAATATTTATTATACCAATTCCATTGTGATCCAGTGGGATAAAACTTGCTAACTCTACAGTTGCACATAAAAGAAAAGAGAAACAATGGATCCCCTACCTCAAAAAGTTCTTGACGTTCTTTATACGAGAACGAGCCACACAATGGGTTACGATCACCTCCGCTGTGAAAACTATATCCAGCTGAGGATGCAGAGACACCACCACATCGGCCAACACCCAAGAAAATCCCATTAGGAACATGGGGGTAAAATTCAATAAAAAGGGAAAGGAGAAAGAAGGATATGAACCCAAAATAATGAAGATAGATCATACCTTATATCGAAGACTGATCGATATTGCTTGGTTGCATAAAAAAAAAGTGGAACACATACTAGGAGGAAACATTTGATTGCACAACTCTTATGGGAAGGAATGGGTTGTTTGAGCGTCTCACACCCGAGAATAAAGAGGAAGAACTAGGGAGGAAGATATATTGTCCCATTAGAATATTTAATAGAGAAGTGGTTTAAGATACACTGAGATTTCTATTAAAAACGAATCGCATTAAACCACGCGGTTTAACCAAGTAAAAACATCCTGACCCTTAGGAGAAATTAATATAGGAGTTACGACCTTTGAATCATTCTTAGAGTCCTCAAAAAACGATTTAAATTCATTTTACGTCAAAGGAAATGTTAAAGAGGAGAAAATGTAGGAAGATGGAAACATTATTCATGAACTCAAAATTTGGAAAAGGAAAAACACTATTTATGAATCTCATTATTGGAACCTCACCATTCTAGAAATGCTGTTCATGAACCCCACTGTTGGAAACTCACCATTTTGGAAACACTATTTATGAACTCAAAATTTGGCAAAGGAAAAAGGTCAACCTTGGAACCTCACCGTTCTAGAAACACTGTTCATGAACTCAAAATTTGGAAAATGAAAAAGGTCACCATTGGAACCTCACCATTCTGGAAACACTATTCCTAAACTCAAAATTTGGAAAAGGAAAAAAAGGTAACTATTGGAACCTCACCGTTCTGGAAAAACTGTTTATGAACTCAAAATTTGGAAAAGGAAAAAGGTCACCGTTGGAACCTCACCGTTCTAAAAGCACTATTATTGAACTGAAAATTTAAAAAATGAAAAAGGTCACCATTGGAACCTCACCATTCTGGAAACCCTATTCATAGAAGGTTACCAATGACACTATTCACCTAGGTCTACCGATGCACTGTTCACATAAGGTCACCATTGCACTGTTCACATAAGGTTACCAATGACACTGTTCATAGAAGGTCACCGATGACACTGTTCATATAAGGTCACCGATGTCATTATTCACATAAGGTCATCGTTGCACAATTCACATAAGGTTATCGATGACACTGTTCACAGAAGGTCACTGATGACACTGTTCACATAAGGTCACCAATGTCATTGTTCACATAAGGTCACCATTGCACTGTTCACATAAGGTTACCGATGACACTGTTCATAGAAGGTTACCGATGCACTGTTCACAACGGTCTACCGTTGGAACTGTTCACAGAAATGGAAATTTGGAAAAGTGTTGTGGATAAGTCTCCTTCTCCTCCCTAAACACCTCATACACCTGATTTTCATAAAGGAATAAACCAAAGAGGTCCAGACGATTACAAATAAGAGTAGGGATATGAAAACTATGATGAAAATAAAGTGATGAAATATTCTTCTACTCATCATTTTAAAGGATAGAAATATTCTTTGTACATACTTATTCTCTAAATGTGTAAAGAATAAGAATCCTATGTAACATTATCCAATCTATTTTCTATTGTTTAAAGAAAAAAAATCCTACATGAAATTGATGATTATTTTATTACTATTGTTCATAATTAAATATCTTCTAGATTTTTCAGTTATTACTACAATTGTTCATTAAACCTATCTCCCAACAAACTTTATATCATATATTTTATTTAGAGAGTTGGCTACTTGGAATCATTCATAGTGGAGTGCCAGTTTCTTCAACTAAGCTTTGGATATTTCGGTTCCCTTTAAAAGAACCAGAAGGACTTATAAAATCCTTGTAAGGTTTCAAATTGCTGTACTCAGTTTTAGAGGTCTTCGGATAAGAGTACCTACTTGTGAATAAAATCATACTCATGGAGTAGATAAATGCTGGAGTGGAATAAGGGATATCTATTCCCTGAACCTCTATACATTTTTGTGTTATTTTCCTCTATTTATTTCCATTTCTCTCTTGACTTGAAGAGAGAATCAATGGATCCCTTCATTTCAATAAGGAAATTTTACATTTTTCAATATTTTTAAAAGGACATAATTCACCACACTATTATGTCTTCATTATATCCATTATGACCTAACAAGTAGTATCAATGGTTGGAATCAATTGAAGATATTTCTCATTCTGGAAGTCTATTTCTATATGATAAAAACAAGTGGTATCATAGGAATTTCTTTATTGATATATTTATATGTTTGAAAATCCTTAAAAAATATTTTGTTTCTGTCTAATACCTAATATGTAATATTATAGGCTGAACACTTTTAGAATATTGATGATTTCCTTTGGCACTAACAAGGAAGAGTTATATATTCAGATGAAGACAAATATCAATGGATGATCTTAGAGAAGGTAAGTCTATGATCTATTATCTTTATTTTAATGGTGATAATTATGGATACTGAAAAGCTCGCATGTCTATTGATTTGAAAAATCCTGGTTTCAATGTTTACATGAAGACTATAAAACCTTATAAAATCCCTAGAGAAAAAAATGTAAGATGATGATATGGAAGCTGAATAAGACATTAATTCAAGAGTGATGAATGAAATCATATATAGACTTTTTCATGATGTATTTAATTGAATTTATAAATGTGATACCAACCATGAGATGTGGAAACAATCAAAATTACTTATGAAGAAACTGATAAATTGATAGATGTTTCCAATGTTGTTTTTTTCATTATGAACTCTAATTTTAGAAAAAAATCTGGCATTAAAGGTTTTGATTGAGATGTGCGAAGATGAGTTACAAGAAGAAACTATAAATAATATTTCTATCAAAGAGGAAACTACTACACTCAAATTTTCGATAGTTTATTTATTTTTAATTATAGTCATTTGGATTCAAGAAATGAATCTAATAAAAACTATAAACCTGATAAAGAAAATCAATAGGTAAATAAAAGTCTTATGGATCATGATTGTAAGAACCCGAATCTTCTTTTCAGGTACGTTTTTCCTTTTTCTGGAGTTTTTGAGAAAAATGAATTTTCTGGAAATTTCAGAAGTACACGCTGTGTACTTTCTGAGTACACGCCATGTACTCTTCCCCGTCTCGAAGCTGTGTGTTGGCCGTGCCCGGGCCACACACACAGTGTGTAAGGCTGAGGTGGAGGCTGGTTATTTCAGAGTACGGAAAATTGAAGTACACGTCGTGTACTCAAGAAGTACACACCGTGTACTTTCTTTTTTTTCATTAAATGGGCCGGGGTAGCGTCTAACCCACAGATTCATCTTCTTCTTCAGTTTTCGTCCGTTTGAGAGTGACCGTACAACCGGATCTTTGACAGGCTCCCGCCTCACCGTCCGTTCTCCGATTTGAGCACGGCCGATTGCGATGGAATCGCAACGGTGAGTTCTTCCTTCTGCTTTAGCCTTGGTTCTTGATTCTTCCTCGTTTCCAAGTTATTGTGGGATGAACGTTTTGTGAATTTTCTCAGATCTATGTCGTTCCAAGGGGAATCTATTGTCGTGGTTCACATATATCGATCACCTAGGATCGAGGTAGGTAGTTTGTGCCTTTCCGTAGGAAGTTGATGAATATTATGTGAAAATTCCACCAATACCCTTGAATGGGGTATTGCGTGTTTCTTGTTTTGGCCCTGCTGTTGCCTGTTTTTCTTGTTCGATTTAGTAGAGGTTATTTCTTGTGAGTAGAGTAATTTATTTTGTGCTCATATTGCTTTGCCATGCTAGCTTTACCTATTGGGCGTTTTTCCAGTTTCCATGCCTAGTTGCAGGATAGCGGAACTGTTGCTTTGTTATTGCTTCTGTGCCGTAGAATGATAGCCAAATAGTTATTGAGGTTTACTTGGATGATATACACGTGCTGAGCATGTTTAGTTATACTCAGGACTGTGAGAACCTAGAGTAGTAGACCAAAGGGAGAATTGACGGAAGGGATTCTACAGAGTGTCTTTTAATTACGATGAGAGACCACAAGGGGAATTGACGTTGAGTGCTTCACTAGAGAGTCTGTAGATCCACGACGCGGGCCACAGGGGGAATTGACGTTGAGTGCTTCCCCAGAGAGCCTTTAGCACGATATGAGACTATAAGGGGAAATGACAGCGAGTGCTTCCCCAGAGAGTCTGCTTAATTACGTAACTGAACCAGAGGGGTGAGACTGTGTGTGCTTCACAGAGGGTTGCTAGTACTGATAGGTTGAAACATAGGGGTTAGACCATGAGAGCTACCCAGAGGGTTACCTGTTTCTTCTTTTGTTGCTGGATGTTTACTTGTGTACTTTGTTTGCTAGAACTGTGGATTGTAGCTTCTTATGCTTTTCTGTTTACTGGTTCTTGTTTTATTACTAACATCTATTCATTGACTATTAGGCACGAATATTTGGGCAATTTCCTACTGGGATTGTATCTCACACCCTATTTGGGCCATGATTTTGGGCCCAATCAGACTATGTTGCTACAGGTATAGACAAGGGCAAGCGCCCTTCTACTTTAGGATCTTGATTGCACTAGGAGCTGGGGAGCATGAGACCGATCCGTAGCTCGCGATGCTGAGGAGCTTACTTAGTTACCTTTTTCACTTGGTTTCAGTTGTATTTCAACACGTTGTTGTGTTTACTGTTTTCCTTAGATACTTGTACCTGCTGCATCATCTTCATCATAGTTATATATCTATATTGCTTCCGCTGTTTGGTTTCTGCTTTTATGCATGTTGTTTACTACTTCTGCTGTTTATTGTTGTTTTTTTACCTTGTATACCTTACCGAATGAGGTCATAGTTTCCCCACCGACTCACTAAGGCCCTCTCTACTAGTCGGTAGCCTCTGGCATTCGGGGAAACGCGCTTGAGGTCATGTGGCGAACCGGGTGCGGGGCACCAGTGGAGGGGCTCCGGACTCGGGACGTTACAAAGTGGTATCAGAGGGGTTCTTTTCTCTTGCCTTACCATTTGGAGACTTTAGCCAGGGATAGGATGGTTTCGATACTTGGTATTAAGCTGTTCTCGGGAGTAGCTAACCCGTGTACAGGGAAAAGCCTACTACCTCGTTAATTGCAGTTTTCTAGTTTTTAGATTTTATAGTTGATCTGATTTCACCTAGAGTGATTCACATGACTTGTGCGGTTATTGTTTTGATATTTTGGTTCTATTTCTGTCGCAACCCGATGAGATGAGGGTATGACATCTCATGCATCATATAGGCCATTGTAAAATCACATGTCATGCATTCTTGCCATGCCATTTAGAATGTATTAGCGATTTCATGCTATTGTGATAGGCTCTGTTTAGATCATGCATGCTGTTGTGATAGATGCTTGATAGATTCTCTGCTGTTGTGTTAGAAAACTGTTGTTTTGTTTCTTGCTAAAATGAACTCCAAATTTTGGTCCTTGAGGTGTTATGGCCCCTCCCGGATTGGAATTTGGAATCTTTTCCCTTGTTTTTAGTGTTTTTGGAATTCTGTGCAGTTTCTGATCTAATGCCCAGAAAAACCCAGAATACACGGTGTGAAATTTTTGGATACACGCCGTGTAGTTTTCAGGCCGTGTCACTGACCGTGTGAGCAGAACACAGTGTTGTGGGAGTAACTTTGGGAACAGGCCGTGTACGATTGGAACACACCGTGTGAGTTCAGAGCCGTGTACCTGGCCGTGTCACTAACAACACGGGCCGGGGAAGCTCGGGTAGAACACGACGTGTCCATAGGGAACACGCCGTGTAGTCTTGTCCAGGTACCTGGCCGTGTCACGAACAACACGGGCCAGCGTTACCTTCCTTTCCACATGCCGTGTTTTTTTGGAACACGCTGTGTAGTCTTGCCCAGGTACCCGGCCGTGTCACGAACAACACGGGATGGTGTCGCCTTTGCCTATGCATGCTGTTCTTGTTCAGAGCACACCGTGTAAGGTCCAACCATGTACTCAACAACACGGACCGCCGAAGCCTTGTCTAGTGCATGCCATGTTTTTTTCGAACACGCCGTGTTGTCTTGGGTTGAGTCGGACCGTGTGGGTTAGCCGTGTAAGGAGACTCGGGCAGGGGAATAGTTTCAAGTACACGCCGTGTGTGGGGGTCAACATGCCGTGTAGTTTGAAGTGTACACGACTTGTAGGGTAGGAGTACACGCCCATGTCTGTAGCTTTAGAAGACATGCCATGTAGTTTTATACACGCCGTGTAGTCGTGTTTTGAAAACTTGTGTGTTTTCTTTCCCTGTTCCCATTTTTTACCCTTGTGTTCTCTGTCCTTGTTTTCTTGATCTAAGGTGTACTTTTGATCTTTCAGATCTATGCCTCTGAGACGTCCTCCGGTCATACATCTGTTGTCGGGCAGTGATCAAATGCCAAATATGGCTGATCAAGGACTTCCTGTCGATCCCCCAGCCGAGCCATCTTTGGCACCGGTTGTTGTACCAGTTGCGGGCACTGATGCGCAGTTCAGAGAAGGTTTCATGAGGATGATGCAGGCCTTCCCGGGAGCACCACCTCTTGCCTCGTCTATGGAAGACTTGACGTGGGTCTTTCAGTAGCATCATCCTCCCACGTTCTCAGGGGGTGAGGACCTCAGGCTGTAGAGTCATGGCTGGAAGCCATGCTGACTATCTTTGAGCATCTGGAGACGCCTCCAGAGAGGTGGGTCAAGCTCACAACCTACATGCTCCGAGACTCCTCCAAGAGGTGGTGGGACATGATCTCACAAGCGGGTCAACAGCAGGCTATGACTTGGGAGGAGTTCCAGCACGTGTTCTACGACTACTTCTACCCGGAGACCCTGAGGGCCAATCGAGCTCGGGAGTTTATGAGCTTAGAGTAGGGTACTCTATTTGTCATGGAGTATTCCTCTCATTTCACTGAGCTGCAGCGTTTTACACCCCTTCGGGATGGGAGTGGGGTGTTCTTGGAGAGGAAGTTTGAGGATGGACTCAGGCGGGAGATCCGCTCGCAGGTGAACATATTCCAGCTGACTTACATTACTTCCATCATCAATCAGGCATTGATTGCAGAGCACAATCAGATAGACTCTGGAGCTGCAAGCTAGGGCGGTTCTGCTTCCAGAGTTATCCATCCTTCGGATGACAGCAAGAAGCACCGTAGGGAGCCTACACGCGGTGATTCGAGGAAGCGAGACGCATCATCAGGAAGCCAGGTGACATGCTATCAGTGTGGCCGGACAGGGCACATGAGGCCGCAGTGCCAGAGGGACCCCATGGAGTGACGATCTTGCGGCAAGATGGGTCACCTTTAGCGTTTCTGCCAGGTTTTCTCACCAGCAGCTGGTGACCGGGGTTCTTCCATGACTCCTCGTTCAAGATCAGCACCACCAGTTTCTCACCAGTCGGGGAACTGGAGTTCTTCCGGCCGTTCGGGCTGAGGTGGAGGTCGAGGCCGTGGCATTCAGCCACCAGTTACTTAGCACCAGCAGGGCGGTTCAGCTCAAAGTGGTCAGCCAGGGGAACAAGGCCGCGGTACAGGCCAGTCTTTCGCCGTGGAGCAGACTTATCAGGAGCAGGATCCTGGCCCTTCTACCGTCCGAAGTACAATTTTAGTAGCCTCAGTTTTATCTTCAACCCTTTTCGATATTGGTGCTACGCATAACTTTATCTCTGTTGCTGTTGTGGAGAGCCTTGGACTCTGCGTCTTTTCTTCTGCCGACTCGTTGACACTAGACACACCTTTGGGGATGGGGACATCTAGTGTACGCCAGTGTAGAGAGTTCCCTCTCGAGGTTACAGGGTATCGCTTCTTATGGGATCTCTATGTCTTAGAGATGACATGATATGATGTCATCCTTGGCATGGATTGGTTGATTCCCTTTCAAGAAGTCGTCGACTGTTATCACCGCAGAGTGAGTTTCGTTTCACCAGAGGGTGAATCTTTCCTTCATAGAGGCGAATAGGACGTTCGGGCGAGTAGGGTAGGACTCGAGCATCTTGGGATTGGAAGGGTGACAACCTATATTTATAGTCTTTATCTATATGATCAGGGGACTCCACAGTTCGAATTTTCTCCAGTGGTGGATCCCTTCAGGGATGTCTTTCCAAAAGAATTTTCAGGTTTGCCTCCGGAGCGTGAGGTAGAATTCTCTATTGAGCTCGTGCCAGGAGCGGCACCGGTGTCCATTCCTCCCTATAGGATGGCCACACCTGAGTTGAAGGAGCTCAAGAAGTAGTTGTAGGAGCTACAGGCTAATGATTTCATTCGACCCAGTACTTCTCCTTGGGGTTCGCCTGTTCTGTTTGCGAAGAAGGCAGACGGTACCCTGCGGCTTTGTGTTGATTATCGAAAGATGAACCAGTTGACGGTCAAGAACCAATATCCCTTGTCGTGGATTGATAACATTTTCGATCAGCTTCTAGGAGCCCGGGTGTTCTCAAATATTGACTTGAGGTCCGGTTATCATCAGTTGCGCATTAGACCATCAGATATACCTCTGACAGCCTTCAGGAGAAGGTATGGTCTATACGAGTATACAGTCATGCCGTTCGGTCTCATGAACGCCCCTGAAGTTTTCATGGAACTGATGAACCGAGTGTTCCATCCTTACTTGGACTCCTTCATCGTGGTCTTCGTGGACAATATCTTGGTGTACTCTCACACTTGACACGACCATGCCACACATCTTGAGATTGTTCAGATTACACTGAGAGAGCATCATCTTTATACTAAACTCTCAAAGTGCCACTTCTGGATGGATCAGATTCACTTCTTGGGTCACGTCATCTCAGAGGTAGGAGTATCAGTGGACCCAGAGAAAGCGAGAGCTGTAGTTTCCTGGGAGCATCCGAAGAACGTCTTTGAGGTACGAAGTTTCCTAGGGCTGGCTGGATACTATAGACGCTTCATTCAGGACTTTTCTCATCTAGCAGCACCTTTGAAAAGACTGACCAAGAAGGGGGAAAAGTTCTCATAGTCAGATTCTTGTGAGTCAGCCTTTCAGGAGCTGAAAGGGAGGTTGACGTCAGCACTGATACTAGTCTTGCCGGAGCCAGGCAAGAGCTACACTGTTTACTATGATGCTTTAGGTATCGGACTGGGAGCTGTGCTGATGCAGGGAGATGGAGTCGTTGTGTACATGTCTCGGCAGTTGAGGCCACATGAGAGGAACTACCCTATGCACGATTTGGAGTTAGCAGCTGTTGTTCATGCCTTGCGCTATTGGAGACACTATCATCTGGGAGAGCACTTTGTGGTCTCCACTAACCACAAGAGTCTCAAGTATATCTTCACTCAGCGTGATCTGAATATGAGGAAGCGGAGGTGGGTCGAGTATCTTCAGTCTTTTGATTTTGAGATTTCCTTTATTCCGGGAAAGGGAAACGCCGTGGCAGATGCGTTGAGTAGGAGAACTCAGGTTCATGAAGTTCAGGAGGCCAGTATTGAGTGGAAGCTGATGACTCTATTCTCTGAGATGCATCTGGAGGTTCATGACAGACAGGGAAAAACTTTCCTATCTTCTGTAGCTGTTACCTCCACGCTACTTGATCAGGTACGGATGAGGCAGCTATCAGAATCAGAAGTCTTAGTCCTGTGGGAGAGTGTGTTAGGAGAGGACCCTCTTCCTGGATGGACAGTGGGCGAGGATTAGATCTTGCGTTTCCAGGGACGCGTATGGGTGCCAGCAGACATACGTGAGGAGATGATGTGGGATTTCCATTCCTATGTTTGGGCATTTCATCCTGGCGTCACCAAGATGTATTAGGACCTTCATCGCCAATACTGGTGGCTAGGCATGAAGAAGGATGTTGCTAGTTTTGTCATGAGATGTTCTACTTTTCAGCAGGTGAAAGTAGAGCATCAGTGACCAACGAGGCTTTTACAGTAGTTACCCATTCCCGGAGTGGAAGTGGATCGATGTTGCGATGGACTTCGTGACTAGGTTGCCGAGGTCACCTCAGGGAAACGATGCTGTTTGGGTTGTCGTCGACAGGCTTATGAAGGTTGCTCACTTCTTTCCGATCAAGGAGACCTTTAGTGTCGATGATCTGGGATGAATTTACATCAGGGAGATCGTTCGTCTGCATGGAGTTCCGTGCTCTATTGTTTCAGATAGAGATGCACGCTTTGCCTCTGGGTTCTGGCAGGGACTTCAGAAGGCCTTGGGTACACAGGTACTTGTGAGTACAGATTATCATCCCGCAGACTGATGGCCAGTCTGAGCGCATGATCCAGGTGCTTGAGGATATGCTCCGAGCTTGCATCCTAGACTTTGGTAGTTTTTGGTAGAAGCATATTCCTCTGGTGGAGTTTTCCTACAACAATAGTTTCCAGGTGACCATTCAGATTGCGCCATACGAGGCTTTGTACGGTAGGCCATGCTGATCACCCTTATGCTGGCTGGAGGCAGGAGAGGCAGCTTTGATAGGACCTCATCTTGTTCAGGAGACCTCGGAACAGATAGAGCTGATTCGAAAGAGGATGAATACAGCAAAGTCTTGACAAAAGTCTTATGCTGATCAGCGGAGACGACCTCTGGAGTTCAAGGTCGGTGATTAGGTTTTCCTGTGTGTCGCACCGAGGTTTGGACACAAGAGGATTCGAAGACAGGGTAAGCTTTCACCGCGGTACGTCGGGCCGTTTGAGGTCTTGGAGAGAGTGGGGCCGGTCACCTATCGGTTGCAGCTACCTCAGAGGTATCGGGCCATGCATGACGTCTTCCACGTCTCTCAGATCCGACGCTACTTTTCAGAACTGTCTCACATCTTTCAGCCCGAGGAAGTTGAGCTTGAAGCGGATGCGTCATTCGAGGAGCATCCTATCCGGATTGTTGATCTTAGTACGAAGGTTCTCCATGGGCGGTCTGTTCCTCTGGTACGAGTGCTATGGAAGAACGGGTAAGTACAGGACGAGACCTGGGAGAGGGAGGCCGATGTACGATCGCAATGGCTGGAGCTGTTCGGGGTTTCTTCTTATCCGACTCGTTAGGGAAATTCGGGGATGAATTTCTTTAAGGGGGGAAGTTTTTAAGAACCCGGATCTTCTTTTCATGTACTTTTTTCCTTTTTCTAGAGTTTTTGAGAAAAATGAATTTTCTGGAAATTTCAGAAGTACACGCCATGTACATTTTTAGTACACACCATGTACTCTTCCCCGGCTCGAAGCCGTGTGCTGGCCGTGTCCGGGCCACACACACAGTGTGTAAGGTTGAGGTAGAGGCCGGTTAATTTAGATTACGGAAAATTGAAGTACATTCCATGTACTCAAGAAGTACACACCGTGTACTTTTTTTTTCATTAAACGGACCGGGGTCGCGTCTAACCCCCAGATTCATCTTCTTCTTCAGTTTTCTTCCGTCCGAGAGTGACCGTATGACCGGATTTTCGATGGGCTCCCGCCTCGCCGTCCATTCTCCGATTTGAGCACGACCAATTGCGTTTGAATCGCAGCGGTGAGTTCTTCCTTCTGCTTTAGCCTTGTTTCTTTATTCTTCCTCATTTCCAAGTTATCGTGGGATGAACATTTTGTGCGTTTTCTCAGATCTACATCGTTCCAAGGAAAATCTGTTGTTGTGGTTCACTTATATCGATCACCTAGGATCAAGGTAAGTGGTTTGTGCCTTTCCGTATGAAGTTGATGAATATTATGTGCAAATTCCACCAATACCCTTGAATGGGGTATTGCGTGTTTCCTATTTTGGCCCTGATATTTCCTGTTTTGAGTTTTTTATTTAGTAGAGGTTATTTCTTGTGAGTAGAGTAATTTATTTTGTGCTCATATTGCTTTTCCATGCTTGTTTTGCCTATTGGGCGTTTTTCCAGTTTCCATGCCTAGTTGTAGGATAGCGGAACTGTTTCTTTGTTATTGCTGTTGAGCCATAGAATGACATCCAAGTAGTTCTTGAGGTTTATTTGGACGATATACACGTGCTGAGAATGTTTAGTTATACTCAGGACTGTGAGAACCTAGAGTAGTAGACCAAAGGGAGAATTAACGGAAGGGCTTCTCCAGAGTGTCTTTTAATTACGATGCGAAACCACAGGGAGAATTGACATTGAGTGCTTCCCCAGAGAGTCTGTAGATCCACGACGAGGGCCATAGGGGAAATTGACGTTGAGTGCTTCCCCAGAGAGCCTTTAGCATGATACGAGACTATAAGGGGAATTGACGGTGAGTGCTTCCCCATAGAGTCTGCTTAATTACGTAGCTGAACCAGAGGGGTGAGACTATGTGTTCTTCCTAGAGGGTTGCTAGTACTGATAGGTTGAACCATAGGGGTTAGACCGTGAGAGCTACCTAGAGGGTTACCTATTTCTTCTTTTGTTGCTGGCTGTTTACTTGTGTACATTGTTTGCTAGAACTATGGATTGTTGCTGCTTGTGCTTTTCTGTTTACTGCTTCTTGTTTTATTACTGCCATCTATTCATTGACTGTTAGACACTAATCTTTGGGTGATTTCCTACTGGGATTGTATCTCACACCCTGTTTGGTCCATGCTTTTGGGCCCAAGCAGACTATGTTGCTGTAGGTATAGACAAGGGCAAGCGCCCTTCTACTTCAGGATCTTGATTGCACCAGGAGCTAGGGAGCATGGGACTGAGCCGTGGCTCGTGATGCTGAGGATCTTAATTTTTTTTCCTTTTTCACTTGGTTTCAGTTGTATTTCAGCACGTTGTTGTGTTTATTATTTTTCTTAGATACTTGTACCTACTGCATCATCGTCATCATAGTTATATATCTATATTGCTTCCGTTGTTTGGTTTCTGCTGTTATGCATGTTGTTTACTACTTCCGCTGTTTATTTTTGTTTTCTTACCTTGTATACCTTACCGAATGAGGGAATAGTTTCCCCACTGACTCACCAAGGCCCTCGCTGCTAGTCGGTAGCCTCTGGCATTCGGGGAAACGCGCTTGAGGTCATGTGGCGAACCTGGTGCGAGGCACCAGTGGAGGGGCTCCAGACTCAGGACATTACAATGATGATGAGGTACGATCACCTCACTCTAAATATTATGATTCATAAAATTTTTCTCATGATGAAAATGATAAATATTGTATTATTATTCACAAAAAATTTGAATGCTTAAAGAAAGATCATAGAAAACTTAGAAAATCATATGATGTTATTTAGATTGAAATTGAAAAATTGTCAAAAAATTTGTAGATTTAAGATCAAATTATTACAAAATTTATTAGTATCTACATGAATCTAAAATTACATAATTATTGGGTGATGTAAATAATTTAAATATAGCTTCTAGTATTATTTTTAAGGGAGAGAATTATTTGAATCAAATTCTAATTGAAAAAGAAATTCATAAAGGAAAACTTGGTATATAATGTAATGGAGAAAGACAAAAAATATATAAAAATTGTTTTGTTTCTGACTTAAAAAGAAAAAAAGTCTATAGTCAAATATTTCTATTATGGTATTAATGTAAATCATTATAATGATTTTTATTTTAGAAAACCTAAATTTTGGTGTGCCAAAAATGTTAATTATTTTAGATAATTATCTATATTTAATTATAAAATGTTTGATCAAAATAAACAAGTTCGGTTACCTAAGTTTTTAATTGCTGACACTGCAGGACCCAAAAGCACACAGGTACCAAAAGGAATTGAATTTAATATTTTATAGGTATGTGCCACTAGACTTCTTTGTTAAAATATTATTTAGCTAATTGAAAATTATAGAAAATTATTATATTTCTATTTATTATCATTTTAAATTGGATCTTTATTAGGGATGGAATGGTTAATCTAGAAATTATTTCATTTCCATTTTAATATAATATTTAAATTAACTAAATATTTTATACATGGGGAGAATGTTTTTTAAAATTTTAATCTTATATATTTAATTACTCTTTTAATTAAATTGTTAAATCATTTTCACTCTCTATTATGTTATCAAATGAATGAATTAATTGATTTATTTTATTAACCAATGACTATCATACATCCTCTTATGATTTTACAAAAATGGCTGTCTTACATATAAGCCTGTGTTTAATGTATTACTATTTAAATTAATTGCATGTGTGAAATTAAACTAGTAATATATGTGATAAATTATTAGAATAAAACATACTTGTCATTTATAACACGTGAAAATAGTCATTTTTGAATCCTTATTTTAAATTATTTTAAAAACCTTTCATATACATAAAATTAATTGAAAATATTTTATTTAATTTCTTGAATATCTTTAACAATTATGCTATGTCTTAAGTGAAGTTATTTTAAATATTTAGCATGTGATTATTTTTTTTAATTATCATGTCTTGAATTAAATTGTTTAATACATTCATTATAAACCCTTTCTATTTATTGAATAATATATTATATGTTTTCTTGGCTCATTGGTTACATATTTTTATCTTTTTAAATAAAGAAAGAATTTAAGAGGAGTTTATATTACAACATGTATTCAGAATATATATTGTATGTAATTCTCAGTAACCCTTCTTTTTGATATTTTTTTCAAAATGGGGAAAAAATTTGTATTTAAAATTTTAAACATTTCTTACACTAGTACTTAAGTTTTGGATACCCATTATTTATTAAAAGTGGTAAATATACTGTATTATTTAA
Organism: Viscum album; assembly: GCA_963277665.1. Classification (NCBI taxonomy): domain Eukaryota; kingdom Viridiplantae; phylum Streptophyta; class Magnoliopsida; order Santalales; family Viscaceae; genus Viscum; species Viscum album. The sequence goes on along the minus strand of OY728125.1, from coordinate 1,527,476,315 downwards.
TAAACTCAAGAAATCATCTTTTTGATCCTTGTAAAAAAAGGGGACAAAAAGTTGGTAGAGAATGAGGGTTTTGTAATTATTAAAAAGGGGGAGAATTTTTGGTGTATCCTTGTCATTTTAATCATTATGTAGTTTTTATAATTACTTCAACCCATCATTATTTGTTTTCTAATTTTTTTTATGTGTTTTTGATTTAGTATGTCATAGTATCTATCTAATATCTAATGAAATTGAGATCAGAATCATATGGAGTTTAGACTGTTGGAAAGATAAAAATATCATCTTCTTTTCGACTATTAATGTTTAAATCCAATTCAGTTGTTTCGATGGTGCAATAAATCATTGAAGTAGTTACAAGATGTTGAAGTGACATTGCGATTTTTAGCTTAATGTATCCTATGAATATTGATTATATCTTAAGATATAGTTAACAGATACACATGAAACTTATACCATTGGATAAATAAAATACTTATCTAGGATTAATTAGCTTATTAAGAAGCCTAAATAGGGTTTTTTGGTACTCAAGTGAATCACTGAAGTTGTTGAACCAATTTCAAAAATCTATAGTGAACATATTTGAAAAGCTATAGTATTTGATTTATTTCAAGTCATAAAAATATTGGAATCACTCAAAACCTGATGGGATTGAAATAAAATAAGTTTAACTTGATTTCATACATTTACATCAGAGTCTAAAATAGTTTTTTGGATTTTGAATAAATTGTTTGAAGTTCTACAATGATTTTTTAGAACTGTAGTTTTTCCAGAATGTTATTACTTATGTTTTTTTAAAGATATAAGGATCTGTAGAAGTCATATTGATTTTATTATCAATCCATTAGAAATATATTAGAATTTACTAAATACAATTATTATATTTTTAAGGACCAATATTCTATTAAATTTATTTAAATAAATATTTGAAGCCTCAAAGTGTAAGTTGTCTAGTTTTTTGAAAGATTATTTGAACCCTTCTTTCAAAACCGCAAAACAGTACTTTTAATATAAAAGTATGGTTCTTCTACCCTACATTGGATTCAAAGAACCATACACTAATTTTCATCAATCCTAATTTTAATACAAAAGTATGGTTCATGTACAACACATTTGAAGTGAACCCTACATTCACGAACCCTACTTTCATGAACCCTACTTTCAGTGAGCACTACTTTCATGAAAACTACATTTAGTGAACCCTATTTTCATGAACCCTACTTTCAGTAGATCCTAATTTTAGTGAACCCTAATTTCAGTGAACCATATGTTTTAGTGAGAATGTACCATACCTTTATATAGTGGAATATTTAGATAGGAAAAAAGATAGTTTATTCTAACATCATTTTTTCAATGAAATTGGAGGACACAATGTTTTTCAAATTCAAATATTTGAATTTACATTAGGATTGTGCTACTAGTTTTCATGTATTGTTTTGAATAATATTGAATAGGTTTTAATGGATTTAATTTTTTTTAAATAATTTAATTTTATTATTATTCTGGAGATTTTATAATGATACTTATTAAAATTATTTTTAATGGTTTTATTATAGATTTGTTCAACAAGTTTAAAGAGGCAATGGTGATACGTTATTCTTGGGATATTTATGAAGGATATTGAATCTATTTATTTTGAATATCTAAAGGAAGAGGAGAAATGTTACTTTTGGATATTTATTACATATATATATATATCTGATAGGAAAAAAATATATATGACGAAGAGTAGAGATGTGAAAAGTTTGATGAAAATAAAGTGCTAAAATATTCTGTTACTCATCATTTTAAAGGAGAGAAATATTCTTTGTACATCCTTATTCTCTCATGGTGTAAAGAAGAAGGAATACTACAAAAAAATTTCTAATATATTTTCTACTGTTTAAATAAAAAGAGTCATTCACAATATTGATGATTATTTTGTTGTTGCTGTGAATTATTAAAGTTCATCTACATCTATCAGTTGCTGCTGCAATTGTGAGTTAAACATGTTTCACAACAAAATTCATCTCATATATTTTATTTGGAGTATCAGATTTTCATACTTAGTAATGGTGAATTTTGAACTTCTCTAACTAAGCTATAAATATTTTGATTACCCATAAAAGAAATAGAAGGCCCTGTAAAAGCCTTGTAAGGTTTCAACTACTTGTACTCAGTTGTAGAGGTCCCCGAATAGGAGGACCTACTAGTGTAAATCACCATGCCCGTGGATTATAGTGTTATTGGAGTGTACTAGGATATTTCTATGCCCCAAACTACTATACAACATTATGTTATTTTCATTCTTTATTTCCACTACTCGATTAGATTTAAGAGAGAAGGAAAAGATCACTTCATTTCAAGAGGGATGTTTTATATTTTTCAATATTTTTAAAAGGATACAATTCACCCCCTCGTGTGTCTTTTTCATAGCCATTCTGTCCCAACAATAGGTGGGTATATTATACCCCTTCAATGAATTTGATAAATATTTATGTCTTATGTGGTAAAAATATCAAAAAAGGACCTTATTAAAATGTTTAAAATATTAAGCATGGATCTTATTCAAACAATCACAATGTTAAGGATGGTCATTATTGAAATTTTCATGATGTTAAGAATAAAACTTAATGAAATTTTCACAATATAAACCATGGAAATTATTAAAATGATCAAAATGTTTCATATGAACCATATTTAAATGCTCACAATATTTATCTTGACCCTTATAGAAATGTTCAAAATTTTATGTGTGGACTTTATTAAAATGTAAAAAATGTTAAGCATGTACCTTATTAATATGTTAATAATGTTAATCATTTAGTATGTATATGATTGTACAACATTATTATGTTATTATCTATGCCTCATGATTATTACCCCATGTTACCTAGATATTATTTCACAATATATGAGTGTTGTTTCCATGATTCTACTTTAATATACCCATGTTCTCATGCTATGATAGTTTTAAGTAGGCATTTCTCCCATGATCATATTACCAGTTCCTAGTTATGGACCAAAATTTATGCACTTCTGTGAATAAGAATATTTATTATGAGGAAAACATTTCTCATGATTAATGACTGTTATATATGTTTTAATGGGTACAATATCCTTAAATTATGTTCTTTTACCTTGTTTTTTCATTCAAAATCACATTTTTTACTTATGCTCACATATGATTTTCAATTTATTTCTCTTAAGTTTATACATATGGAGAAAATGAAATCACCCCTTTACTGTATTTAAATACCATATTTTTTAAGGAAGAGTTTTATGTATGATGTGTTATAATGATATCACATGAGAAGACTATGGGTGATAAATGTTAAAGAACTATTGTAAAATTGGAAAATCATAAATATAATATCAAAGGACACTAAACCTTTAAGTTCTAGGATTTTGTGTGATGAAATTTTTAATTATGTAAAATATATGTGTGGTGTTCTCGAGTAATCTCACTTTTTAACAATTCATATGGAAAAATTTTTATTTTCACATTATATATAGGATTTTTAGTTGGGGTCACGTCATAGGTTGAAATTTTCTTTCTGTGTTTAGTAATGCTTACACTATACAATGTCATAAAAAAGTATATTAATGTTTTTAAAAATGGGATAAGGAAAATTAAGAATACTTATTTTATATTTTATATTTTTTATATCATTATTTGTGAATATATTATCATATATATATTTCTTTTATTTTCAAGTTTACATTTTTATTGGATTCTTGTATTTTTTATTCCTTTTCTTTAAAATACAATTGAATGCTTGTTTAAAATTATATTGGGTCATATAGTCATTAAATTATGTTTACTATGATATTTTCTCTTTGCATTTATATATATATTATAACTCTTTGATCCCATATTTTTTATCTAAGAAAATTGATGAATAATTAACATTAATATGTTTTTATAAATTTAATATAATATTCGAAAAATATTATTTCAATTTTATTAGATTTATGGTTATAAAAAGGTAGATATTACTATTTGAATTTTTTTATAATATTTAATCCCCAAAACCCCAATCATTCATTTATAAGGTTTTAAATCATGTTGGACATATTAGGATTAATTATTCAAAAGTTTTTACGAGTGATTTGTTTTTGATGTATTACTCTAGAAGAGTTGCTTTTTGTTAATGAATAAATATAAAAAGGGTGTAAATATTTTTTAATGTATTAGTGAAATGTTGATTGTTCTTAGATTATCATCATATTTATAATATTTCCTTTACAAAATGATTCATCAATGTTACTTATATCGATAAATTAATATCTAATTCATACATGGGTAATATATTTTTTATGTTATAATTTGTTAAATAATTTTTTAAAAAATGAATCTTCTGTATATAGTTTTAGTATTTGCAATTAATTAAGAAAATATGATTTTTTTTATTCAAGTATTTGTTATGTGGTTATATTTCACAAATCCTAAAGAAAATTTTAATAATTTACACCTAAATTGATTATTTTGTTTATTCATTTTTATATAAGTAAATGTTTTATTAGTTTACTATTACATAAATATTAATTTCATTTATACATTTGTAAAAGATTTTTAAGAGGTTTTTAGATATATGAATACTATTTGCAACATAATGATATTTATTTTTATGTAAATTTTTATTTTTTTATGTAAATTGAAATATTTTTTTGATAAGATCTGTGATTGAGTCTTTCAATTTAATTTTCATGAATGATTACAACTAAATATCATCTGATTCAGTATAGGTCACTGAATATAATTTACATGGACTTTGAAAATGAAATTAGAGATATTTTTTTTGAAATATTTTGAATATTTTAATTGAGTATGAGAGATATTGAAATTTATAGATATATTTTTGTGATTATAGAAAGGAAATTATTCAAGGGAAATAGAAACTTCTTAATCATGTCGACCTATAAAATAACTATAATTTTTATTAAATATTAATTTTTTTTATAAATATTTTATAACTATATCAGTTAAATTATGATGTGTTGAAACAAATATTATTATTTATAGTAATAGATATATATCTAAATCTATATTTTTAAACAATATTATGAAATATTTCTCTTAAAGATAACCTATTATTAATTTTTTTCAAATAAAATTTTATATTGTATCCATAGTTATCAAATCATTGTTTTTATTCTTCTAAATTTTTTCCCATGGTATACAATGTGTGAGATTAAGTCCTTATGATATCTTATTATAGTATGAATGTATTGAAAGATAATGGATATATCAAAACTATGTTTTATCTAGTTCAAAAAATTTATAAATATTCATAGTTATTAAAATCTTGAATAAAATCACAAAACATGCATTTTGTTAGTGGAGTGGAGTAGCAACATATTATTATAGAACCCAAGCCACTATATAAATTCTATTTTTATATTTGTTTATTTAATTTAATTTATATTTTTCCTAAATTATAAAATATATATTTAAAATAATTTTAGAGATGGTAGTTTAAATTTTAAAGGGTCCATATTTTCTTTCTCAATTACCTCCTACACAAGTCATTTGATTATATAATAAGAATAATATAATTTATTATTTAGTTTAATGATTTTAATAATGAGATGCAGGTAATGAATAGAATAAAACTTGGAAAATTTATTCCATCACTAAATGTGGTGATATAGAAATACATTTTCATACATGACTGCTTTAAACATTCAAATATATGAATTTCAAATATTTTTTAAAATTTTAATCAAGATAACATGGAGATAATTTTTAAGTAGAGGTATATATATAAATAATTTAAAATAAAGTATCAAAATCCTGGTTTACATTTGTTTTTTCTCATTCAACTTGTTCATATAAATTTCTTGTTAAGTAATTAGTTAGTCATTGACATTGATATTAGAAGATCATTGATGAAAAAATATCTAGATAATGATGATTATCATTTTTAGTTGAATTGACTATAATCTGTTTTCAATGTAAAGAATATTTAATGAAATAAAATAGTTATGTAAATATTTAAGTTCAAGTTACTTAACAACATCTGAATTATATATTGGATGTAGGACATAAATAAAAAATTCATGAAATGTAAAAACCATCCAAATGAGATGTTGACATAGTAAATTCAAGTATTAAGGATTTGTTTCTAAAAGTACAGAAATTTTGTTTGAGGAAATTGATCATAAATTCATTGAAAAAATTGATAATATATCATGATTTAATATTGATTTTGATTAAATCAATATATTTTAACAAGGATTTTTACTGATTGATAATTCATATTTATATATTTTCTAGATATACACTTTTAGAGTTTAAGCATGAACCATTATAATAATATTAGAATAAATACAAGGATTGTGATTTATATGATATAAAATGGCCATTCTAGAAAAATATGAGGGTTTTATATGCATGTACTCTATGAACACTCTATTCAGTGTAAAACTATCACTTCTCTGGATAATTATTTAAGAGGGAATCAATATAGGTAATTATTTTTTCTTAGTTTTTGATAAACTCTTCTATGATAACCTTCACTTCATTTAAACCCTGATGTAAAACGAAACCATGAAATTTGATCCAATATTATTTTTTCAAATTCAGTTAGACTTGTCTTCCCCTATATTATATAATTTCAAAATAATCCTTTGAGGTAATGGTGGAAAAAGTCTCATACCAAATATCATTATGATAGTGTATTGACAATTATGTTTTAACTAGTGGCCCAATACCCAATTTTTTCACAGGCTTTCCATCTTTGAGAATTTCATTTAACATGTCTTCTACTTTGTTGTATGATTAATAATTTATCGAATCAAATAATAAAATGTTACCCCCATCCTAATGATAATAGAGATATTTAGAAAGATTTTCCTCAATGTACTTATTAGAGGATTGAATCACTTCATTTGATTTTATTACATATTAATACTATTTTTAGGTAAAAGATTTCCCCCATTTTACTAAGTTATTTACATTATTGATATCAACATGGTTTTTGTTTATTTATACTGTAAGAGGGGTAATGGATGTTTGTAGAGAACTTTGTGGAAGGTGGACTTAAACAAAGATCCATTAAGGCTTCTAGTTTACTAATAGTTAGCTGGCGAGGGCCATCAACTAGCTAGTGGGCTTAGCAGGGGCTAAAGCATTCCTACTATAGCCATAAGCCATACAATGGGCCTTAGATGAACCACTAATAGGTTTGATAGGGGTTTTAAACTTTAAAAATTATTCTTCAGATAGCTGGTTATCATCCACTGACTCAATGGTATGCTGGACCATATCTAATGCACTTCTGTAGTACTCACAAGCCTATCAGTGGGCTACCATAGTCTTGCCAGTGGCAGAAATTTGGGCCAGCTAAGTATGGGTAATAACATCTTTTTATACCATTAAACCACTATTCAATATCTTAATCCTATTCCATTTAACCTAAATCATCCCTATCAAAAATAAGGGTTGTCCATGAATATCTTTGTATCTCCTAACATGAATCCTTATTAGATCAAAGTACCAAATGAAGCCATAAACTGTTTTTCTTTGTTCTTAACCAATTTTTTCTTATATCTTCTTCACCAATGAATTCATACTATTTCTCTCTATGATTAAACTATACCATAAATGGGATATTAATATATTCATGTTGTAACACCCCAATCTTCCGCGATACGTTTCCCTTTGAATAATGCAATAGATTGCATTCTATGCAACTTCAAGATTCAAACACACCACAAACAATCAAACTAGCCATTATGAATAGTAATAACCACCTTTTGAAAGTTTATAAATTTTATCATTCAAAATGGACTTCATTTTGGGATTCAGAATATCGAAATTAACTTAGGGTGAATTTTTGGTATTTTTTTGAAAACTTTCAATTTTTGATGAATAGAGGAAAAACACCGCGTTATTGGTTTAAACCGAGTTTTTATTTAAATAATTAGTTATTTTATTTTGATTTATTTTAGGTCAAAATAGATACATAATACCTATATATGTTCAATGTAATTCACTGGATTCATTTTATAATAAGTTTAGATATATAAAATTTTATCGAACTTTTTACCGTCTTTTACCCACCTCCAAAGAGCATTTGCAAATTTACATAAAACATAATTTTACCACTTCTGTGAGTGGAATTTCAAAAATTAAAGAGACACAGTTGATATAAATAAGAAAAATGTGGTTCAATAAGATAAAAATAATTTTTGGTGAATAGTAACTTATTACTTTTATTTACCATGGTTAAAAGTAAATAGAGTAATTAAGGGTAAAAATGATATTATTATTACCCTAACACATGTAATAATTCTATTGGATAAGTTTAATTTGACCAAAAACAACCTTTGGAATAAAATATGATCCTTTAGGTCCACTTGGATTAGATTAGGACATTTATTATTTTTTTAAAAGAAGAGTTAAAAGAGTTAAATTCAAAGTTTAATAGCTAAAACATTTTTAATATAAGGTTATACATAATATAAATTCGACTATAAATATTCATTAGAAGTATAAATTTTTTTCCTAGATAATGGTATTTTATTTATAATTTTTATACATTAAATAATTAAATTTATTTTTGACACAATAATGATGATGTAGTAATTACCTTATTAATGAAAGATAAAAATGATTGATATTATAAATATCCAAATGAATCTAATTTGAGACATTTAATGAATTAAACTAATTTTATAGGTTAATATGACATGTTAGGGTTGATTAATTGATTTTTTTAGAAGTAATAATGCTGTTATGAATTTAACAAAAACAAAATACCAAATAGTGTCAAAATTGACATAAAAGAGTTTTTAAAACAAATATTATATTATTAATTGATATTCTATTTTTAAAAATCTAAGGTTCAGAAAAAGGGCTTAAATAGTATTATATATGTCATTAATGAATCACTTGAGGTTCTCTTGGAAGTTTATAGTAATTTTATTAACCATATAATATATAAATACAAAGAGACATGATAAATGTCAAACTATTTATCTAAGAGTTAAATCTAAAAGATAAGGTTAATATGATCACCTAAACCTATCCAAAACCTATTGGTTGAAAGGTTTTAGACCCATCCCTAACTTATAATTTAAATAATTTATTTTGGATCCATTAGAAACCGAAAATGATTTTATTATAAAATAATATTTCAATCTTTTCCTAATGTGACCCGCACCTCTCTTATAAAAGGGTAGTTCCCCTTCAATCAAATTCACACCTTCAAAGCCATTTGGATTGACCAACCCCTACCCAAATATCCTCCCAACCATCCTCCCTTCATCCTAGAGGCATTAATTTAGTCTTAAAGACAACATGAAGAGTCCCTTTGATCAAATCAAAAGGAAGAACCCGAAGAAGAGGTAAATATTTCATCACCTCTTCCAAGTTCTTTTCTTCTTCCACTTCCTATTTCTCTGTTGTTTACATTCTAAATTAATAAATAAAGTATCTTATATATATTGTGATGTTATTATAAAAATGTTACAACCATATTCATCATTCTATCCATCCTATAAATGACAAAGTCACCATACGTGCGTACGTACAGATTACCGTCTCCACGTCGTGGTGTAGTTTGTTATTCAAACACTTCATCATTTGGATGGGTATAATAATGAGTATAAATGATGGAAATAATAAATATAAAACGATAATTATTCTTTATATATTATATAACATCCAATTATACATTATTTTAATATCAAAATAATTATATGGTCGCTTGTGCGTACGTACGGATTACCGTATCCACGAACGCGATGAGATTCATCCCCCATCGTAATCATTAAAGAATAATTTTCATTTTATGATTGAAAAAATGTTGATGAACATAATATAATTCTGTATTTGAATCATATACATCCTATCCATAATAGACATGGCTTACATAACCAAGCATATAAATAAAAACGAATCAGTGAACACCTGAAATGATGATACTACTAAAATATCATTAACAAAACAATATTAGAAGATCAAATATGATATCATATTAATGTATATAGATATTTAATAATTTAATAACAATTATTTCACCATTATATCAGAGGTTAACCTAACCTCAATAAAGGAAAAGTAAAAGGTAAGGGTTAATTTCATAATCTCTTTATTATCCGAGGTTGTTTTTACGTATCTACTGGGACCTCTTTATCGTCCACATCCGTGTTTTCTAAAAATGTTTTTAAAAACAATTTTACTATTTACTATAAAATGGGTTAAAGTCATTTATACCCTTATCTTACCTTATATATTTTGAAATTAATCTTTCTGTCATTTTCCAAACAAGGTACATTGTGACCTTTTCGACCAAATTATGGTAAAAATGTTTTTTAACTTATATGGCGGGTGTGGCTATTTTCTGCCATTATAACATCGTCCAAGCTTCCCTTACAAGATTATAAAAATATTTTTAAAATAAATGTTTTATTTTATAATTATATAACTTGTAAATGATTTCGAAAAATAAAGATATATTTCTCTGAAAAAAAGTTTTGATTTTATCTATGTCAACATCCTTTGATGGATTTTAAGCTTATTTCTAGTTGATTTATTATGATAAAAAAATTCCATATTTTATTGGATGTTTCGTGATATGTTTGACTGTGGATGTGTTATTTTTACACCATTCATGGTTTATGGATAAATTATGGACATTTCGTATGCTATTTTTAATATGAATGTTTATTTTATATTTAAAACTTTTCATATGAGGAATGAATTGGACTTAGTAAGTAACGGGTGGAGACCGCTATAGCTCCTCGATGCATCAGTAGGTATCATGAGACAAAATAGTGTCTTAGAACAAGGCCTTGAAAAAAATCTTATTTTTAGTCTTGGCACAAGGCCTTGACTATGTGGTTATGAAGTCTGGTATTATGCATTCCATCATTATGAAAGTGGCTATTGTTATTTCATGTGATTATTAGACTAGTAGAATATCCATGTGAATAAGTAAATGGAATTATTTGATTTTATCTTTTCCATATTATGATGAATTTCAAGTTTAAATTGCTTTTTTTAGTTTTACATTGCCTTAAATGTTCATACTTATTTATGAAAGTTTCCTCTATATTGTTATCCTTACTGAGCATCTGAGCTCACCCCTTTCTATGTTTTATTTTTCCAAGGATGCGAAGAAGTATATTATCACTGACCTATAGGGATAGTCTAAGGGATATGAGTGTGTCTTATGGAGACTATGTTGTTGTAGTTTTTTATTTTATAATGTAATGTAAAACTTATGAATGTATCTAGTACTTCCAAGGCTACTAAACTGATTGGTCTTTCAAGGCATGATTATTTATATCATGCCAATGTTATGTAATAATGCACTTAATCTTGGTAACTACGGTCAGGGCGTTATAGTTGGTATCAGATGAAGATTAGTAAAAACCTTGGAAACTAGATTTTGAAAAACTTTGATTAGAGAACATTACCCTAAGATAGACTTTGAGGATTAGTATAGAAGAACCTACTAGAATTTTAGTACTATAGAGATTTTGTGAGTTTTCTAAGAAATAAATCCCTGCCTGGATATAAGCAGGTAGAGGCGGCTCTGGAACAGATGTACCTAGGGTTAAAACCCGAAAATACCGCTTTGAGCTAGATTCGAACGAGAACTGGTGCAGGACAACGGGCCTTGATACACTCTTTGTTACGACACTCCCAGGGGATTTTATTAGGATAATTCTCATTTTCTTTACAAACCATTATGAAGGGTTTATGAGTATATAATTACTCAAAGAAAACATTTTTATGATTATGGATTATATCCATAAAGTGTTTAATTTATGTTAACTGTTTTACCAGTTTGGAATTATGTATTGCGATTCATAAAATAATCTAGTGTATGCCTTTGTTTAGAAATGGAACCCAGTGGAAGGAATGGAAACCATATCAATGCATGTGATCCATTTAGGGATTTACCTCCTACTCGGGATAATTATAGTAGAGCTGGTGAAGAAACTGGTGCTGATCAACTTATCACCATACTCGTACAACTCACTCAGGTTATGAATAATAACCTTACCCGTATAGAGAAACCTGACCACAACGTGGAGGATCAATGTTAGACTGCATCATGAGGAAAAATCCACCAACATTCAATGGGACTAAAAATCCATTAGTAGTTTAGAAATGGATAAATTCCTTAGAGAAAATATTTCACACTTTGGGGAGTAGCGAAAGGGAAAAAAAATTTCATGGTAGTTTTTCGCCTCATGGGAGATGCAGATCAATGGTGGTCATTGATTAAAAATAAAAAAGAAGATGATGAAGTATCAAATATGGAATGAAGGTAGTTTAAAGAGATTTTTTTAGAAAAATACTTTCCTCATGACCATCGAGTGGATATATAAAGACAATTTCTGAGTTTGAGGAAAAAAGGAGGATGATAATGTTGCAAAATTTGAGGTTAACTTTACAAGGTTAGCAAGGGATGCATCAAATTATATACATAACCCAATGAGTAATATTGATCGATTATTTTATGGGTTAAAACCATTTCTTCATCGAGCATTAGTCCCATAATCATTCTCATCATACAAAGATATTGTTTTATGTGCTATCAGAATAGAAAAAGAATTCTCTAAGTCTTAGAACTTTAAAGCAAAGTAGGAGAAGAAGAAATTTGCTGAACACTCTGGAAGTGGAAATAAGGGGAAGAATGGAAAATTTGAATATACATCATGTGCCAAATGTGGGATGAAACACCCTAGTACTTGACTGAAGGTAATGGGAGTCTATTACAAGTTTAGTGAAGAAGGCTACTAAGCTCGTGATTGCAAGGGGAAGAAAGAGGCTGTTGAATGCTACAATTGTAGAGAAAAGGGGCATTATGAAAATTAATGTCCTAAACGCCAAGGGAAATTACCTTTGAAAAGGATAAGGAAGCATGAACAAGCTTATGCTATCTCTACTGCTGAGGTTTAAGCTCCGAAAGACATGGTGGCAGGTAATTTAATGGTTTCCTCAAGTTTAAAAAATGCTTTATTTGATTCTGGATCATCGCATTGTTTCATATCTTCCCAGTTTGCTAATAAAATCATATATTTTCAATTTGACTTAACAAGGGATTTTTCAGTCAAAACTCCTAAGGGAAGTATCATCGCAACAAAGTATTGTGAATCAGTTCCCATTATAGCATATAAATGTTCTTTATTTCCTGATCTCATTGTCATACCCATGATTGAATTTGATATAATCCTCAGTATGGATTGGATTTCAGACCATGATGTGAAAATTTATTGTAAGAAGAAGGAGGTTACAATTTTCGATGATGGTAAGGATTACCTTATCTTTAGAGTAAAAATGTCTCCATCTGATTCTTATCTATATCCACCCCCAGAAGCTCAACTAAATTCAATTATTGGGGAGGAAGAGAATGAAATAACTGTGGTTGAGGAAATGAATGTTAAAATAGAGGACGTACATATAGTGCAATAATATGTTGATGTGTTTCCAGAATATTTACCTAGACATCCTCCAGAACGATAAATTGAGTTTTCTATTGATTTAATTCCAAGTTCAAGGCCCATATCGAAGACCCCTTATAGAATGGACACTGTGGAATTAGTGGAACTAAAGAAACAACTATAGGAATTGAGTAATAAGGGATTCATTTTCCCTAGTGTTTCTCTATAGGGAGACCCAGTACTTTTTGTTAAGAAGAAAGACAGATCTATGAGGCTGTGCATTGACTATAGGGAGATCAATGCTATAACAATAAAGAACAGGTATCCCCTACCTCGCATTGATGATTTATTCGACCAAATTTATAGAGCTAAATATTATTCAAATATTGACCTTCGATCTGGATATCATCAGTTTTGTGTGAAGAAGGAAGACATTCCAAAAACAATATTTCGAATCAGGTACGAGCATTATGAGTTTATAGTAATGCCTTTTGGATTGAATAATGCACCCTCTGTTTTCATGGATCTAATGAACAGAGTTTTCAAGGAATATCTTGATGATTTTGTAGTGGTATTTATTGATGATATCCCAGTATACTCCAAAAACTATAAAGATCATGAAAATAACTTGTGCACAATTCTAAAAACCCTTAGAATAAATGAATTATATGGGATGTTTAGCAAGTGTGAATTCTGGATTTAGGAGATTTATTTTCTTGGCTATATTAGCTCTAAGGATGGAATCTCTGTTGATCCTTCTAAGATAAGAGCAATCCAAGAATGGCCATCACCGACGAGTATAACTGAGGTACGCGGTTTTATTGGTTTAGCAGGTTATTATTGACGATTCATCCATAATTTTTCTTGGTTGGCTAAACCATTAACCAAGCTCACACGTAAAGGGGTTAAATTTGTTTGGAAAAAAGAGTGCGAAGAATGTTTTGAATAACTGAAGGGAAGATTAGTCAATGCTCTTATCTTGACTCTACCTTCCGGGAATGATGGGTTTGTTATTTATAGCGATGCTTCAAAGAAAGGACTCGGTTGTGTCCTTATGTAAAATGATATAGTTATTGCCTATGCATCATGACAGATAGAAATTCATGAGAAAAACTATCCAAATAATGATCTTGAGTTAGCAGCAATAATCATTGTTTTGAATATATGAAGAAATTATCTCTATAATGAAAAATGTGATATATATACCAATCACAAGAGTTTGAAGTATATTTTCTCAAAAAAAAAAAACTCAACATAAGGAATAGGAGATGGCTTGAACTACTAAAGGATTATGATTTCACAATACACTACCACCCGAGGAAGGAAAATAAAGTGGTAGATGCTTTGAGCAGAAATGATCATGGAGTTTTGAACAAGATGAGAGTTGAAAGGGATCATATTTTCATAGATCTAGTAAATATGGATATGGGAATAAAAGTGGAAGGTGAAACATCAATACTTTTTCAAATGGTTTCCAAACCATATTTACTATAAAGGATAAAGAGTTCTCAGATTGATGATAAGGAGTTTCAAAAGAAGATCAAAGCTCTGAATGATGGGAGATTGAGTGACTTCATATATAAAGATGGAATTTTGAAATTTGGGAAGAGTCTTTGTGTTCCTAATATACCTGATCTAAAAAGGGAATTGTTGGATGATGGTCATAGCTCCAATTTTTCTATACACCATGGGAGCACCAAGATGTATATAGATTTGAAGGAACATTTTTGGCGGGACAACATGAAGAGGGAGATTTTTTATTTTGTGTTAATATGTATGGTTTGTCAACAAGTGAAAGATGGAAGGCAATATCCTAGAGGAGTCATGCAACCTCTTCCCATACTTGAGTGGAAATGGGATAATATTACAATGGACTTTGTCATTGGGCTACCAAAGACTCCTAAAAGGAATGATGTAATATGTGTCATTGTTGATCATCTTACTAAGTCCACACATTTTATTGCTATAAGAGAATATTTACCAATTGAACTTTTAGCAAGACTATATATTAATGAAGTTGTAAGGATTAATGGAGTACCTCTATTGATTGTTTCTAATCATGATCCCCATTTTACATCAAGATTATGGAAAAGTCTCCAAAAATCCCTAGATACAGAACTTCATTTGAGCACTGCCTACCACCCTCAAACCGATGGACAATCAAAACAGACTATTCAAACCTTAGAAGACATGTTGAGATATTTATCACTTGACTTTCAAGGTATGTGGTATCAATATTCACCTTTGGTATAATTTTCTTATAATAATAGCTTCCATTAAAGTATATAGATGACACCATATGAAGTGGTATATGTAAAAGAGATTTCACACACAATCTTGTTGGGATGATGTTAGTGAAAGAAAACTCGTAGGCCCATAAATTGTTAAGTAAACAATGGGAAAGGTGAAGGTTATCCAAACCCACATCAAAGCATCCCAATGTAGGAAAAAGAGCTATGCTGATAACCGAAGGAAGGATTTGTAATTTCAAGTTGAAGACCATGTTTTCTTGAAGGTATCTCCATGGAAGGGTGTTATACGTTTCAGTAAAAAGGGTAAATTGAGTCCTAGGTACATCGAACATTTTTAAATTATAGAACGAATTGGAGTTGTAGCTTATCATTTGGAAATTCCTCTATGTCTCTCCAAAGTTTACGATGTATTCCACGTATCACTGTTGGGAAAATACATGCCTGAACCAACGCATATACTCACTTATGAAGAAATTGAACTGAAACCTGATCTGTCTTACTGTGAAGAGCCTGTCAAAATTCTTTATACAGGAGAACAAGTGTTGAGAAACCGGACAACTCGTCTAGTGAAAGGTCTATGGAGAAACCATAAGATGGAAGAGGCAACGTGGGAACCTGAGGAACTTATGATGAAGAACCACATGAATATTTTTATGAAGTAATATTCTAGAAAATTTGTGGATGAAATTATTTTAAGGAGGGGATAATGTAACACTCCAAGCTTCCACGATACGTTTTCCTTTGAATAATTCAATAGCTTGCAGTGTATGCAACTTCGAGATTCTAACACACCGCATCCAATCAAAATAGCCGTTATGAATATTAATACCCACTTTTGGAAATTTTATAAATTTTATCTTTCATAATGGACTTCATTTTTGGATTCGGAATATCGAAATTATCTTAGGGTGTTTTTTTGTTATTTTTCTGAAAACATTCAATCTTTGATGAATAATGGAAAAACACTACGTTATTGGTTAAAACTGACTTTTTATTTAAATAATTAGTTATTTTATTTTAATTTATTTTAGGTAAAAATAGGTACATAATACCTATATATGTTCAATGAAATTCATTGGAGTCATTTTATAATAATTTTAGATATATAAATTTTTATCGAACTTTTTACCGTCTTTTACCCACCTCCAAGGAGCATTTACAAATTTACATAAAACATAATTTTACTAATTTTGTGAGTGGAATTTGAAAAATCTGAGAGACATGTTTGATATTAGTAAGAAAAATGTGGTTTAATAAGATGAGAATTATTTTTTATGAATAGTAACTTTTTACTTTTATTTACCACAGTTAAAAGTAAATATGGTAATTAAGGGTTAAAATGATATTATTATTACCCCAACACATGTACTAATTCTATTGGATAAGTGTAATTCGACAAAAAAACCTTATGAATAAAATATGATCCTTTAGGTTCACTTGTATTTGATTTGGACATTTATTATTATTTTATTTATAGAAGTGTTAAAATAGTTAAATTCAAAGTTTAATAACTAAAAAATTTTTAATATAAGGTTATACATAATATAAATTCTACTATAAATATTAATTATAAAGATAAAAACATTTCCTACATAATGATATTTTATTTATAATTTTTAGACCTTAAATAATTAAATTTATTTATGACATAATGATGATACAGTAATTAACTTATTAATGAAAGATTAAAATAATTGATATTATAAATATCCAAATAAATATAATTTGAGACTTTTAATGAATTAAACTAATTTTATAGGATAATATTACATATTAGGGTTGATTAAGTGAATTTTTTTGAAGTAATAATGCTGTTATGAATTTAAGGAAAACAAAATACCAAACAATGTCAAAATTGACATAAAAGAGTTTTTAAAACAAATATTATATTATTAATTGATATTCTATTACTAAAAATCTAAGGGTCGAAAAAAGGGATTAAATAATATTATATAGATAATTAATTAATCACTTGAGGTTCTCTTGGAAGTTTATAGTAATTTTATTAACCATTGAATATAAAAATACAAAGAGACATGGTAAATGTCAAACTATTTAACTAAGAGTTAAATCTAAAAGATAAGGTTAATATGATGACCTAAACCTTTCTAAAACCTATTGGTTGAGAGTTTTTCGACCAATACCCACCTTATACTTTAAATAATTTATTTTATATCCATTATAAACAGAAAATATATTTATTATAAAATAATATTTCAAGCTTTTCCTAAAGTGACCCTCACCTCTCTTATAAAAGGGAACTTCCCCTTCTCTCAAATTCACACCTTCAAAGCCATTTGTATCGGCCAAACCCTACCCAAATATCCTCTAAAATGTCCTAAAATCATCATATAGGCCTTAATTTGGCCATAAAGCCATCATAAGGATCCCTTTTGATCAAATCAAAAGGAAGAACCTGAAGAAGAGGTAAATATTTCATCACCTCTTTCAAGTTATTTTCTTCTTCCACTTCCACTTCTCTATTGTTTCCATTATAAAATAATAACTCCAGTATATTATATATAATGTGATGTTATTATAAAAATTTTACAACCATATTCATTATTATATCCATCCTATAAATGACAAAGTCACCATACGTGCGTACGTACGGATTACCGTCTCCACGTCGGGGTGTAGTTTGTTATTCAAACACTTCATCACTTGGATGGGTATAATAATTAGTATGAATGGTGTAAATAATAAATATAACATGATAATTATTCTGTATATATTATATAACATCCAATTATATATTATTTTAATATAAAAAGAATGATAATGTCGCTCGTGCGTACGTACATATTACCGTCTCCACGAACGCGATGAGATTCATTCCCCATTGTAATCATTCGAGAATATTTTTCATTTTATGATTAAAAATAATGTTTATGAACATAATATTATTCTATATATGAATAAAATACATCCTATCCATGACAAACATGGCTTAAGTAACCAAGCATATAAAGGAAAATGAATCAGTTAACACCCGAAATGATGATACTACTAAAATATAATTAACAAAGAAATATTAGAAGATCATATATGATATTATATTAATGTATATGGTCCTTGTATAATTTAATAAAAATTATTTCACCATTATACAGGAGGTTAACCTACCCTCAAAAAAGTAAAATTAAAAGGTAAGGGTTAATTTTACAATCTCTTTATTATCTGAGGATATTTTTTCGTATCTACTGGGTCCTCTTTGTCGTCCACATCCATGTTTTCTTTAAAATTTTTTTCAAAACATTTTTAAAATTTACTAGACAATGGGTTAAAGTCATTTATACCCTTATTTTAGCATATATATTTTGAAAGGAATCTTTCCGTCGTTTTCCAAACAAGGTACTTTGTGACCTTTTCGACAAAATCAAGGTAAGAATGTTTTTTAACCCATATGGAGAGTGCGACTATTTTACACCGTTATAACATCGTCAAAGCTTCCATTACAAGATTATAAGAATATTTTCAAAATAAATGTTTTCTTATAAAATCATATGACTTTTAAATTATTTTAAAATAGAAAGATATATTTCTCTAGAAAAAGTTTTGATTTCATATATGTCAACATCCTTTGATGGATTTTAAGCTTATTTGAAGTTGATTTATTATGATACAAAAATTCAATATTGTATAGAAGGTTTTGTGATATGTTTGACTGTGGATGTGTTATTATTACACCATTCATGTTTTATGGATAAAGTATGGACATTTTGTATACTAGTTTTAATACTAATGTTTATGTTATGTTTAAACCTTTTCATATGAGGAATGAATTGGACTTAGTAAGTGAAGGGTGGAGCCCACTATAGCTCCTCAATGCATCGGAATGTCTCATGAGACGAACTAGTGTCTTGGTACATGACCTTGACAAAATCTTATTTTTAGTCTTGGCACAAGTCCTTGACTATGCGGTTATGAAGTCTGGCATTATGCATTCCATCATTATGAAAGTGGATATTGTTATTGCATGTGATTATTATACTAGTAGAATATCCATGTGAATAAGCAAATGAAATTATTTGATTTTATCTTTTCCATATTATGCTGAAGTTCAAGTTTAAAAGGCTTTTGTTTTAGTCTTACATTACCTTAAATATTTATGCTTATTTATGAAAGTTTATGCTATATTGTTATCCTTAATGAGTATCTGAGCTTACCCCTTTCTATGTTTTATTTTTTCCCAGGATGTGAAGAAGTATATTATGACTAACCTGCAAGGATAGTATAAGGTATATGAGTGTTCCCTATGGAGAATATGTTGCTTTAGTTTTTCATTTTATAATTTAATGTAAAACTTATGAATGTATCTGGTACTTCCAAGGCTACTAAACTGATCGGTCTTTCGGGACATGATTATTTGTATCATGTCAATGTTATGTAATAATGCACTGACTCTGGGTAACTAGAGACGGTGCGTTACACATGTTTCTAATTTTACACCTTTTTGATCCTGCTATTTATTTATGGTTCTTATCCATATCTCCAATCCCCTTGGTGTGTTTTTGAGAATTCTTGTGGTAGGTGATTCCTTTATTTTACATTATTCTAGAAAGTGTTAATTTAGAGATTTATGATATGGAATTCATGGTTTAGTTTCCTTCCACATTTCATAGGAACATTAATTATTCTTATCATGTGGTTCAATATATCTTTTTATGATCTATGTGTTTTAATGTTGGGTGTTTCATTAATTGCACTTATTTTACAGACCATGATTTCTTTATTTTTGAAATTTATTTCTAAATGGATAAAAAACATGGGGTTTGTATTTTTAAAATGGTTTATAAATTAGTTCAAATAGAATGAACTATGAAATGTGTATGTTTTGGTAATTTTTTTTAAAAAATGGTTTCTCTCTTCGATTTTTTTAATGAAAACGATTTTACAAAATAGTTTTTTTTTCGTTTCAAAGTTGAAAAACCTTTGAATATTTTTGATGTGTTGAGCCTGACTGAGATCGATGATGTTGTAGGGAGCCATCCTTAGGGATAAACTCTTTCCCTCTAGACTCGTTCTTCTATTGAAATTCATACACCAGGTTTCTTAAGTTATAGAATGGGGATAATCTTAGGAGTGAAATATTACACCCTTGACCTATTCTACTTGGGTAGTATGCACAAAATCCAACTTACAGATGATATGAGTTGTACAATGATACTCACAACCTAAATAGTATTATCCCAAGGTATTGTTTACATGTTTTCATAATCAAAATATTTATTTTTATAGTTTATGTAAATGATTTGAAAATTAGGCTATTGTTATGTTTTATAAATTTTTAAAATTGTGAAATTATATGTTTTATATTAAATTATGAAAAACCGTATCTCATGCCTTTTATTTATTTATTTTATCATAAAGTCTTATTAGAAAACGATTGGTGGTATCTAACTTGAATTGGTTTTTTCACATCCAGTATATACTCTTTGGTGCATGTAGATTGTTTTTAGTCAAATTTTGGTAAAGGTAATGAGGCATAGAGTGGCATAAGGTTTTTTCATTAATAGGTTGTTTGAGTAAAGATATGAGTACATATAAAATGAAGTTGGGGTTTTTGGTGATTTGGTTATTTGGTATGAATTTTTGGGGTTTTGTATATGCTTTACCTTACTTTTATATATCCTATATTGTTGAATTATATCAGTATATTAACTTTTAAATTATTCAAGTTATCATACTTATTTTATGCTATGGGAAAATAATTCCCAAATGTAGTTCTTGGATTCCCAGGCTCTTGTATCTAGCCTATGTGTTTCAAGATAGACCTTGGAGTGATGTTCAGTCTAACTCGAGTTATAGTTAGTTGGGTAATATGGGATAGTTTGTGAAAAATTGGAATCAGAAGGAGGTTACTTTGGAATATTATATGAAATATTTTTGGAGTCAGGTATTGAGTGATCATGGAATTCTGAGGAACTTATAGCCTTTATATTAATATAACAAAAATATTAAATATACTATATTATTTCTGCATACTATTTTTCCAAAATAATGAAATATATCCCAAATGATGTATCATTTGAGAAATATGATACCACAATTAGGTCTATGGTGCATGATTTACACTATACATGACATAACATTTGTACATGTTGGGATATTGGTCAAATCATACATGATGATAAATTATTTAATATTTTTGTTCTATTTTTTCGAAAATAATAGAATATCTCCTAAATAGTGCATTTTATGTGAAATATGAGACAACATTTAGGTCTAGAATATGAGTTCCGCCCTAGTAGCAATATGAGCTTTGTGTGCATTAGTAATTTGGATACATTACATGAAAGGATAAGAATAATTATATTATTATTATTATTTGTGTTGAAGAAATTAAAATGGAAATTAAATATACAATAAAATAATTTGGAATCAAATCAAATGATGAGAGACATTTCTACATGTGTTTACATTTATTACTGATCAATGTAACAGTGGGGAAATCATTACTTGTGATAAATAAATTGAATTGAGTGATTAAAAAAAAATTATTAGCTATTTGGATTTTAATGGGAGTTGTTTTTAAAATGTGAATAGTGGAAATAATGTGATTTTTTAATGATAATAATAATAATAATAATAATAATAACTTTTAATATTATTGTATTTGGTTGCGACCAATTAAAAATGAGAGTGTGTATGTGTAAATTGGAAATATATATATATATACATCTATAGATGTATATATATATATATGTATATATATATAATGTGTATATATATATATATATTTATGGGTTAATGTATGTATATAAGGATGATTTTCTGTATATATATATATATAACATGAATATATATGGGTTAAATTAGTGTATATATATGTGTGTGTGTGCGGGTATATACATGCATATTTGGGTGTGTATATATGTATATATATAATTCATATATATATATTCATATGAAATTTAATATATATATTTAATAATGGTGGATTAAATATGTTTAAAAAATGTGAATTTTAAAAAAAATCTCATGAAGGGAGGAATGGGGTGGCATATTAATTTAAGATAAAAGAGAAAAGAAAATTATTAAATGTAAGGATTAAAAACAGTTGAAGTGGCATGTACATGAGTGGGTACATGAATTCTTGTATTTAATATA
The DNA here is from genome assembly GCA_963277665.1 of Viscum album. NCBI lineage: Eukaryota > Viridiplantae > Streptophyta > Magnoliopsida > Santalales > Viscaceae > Viscum > Viscum album. Next base: position 1,527,453,567 of record OY728125.1, on the reverse strand, counting down.
AGATATAAATATATAATAAATGCCGTTAAATAAAAATGATAAAAATATATTACAAATTGGAATTAGGATGGGAATTGAGGTAGAAATATTCCCCCTCACACCATTCTACTCCCACTCATGTCACATTTCTCCCTCTCCCTTATATTAATTTTTATTTTCTTTTATAATTTATTCCAAAATTCCTACATCAATATCTTCTTCGATATTGATTGGATTGATGTTCCATCAGAGTTTTTGGATTCATATCAATAATAAGAAAATAAATCCAATTTTATTTTGGTTTTTTAAGGCAGAAAGGTATTTTAAATTTATTTTCTCGCTTTTTAATTGGTTCATTTAAAATAAATTGTCAAAAGATAATTTAAAAAAGATAATTTATAGGAAATTATCAAAAGATATATATATAAATATAATTATTATTTAGGGGAAAATTTATAATTCACGTGTTGGCCTAAAATGATAATTCAAAAATTATCCTGGTGTGAGAAAGTATAATTTCATGAAATATTTTATTTATTATAGAAATAAAATATATGGTTTTGGATTTAGGAATCCTAGGCTTGTGATCGTATTTCTGGTTGGTGTGAAAATGCAGTTTAGGTGATGAAACCTTTAATAGATTTGTCATTTACGTCAATGACTTTAAGTTAGGAGTTTCCTTCATATTATGTTCCAAGTGTATATTATGTTATCATAATGTGATGTTTTTGAATAACTAACCCATTCTTGTTATGAGATGCATGTGGGTGTGTGAATGGTTGTGGGATTACCTGTTTATGACATTTGATTATGTATGACTCCTATCATTGATCTTGGTGTACCTTATCAATCCTTTCTCTGACATGTATTTTTTTTGCTTAGCCTATGGAATTATACTTAGAGAATGGGGATATTATGGTGGATCCTTGAGGATGGTAGTTATGTAGTTCTAACATCCTTAATGGTGGGTGTGTTTACCCCTATAAATAGGAAAGAATTAGTAGCCGTTTATCCAAACTAAATCATTCCCAATGTCCTTAAAGGAGGAAATAGATACCCCTATAAAGGGTGTAACGTCCCGGTTATGGGTTCCACTTAACAAGTGCCCCGAACCCGGTTCACCACGTGACCTCAAGCGCATTTCGCCAAATGCCAGAGCCTGCCGACTAGCCGTGAGGGCCCATGTTTTATAGTGGGGAAACTATGCCCTCATTTGTCAAAGTGTAGCACAGTGGAATAAAATAAAAAGCATACAACAACAACGGTAGCAACAAACCATACACATTTAAAATAAACAACTGTAGTAAAAGATAACCAACAGTTCTATAGATGATAATGCAACATGTCTCAAGTTCTAAGAAAATAGCTAGAACATGTTACACAACAATACAGTATAGTACAATATAGAGTACAAAAAAAAAACAAAACAAAACAGCTGGTAGCATCACAAGCCAAGCTCAGTCCCATGATCCCCTACTTCCTAGAAACAATCAAGTACCTGTATAGGGACCCTTTACCTTATCCACACATGTAGAAATGTAATCTGTTTGGGCCGAAGACATGACCCAAACAAGGTGTGAGAAATAAATCCCAACAACCACCCACTAAAGGCCCGTGCCTAACTATGTGAAAATATACAACAACAGTGTGCGATAGTAAAATGAAATAAACTAAGTAGTACTCAAAAGTTACTAACTTTATCAGTTATATTTCCATTTTATTATTATTTTTAACATTCAATTTAAGATATCACCACATTGAATATTCTAAGTAAAATAGCCAATGTCCTCAGACGCGTAAACCCTTACCCTCAGGTAACGAGAATCCAAACATAGGAATCTGCCCATAGGCATATCGAATATTTCCCACAGGCGTACAAGGTGTTTCCCATAGGCACAGAATCAACTATCCATAGGCACAGAAGAAGTTGCCTATAGGCTAAGTAGTACATTGCCCACAGGCTAATCACAACACTGCCCTCCGGCTAACAAGTAACCGGGCCATGCCAAACTTGTAAACAAGGAATACACATGAAATTTCTCTCAAGGAAGTTCTATAATCATTATTATAAAGGCATACCCTTGGGTATTTTGGCCAAACAGCTAAATAGAGGAACGCCCCACCGGGGTGGTCCTGGATCCAAGCAGCGATCCCAAATAGCAGTTTGTTATCACATTTAAATTACCTATACAATACTAGGTATTTAATTCAACAAGGTCTCAGACATACGACACCCTATTCATGGGCACGTATCACAAAAATACACACAAACGCACAACAGTTGGAAATTAAACACCAAGACACCTACGTTAAACACCCACGAACGGTATACTTGAACGTCGATTCCAAAAATGCCCAAAGATGACATAGATCTGAGGTAAAATAATTCTCGTTCAACCTCAAATAACATTCATTAGAGGAAGAATTGGAAATAACTACACAAGGATATAGGAGGAATTACCCGTGCGGTTCCAACGTGATCGACAGAAGAGAAAACGGATTCCCGACGCTCGATCTGGAGATCCACGAAGGTTCGGCCGTCCTCTCTCGAGCTCCCATCCAGTTCTAAGCCAGTCCTATAAACAGGGTTGGCTACTGCCCATTTTAAGTGGAAAAAACAAAGTACACGGTGTATACTTTTGACTACACGGCATGTAATCCCTTCATTTAACTGTTCCTCTGGCGACACCGCTAAACTGTTCATCCGTCGACATGAGTACACATCGTGTATTCCAGACTACGCGGCGTGTACTCTTGCCCAGCTGGTGGCTGCTCCCACCACCTTACTATTTCATCTGTCGACTGACTACACGACGTGTAAAGTACCACTACAGGGCGTGTAATCGGTTTTTACACCTTTCACCACTGTCATGGCTACGTGAACAATGTACCCATCCCACACGGCCAAAAGTACATGGCGTGTAGTCCCAAAATTTATGAATTTCCCCCATTTCCCTTATTTTCTCAAAAACAGTTAAGGAAACGATAAAAGAAGAAGCCCGTACCTCAAAAATAAGAACCAGGTTCTTACAAACTTCCCCCCTTAAAGCAATTTTTCCCCGAATTTCCCTTCGAAGGTTGGTGAAGATATAGCCGTGAACAACTCCGGCCACTGAGCACGTATGTCAGTCTCCCGCTCCCAGGTTTCATCCTACACTCGTCCATGATGCCATAACACCCGTACGGGAGGAACTTACCAGCCTCAGGGAACTTTCATGCTCCTATCAATGATATGAATCAGATGCTTCTCAAAGGACACATCTACCTCGAGCTCAACCTCCTCGGGCTGAAAAACGCGAGACAAGTCCGAATGATAGCGACATAACTGAGATCCATGGAAGACATCATGCATGGCTAGGTACCTCTGTGGTAACTGCAACCGATAGGCAACTGACTCGAATCTCTCCAGAATCTCAAATGGCCCTACATACCTCGGTGAGAGTTTAACCTATCTCCTAATCCGCCTGTGTCCCAACCTTTGTGAAACACGCAAGAAAACCTGATCCCCGACCACGAACTCCAAGGGTTGTCTGCGGCGATCAACATAAGATTTCTGATGAGACTATGCTGTAGCCATCCGCTTTTTAATCAACTAGATCTGCTCAGAAGTCTCCTGCACGAGACGTGGTCCCAGTAAAGCTACCTCACTTGCCTCTAACTAGCACAAGGGTGGTCGGAATGGACTACCATATAAAGCCTCGTAAGGTGCCATCTCAATAGTTTTCTGAAAAATATTATTATAGGAAAACTCAACTAGGGTTATATGCTTCTTCCAAGAGCCCCCAAAGTCTAGGACGCATGCACGCAACATGTCTTCTAGCACCTGTATCATATGCTCTGACTGACCATCGGTTTGAGGGTGGTAATCTGTGCTCAGAAGCACCTGTGTACCCAGTGCCCCCTGAAAACTCTGCCAGAAATGAGATGTAAAACGGGCATACCTATCTGAAACGATAGAATGGGGGACCCTATGAAGACATACGACCTCTCAGATATACAACTTCCTGAGCTCGTCAACTCCAAAGGCCTCCTTGATCGGCAAAAAGTGAGTTACCTTTGTGAGTCTATCCAAAACAACCCACACGACATCATTGCCGCGAGGTGACCTTGGAAACCCAATCACAAAGTCCATTGCAACATCATCCCATTTCCATGCCGGAATGGGTAACTTCTGCAAAAGCCCAACTGGCCTCTGATGCTCCGCCTTCACCTGCTAATAGGTGGAACACCTCGTAACAAAACCAGCTACTTCTATTTTCATTTCTGACCACTAGTACCGACGTCTTACATCTCGGTACATCTTGGTAACCCCGGGATGAACTACCCAAGATGAAGCCTGAAACTCCTGCATCATCTCCTCGTGTATATCCCCTAGAACCCACACTCTTCCATGGAAACACAATACTTCATTGTCTCCTATCGTCCAACCAGGAGAAGGGTCTGCACTGGTCACCGACTCCCATAGAACTAGGCCTTCTAAATCAGATATCTGTCTCATCCTCACTCTATCCAGGAGGGTAGGGGTCATAGCTAAAGATGAAAGATATGTCTGCCCCTGACTGTCGCACACCTCCAAATGCATCTCAGAGAACAAAGCCATAAGCTTTCATTCACCCCTGGCCTCTTGCACTACCTGTATCTGAGTCTTCCTGCTCAGTGCATCAGCTACTGAATTACCTTTACGTGGTGTACAGGACTGCTCAAAATCGAAGGACTGAAGGTATTCAACCCACCTTCTCTGTCCCAAGTTCAAGTCACGTTGGGTAAAGTTATACTTGAGACTTTTGTGGTCGGTGAAAACCACAAAATGCTCTCCCAAGAGATAATGCCTCCAACAACGCAACGCATGAACAATTGCAGCCAACTCGAGATCATGCGTCAGGTAATTCCTCTCATGCAACCTCAACTGCCGAGACCCGTACGCAACTACTTGATCACCCTGAATCAACACAGCTCCTAGACCAATACCTGATACATCATAGTAAACTGTATAGCTCTTCCCTTACTCTGAGAGTATCAGGATCAGTGCTGATGTCAACTTTCCCTTCAGCTCCTGGAAGACCATCTCGTAAGCTTCTGACCAAACGAACATCACACCCTTCTTAGTCAAACCCGTCAACGACTCTTCTAAGTGGGAGAAGTCCTGTATAAAATGCTTGTAGTAACCAGCCATCCCTAAGAAACTCCGTATCTCAAACACATTCTTAGGATGCTCCCAAGAAACTACTGCTCTCACCTTCTTTGGGTCTACTAAAACTTCTGCCTGTGAGATGATATGACCCAGGAAGTGTATCTGGTCCATCCAAAAGTGGCACTTTGAGAGCATAGCATATAGCCGATGCTCTCTCAGTGTACTCAATACGATCTCAAGATGGGTGGCACGGTCGTGTCGATTATGAGAGTACACCAAGATATCATCCACGAATACTACTACAAACGAATCCAGATAAGGATGGAATACGTGGTTCATCAGAGCCATGAAAACTACTAGTGCGTTTGTGAGTTCGAACAACATTACTGTATACTCGTATAGACCATACCTACACCTGAAAGCTGTGAGTGGTATATCAGATGGTCTAATGCGCAACTGATGATATCCTGATCTCAATTAAATATTCGAGAACACTCATTCTCTATGAAGTTGATCAAAAAGATCATCAATACACGGCAAGGGATATTGGTTCTTAACCGTTAACTGGTTCAACTTCCGCTAATCCACACAAAGTCTGAGATTACCATCCACCTTTTTGCAAAAAGGACAGGATAACCCCAAGGAGAAGTACTGGTTCGAATAAAACCCTTTTCCTGTAACTCCTCTAACTATCTCTTGAGACGATAAAACTCCGTTGTAGCCATCCTATAAGGTGGAATGGACACCGGAGCTGCTCTTGGCACAAGTTCAATAGAGAAATCCACCTCACGCTCTTGAGGAAGACCTGAAAAGTCATCCCGGAAGACATCCCTGAAACGATCAACCACTGGAGGGAAATCCTTCTGAAAAGTCCCATAATCATATAGAGATATGATCGCTATCTGGGCTGTGAATCCACCTCACCCATGATACTCTGGTCCAGCTCGACTCGCCTGAACATCCCATTCGCCCTTGTATAGAAACTCTCCACCCTCTGGTGACGTGAAACTCACCCTAAGATGATAGACATCCGCAAAGGCCTGAAAGGGAACCAAACAGTCCATCCCGAGAATGATATCATAGATCGTCATCTCTAAGACATAGAGATCCCAAAAGAAGTGACACCCACCAACCTCAAGAGGGCACCCCTTGCACTGACGCACAATATCCGTTCTAGTTCCCAACGAAGTTTCTAACGTCATAACATCAGAAGAAGTAGAAACACCGAGCCCAAGGATCTCCACAATGGGTACAAATATAAAGCTATGTGTAGCACCCATATCAAAAAGTACTGAAGATAAAACAGAAGCTACTAGAATAGTACCTCTGACTGTAGAAGGTCCGGGATCCTGCTCCTGCTGGGTATGTTGCACTACATATACCTGCCCAGTGCCATGGCCCTGTGACACAGCCTGGCTACCTTGAGCTGTCCATCCCTACTGCCTTTGAGATCCTGGTATCTGGCTACCATAGCCACGTCCACCATCCCTGCCTGCACGCCCTGATGTATTCTAGTTCCCCGACTGGTAAGAAGCTGATGGTCCTGCCCCCGCATGCGAAGTCTACATAGAACCCCTCTCACTAGCCACTGGTGGAAATGCCCTACAAAAAGCACTACAGATGACCCATTCTATTGAAAGCTCGGCAATCCACTAGGTCTCGTAGACACTGAGGTCGCTTGTGCCCCTCCTTACCACACTGGTAGCACATAACCTGGCCACCTGAAACGTTCTTCTGACTAGTACTGCCACCCTGAGAAAATTCCATCTGTATCTTCCTCTTACCTGTAGAAATAGCACCAGAAACTGGTGCTGAACCACCCTGGACCACACCACTATCTTCCCATAGGTTTCTCTCTGTAATCAGTGCCTGGTTCACAATAGCATGTACTGAAGGCAACCTGAAAATATTCACCAGTTCTCAGATGTCATATCGATGACCATCCTCAAAGCATCTAGCTCTCAGTATCTCATCGCCCACCAGAACGGGTGAAAAACACTGAAGCTTAGTAAAGCGAGCAGAATAATCCATCACCGACATAACACCCTGCTACTGATTCATGAACTCTCGAGCTCGATCTTCCCTCAGCGTCTCTAGGAAGAAGAAGTCATAGAAGGATGTATGGAAATCTTCCCACGCCATGTCTCTGTGATGCTCTGTCTGGGTGGTAACATCCCACCATATCTTGGAGGAATCACGCAGCATATATGTCGCAAGCTTGACCCTCCGCCCTGGAGGCTTCTCAAGGTTCTCAAAAATAGTCTGCATCGACCCCATCCAAGACTCTACAACCTGTGGTCTGCCATCCCCTGAAAACGTAGGTGGATGCTGCTTCTGGAAGATACGTGTCAGATCTGACATAGATGTGGCAACCTGCGGTGCTCCCTGAAAGGTCTGCATGAACCACATAAAGCCTTCATGGAACTGCACATCCATGCCTGTCTCTGGTATAACGGCTGACACCACATCTGGCTCTATTAGAGGATCCACTGGTAGCCCATGGCCCACTATCTTCGGAGTATAATCGTTGCCGATCTCCTAGTGAACAACATGTGAACATCTCGGCGGCATGACACTAAAAGGTCAGATGCACACCTTAGATCAAGATTATCACAGTCATAAAATGAAGGAACCAAAAGGGGAACAGGAGGAAAAAGGTATTCAAAATTTCACAATAAGACTACACGGCGTGTATACTGACTACACGGTGTGTACCTGACTTATCTTCCCCTGCCCGGGTCCTTCTACCCGGCCAATCCACACGGCTCCCATTAAACAAAACTACATGACATGTATATAATCTACATGGCATGTATGGTGTCATTTTCCAAATGCCCGTGTCGTTTGTGACACAAACGACTACTCGGCTTGAACTACATGACATGTTACACCAGCACACGGCGTGTACACTACTCCGTCTTCCTAGCCACATGGTCTATCCACATAGTCTATCCTCAGACAAGACTACACTGTGTGTCCCATAGGTACACGGTGTGTACTAGACGAGCTTCACCGACCCGTGTTGTTAGTTACATGACCGGATACATGGATCCAACTACATGGCATGTTCAATATACACACGACGTGTACACGAAAGGATTACACTGACCCATGTTGTTAGTTACACAGCCAGATCCCAGGTCAGACTACACGGCGTGTTCCATAGTGGACACGACATGTATATATTAAGGTCTCCCCTGTCCGTGTTGTTAGTTACACGGGCGGACTACGGGTCAATACCACATGGCGTGTACTTCCAGTACATGGCGTGTTCTCCCCAAGCATTACTCTTCCCTGTGTCCCCGCCCACACGGTCTATGACACAGGAAGATACTACATGGCGTTTACATAGGGTACAAGGCGTGTACTCAAAAGTTTTCTTTTCTTCACAAACAGAAGAACATACACGGCGTGTTTAAGGTACTACATGGCGTGTATACTGGGTTTCCAGACAGTATGCCTCGAAAACATCTCTGGAACCCAGAAAATACTGAAAAACAACACCTAAGTGGCAAATTCTGATCCGTGAGGGCCCATACTCCCCGCAAATCAAAGTTTTTCATCTTATATGTTTTATAACCGGATTAACAGCCAATTACCCACCAAATTTCGGTCAATGAGGGCCCATACAACCCAAAAACTAAAGTTTGGCATCTATTCTAGAAACAGACTCACACAATAATACCATATCAAACAGCAGGTATCTATCCAAGCAGCTATCACAACAATATGATTTTACTAGCACGACATCTATCACAACAACATGAAATTTATAATGTACCTACATGGCATGGAAACTATGCATGGAATGTGATTTCTAGCATGTGCCTACATGATGCATGAGATGGAATACCCTCATATCATCAGGTTGCAACTAAATAGAACCCATAAATAAAATATAAACAGCACAGTCATAAGTGCATCACCCTTCAGTGAAAATCAATTCAACTGTAAAATTGCAAAATTAGAAAAATTGCAACACGAGGTAAATTGGATTTTCCCTATACACGGGTTAGATATGCCCGAGCACAGCTTATTACCAACTACCGTTTCCGTCCTATCTCAACTAAGGCTCCAAATAGTAAGTCAAAGAAAATAATTCCTCTGATACCACTTTGTAACGTCCCGGTTCTGGGTGCCACTAAACGGGTGCCCAAAACCCGGTTCTCCACGTGACCTCAAGCACATTTCCCCAAACGCCAGAGGTTTTCGACTAGAAGCGAGGGCCCAGGTCAGATAGTGGGGAAACTATGCCCTCATTTGTCAAAGTGTAGCGCAGTGGAATAAAATAAAAAGCATACAACAACAGCGGTAGCAACAAAGAATACACATTTAAAATAAACAACTACAGTAAAAGATAACCAACAGTTCTAGAGATGATAATGCAACTTGTCTCAAGTTTCTAAGAAAATAGCCAGAACATGTTACACAACAATACAGTATAGTATAATACAAATTACAGCAAAAAAAAAAACAGCTGGTAGCATCGTGATCCAGGCTCGGTCTCATGCTCCCCTACTTCCCAGCAACAATCAAGTACCTGTATAGGGACCCTTGCCCTTATCCACACCTACAGAAACGTAATCTATTTGGGCCAAAAACATGACCCAAACTAGGTGTGAGAAATAAATCCCCATAGGCACCCAACAGAGGCCCATTCCCAACTGTGTGAAAATATGCAACAACAGTGTGCAGTATTAAAATGAAATAAACTAAGCAGTACTCAAAAGTAACTAACTTTATCAGTTATATTTCCATTTTATTATTCTTTTTAACATTCAAATTAAGATATCACAACATTGAATATTCTAAGTAAAATAGCCAATGTCCTCAGACGTGTAAACCCTTACCCTCAGGTAAAGAGAATCCAAACACAAGAATCTGTCCACAAGAATATCGAATATTGTCCACAGTCATATGAGGTGTCTCCCACAGGCATAGAATGAACTGCCCATAGGCACAAAAGAAGTTTCCCACAGGCTAAGTGGTACATTGCCCACAGGCTAATCACAACACTGCCCTCCGACTAATAAGTAATCGGGCCATACCCAACATGTAAACAAGAAATACACATGTAATTACTCTCAAGGAAATTCTATAATCAATATTATAAAGGCATACCCTCGGGTATCCTAGCCAAACCTCTAAACAGAAGAACACACCCCTGGGGTCATCCTGGATCCAAGCAGCGATCCCAAACAGCAGTTTGTTATCACATTTAAATTACCTATACAATCCTAGGTATTTAATTCAACAAAGCCTCAGCCACATGACACCCCATTCATGGGTGCATACCACAAAAATAAACACAAACACACAACAGTTGGAAATTAAACACCATGCCACCTACCTTAAACAACCACGAACGATATATGTTAATGTCGATTCCAGAAATGCCCAAAGATGATGTAGATCTGAGGTAAACGAATTCTTGTTCAACCTCAAATAACTTCCATTAGAGGAAGAATTGTAAAGAACTACATAAGGAGATGGGAGGGATTACCCGTTCAGTTCCAACGTGATTGACGGAAGTGGAAACAGATTCCCGACGCTCGATCTAGAGATCCATGAAGGTTCGGCTGTCCTCTCCTGAGCTCCCATTTGGTTCTAAGACAATTCTGTGAATAGGGTTGGCTACTGCCCATTTTAAGAGAAAAAAACAAAGTACACGACATGTACTTTTGACTACACGGCCTGTACTTCCCTCATTTAACTACTCCTCTGGAAGCACCTCCAAACTGTTCATCCGTCGACATGAGTACAGAGCATGTATTCTAGACTACACGGCATGTACTGTCGCCCAACTGGCGGCTACTCCCACCGCCTTACTATTTCGTCTGCCGACTGACTACACGGCATGTAAAGTACCACTACATGGTGTGTAGTTGGTTTTTACACCTTTCATCACCATCATGGCTACACACCCTGTGTACCCATCCCACATGGCCAAAAGTACACGATGTGTGGAAAAGTACACGGCGTGTAGTCCCAAAATTTAGGATTTCCCCCCTTTTTCCGTATTTTCTCAAAAACACTTAAGGAAAGGAGAAAAGAAGAAGACCGTACCTCAAAAATAAGAACCGAGTTCTTACAAAGGAGAAATCATAGTGGATAGCTGGAAGATACCGACCATGGATTCATAGGGACTTGAGTCATGGGTGATTAAAAGCATAAGCAGACTAGGTATCAACCCGATAGAATGTGTGGAATTCTGGTGACAACTACTAACAGGGTGGGGTAAGACGATGGAATAGAGAAGTGTGTGGTGGTCCAATGAAAAAAACCTTCCAGGTAGGGTGAGCTATGTTACCATGATAGTGGTATGCGAATTCTTTGACATACTTTCCATCAATGAGTTGAAGATGTTTGGGCTAGGGTTTGTGGAATATTAGTCAGTTCATAATGACTCAACATATGACATTTTTTTGTTGAGAATTTACTTATGACATGATATACACTATTATATATATCATTTACTTATGGTAAGGATGCATTTATGGTATTGATGCACCCGATTTGTGAATATATTTTCACATAATTTATTGAAAATAAGAACAAGTTTTCAGAAATTACATACAACTTAGTAGACAAATACTTTGATTTTGGTGATGTTGTTCATTTAAAAGAGATTTATGGCCAAAAACAAAAAATATGGGAGAACTGAGAAAAATTTAAAAACTACACGACCTGTAGATATACACAGGCTGTGTACATTCAGACTCAGACATGGATTGACTAGGACAAGTACATGCCCAAGTAAATAGAATCCGGTACATGCCATGTTCACCATATACACGCTGTGTATACCCTTCTAGAAGCAGTTGGAGGATGAGAAGAAGTCTACATGCCCATGTGGCTGGATGATGGGGACACGCCTTGTATATCTTTCTAGAAGCGTTTGGTGGACGAAAAATGAGACTACACACCGTGTATGACAACACTAAATGCCATGTATATCTACCTATCAAGAGGCGTCATGTTCTAATTCAAAGACGGTGTGTTAGGATGCCTACCAGTAGAGAAAACAAGGATAAAAGCACATTAAAAAAAGTACATGTTGTGTACTTTTTCCACACACCGTGCAGTTCTATTTTATATAAATAGAGGCATTGGCCTCCAGTTCAAAAAAATGAGAGAAGGGGTAGAGAGAAAGGGTTTTAGGTTCTAAGCAAAGAAGCTCTGCTGCCATTTTACCACCATACTTCTACTTCTCTATTCTACCATGCTACCCAAGAGTCACTCTCTCCTAGAAGTTTCAAGAAATTATCAAATCAGGTATCGAGGGTTTTGTGCTTATATTTACCTCTATGTGTAACTAAATACCCAGTGTCTTGGGGTTTTGGGAGATGTAAGAGTTGTATTATAGATTGGTTTCTATGAATGTGTTCATTCATTTAACTTCTTCTTATTCTTATTAAATAACTTCATCTTATCACTGAAAATTATGATCCAGACCAAGGGAATAATTTTCAGGGATTTAAAAGAAGAATAAAAATGAATATTTTCATGATCATTGTAAGTATTTGTTGACTCAAAAATAGAATAAGAAAAATAATTAACTGTTAAACACTAACTACTGGACCAATGAGTTAGTTTCTTCAACTCTAAATATAAGTTTACCAGACCAATGAAACTTTGTTACAAATTAAACCCATCTTGTTAGGTTATCATGAACAACACAACCTCATAAGCAATTTTATTTAATAATAAACTTTTCCTAAATCCATAACCCCAACGCATTTCTCTCTTTATTTTTATCAAAATAAATTTTCTTGTACTTTATTTTATTCATTAAGTAATTTATTAAAGAAGCTTAAAACCAATTATTCATTTTATCCAAACATAAAAAACAGACTCAAAATTCAGTACACTTCACTAAGATAAAAATACAAATTTGTTAAGCAAAGGAAAAAATAACTTCTTTTCCCCTGTGGATCGACCCCTTACTGGTACTATACTCATTAGGGTAAAAATAATTTGGGACACCGATAACATACCTTCGGTGAAATTACTTTCCAAATTTTGGCGCCATTTATAGGGAAAAATAAATGTTAATTTTGTTCTTGTTTTAATTCAGTTTGTATCAAATTTTAGTGAAAATAAAAATCATAAATTTCCAAAAATCTATTTTCTAATCTCATTTATGTTTATATTTATTTTTCCTCATTTATGCTTGGTGTGTTTTGTGTTATGAAGGTTATTAGGTGCATGAGCAGCTACCTCACACATTCCAAGAACGCTGAGTCAATGGGGTTTTTCCCAATTGACCCAGAGATCGAACATACACTTTTAAGGCACCAATGGGCATTCATGACTAAGAAAAATCACAACAATACCATGGAACAGAACAAGGAAGGAAATATAGCTGTTGTCTAAGGAGATGGACGACCGTTTGGACCAAACGAAAACTGAAACTAGCAAGCTCCACTTGCTCTAGGGTATGGCCCGCAGTAGCTCAAACAATTCCAACCAGAGCAGATGGAATTTTTACATCCACATCAGGGGCCATACTTTGCCCCTCAGGAACAACAATATATTCCAGATCCACTCCCTCAGCAGCCACCTCCACGCCGTACTCTCATGGAATATGGCCTGCCATCTATCCATGGAGCTGACACAGGCAACGTATGACCACCGGTGCAGGCCCAACACTTCAAGATCAAGCCTGCTATTATGCAGTTGATCCAAAACACTGTTCAGTTTGGAGGCCTTCCTAGTGAGGACCACAATTCCCATCTCTCCAATTTTCTAGAGGTCTGCGACATATACTGCTATGATAGAGTGTTGACGGTTGCCATTTGTCTTCACATCTTCCCCTTCTCTCTAAGGGATATGGAAAATACTAGATCAAAGGATTGCTTCAATGATCCATCCTAACCTAGTAGGAGCTCGCCCAGGCGTTCTTGTCTAAATAATTCTCACCCTCAATGATGGTGACTCTATAGAAAAAAATACACAACTTCTAGCAGCATGACTCAGAGTCATTGTAAGAATCATGGGATCACTTCAAGGAGATGTTGCGTAAATTCCCACACCACGAACATCCACTTTGGATGCAGGTCCAAACCTTATATGAAGGACTGAAAATGAATACAAATTCCATGGTGGATGCTGCTTCTAGAGGTACAGTAATGTGGAAATTCACCAAAGAGCTTTTCAAACTACCGGAAGACATGTATCCCAAAAGTTTCTAGTGTCATTTCGAGTGGGGGACATAGAAACGATGTATGCATAACAGGTGATTCTAATACTATGCTTTCTACCCAGTTAGACGTTGTGTCCAAAAAGATCGACGTGCTAAATTTGAAGGGAACATCCCAAGTACATGCGGCAAGCCATCTGGCGTGTAGTGAATGTGGTCATAACCATGTCATGGGAGAATGCCTAGGTTCTGTAAGCAGCCTTTCAACAAGTGAGGTGAGTTATGTTACCCAAAACCATGGACCAAACCGGTACCATAAGTATCAGAACCTGGCATGGAGTGATCAACAGAACACAGGCTGTGGCCAACAATAACAGAAACTTCCACCCCACCGACCACCCAACTACAACCATCCTCCTTAACAGAACCAATACCAATGGAAGGAACAACCCCAAAATGGATCTTATCTGTAGTAAGGGTATGAAAACCCTCTCCCACAGTAGCCATGAAATCCACCACCTCCACCATCTCAACAAGCACCACAGTAGGAGAACACCTCAAGGTTAGATGAACTCATGACCAAATTTATATCTACTACTGAGACCAGGTTCTAAAATCAAGAGGCTTCAATTAGAGGCCTAGAGAACCAATTTATCCAACTAGCAAACCAACTCTCAGGAAGGCAGCCCGGTACACTACCGGGTAACATTGAGAAGAACCTGAGGGAGGAAGACCATGCCGTCACGCTATAGAGTGGAAAGGAGCTACCAAAATAGAACCAACCAACACAGTCGGGTACATACAAACCCCCATTTGATGAAGAAGGTACAAATAGAGACCCCTCCTCATCCAAAAACTCATGGAAGGAGGCTTCAAAGAATAAAGTAAAGGAGGTTTTCAAACCCTTTGATCCTACCTTGATGTTCCTAGAGAGATTGAATTAGAGAATGTTGGACCATCAGTTTGTCAAATTCATGGACGTGTTCAAGAAGCTGCACATAAAAATTCCATTTGCAGAGGCACTAACACATATGCCCTCTTATGTAAAGTTCATGAAGGAAATAATCTCCGAAGAAAGAAAGATAGAGGATCTGAGCACAATTTCCCTAACCAAGGAGTGTTCTTCAGTCGTCCAACATTCGATTCCTACCAATCTCTAGGATCTAGGTAGCTTCACTATTCCATGCACTATTGGACCACATGAGTTTGGGAAGGCCCTCTGCGACTTAGGGGATAATGTGAACCTCATGCCCCTTGGAGTTTTTAAGAAGCTAGGGATCAATGATTTGAAGCCTACCCAAGTAGCCCTTCAGCTTTCTGACTAATCCATCAAATATCCGAAGGGGCTACTGGAGGATGTGCTAGTCAAGGTAGGTAGGATGATATTTCCTAAAGATTTCATTATCCTTTATATAGAGGACGGCCAGGAGGCACCTCTCATTTTGGGAAGGCCTTTCTTGAAAACTAGGAAGGTATTGATCGATGTACACCAAGGGGAGATAATTTTACAGGTCGGAGATGAGAGAGTCTCCTACAATGTCCTCAAATCCATCAAACATGCATCATTGTTAGAGCATGAGGGTTATTATGTAGTAACCATTGTGGATGATCGCTTTAGTGAAGAAGGGGATGATCTAGTATGTTCTTTTACCTCAGATAAATTTATCATTCCAGACATTCTAGTTGAAGAGGCGCCAAAGGACATGTAATTCCTAGAAGGCCAGGGTGGACACTATTGGCAACATGTAGTTGTTACTGATAGTCTGGAATGGGAAAAGGTGAAACCACTTGTACCTTCACTTTTAAAGGTGCCCGAACTAGAACTGAAGCCTATTATATCTTCTCCAATGTACGAGTATTTGGGATACCATCAAACATTAACCGTCTTACTTAGTGCAGAAATGTCACAGGAGAAAGAAGACGCACTTCTACAGGTTTTGAACCAATGGAAGCATGCTAGAGGGTAGAAAGTTGCAGATTTGAAGGGCATCAGCCCTACCATTTTCACCCAGAAGGTGCTACTTGAATAAGGCTCAAAGAAATCTCAGAAACCACGGGGACGCCTGAATCCCCCCATGAAGGAAGTTGTAAAAAAAGAGGTGACTAAGTTTTTGGATGCATGCATCATTTATCTCATCTTGGATAGTCCATGGGTGAGTCCTCTACAAGTGGTACCCAAAAATGGGGGTATCATTGTGATTTCAAATGATAAGAACGAGCTCATCCCCACACACACTATCACGTGCTGGAGAGTCTGTGTGGACTACCGTAAGTTGAATGACGCCATGAGGAAAGAAAATTTCCCCATGCCCTTGATGGATCAGATGCTAGAGATACTAGTGAGGCACAAATTTTATTGCTTCCTTCATAGCTATTCTGGCTACAACCATATTTCCATTGTTGTAGAGGATCCGGAGAAAATCACATTTACTTGCCCTTATAGTACGTTTGATTACCAAAGGATGTATTATGGCATGTGCAATGCCATCACCACCTTCCAACACCGTATGTTGGCTATCTTCCATGACATGGATGAATAGATCCTAGAGGTATTCATGGATCACTTTTCCATTTATGGAAAATCATTCACCACTTTCTTGCGGTACCTGGAGCTAGTTCTAGAAAGATGTGAAAACACTAACCTGGTTTTGAACTAGGAAAAGTGTCATTTAATGGTGCAAAGTGGCATCATCCTTGGCCACCGAATCTTAGTAAAGGGGATAGAGGTGGACCTGGAAAAGATAGAAGTCATTTCATGACTTCCTATTTCGACTTCCGTTAGAGACATCTGCTGCTTCCTGGGGCATGCTGGTTTTTATAGGCGGTTTGTCTATGACTTTTCAAAAATAGCCCAACCCCTCACCAATATTCTGACCAAGGATGCCGTATTTGAGTTTGATGAGACATGAACCATAGCTTTTGAGCACCTTAAGCAGCACCTGGTGGAAGTTCCAGCAATTATTTCTCCCAACTGAGAAGAACAATTTGATGTGATGTGTGATGCCAACAACTACACAGTGGGAGGAGTCCTGGGCCAGCAGCTTGACTGAATTTTCTATCCTATCTATTATGCTAGAAATATGCTCAACGAGGAACAGATGAACTACACCACCATAGAAACAGATATGTTGGCAGTAGTGTTCACATTTGACATGTTCCATTATTACTTAGTTCTATCTAAATTTATTGTTTATACTAACCATGAAGAACTAATGTACCTACTTAACAAGAAAGATACGAAGCCCCGATTGATCTAATGGGTACTTCTCTTACAAGAATTTTATCTGGAGATCCGAGACAAGAAAGGGAGTGAGAACTTTGTTTCTGATCATCTCTCCCATCTGGATCTGCCTCATTTGGAGAAGGAGGAAGATCAATAGATCAGGGAGGATTTCCCTGACGAGAACCTCTTTTCAATCACCGAAACACCTAGACCTTAGTATGCTGATATTGAAATTTTTTTGGTTATAGGTTCCATTCACCCCAACCTCTCCTTCCAGCAAAGGAATTGGTTTATTTCTAGTGTTAAGAGGTACTTTTGGGAAGATCCTATTCTGTTCCAATCCTATAGAGATGGGTTGATCCGTCATTGCATTCTGGAAAATGAAGTTCATGGAGTCCTGAAATTATGTCATGCCACACAAGTTGGGGGACATCATGTCCTTGAACGTACGATAGCAAAGATCCTACAATCTGGTTTTTTCTATCCCACCATGAATAATGATGCATGGGTCTTTGTGTAATGTTGTGATCGATGTCAAAGAACCGGTAATATGGGATATAGAGCTGAGATGCCTATTCACCCCATCATGGAGGTTGAAATTTCGACGTCTAGGGAATAGATTTCATGGGTCCCTATCCCCAATATTTTGGGAACACTTATATCCTGGTCTGCATCACCTATGTCTCCAAGTGGGTGGAAGATGTAGCTACAACTCACGACATGACCAAGGTAGTCAGGAGATTTTTAAAGAAAAACATTTTTAGCAAGTTCGGAGTTCCCCGAGTACTGATCAACGATAGATGGACCCACTTAGGTAACACACTGATGAGAGGGATACTGTCGAAGTATGAAGTAAAGAATCATATAGTGATGCTATATCATCCCTATTCTAGTGGACAAGTGGATCTCTCCAACCGTGATCTCAAGCAGATCCTGGGGAAAAAAGTAAACACTTCGAGGAAAGACTGGTCCGAGAAGTTAGACGATGCTTTGTGGGAATTTTAGATTGATTTCAAAACACCACTAGGAATTTACCCATTTTGCCTCATCTATGGAAAGATGTGACATATTCTAGTATAATTGCAGAATAAAGCATACTGAGCCATCAAGGCCATGAATTTTGATTTGAAGGTAGCTGAAGAGAAGAAAAAGTTCCAACTGTCGGAACTTGATGAAATCATATTAGAGGGGTATGAAAACGTCAAGCTATACAAGGAGAAGATGAGAGAAATTCACGACCAGATTATTTCATGAAAATCTCTCCAACATGGTGATCAGGTACTCCTCTTTGACTCCCGTATTTGATTATTCCTAGGGAATTTAAAGTCATGATGGTCAGAACCATTCAATGTTATATGCGTATTCCATCATGGAGTGGTGGAAATTTCTAGAGAGGATGGTAAACCATTCAAGGTGAACATACAATGGTTTAAATCTTACCATCACATGGATGACATGATGGGAACATTTTCCACCATATAGCTTAGGTAATCATAGGTAAGTAGGTCGAGCCAACGACCTAAAATAAAGATTATTTTTGGGAGGTAACCCAAAAAATACATGCCCTGTACCACCAATATACATGGCATGTACTTATTATTTTTCATTTATCTTCAAAAAATTATAAATATATAGTTTAACAAAGTAATAAACAAGGATGATTCCGGTGCCGATGGTAAGGTCACTGAAGTTTATCTGAGCCATCACCGGTTTGAATCTCTCCTAACCTACCTTCGACACGGGGTTCCTATTTTTATCTTTGTATTTTCTTACATGGCGTGTGTGGTATTTTTCAAATATATATATATATATATTAGATTATAAGAAAACCCATGATGGGGATGGGTTGGTTGGCAGGGTCGTAATCTGGCTTCAAAAGACCCGGGTTCGAATCCTGACAACCTCCCCATTTCCATCATTTGTCTTTTTTATAAAACCACTCGACATGTATTTAGATATACATCATGTGTGACATGTATTCCTTTTAAAACTTAAAATAATTTTCACATAAAGTAATAATGCGGTTGAAGTTGGCAGATTGAGTGAGTCTCGGCCCGGGATCCACAAGACCCGAGTTTGAACTCAGCTAATCTACCTGCTTCATCCCTTTTTGTCTAATTAAATACCACATGCCGTGCATTTAATTTCTTCTCATGTAGTATAGGCTAGTTCACTTTAAGTACATTTAAATAATAAATAGAAGTAGCAGTACAACATTTTCTCCAATGGTTGAGGTCTTCCGTTCGTAATGGCCGATCGTCCGTTCGAACCTCATCCGAAGCACCAGACCAAAGGTTGTACATCTCTTTTCCCAATTTTAGAACACACGATGTGTATTTCTTGATACATTGCGTTTATAGTTTTATTTTATATAAATAATGTATATATATATCTATTTTTTTTATTTTTTTATTAATATTAATTATTATATAGTTTACTATAATAATTATATATATATATATTAAATAAAATAAAAAAATTCATTGTATACGGCGTGTTCCCAGTGATACACGCCGTGTACCTCATCTTTAAAAGCTACGAACCACCTGGGTTCAGCCCGTGTCACGCGGAACCCTCCCCTCTCCCCGTTTCTTCTCCCGTATGACACCCGACCTCCACTTTCCCAAATCTGCTAATTTAGGGGGTTTTAACTTCATATTTTTACTACATTATCATTCTTGGTCCATGTATTCCCTTATAAACCCTATATTTTAAGTTTTCATAAGCGTTTAGGGTCATTTGTAGATCAGATGACCATTCGGCTTCTGCGATACATGGGCACGATTTGAATAACACACGTTGTGTACTTTTGTACACGACCTCACACTGAATGCTTCGAGATTTGAAAATACACGATGTGTATGTTTGGTACACACTGTGTACTATCCCCTATCATTCCTGGGTACCTTTTTCACATAGCCTCACACACCATGTTCACATACATGGTGTGTCTGTTCGGTATACGCTGTGTACACCGTTTCATTCGGCCAGCATGTGCCTATCACTTCACACGACTATTAACCCTTTGTTATTGAAAATTCCATGTTTTCCTCTCACACGACGTGTCCTGTATTATTAAAACTTCTTACAAGATGGCTGTGTCTTTTAAACACACGACCAATACCACTTTGCATGAACATGATGTGTATGTTCGGTACATGACGTGTCTCCTTCCCTGGTATCAGATGCCCACTCAGCGTGTCTATCCAGAGAAAACGGGATGGTTCCCACTTTCATTATGCGCCGTGTACTCTGGACATACATGTTCTGTATCCTTCCCTGGTCCATTTCATGTTCGCTTAGCATGTCTATACAAATAACACAATATTCTATCCCTCTTTTAATACACACCATGTACTTTGGATACACATGCTGTGTACTTTTTTATTTTTCAGTTTTCTCACATTTTCTTCTTTTCATTTTTTTGGGTTTTCTTCATTTTTCAGGATATGGAAGATAGAGACCATTCATAGGGGAAGTGGCATGCCTCCGCCACTAAGGGCGAGAGCCCCATATTTCATCAGATCTGACTCCGACCTACGACGTCACTAGATCCAGACTCTCCGGTGTACCAACTTCCTCCACTGGCCATCCTTCCACCACCCTCTTTTTCCACAAAGGCTGGTCCTAGTACCGCCACACCTCCACCATCCAACACCAAGCCTCTGAGCACCACTGTTACTTCCCCACCAGCTGCCACTCCACCTGAGCTCTCCTTATTCACAGTTAGCCCATCATCGACCGCCCCATCCAGTGAGCCTTCATCTACTGCAGCCACTCCAACCCCATAGCTATCTTCCACTGTTGTACCTCCACCTGGGTCGAGACCTTCCGGTGTTCCCTAACCTTGCATGGTGTTTCCGGTTACCGATTTGGCACACGAAAGGGTCCGAAGTTTCTCTCGCTGCCCAATCCTGTTGAGCATCTTCCTTCATGATAACAATATCCCTCAGTAGCTGGGTATCTGGTGCGAGTTAGAGGATTTTCTTGGGCACACTCCATTACTCACAATCTTCTGGTTTAGCAATCCTATTTTTAGAGATTTATTTTTGGAGTTTTATGCTTCCTTTGGGTTTGATGAAGCTGAGTACCAGGAGATTCCTAGTGATGCGGTACCAGTGGTCTGGTTCCAGCTAGGTGGCCAACCCTTTTCCCTTACTATGACAGAGTTTGGATGAGGGTGTAGTTTCTATCCTCCTCCCATCACCCCACCCCTTGTCTCCACCCCAACTCGACCCGAGCACTCTGATCTCATTGCTATGTGGTGGGAGATTGCTGGGACTTACCACCGCTATACCCCTACTTCCCAGAAGAGTACCTTCATCGCTGACCCTATCCTTCACTTCCCCCACTGGTGCTTTAGCACCATAATTTCCCCCCACCATGAGGATTTGGGGATCATGAATGGTCGTGATATGGATCTCCTCACCTGTATCATCTGGTAGGACTACCTAGACCTCCCTTATCTTTCCGCCTCCTATTTCCATGCCATGTTTACTGGCCATTAGGGCAACCTGAATGGTGGGTTTTACGCCACCCGCCTTTCCCACCACCTCGGGGTTTTTGAGCCTTCTATTCCCTATGACCTGTTAGGTTTCCCCCAGTGGATGGACTATCTCATGCTTATTTGCATGGGCTTGGTTCGGAAGCAGGGGTGCTTACGTCCTTGCCCAAGAAAAACCTCCACCACCTACTGACCCTCCAGCCCCCGTCGAGGTGCCTTCCCCTCCTTCCCCACCCCTTTCGGCTTCCCCACCCACCCTCTACTTCTGAACCCTCTTCTTCTAGCCTACCTTATTCTATTCCACCCCCTACCCTGCACCCTAAGTTTATCTCTCCTTTTCCTTCCGCCTAGACAGAATGGAGCAGTACTTGGTTCGTCTCGATCGATGTCAGAACTGACTAGAGAAGATTATGGGGATTCTTCTTCAGCATCATGGTATACCACTACCCCCACCCCTGCCTCTACCTTGGTTCTTGGACCTTATTTCATAGCTCCACCACCCTTTACTGCACTGGCCACAGATTCAGTTCTCCTATCCACTAAAGACCTAGCTACTGCTCCCACTACTGCCAGTCTAGGGAGTGATGATGAGCTTCCTATTATGAGTCCATCTTCTGCAGATCCCACTTTTCTGGCTTCTCTTCTGAGTGCAGATTCTGTGCTTCCAGTTTCCATAGCTCCTAATCCTTTTCTACCAACTATTTCTGTACCGGATTATGCCTCTTCTGAGGCGACCTCCTGACTAGTTTTTGGACACATTTTTTTCATTATATATCATTTGTGATATCTTGTGCCTATGTATCTACTGTATTCTTGTAGTGTTCTCTCTCCACGACCATCACAGGTACTCTGGAATGCTATGGACTAGCCTCCACTATCAATGATCATTTATCTTCGCCTCTACATGAGGTAAGTATTGTTTTTCCACGTTTTCCCATTGTTTTTTATTCCTTGGTTTACTTCTTTCCTTAATTCCCCTCATTCTGGTTCACTGTTGTTTTCACCCATTCCCTTATTCACTTTCGGTGGCACTTGGTGGACCACGTGCGATATTAATTATAGGGGGGGGGTCTCTTGACCACTTTATTCTTTTCCCTTATCATCATTCTAGGAGACATCATTATTGGAAGATATATTTGAAAATGTGAAGGAATTTTGGTTAATCATATTTCTAAATAGTAAAGCTGAAAGTGGGAAATTTTTAAAAGTTTCATGCTTATTTTGGTTCTTAAGTGTTTTAAAATGATTGCTGATATAGTTTAAATTACAAATTGTAATCCTTGGATAATTACATTGATTAGACTAATCAATTATATGAAAGTCACGACCTGATTGTCTCTTTATTTGTTTTTCCCACTCCTGAGAGGTATTATAAAACCTTTTTCACATTCTTTATAATACCCTACTTCTTGATATATTCTTAGGATATACATAACTACTATAATTTTCAAGTTTTCTTTTCAAAACATGAAGAATTTTTGAATTACATTAAAATTATTGAGGCTTAGATTGTTTAAACCTATTTATCTTGAGACCTACCTTAAATATTATCTTATTAAAGCCCTTAGAAACCATGAATACCCTTTCAAGGAAGCCATATTACAAACCTATTTCCCTTCCTAACCTAATTATTTTATGATTTTTCCTGATTATTCACTTGAGCTTAAAAGAAGGGATTGGAAACACATGGCATATTTTTGTGAATTTTCATGAAATTAAGTATGGGGGAGAGCCTCTTGATCATTTGGGGAACAAAGGGTTCCAAACCTCTATTCGTGGAAATTCTAAAAGTATCCCTTAGTTATATTCTTTAAAAAAAATGGTACTGATAAAGGGACCTTATACTCACTTGTTGGTTTGTGAACCCTACCTACCTAACTGAAGGAGATGGTGTTGATGTGATCATTTGATAAAGCTTGATGAGGACATTTTTTACATTGAGCTTAAACTCGAATATAATGCACTATTATTTAAGATTTTATCCTCCTTTTTCAATCCTTAGAGTTATTTTTCACATCTTTACCTACCAACCTTTAGCCACAGAAACATCTGATTTGTATTGAAAATTCCTCATGATTTTTGTAAATCAATTTTCTGAAGTAGAGAACTATATTTCCTGCAAACTTATGGATAGAGTGTATATATCTTTGATTGAGCATAACTTTAAGTTAAAATATATTGAGTGCTGAGTATATTATTGGTGATGTAGATCATCAAGTGACTTCCTTATTTTTGAAAGGTTGAAACATGTGTTTAAAGGAGGAAGAAATTGTATATGAGGCATGATTAGAATGTCTCCTGAATTGAAACTGTTTTGTAGCTTTTTAGAATTTTCTACTATGACTTATTATTTACATTTATGATTAACCAAATTCCTTCCATCTAAAATATATACTCTATTAATTAGATGTTGAGATTTTCTCAAAGGTAAGAAAATGACTAGGTATAGGGGAGTTTGATGTACCCGATTTGTGTATGAATTTTTACATACTTTATTGAAAATAAGAAATTTTTTTCAGAAATTACTTACTTCTTAGTGGAAAAATAATTTAATTTTGGTGATCTTGTTAATTTTCATGAGATTTATGGCCAAATACACAAAACAGGGGAGAACTAATAAAGATTTAAAAACTACACAGTGTGTACATATACACACACTATGTACATTCATACTCAGACATGAATTGACTTGGACAAGTACATTCCCAAGTAAACTGAATCCGTTACACGCTGTCTTCACCCAATACATGCAGTGTATACTCTTCTAGAAGTAGTTGAAAGATGAGAAGAAGTGTATATGCCCATGTGGTCGGCTGATGAGGACACGCCGTGTTCAACCTATACACGTCGTGTATATCTTTCTAGAAGCAGTTGGTAGCCAAAAAATGAGACTACACGCCATGTATGGCAGCTCTACATGCTGTGTATATATACTTACTAGAAGGATCCATGTTCCAAGTCAAAGAGATCTTGTTAGGCCACTTACCAGTGGAGAAAACAAGGAAAAAAGCGCGTTAACAAAAGTAAACGCTGTGTACATTTTCCACACGCCATGTAGTTATATTTTATATAAATAGAGGCCTTGGCCTCCGGTTCAAAAAAATGAGAGAAGGGGTAGAGAGAAAGGGTTGAAGGTTCTAAGGAAAGAAGCTCTGCTGCCATTCTACCACCATCCTTCTACTTAGCTATTCTACCGTGCTACCCAAGAGTCACTCCCTCCTCAAAGTTTCAAGAAATGATCAAATCAGGTATCGAGGGTTTTGTGCTTATATTTACCTATATGTTTAACTAAATAACCAGTGTGTTGTGGTTTTTGGTGATGTAAGAGTTGTATTATAGATTGGTTGCTATGAATGTGTTTGTTTCTTTAACTTCTTCTTATTCATCTTAAATCACTTCATCATATCACTGAAAATTCTGATCCAGACCAAGGGCAGAATTTTTAGGTATTCAAAAGAAGAATAACAATGAATATTTTCATGATCATTGTAAGTATTTGTTGACTCAAAAACGGACTAAGACAAATAAATAATTGTTAAACTATAACTGGCATACCAAGGAGTTAGTTTCTTCATCTCTAAATATAAGTTTACCAGAACAAGGAAACTTTGTTACAAATTGAACCCAGAGTGTTGGGTTATCATGAACAACACAACCTCATAAAAAATTTGATTTAATAATCAACTTCTCATAAATACATAACCCCAATGCATTTCTCTCTTTATTTTTCATCAAAACCAATTTCCCTATATTTTATTCTATTCATCAAGTAATTTATTAAAGAAACTTAAAACCAATTATTCTTTTTATCCAAACATCAAAAATAGACTCTAAATTTAGTACACTTCACTAAGACAAAAATACAAATTAGTTAAGGAAAGACAAAAATAACTTCTTTTTCCCTGTGGATATACCCCTTACCGGTACTATACTCATTAGGGTACAAATAATTTGGGACACTGATAACATACCTTCGGTGAAATGACTCGCCAGGTATCCTACATAGTCTTGTTCTCAAAACCTACTTGGGATTTTTTTGTTCACTTATAGATTTAAACACCATAGATCTGGTGAAGAGAAAGGGACTTATGGTGGATGGTTGTGTAGTGGAGCATAGAGCTAGAGAGGATTAAGGAAGACAATGAATGACCCTATAGATTATTCTTTATTTACTTATTATTTTATTATGCACTTCTTATACTTTGGATAGACTTACCACTTTGAGAGATCTTATATATATGTTTGTTATTCAATTTCTATATTTAATATTATTTAATATTATTTATTATTTATTCTAGGAAATGATACCAGGGGTATAGTCTCCCCACTGATAGACATAGATCCTTTCTACTAGTTGGAAGCCTCTTGCATATGAGGAGGCATACATGAGGTCATGTAGCCCCTATCATGGAATTAGTGGTTCGATTTGGGATGTTATAAAATGGTGTCATAGAACTAGGAATCACTAACCCATTTCTTATATTAGCTTTGATTTATGAAATGGTAGATATAAGATAGTACAGTCGGGACTCAGGAAGGGGAACTAAAACATTTCTTGTCTATCACTACATAGTGGTCCTCCGAGTTTCCATAAAGTGGGGGAAATTTCTTTTCTGTTACAGTTTATTAAAATCACCTTTGGTGGTTTACATTACATTGATATGTGATTTATGTGATTTCATGTATTTTTATTTATTTTTATGCATCATGACTAGACACATAGGTTCACAATCCATATATATAATTGTAGTTATGTTACCCAGTAGTTATTAAATTAAATTCATTTTTTATATAATTTGTTTTGAATAGTTTACTTGTATGATATATCTATTGAAATGTTCTATTGTATATCTTTAATAGAATTTATTTATTGAAATAAACAACACCTAGGCCTCACTAACACCACAAACATACCTTCTTTACATAGATGTTGGGTCCTAATCCACTAGGCACCACCAGTTTCCCCACGACACATGGTCCCCTACCTGGTCCCTCCCATGTGACCAAATAGATCATCAGACTAATGAATATACCCATAAGCCAGCACTTTTTATTTCAGTGAATTTTATCCTTACAGACACATAACTTGAGAAAATTCCCAATAGGTTACCCATCCTGATCACTAATCTAATCCATTTATGAATAACTATGCAGTTTTAATCAGTTAAGATTATAAAAATAAAGGGGAACCTTGTTTCCATGAGTCACATCACTTAGTCTTTTGACCAATTACAATTATTAGGTGTTATATTTACCCCCCTTTCGAGAAAAAAATCCTCATTGTGAACCTTGTATCTCAACATAGTAAGCACCACCACACTTTCAACTATGTTCTTCGTTTGATACCAATGTTACAGCACTGAATCCCCAGGTTGGAGTTGGATCTACGTGACCTTATAAGCGCCTCCCCATATGCAAGAGGCTTCTAGTGAATAATGAGGGTCTATTTCTGATAGTGGGGCGACTATACCCTCTGTATCATGTCATTGAATAGAATAATAAATAAAAAATTAACAAATATATGATAAATTAGTGTAATATGAGAAAAATGAATAATGAAATACATATAAAAGTTTCTCTCAAAGTGGTAAGCTTGTCTAGAGTGCAAGTAGTAGATAAAAAGAAGGAAAATATTTAATCAAACATATGTGGGGGTACTCTAGTCTTTTTCCCATTCCTCTCAATATCCAGCTACATTTTTCAACCATCCACCATAGATCCCTTGTACATCATTGGATATTTACACATGAAATCTACACACACACAAAAATTCCCAAGTTGGGTGTGAGTAAAAGACTTATTAGGACATCACCAATGCATCCTTACCATAAGTGAACAATATATATAATAATGTATAACATGAAATAATTAAATTCTCATCAAACACACAACATGTTCCAAGTAATCGATCACTAACCAAGACACAAAGAACCTTATCCTCACATTATTTATTTTATTGTAGATAATAAAGTCAATAATTCATGTACCTCCATCAAGTCCATATATCACTCCCCACACCACTGGTGGTCATCACCTGATCACCACACATTCTGACATGTCGAGATCTCTCCACACCCTTTTGGTGGTTGTCATATGAATTCCACATTTTCTTTCAAGTAGATCCTCATCCTTCTTAACCATTGAATCACCCAAACCCCATGTCCATAGGAATCCATTACCAATATCTGGTAGCTACCTATTATGATTTCCCCTCTACAGGGGAATCCATGAACTCCTTTAACAACATTGGTACTATATCAGGTTGGGTAACTTTCCACTGAACTTCATAAATCATAAACTCATGTCTCCATATGTGTATCTTAGTCCTTACTAGCTATCCATATTCTTTACCCTCTATAGAAGAATTCAAGCTTACCTTTAAGTGTGCTAAGACTATGTCATGCTGGGTAATCAAATACTGATGTTTTTCTTTCTATAGGGGTAGCCATGCATGCCTTTAAGGACATTAGAATCGCATAAATCCCAACCTTAAGGCCACACCATAGTATTTTGGTACTTGTAGAATAGTTTCACATGCTATAAAATACACAAACAATACATCTTGTAGAAATGAATGATAAGTCACCCAAGATTAATATTAGTACCCAAACATAAAAACATGTTATTAAAAATAATCCCTTGAATATATAAACACCCACATAAAACTAATATCAATCATAGGTTAGTCCAACATAAACTTCACAACATGATAACATCATATATTCATGGCCTCCAAAAAGGATTCGAACTGCCTACCTCATAGTCATTGACATCAATATCAAATTCTGTCGAACATGTCATCACCCAAACTGAGTTCACACACCAACCAAAATACAATCACGCACAAAATAACCCTAGAATCAAAATCATATATTTTATTCCTAGAAAAAAATAATATATTAAATTAAATGATATATTCTCCCTCTTAGATAGTTTCTAAATTATCATTTCAGTGTAACGTAGGTACTCAAAAAAAATTACCCACTGGAATAATTATAAACCAAATAATTATTCTTCAATAATATAAATAATATCCTTCAAAAAATTTCATAATGTATCCTTTTATAATTAACTTTTTATAATTCATTACAAAATATTGTTTTATATATGGTGTGATTATCTAATGATAAATTTTATATAGTTTACCCTTTGATTTTTTAGTGCAAGTACATATTTATAATTATTAATAATTATCATTGATTAATATGTGAAATTATCTATTGATAATTTTGATAATATTTTTCACATAATAATTCTATTATAATTATAATTTCATAATTTGAATAGTTTTATTTTGGAAATATCATGCAATTATCTTTTGATAAAATTTTGTATTTATCAATCAATAATTCTTTGCAATTATCATTGATAAATAATCTGATACTGATTGGATTGGCACATTGTTGGTGTCATTCGGTTCATCTCGATGATCAAAAATGTAATCCAAAGTTTGTTTCTAAAGGTGGGTACAATGATTTTGGTGTGTCGTATCATTCATTTCTATAAAATATATCATTTTTGTGTTTCATATCTTATGGAATTCTACTACAAGTACCAAGGTACTCGGGTGGATCCTTGAGGCTGAACGTACATGGTTACCCTACCGGACATAGTCCTAACATCCTTAAGGGAGGACATGTATCCCCTTGTAGGGAGAAAACCATAGTGGATAGATGGTAGGCACTGAGTTACAGAGGTAGAGCCTTGATTTTGGGATTTATGCATTTTTAATATCCTTAAAGTTCAGGATGGATACCATTATATAGGGGAAAGAACTAGATATTGGTTACCCAACTTGATACTATATCAATTTCCTTAAAGGTAGGAGTGGATACACCAGTAGAGGGAAATAATAGTGGTTTTCTTGAAAATAATGGAAATGGATTCCTATAGACATGGGTTGTGGGTAATGAAAAGGATAAACATGTCGGGTTTCAACCAGATAGAACATGCAAAATTCCTATGACAGCCACTGGAAGGGTGGGGTGAGATTTTGACATGGAGGAATGTGTAGGGATCCTATAACAACCACCAAATAGGCATGGAGATCATGGTTACATAGATAAAGGTACATGACTTCTCAACATCCTTACCATAATTGAGCTGAAGCAGGTAGTGTCGGGGTCCATAGAATCTTGGTTAGTTCACAATGAATCGACACATTATTGTTAACTAAGAATTATTTATGACATTATATAAACTATTATATACATTTTTCACTTATGGTAAGGACTCTTTGGTGGTTTCCTATTGAGTCTTGTACTCACACATACAAGATAATTTTAGTGCACTTGTAGATTTCATGACCAGAGATCTAGAGAAGGGAAATGTCACTATAGTGGATGGTTGGTTAGTGGAACATGGATATGTAGTGGACCAAAGAATACCCCATATGACCCCACATATCATAATTTATTTACTTTTAATTTTATTATCAACTTCTTATACTATTTAAATGCTTACCACTTTGGTATCTCTTATATGTATGACATTTATTTAGTTTCCTCATTTACTCTAATTTTTTATACATTGGTTATTTATTTCACTTATTCACTCTGAAAAATGGAATATTAACCCCATGGGTGCTAAGGTTTTGTGATCATGACACACTCCAACAAAGTTTAAGACACAAGCTCAACACATCCTCTAGTATGTGTATATTCCACTCTAAGTTTACATCTATCAGATGATGTTATGATGTGATCAATATCAACTAACATGACCTCATTCACACATCCTTGTAAACAAGAGATTGCTAAATAGAAGTAAGGGTATAAGTTTGATAGTTGGGAGACTATACCCTATGTATCATTTCATCAATAAAAATAACAAATAAATAATAATAAATAAATAAATGAACAATTAGAGTAAAATAAAGAAACACACAAATTTTATTCACATAAAAGTAGCTCCCAAAAGTGGTTAGCCTATCCATAGTGTGAAAAAAATATAATGAAGGAAAATAAAAAAAAATTGTAGGGGTGATCTAGTTTCTATAACAATATTCTCTATATCCATAATTACATGTCAGCCATCAACCATATGGCCCTTCCCTTCACTAGAACTCTTGTAAAGAAATATACAATAATACTAAAATTCCTATATAGTTTGTGATTAAAACATTCAATAGGACACCCACAATGTGTCCATACCATAAGTGACCAATATGTATAATATTTTATATCACAAATTAAAAAAATTCTCAATAAACACACAATATATGTTGAGTCATTGTGTGCTGAAAAAGTCCCCAAGAACCCTGACTCCACCAACTTCGGCTCGTTACCAATTACAATATCAAGAAGTCATGAACCTCCATCAAGGAAACAAAAATCACACTAACCCTACAGTGTTCATTATAGGAATTTTTCACATTCCTCCATGTCAAGATAACACCCCACCATTCTAGTGGATGTCATAGAAACACCGCATGTTCCATCAAGTCGACCCCTAGCCCACTTAACCTTTTCATTACCCAAAACCCATGTCCATAGAAATTTGTGAATGGTATCTTCCATCTAACAACTAAGGTTTCCACTATTTAGGAGTAACCATTCTCACCATTAAGGATGTTAGGACTTATTTAGGTTGGGTAACTGGATACGAAGCTGCATAAATCCCAACCTCAAGGATCCACATCTGTACCTCAGTACCTTACATCTATCCACTTTTCATTCCCCTATAAAAGGGTATCCATGCCCTCCATTAAGGGAATTAAGACTACTTATGGCTAGGTAATTGGCTACTGATAATACCCCTATAGGTATATCCATGACAACCTTTAAGAACATTAAAACTACACAACTCTAATCCTCATGGAAACACCTAAATATCTTTGTCCCTGTAGCATAATTCCACATGATATGGAACACACAAACCATACATGTCATATAAAGGAATAATAATTCACAGCAAGATCAATGTTAGGATTCACACATAATCACATGTCATAAATAATAAATCCCATGACCATTGAAACACCCATATGTATCTTGAAACAAGTATGAGTTAATCCAACATAAACATCACATCATGATAACATCATATACACATGGACCATAATAGTAATGGAAATCCTACCTTAAAGTTGTAGACATTAATAGAAGATTCTTTTATGGTTTCATCCTCTGAACTACATTCACATGCCAACCAGAAAATACAATTTCATGCCAAAAACCCCTAAAATATAAACCAGCTATTTTATATCTAGAAGAAATAAAATATTATTTATGATAATAATTTTCTTTCTCCTGGATAATTTTTGATTTTTCATTTTATGTTAGAGCATGTGTTAGAAATATTAACCTCAAGAATAAATATATTTGGTTAATTTTTTATTATTTATCATTTTATAATTTAATTTATGATAATTTCTTATAAATTATACATTGATTATTTATTTTAACTTATCCATTTAAAATGTGATAAATTATATTGAAAATACCAAAATACCTTAGAAAAATATTATTTATCTTTTTTACGTTGAGATGAACCCAATGGATCTAATGGTATGTTGATCTAATTAGTATTTAAGAATTTATTGAAGAGAGAAGTTTGGAAAAAATAATGAAATAAAAAAAAGAGAAGGATAAGGAGAGTGGGAGAGAGGAAAATAGAGAGGCATGTGAGAGTGGGGAGAGAGGTGTGACCCCTTTACGTTCCACCCATTTTATTAACATTTTT
This sequence comes from Viscum album, assembly GCA_963277665.1. Taxonomy (NCBI): domain Eukaryota; kingdom Viridiplantae; phylum Streptophyta; class Magnoliopsida; order Santalales; family Viscaceae; genus Viscum; species Viscum album. The sequence goes on along the minus strand of OY728125.1, from coordinate 1,527,420,905 downwards.
TATTTTATATTTCCTTAATTAATTTTATTCATTCATTTATTACATAATTTATTTTATTCTTCTCTCTTAAATTCATGTTCCACACCCATAACCTCCTATATTTTATTTCAAAATTCCACTTTAAAATATCATTTAATCAAACATTCATAAATATATATACTAAAGGAAAATTATATGTGTACATATATATGTCATATATATATATATATATACCCAAACATAGACACACACATAAAATTATAACCAAAATATAATATGTATATATATATATACATACATGTTATTATATACAACCTCACATGTATATATATAAATATTAATTTATCCCATATATATACACATTTTAATTTTACACACATAAATGTTATTCCAAAATTAATAATAATAATAACAACAACAAAAATATTTATTATTTTTATAAAATATCTTACATCATTTCCACCATTAATAATTTAAAAATTAATTCCATTAAATTCCCATAATAGTTTATCAATTAATATTAACTAAATATTTTAATTTATATAGAGCAAGGTACTAATATCACAATTATTATATAACCCCCCAAAAAATAAATTTTCACCCGTGGAAAAGCATCGCTCATTAATTAATCAAATTTAATTACACATGTAATTTCTGGGTTTTTCTTTAACACAAATAATAATAATAATAATATTATTAATATTACCCCTACGTGTGATGTAACCATACACCCAACATGCACAAAGATTATGCCCTGCCTAGAATAAAAACTATACTTCATACCTAATGGTAATATCAGATTTTTCATATGATATATTTTTTGGGATATATTCCATTATTTTTTGGAAAATATATACTAAAAATATTATATAAATTACCCTCATGTATAATGTTATTAGAATCCCAATGCGTAAACATTGTATGTCATGCCTATGGTAAAACACAAATTATAGACCGAATGGTGGTCTCAAATTTCTCATAAGAGACACAATTTGATATAAATTTTTCATTTATTTTTGATAAAATGATAAGAGTTTAAGATAATATATTTAAAATATTTATTAAAACATTATCGAGTCCCTTCGGGCCTCAGAATTCAACACTAACTCAACTCTGGACTTAAAAAATATTCCATAGAATATTTTAAAGTGTTAGTAGAGAATCTACCAATATATAAAGCCTTTAAATCATTTATTAACTATTTTTATTGAAAATTTAATTTTTTCACATAAAAATACTCATTAATTATTTAAAAATATGTTTTTATTTTTCTTAAATAATATTTTTTATTCAAATAAGTTTCAAGGAAGATCTTATCCTGATAAGTCTTATGTTACCCTAAGTGTTTTAGATATCTATCTTTTTAGATTCAGAGTGTTTATGTCCAAATCATTCTTTTCATATGCCTCTTGAAATTCAGGTTAAATATTATTATTTATAGTTAGAATTGGTTTGTTGATCTTATGTTCTCATTTCATATTTATTATTATTGTGTATTATCATGCCCCCAAAAATTTTATTTATTCTTCAAGTGTGTAATTATAATGAACCTCAATTTTGAAATGATATGGTTTATTAAACCCTCATATATGAATTTTTGTGTATAGTACGACCTATAGAACAAGTTGTGGAATGTTATCCAATTCATTCTAAAGAATATGGACTCGATGGGACAATGATATGAATCGATCTATAGGGGGTTTTCATTAGAAACCACCATATTTCCATGATATGAATTATCCCTATGAGGATAAGGATTATATAGGAAAGGTCAAATGTCTCTTTTAATTCTTATAGGAACTTGATTTCATATTTGTAAGGTGTGTTGTCTTTAGTCAAGATGGCCCGAGTAAAAGAAGTTGGGACACCACTATTTTGACCCAGGAGCATGATGGTATAGAGTGTAAATACATCAAGTCCACTTCTATTGAGAAATTGTATTGAGAATCTATGACCTGGATAGAATCTATATAATTTCTCAAACATGAGGCATATTTTGGAAATCTGGAGGGATAACCAGTCATAATAAAAAAAATCAAACTGTTAGTTCTGGATTCTTGAGGTTATGTTCTTAGGACACATGATCTAGAAACATAGTATCTATATTGATCCTTAAAAGGAAATGTTTTTCATGTCATGGGAATAACCATATAATGTCACTGATATTTGAATAATACAAGGTTTTTTAGGTTTTTATCTATGGTTCGTAATGGATTTAATAAAAATTTTAAACCATTAAATGATCTCATCCACTAGGGGTAAATTTTTAGTGGGTTTTGAAGTATCAGTCATACTTTGATGAGATAATGTGACATATGAACTATTTTTTTACTCAATATGATTATATAGAAGGATATGTGGTTTATTATGATATTTACAGTTCAATATTAGGATATAGACTTATGTAAAGAGATCATGTGGTGGATTATGGCTTAGATAAAATTAGAGCTCCCAAGAGAAATTATCCCACATATAACTTATATCATGAAGATATTTTTGAATCCATTAAAACATGGAATTACTATCTTTTGGGGGAGATATTTACCATTTACTCCAACTAAAAGAGTTTGGGTTAAATTTTTTCTCAAAAACTTTTGAATATATAATAAAGGAGATGGGTGAAATACATGAATTCATTTAAAATTGAAATTTACCATAGTCTAAGGAAGGGTAATATGGTTTCAGACACTCTTAGTAGTATGTTTCCTTCTTAGGATGTTAAGGAAACAAAATATGAATGGAATCTAATTGGAATCCTTACTCAAATATACTTGGGATACAGGGAGGAGGATTGTGGTAATGATATGGATAGTGTTAGATTGACATCTTCTATCTTTAATATGATTCTATGAGTACATTATAAAGATAACAAGTTAATGAATGTATAAAATTATTTATATGGTGGGGATACCATCATTGCGTGGTCTCTCTCCAAGGAAGGTATCCATTGTTTTAGAAACTATAATGTTTTTCTATCGACTATGTGGAAGGTTTTTTTTGGGAGATTGTAAACAATCCATTTGGGCTGTATACCCTTACACAAATAAATTTTTTTATGAAACAAAGTTACAATTATGTTTTCCTAGTATTAATTGACACATATCTATCTTAGTATGTCGATGTTACACATGACAATATATAATGGTTGAGCACCACAATAATTTTGGTTTGTTTCATCCCCTCCCCTTTACAACATTGAAATGAAATGAGATTTTATTGGATTTTATTATTATCTAACATAATTATCATGAGGTAAGAAAAAATTTTGGTTAGTGATCAATTTGTTTACCAACTTATCACATTTCTTATTAATTCATGATACCATAAAAGTATAAGGCTTGGGGATGATGTATAGGTAGGGAATAATAAGGTTTTATAGAATTCTTATATTCGTTATATCAAAAAGTGACCCTCACTTACCTCGTGGTTTTAAAAGGGCCTCTAGGTAGAAATTAGAACTCAAGTCAAGTTGAGAATGTCAAATCACCCCTAGACAGACGAGAAGACATAAATGGATAATAAAATTATATAATATATTATATTTTCTTAGTTTTAGACTTTTGATTTTCTTAGGCTATCCATGTAAGACTAGAATAGTTCACATATAATAAAAGATTCGAATCATCCAGTAATATAGAACCTTTTGAGGATTTTTATGGTCAACCATCTAACTCACCTCTTTGTCTATCTATGGTTAGAGAAACATCCATGATAAAACAATTATTTTTTTATTAAACAAAAATAATGGTATAAATTATTCATCAACATTTTGTGATGGATAAAATATTTTATAAATATTATGTGGACCATCAGAATTTTCCTTTGGTGTTCTTGGTTAATGAATAGGTGTTCTTGAATTTCTATCTCTGGTTGGGTCACTAATGGCTTGGTTGATAAGAAAATAATTTCCCTAGATATGTGGGACCATTTGTGATTATTTAATGACATTCAAAGTTGGGTTATCTATTAGATTAAACACAAAAGTTTTATTTGATCCATGAACTTTTCCCTGTGGCTTAACTCAAAAAAGTATCTACTTGATCAGTCTCACATATTGAATTGGAAGTACATTGACATAAAATCTAATTTGTTTGTGACTGAGAAACCATCATGAGTTATTGATTATCAAGTGAAGGTTCTATAATGGAAGTATATACTGTTGGTTCATGTTTCATAGAATCATGGACCAAATTCTCATGGGGCTTTCTAGTGGGATTATTGTAACCATCCTTGGTCTAAATAGCTATATGGTGGAAGAAATAAATTTGGTGGGAAAATTGTATCATTTGGTATTGTTGTTAGGTACCACATCTTTCTAGTATTTTTCTTATTTACATTGTATATCATAACTATTTTTGGGTGTTTTTGTTTTGTATATGGGTCCATGGATGTATATAGAGGAGTTGGTGGGAGGTGGACTTGAACTCAGAGCCACTAAGGTAACAGGTTGTCCACCGGTTATCCAGTGAAGGCCGCCATCTAGATGAGAGTATTTTCAATGGATAAAACATTTCAATTATAGTCACTAGTAGGACAATGTGATATAAAATGTCTATTTCACTTTTACAATAGACAATTTCCTACTTGTGCAGTCCCATCAGCTCATCAGTGTCATTGATCAAGGCCAGATAATTAAGGGTGTTATCGACTTTTATGCCACCGAAACATTTTTATATATTCTTAGACCACATTAAACAAAATTAAATCATCCTTTTCAAACCCAAATACTCTCATTAGACATATTTTTCTCTCCTAATGTTAATACTTGTTTGATTAAAGTACCAATCAATATAGTGTACCTCTTTTTTTACTTTTACGACTATTTTGTTCTTACCTCTCATTTTCTCTCAAATTTCACTTGTATCACTCCGTAGTTTGTCTATGTCATTTATGGGATATTAAAGTATTTATCTTTATAATTATATTAGTTTTAGAACCATCCCAAAATTTAATATTGTTTTTTATATATCAAGTACCCTTGGTGTGTAGGTTAGGAAATTTGGTGGTAAGTACTTCATATTGCTTCCTTATTTCTACAAAATTTAAATTTTGAAAATTATCATTGTGAATTATTAGTTGGGGATAATTTCTCAATTCAAATCAACATTAGTTTATATTGTTTATGGTATTATATGACTATTGGTAATCTATGTTTTTTAATTTAGGAGGTTTCATGAATTGTATTTTTTTACATTCCCTTAATTCTTTCTCTTTGAAATTGGTTTTTAAATGGCCGTAGAACACAATTTATAGTTTTATCTTGAAAATTTAATTAAAATTGGTATTAAATGTATGACTTGTGAATTAGTGTGTTTTTTGATGTTTTATATAAATTGGTTTCTACCTTGTACTATTTCTACATAAGAGTTCTAAATCATGATTTTTATGGTTTAAAATACGAAAAGTCCTTTGATAGATTTTGATTTCTTTAAACCGATTGTGAAACAAATTAAGTAGGTATCCTTGATTAGGGATATCCTCTAACCCCTAAACCAATTATTTTAGGGTAATCTGTGCACTAGGTTTCCTATGGTTTTTCATGGTTCCACTCCCATGGGAAAAATAATAGACCCTACACTAGTTCTTCTAGGGTATTGTGCACATAAGGTGGCCCACCATTCTCAGGGATTTCTCAAGGACCCTCACTAACATGGAATAATGTTATCCCAAGTGAATGTTTTACCAATTTTTATATTCATAATTTGTATTTGAAATTTTTATTTAAATTCTTTGAAAACTATTTTAGTGGTACGTTTTTTAAAATGTGAAAGGTGGTGAATTTCCTTGATTGATGTCAAATTATAAAATATTTTATCTCATGCATTGTATTTATATTTTTGATCATAAATTTTTTATTTTATAATTTATTCTTATCAAATACTTCATTATATCCCACTAAACTTTTGTTTATCATACCCTATATACACCTTTGGGTGTATGTAGACCATATTTTTTATGATGTTGGTAAAGGTTTTCTTGATGGAATGGTGTATGGGTATATAGGTGACTATATGCCACATAGAATTGGTATTTTTTGTTACTTTAGTACTCTGGTTTTGTTTTGTGGTTTTGGCACCTTAATTTCTTTATTTTTATATATCCTTAGATGTGAACATGTATTATAATAAATTTTTTTCCTTTAATTAATTCAACCTTTTTTTTTGTTTTGAAAAAATCATTGCTAAATTTAGTTCTTGGATTCCCAGGTGCTTATCGACTGCTTGTGGTGATAAAAAATTCCCATTGGACCATGTTAGGGCAGACGCTAGATTATATTAGTTGGGTAGTGAAGGTTGGTACATAGAAGATTTAATTTCATTACATTTGAACATTTATTCTATAGAATTGGGAAATAACATATAGACTTTTCAATTTTTTCTTCCCATTGGTCACCAGGTATTTCTATGTATCAATGGACCCTTTCTTCCCTTTATTTATTTATTGGGACTTATTATTTTCCCAAGATTCCTATTTCGAAAAAGATGAATCCAAAGAGGGGGAATACTTAAATTACAAGGTAGACTTCAAGGGACCCACAACATCATGGTTTTCAGATTAAGTAATCCACTAATTCCATCAGTGTGATCCCTCATCCTCCATGATCATACCTAGAGTTTGTATGTTCATCCACTTAGGATTTATTTTTTGTCATATTTTTGAATCATCATTGTCCAAATCATGTAAATAGAGATCTGTAAAGATATTTTGAATAAATATTATCATAATAAACATACCCTAATAAATACACAAATATTGAGAAAGAAACTACAATAGACTGGAACCATCAAATAATTCCCACACCTCGACCACTACAATTAGGGAAATTGGGTATACTATTGGTGACATAGAAACCTCATTCAGAGATTGATTCTGTAGAGTAATTGTGATATCCATGAGTGGTGTATCCTTCCTAGTGAAATTATTTTCATACTCTAGATGAGAAGAACTAAAGTTTTAGTAGAATTAACCAAACAATCAGATTGAACCAGATCAATATAAAACTCTATATAGGTAAATTTTAATATGAAATAAAGGAATGACTTAGAGGTGTACTTACAAGTGACAAAAGGGGAAACCTAAGAGGTTATGTGAAGGATAAAACCATGATTAGTGGGGGAACCATAGATAAAATTAATCAATTAGTAAATGTATAATAGAAATAAAAAGTTGGAAGAAGAAAATAAAAATTATTAAAATTTGAAGTAAAATTAAAATAAATACAAAAAATTAAATATGAATGACCACCACTATTGTCATAATTTTTTTATTTCATGATAGATTAAATTAGGGAATGTTTAATGAAAAATGAATAATGTTTTTGAAATTTTTAAAAAAATGACTGTCAATATTAATGAAACATCTCATGGATGATTTAACTAATACATTAAATTGTGTGGCTTTGATAAATTAGTTAATTACAGAAATATCTTCCTTGAATTTATAGTTTTGGATGAGGGATAAACCTTTTAGGGGTTAGTTATGAATTTTGGAGTTCTTTTATATAATTTGTGGTGGTTTTTTATTGTTTGATTATTCAGAGGAGGTTTATGAGTTATGTCAATATTTTTTAGTGGTTTCACATACAATTAAGATCTACTAGTGGTAGCAGGTACATTGTATTGGGTACCTGGTACTCGGTTGAGTGAGGCAATGTGGTTATTTTCTTTTGGGGACCCATAGGTACCTGGTGGCTCCACATCTCAAACTTTATATGTAACTCACCATGATTTTGGAATATATTTTTATATTTTAATAAAACCATCAATAGTTTATTCTATAAGAAACACTGAAGTAAATCTTGATGCGAGTTATTTATTATTAAAAAAATAAGAATAATAAAACTCTAGTAAATAAAAAAAGTATTTCTATCAATTATAAAATTCATACAAAATATGATTTGCGGAACTTAATTTTTCAAATAAGTATTTTTTAATAAACATTGTTTTTATTTATATATAGAGTGTTTTAATTTAAAAGTTAAATTTATAAATATTAGAATTTGAATGTTAAAAAGTGATATTTGTGTTTCAATTTCACATATCTAAATTATCTTACAGTGAATTTATGATATTTTTTTTTGAAATAATGTTTTTTAGTGAATATTGAAAAAGATATTGAATTTGGTAATACCGTCACATTTATAAAATTATTCTAATAAAAATGGATTAAATGTTTTAAAAAAATTATATAAAAATAAGCTTTCATAAAGTAAAATAAATCATTTAAATATACCAATTTTTTTTATGAATCCCATGTTCAATGTTTTTTAAACATAATTAATATTTTACTTTAAATAATATTTTTAATTTCTTATATTAAAAATAAATATTAATTAATTCTATAAATTAAATTTAGAATAAATTGTTCATATTTTCAATTTAAAAATTCATTTCATTTAACAAGTTTAATCTAATTTTTGAGAATAAACGTATGATTACTATGATTGATGTTAATGACAATGATAATGGAAAATTGTAATTTTTAATGAATTATTTTAATAATACTGTGTAATATTTACCTAATAAAAATAAATTTAAATATTTTGAAATGTTAAATTAATAAAAAATTTAAACATATATGAAAATATAATATAACTCATTAACTTGGTAATCATAACTAAATATGATTAAGAACACATTATAGTAATTTTTTTCTCCAAACATTTTTTCTCTATGTTAATTGATTAAATATTAAATAAGATTTTATCTGATTTAGAAAATGATTTTAATTAAATAATGGTAAAATTTAGGCTCATAAAACCCAATTATTATTTAATGGGTCATTTTATGGTTTTAGTAAAACATATATTACTAACTTGTAAACTAGTTACCTAAGTAAAAAAAATGGAATAGGGAAATATAAAAACCTAATGATAAATGAATTTAATTTTTGTTATTAAAAAAATGGTAGTTAGAGGATTATATGATCATAACCCATCCCACAATACATTATTTCACATTTTTGGAGCCTTTAAAATTTGAATATGTTCATTCTATTATTGAAAACAATTTGTTTTCACAAAAAGTGACCATTACCTCACTTATTAAAAGGGGACACTTAAATAACTTCATTAAACATCTATTCCATAGAATGTAATCCTTAAACTCTATAAATTGCCTTATAATAGAATCCCCTATATGTTCTTATGCATATTGTCTCAATTAATTATCTTAACCCCATTATTTATAAGGATACATTCAATATAATGTTCAATGTCTCAAAGTGAGTATTACATAATCAGAATCCTTTTATTAATAATTGAAAACATCAAAACCTAGCCATACCACAATATTAAAATGAACTCAGTATCATTATTATTCTCATTTGTTCTTAAATTAATCTAACAACCCAAATTTATTCCTTTACATCCATATAATATAAAATAATGTTGATCGTGTGTTTGATGGACTACCGCCTCCATGAATGAACTTTTTTTATTTTCTATATGGATTTTCCTTATTTAGAAAAACCTCATTAAATATGATTAAAACCCTTAAAACATAAAAAAATAATATCACTATTATTCTGTTATAATCATATTTTTTTTAAAAACAAACAATTTCATTATCATACTCACCAATAGAATTATAGAATGTTCACAATTGAGTTAGCGTAACCACTTACTTGAAAATGATATAATAATATCTAATTTATGAAAATTAGAGCATAAATTATAATATTATTATAATTTTATATGAATTTCATGATTTTATTATGGTTCTGTAATGTTTCCTTTGGGTATTTAACTTATTATTAAAAAATCATCTTCCATCACTAAATTACAGAAAAACATCCACACTGAATCCCTTTTTCACAAAAAATAATAGAAAAATAGATGGAAAGAGAATATATATTTATAAATAAATATATGTTATCAATTTATATATGTCAAATTATATAATAATGATTAAATTTTTATAGAATAATGATGAATACAAATTCTATTAAAAAATTTGTTCAAATGATCAAAATTACTCATACTCAATATTGAAAATAAATTTTAAATTACTCATATACATATAGGGAACAATTATTAATGAAGTTTATAAAATATAATTTATATTATTATAGTTCATAAATACAATAATATTATATCAATGTTTTTTTATAAATGAAATTAAAGTGATTTTAACTAAGTGGGGGATATAAGTTAAGGGCTTGTTTGTCTCACTTCCAAACATTTGACACATACTAGATATTGTGCACCATCAGTTTTATCATATTTTATATTCACAAATTTAATTCCTAAAAGTCTAATTAATATCTTTTCATTCATGATATTTTAATTTAAATTTATTGAAATCCTCTGATTCTCATGTTATCAGTTCTGTAAGTGTTTTTGAAAACTTAATTATCATTCATTAAATAATGATGGTTTTTCGTAAAAATATTTCTTATATGTCATGCACATTATGAAAATTTATTTTTTGTGTAATATTCTATTTGTTTTCTGGTGATTTATATTTCCACCCTATCATCGCATTTTTAAATATCTTTTTCTTCATGATTTATGGTATCCATATGATATTTTGTTCACTAAAATTTCTTTTTGTTAAGGCATAATCTTATTCATTATGATTTATTCTTCTATGATTGATATATTTTTATATTAAATATTTCATAATATATTTCCATTTACTTATCTTCAAAAATGATTTATTTATCTCAATGATTTTTTCTTTATGAATGTATTTCTCATAAAAGATCAAAATTTTTAAGAAAAAAAAAACATCTCCTTTAAAGATGGGTTTCCCAATTTTTATGTTCTTTATTCCTAAAAATATTTAATTTATTATTTTATAACCCATATTTATGTTTAAAAATTATTCCTCCGTATTTCCCTTATCCAATTTTAAAGTGGATGTTTTAATATCTCATTATAAAATGTGATTTTTCTATAATGTTATTTCTAAATATTAAATTTTTTTCTTTGATAATAAGTTCCTTTTAATAACCTTTTTTTCCTTTCAAATATCCATTATTTGATATTATTTTTTAAATTAAATGTTTTTAAAGTGATTTTTATTCACCTTTTTGAAACCTTTACATCTTTTTCATATCTCTATTATTGAATGATATTTTTAAGGTAATTATTTTAAAAAAATCACTTCACATGGTCAAAAATGACCTTTTAAAGTTACTATAACATTATCTTTTATAAAAAATAAAAAAAAATTCTCTAAAAAACTATTTTATGATTTATCTAACACTCCCTAATTATTTATAAAGTATTTATTTCATTGTAAATTATTATTTATGAATCACACTCCAAATATTTTTACCAAATTCAATTTTTAGGGTGATATAATTTTAGGTATCAACCATTTATTTTATTGAGGTAAATTTGAGTTATAGAATTATAAAATTTTATAAAAACCTTTTGACTTACATGGGTTCATCAAATTATGATATTAGATTCATTTTGGGTATGGAAAACATGTTTATGGATTTTAATTATGAGATGATTTGGGTCTGATAAATTCATGAGATGGTTTGGGTATGATAACTACATAAAATAGTTTGGGTCTAAAAAAATGGAAATCATTTATATTTGATAATATCTGAAGAAGGTTTGGGTCTGATAAATCCTTGAGATGGATTAGGTTTTGTAAAGACCTGAGATTGTTTGGGTCTGATAAAACATTGATATGTTTTGGTTCTAATAAATCACTGAGAAAGTAAGTGTTCAAAAAATCATTATGATTGTTTGAGTATAATAAATCCTTGAATTGAAACCAAATTGTTAGAGGCATAAGATGGTTTGAGTCCATTAAATACCTTCTATAACACCCTGAGTTTTTATAATATATATTTTATTTTAAAACTTAATGCATTAGATATATTTTTTCAAATGAAACTCCAAACCAAAATATCCTACATAATATTATATATCCATTAAAATATAGTCATATAATTGGTGGTTAAATACAGAAAAAAATATAAAAAAAATATTTAAATAAAACCAATATTAATTTTTTAATAAAAATTCATTGATAAAAATAAATAGATAAATAGAAAAATAAAATTATTTTATACATAAACAAGAATTGTCTTAAATAACTGTTTTCATGAACTTTGGAGTTTATTATAGTACCATTAAAAAATGTTTAAATGGAAATTATGGATAATATTGTATCACCCTTAGATTTTATTAAAAGACTTAGAATGGTTCCATAGTATAAATGAGGAATATGATATTTCTTTTTTCAAGTGGAACTAAATTATACAGTAAATTTCATGTTGTACACCATGAAGGCTTTGAATATGGTGTGGATTGAGCATTGTACTGTAAGAGATGAATTTTAATGTTTTTATTATTTTGGGATAGGTATAGTGCGGAGAATTGTTTGCATAGTGTAGGATAAAAGGTTTATTTTGGCCCTTTCTTCCAATCTTGGGGTTACTATGTCATGTATTGGTGGTTATGACATAATGTTCTTGCGAGGGCGTGGAAGCTGTGGCATAGTGATGGATATTTTTTATTAGTCCTCTCACCTAGTTTATAGGATATCGGTATTGGCCATAAAATAGATTCCATAAATTCTTTTGACCAAGAACTGTAGTGGTATGGCTAACTCCCTTCTTCTGTAGTCCTTTCCATTTTGGGATGCATTATGGTCTAGCCCAATGTCATTCATCGTGATGTATGTTTTTTTTGAAATTTCCTAAAAATTATTGGGTCTCCATGAACCCATAATTCTATCATCCATTCCCCTTTAACAATTTGTGACCCTACATCTTCTTCAAGAACGCTTATATACCATAAAATCAAAGTCTTATACCCTCTATTGGAGAATTAACCATGGGAAAGTCTAGGTAAGTTTCCTCCAGTTCAAATTGAATTACCTCAATTATGTTAGGGTGAATAAAATATATAATCCAATATATCTATTTTATTTTGTGATATTGATATATAATAACTTTTTAAAGTAATTTATATTGGTTATAAGGATCCTTGGAACGCGAACTTGATCTGGTTGGTTCGCAAGAGTTATTTGGGTATCAGTTCTTCGAAAATCATGATATTAACTTCATAATGCTTGAGTTAGGATTTTTATACCATAAATATCCCATTAATTATATTATTTGAATTATATGATGTATATTATTGACTATATTGTGATCTATGACTGAGTTTGATCGCATGTATGCATGTGTGTGTACCTCGTGAGAACCATGTATGGAGTTGATCACATATGTGTGAAAGTGTTCCTGTGAAACCCATGTTTGATGTTGAAAACATGTGTTTGTATATTTATACTGATAATCATGACTGACTTGATATTTTTTTTTCTAAAATTTATTATGACCTATAGTGTATGGGCCTTTGAAAATTAGTGGACTTCCATCTAGTAAAAAATTATAGGTGGACCATAATTATTTTTTTTACCATAGAGGGGGAGAATTTGTGACATGTGATGAAGATGAATATGGAATAAGATACAATTAAGGGTTAAGATAGATTTATGTATTTTCCTGAGATAGTTTTAGTATATGAAAACTGTGTGGCCTTTCCTCAGAAATTACCCTGATATAATGATTTTGTGGCCTGAATTAATGTCATGGTAGGGTTCAACTACCACGTGTCCTTACTTGTGATAGAGACATAGTATGATAGTCTTTTGGACTTACTAAAGACATATGATCCATGATTATGATTAGAGTTATGTGAGGTGGACTTGTGGTTGACACTAGTTCATTATTTCATTATGATTATACTTCTAGTATGGAGCCGAAGAACATATGGCTAGGCTTCATGGTAACATGGTTAATGAAAAACCACTCAACACATGTTTTAATTTTTTTAATGGTTCACTTATTTATTATCATGAAATACATCATTTATGCATTTGAAATTATGTTAAGGATGAATTGGTTATGTCCTTGTGGGTATATACTCACACCATATATTAGAATATCGATGTTCACGCATACTTCAAGATCAGGGATCAAGGGAAGGAAAAGATCCTAATGACTCTGAGATAAGGATACAAAGAACATGGTTTAGAAGTGGTGTTAGTATGGACTCTAGAGTTATGTAATAATTTCTTTATTTACTTTTCCATTTTTAATTATGCACTATTTTGACCTTCAACTTTAGGGGTCCTTATTTTAGCATCAGTATGATTTTATATACTCACTGTTTCATATGATATATAATTGTTATTATAATTTCTAATGTGTTACTTTGAAAAATTTATTTATTCTTATTTGTGGGTATATTGTTAAACCTTGGATATTGAGGGTATAGTCTCCTAACTGACGACATTTTGGTCCTCATTACTAGTCAACAACCTCTGGAATATAGGGAGGCATGCATGGGGTCCTGTGGAACATCAGCCTAGAATTAGTAGCTTAGGTTGGGGACTTATAAATATAAATAATAAAATAATTTATTATCCATAAACTAGTTATTACATAGTGAGTAATAATTTTTTTATTCTCAGAAGAAGCATGCTTCTTAAAATTACTTTTATGCATTATGAACATTTATATTAAAATTAGTTTATCACATTTATAAATTTAATTATATAGAATGATTTGTATATTTCTAATAATTGGTTTAAAATTAGGAAGTTTAATCAATTTCGTTTTTATCCATAACATTATTTTTTTCATGATAAATATTAGTTACCATGGTAAAACAATTATTTTTCAAAGAATTACACTTTCCTAAATATTGATATTTTAAATAAAATTGATGTATTTATAAAAGAAATTAACAAAATATATATTTAAAAATATATAAAAATAAATTAACATACTTTTAAATGAAAATCAATGTTAAAAAATAATATGAACACTTAATTATTAAAACAAATTTTTTTTACAAAAAAGTATTTTTCAATACATTAAATGTTTTAATTTAAAAGAAAATTTTATCAAATATTGAAATTGATTTTGATTATTTTGAGTACAAATTAATATTAATCATGTATATTTTTAAAAATAAGCGTTGCCATATATTTTTGGGGAAAAAATAAGTAACATAGTTAAATTTTAATAAAGACCAATAAGTGTTAAAATTGGTAATCAAATTTGGATCAAATATAGTTATGTCAATTTTACACTAAGATATTATAGAATACCATTATGAGATTTTAAATTAATATATACTGAATTTAAATATTTATCCTCTTAACTCACCTAACTATCATGAAACTCCATCCTTAAACCTTATCAAAATTTATTTTACAACTACTTATCCCACTTGTTCATATATAAATGGAGACTACTTCCACACATTTTAGGACACACCTCTAGTTCCAAATTTCCATTAAAATCTACCCTATTTACATATTCTAGATCAAATATTAAATTTTGGAGGCCTCTAGCCTTAGTAAAGTTACTCAAGTGATTCATTTCGATTGAATGCGTCAAGGGAAGATCAAAATCCTCAATGTATTTATTACTTACACTTTTACACTCTTTCTTTATCCATCACATCCAACAGCTTAAAAACCATTCTAACAATATTTATATAAATAAATAATTATAAATAAATAATTAATTTTATTATATTCATGGTATAACCATTTTCTATTCCACTATAATTTAATCGAATATATGAAATTTTTTCCCATGTGTGTGGTGGTTTACCACTTTTATGAACGACACATTTTTTTCATCACCACTATTCATGGATGGTTTAATAAGTGGGTTCTATGAATATATATGTTATTTATTTCATTTTTTAAATTTTTTAAATGTAAATTATTTATTCTATAATTATTATAAGCATTAAGTGGTTACTATAAAACTAAAAACCTAAAATAATGACACAATGAGTGAAATAGATATATTTTTTAGTGATAAAAAATATTTTTTAGTTAACTTACTCTAAAATGTCATTAAATTTATTATTTATTCACATAATAAAAACTAAATTATATCCTAATACCTTTATATAATGATATTATAACAAAATAATCACTTCCATATCCTTACCCACACACACATTGTACCGTGTTCTTGTTGGGTTGGTTTATTCACCTATATAAAAAATGTTATATATTTCTATCAAAATAACATTGTAAACATATAATTTTATATTAATAAATATAGAATGATTTCTCGGAATGGTAATATAAATATTCAACTCATTAATTTGGTAAAACCTTTTTTTTCATTTTCAATTGAAAAAACAAGCTAGTCACCTACATCATCATCAAAAATAATATTTAAAATACTAAATTAATGAAAAAATAAAATTATAAATAATTCAAAATCATAAATTTATATACCTTTCATTATTAAATAAGATTTAAATTTTGGGGAATAAATAAAAAATTCCCAATTATTACAAAACTAGTTCAAAAAGATCACTATACTCACTCCAAATATTTAAAATATTTAATAACTAACTAATATACATATTGAGAGTAATTATAAACATAGTCTATAAAAGGATATAGGAATTAAAAAGTTTATGAAATTTTTTATTAATTTTTTATTTTTTTACACAGGGGATTCATGCGCTTTAGTGGAAGTCTAGAATTATGGTAAAGGGTTATTTTCTCAAATTTAATTTATTAGGTCATATTTTTTATTACATTATATTATATCATTGATATGGTGTGACTAATTATTATTAAAGGTATTTTTATATATTCATAAAATTTATGGTGATTTATGAGCCATTCCATGTTCTTTCTCAAAATGGATCTTGATTCAAATGATTCTAATGTTTAAAGTGTTTTTGTTAACTCAACCCCCTTTATTGAGACTTAATTCATATTCTTGAACTTTTTATTTTTTGCATGGTTAATTAAAAAAAGATGATATTTATGGTATGTTATATTTATCTCTAGTGAGAATTAAATTTAATTCTATGATTTTTACTTGATAAATAAATTACTTAAAAATGATATCATTGTAATGAATAATTCCCAATATTTTTAATTTTAGTTTCTTATACTTGTCCATATTTTCCTTTCCCTCTAAGGTTCTCCTTTATAATTAGAATCCCAATTCTTTGTAATATAATTTGAGGTCCGTATTTACATTATCCACTTTTATAAAGGATGTTTTGTTACTCAATATTTGTTGTGGAATTTTAATAAAGATGTTTTATAATATTAAAATGATTTTATATCATTTCATATTCTAATGTTCTTACTTATACCACTACATTTAATTTAATTAACCTTATGGAATTAAAAAGATATATTATTGGGTTTTGTTTTCAAAAGTACATTTTTTCACATCACCTCACGGAAAAAAACTATTTAAATTTACCCATAATTTCATATTTTTATGATAATGTTAAAAATAATTTATTAAATCAATTTTTATGTTTTTCTTCTATGTGAGAACTTATTTTCTCTGTCATTGAATATTTCTATGAAACATAATCTCTACTTATTCATGGTTTTTCAAAGATATTATTATCATAATAGTTTCATTAAATAATTTAATAAGTTTTTCAAATGGTAAAGGATAATTCCCATTCCAAAAAAATCATAATGATTCAAAATAGGTATTTACCATCTATAAAAACACCCTATATTAATTTCTATGATATTATTTTTTGATAAATTGGAAACATTATATAGAAATTTTTTATGATACCATTGTGAATAATCTTTTCAATATGTATAGTTCTCCCAAATAATGCTTCAATTCAATGGTTACAATAATTAATCTCTAAAGATGATATTTTTATGATACCATGGAATATTCCTTGGTAAATATTATGATAACTTGGTGAAAATAGTGGTAAAATGAAGTGTGTTACCTGATGGGGATCCGATTCATTTAGTAATGAATTAGTATCTATAGATGAAATATCCATGAACCTTCATAGAATGACTTGGTAATATTTGGAAATACCTTGGTGAAGAACCATGTAAATGTTATTTTACAACACATTATTGATGAATTTTGTTTATATTCTTATGAATAAATTATATTTTTACTATATCCACATTTTCCTATTATTTATCACGTATATATGATCATGTTATGTATATTTTTATTATGTTCATATTCTTCATTAGAACTAAAATTTTAGGAATAATGCTCAATTATAAACTTATTTCATTATATATCACTTACCGAGCATCTAAACTCACCCCTTATGTTTTTATTTCCTAATTTCTTTATGGAATGTTATACATAATAATGTTATAGTAAAATATATTTTTTGAACATTTTTAGGAGATGTTAAAATATTGTTATTGATTATGAAATATCTTATTTAGTGTGGAAAATGACTGTTAGTTAAAAAATCAATTGGTTCGATTAGTTAATGTTTTGTTCTAAATCTCTAAAATTATTAACCAAAAATTCATTGGGAATTTCTATAAGGAAATATTTTTATAATTTATGTATTTGATATTTTCATGTCCTTAGGGTATCATAATGAATATTAGATAAGGGTTTAGACAACCTTAGAGGATTGGATGTTAGTGGAGGGTATTTGAAGTGTAGATAAGTTAAGGTTGATCATAATTTCAATGGTATAGATAATCCTTTAGGATATTTGAGGTAATATTGAATATATTTTTTATTAGGATTAGATAACATTAGTGTAATCTCTAGAGATAATGTCAAGGGATATGTCATAGTATAAGATAACATACCAGAATTTTTGTAATGTAGAGATTGAATAGATCTTATAGAAATTACATCAATATCTAGATTCTAAAAAGTGGATGAGGCTATGACCTAATTACACCTAGGGATAATCACCCTGAAATAGTCTTGTTGAGTATTAGCTCTATTATCACTTTGGTGCATGATGAATGGGAATAGGAATGTACACATGTTCATAAACTCCTAGGGGATATTCTTTGGTTAATCATAATCTCATTATAGTCCCTTATGAAGGATTCATTATATTATGTAATTTTGTTAAGGAATGTGGTGACCCATGTATAACATACTTAAATATTATATTATTTTAGGTGAATATAAAAAATATAAAACAATTATGCAAGACATAGAATCATGATGGTTTAGTTTATTTGGAGACTAGATATAAATAAATTTGATTTAATAAGGGATATCCAGTATAACAACCCACCCCAAATAATTTTCTTCAGAGTATGTATAGATTATAAATTCCTTATATGAAATTACAAAGACACCAAATACATGGAATAAATGGAAAGGGATTATGAAACATTTGGGGGATGATTTGACTTGAAGTTAAAACAACACAGAAACACACGACAAAAAAACCGAGGAAAGATATATAATTCATGAATGTAAACAACATAATCCCATGAATAAAAGCAAAGAAACAAAAATATTAGAGTTAAAAAAAGAACATGGTATAATAATTGAAAAATAAAAAAAGAGAACATGACTTAAGACACCAAAGTTATATCATCTCAAGATTCACCTGTACTATCTCCAAGATCCAAAACCACCTTCATTGCCCAATTATCAAGGTCTATCACTATATAAATAAAAAAACTTATCTTTTCCATGTATCATAATGATGATATCTACAAACTAAATAATGTTCCCAATCATCCGAGGGGTATAAACTTGCTAGGATTTTCCTAAAAACATCCCAACACTCGCCACTATGACAAAACATGTTAGCATAATTTATATAAAATGTTAATTAAAAAGTGAAATAGTTTATATAAATCTGTAAGAGAAACCCATGGAATAAATCCATAAACAAGATTAATCCATCTATTTACATTTGGTAAAATCATTCCCATGTTTACACACAAACCCATCCACATACACACAACCATATACTCAAGCTTGGTGCTATCATTAATGGATGTACTCTATGACCATAAGTCTTCCAACCTTGATGGAAGAAATTTCAACCTTATCTATCACCATGAAATCATGACGACCCAAATATACCAAATTTCATGCTAATAAATTTTCCATAATACAATACTCGTTTAAAAAAAATCACCAAATATGTTTCTTTCATTAAAACCATTTAATAATTTTCAAATACTTATTTTAAAATAATAAGAAAACTTGGTTTTCAAAGGCTATAAAATTTAACACAATTTCCAAACCACAACCCAAGATGGTATCCTTCATGAAATCACCCAAAGAGACCATAGAAAAATCAAGTATACCATTTAGGAAAACTTGTCATTCATGTTCTAGAACTGTATGATGAGAAATAATCCACCTACCCCTTAGTGATTGATAATAATAGAGTAAAAAACATATATCTTATAGATCTATGGTCAAAAAACCTTCTATTAAATAGATCCAATACTATCTCATCACAATTTGAATCCTAGTGTATCAATCTATCCATTATATAATAGATCTATTATTTTAAGAGAGAGAGATAGTGAGAAGAGAAATTAAGTTCTAGGAAGAACAAGGGTGAACCAGAACTTACCAATAATATAGATCTTTAATCCAATTTTACTCCTTAGTAATTTACTTTTAGATCAATGTGAATTATCTCTCAAGCATTGGGAGGAAGTGGGGTTTGAGAACCTGTAAGATTAATAAACTAATCAGGGTTTTAGGGATTTAATCCCAATTAAAATAAAAAGTGCACTAGGTTGAGAACCACCACACGACGGTGTTACCCAGGGACCATGATGTATATGTACTGGGATAACATAAGCTCCGGTGTAGGGAAGGTACCTCACCACAACCGGCTTGAACAACTGAATGTTTAGAAAAAAACCAGGATGTGTTATAGATCCTATAAATCATGAACAAACTATAGTGAAGTCCACTTCACCATGGTACAACCTGAAAAATATTATGATGCAACCTATACCTTACATAACAATGGTGCCAAAATTTAAAGATCCACTGAATACCCAGTCAGGGAACTATGGAACAACCAATACCTCCACACCAAAATACCTGACCTCTCTATGTTGTATCCCCAGTCCTTAGTGTAGCCCTTCCCAAATTGAAAATGCCACCAAAAACCCTTCTCTTTGGACACTATGCTATAGAAGAATCTCCATGATGTAAAATCCAAAGGCCTATTCCGTGACCCCATGCTCTACAACATAACCTTCCCAAAGCCTACCAGAACCCATCTGATACAACTTCATATACACCATAAAAAAATAAAACTAAACCCAAGAATTATATAATCTTATAAAAAATTAAATAAGGGAAACATATCTAAAACTGAGGGTGTTACAATCTCCCCACAAATAGTCTTTATATCCTCAAAAATTAAAAAACAGATGTCATTTTGGAAGAGCTCTAACCATTGATCCAAAATTTCCTATTAATGCTCCCACTTCTCCCATAAAATCATAACATGTTTCCATAATAATCATACTGAAACGATGCTTTAAACCTAAAAGATCATCTCTTCCCTATCTATAATCCATAATAGCACATGAATTATGGTATCATCTTGTTCAATATTAACATGGTACTATTATATCACATAGTTTAGACTAGGTTAGTGATTATTTAGTTGAGATACATGTTACACATTATACATGGAAGTGAACATTTGAGACAAATACAACTAATATTCCACATAACTCACTTTTTTAGGTATCTAAAAAGTGAAAATTTATTGAGGAGATATATTTCTTTTCATAGAAAAATGATGATGTCCTATCCTTAGAGAGATTATCAAGAAACCATGAATAGACACCCCAAACAATAAAAGTCATTGATGATGACCCACATATGATTTTTGATGAATCTATGATGTCCCTATTATCATCATAAACATTTTAATTTTCTACATTATTTATAGAAAACTACTAGGTCTGATAAGTGATGTATAACCTATTTCCAATAATGGTATTTTCTCTTCCCACGAGTGTTGAAAACCCATCACATAATCCATAAGCATGTATTATAACATTTGTATTTTATATTTGGATTTACATTAATTTGAGGATAATAATTTGGGATCATGATAAATTGGGTGAAAAAGGATTATTTTAAGGGATTCCTAAGCCGAGATATAAAAATGGGGTCCAAGTTAGATACAATTGAAACTGGGATGCCATGAATATTTAAAAAATTATGAATTTAAAGTTCGGAAAATTCTTCAACCATATTGGGGTCAAGAATATGGATGACATGAGCCGACTTCTTGAGCCAATCTACAATCACCCATATGAAATATTTTTCTCTATCCATTATCGGTAGACCTATGAACAAATCCATAGATATATATTTTCATTTACACATGGTCATTAATATAGAGTACAACATGCCATATGGTTATTGGTGTTCTCCCTTGACTTGTTAATAGGTGAGGCCTATGGAAACAAAATCTTCCATATTCCACTTCATAGAAGCCCATAAAAATTGTGCTATCATCTCATTAAACATAATTTGGATTCTTATATGGAAAAAATATATCAAATGGTGTTAGGAATAAAGATATTAATCCCAATAAGGTAGAGGTACCACAATTGTATCTCAAAAACATAGCACTTGTAAGGACACAACCATAAACATTACCTAATCTTGAGTTAAGTCAGTAATATAAATTTCATTTACATTGAGGATATTTTTAGGTTTATAGATTTAGAGAATAAGGCCTTAACTCATACATAACAACTCAAAATTAAAAAGTATACACCTCTAATCACTAACCATTTTTTTATAGAACAAAAAACGTTTAAAATAAACATGGTTTCGTTTCATGTTTAAACTTCATAAGTTTTCCATGATCCCATAATTGAATCTATTATTCTTTAAATCTTGTGGAAAACATTTCAAAATATTGGATGAGCATAAAAATCTTAGTAAGTAATAAAAAAATAAGGGAAACTGTCAGCCTTTCGAAAACATGTAAACCATGAATTCATTATCATAAAGTAACAATTTTCACCTTTATAAAGTAATAAATACTATTCACTGAATATAAACTCATTTCTTAAATTTTTTAATCTAAATAATACCAAAAACCTCATATAAATATGATATAACATGTAAAGGTAAATTTGGAAATAATCATACTTAAATGGAATAACTATACGGTCGACTTCCACACATATTACAGAATGGAATAGCCAAACGGTCGACTTCCATACCAAATGAATTGTAGGTTATAACATAACCACTCATCCTTGGATTATCATAGAACCACCCATATTTGATTTATCTTGTAACCACCCAATTTGGGTTCATTAGGTAGCCACCCATTAAATGTCCAAGTACCATTATATAATCATAACACATAAAGGGTTACAATTATAAACATTTCACTTATAAAATTTGCAATCATAAGCAATAATTACAAGATATTGTTATAATAAAACCATTATTAAAAATATATTCAACACCAAAATACCTGAAAAGGGGATATTGAATTATTTTTATTTTAAAAAAACTTTCTCGCTTGTAGAGGAAGCCAAATACCAAATAATGGCCACGACGGCAGAAAAGTTGTTATCGCCGTGTACGTAAAAACATTCATGTTGTTTTTTATTAAAATCCTTCATAGAAAAAGATTTATTTTCAAAACCATTGAAAAAAATCAAAATTTAAAGGGGATTACTATAAACTATATTAAATAAGTTGGTGTATATTATCAAAATATTTCTTAATGAAAGGAGATTGAGATGAAGTCTTTTACCTTGAGTCTGACTCGTCTTGTATGTTCTTTATTCTTCCCAAACAATAAAAATAGGTAAATTTATACTTGATTTAGAAAATTTTTTAATTTTATTATTCATTTTATAAAACTTATTACTATATTATTAAAATCACATAATTATTTATGTTTATATGGGATGTTTTTTCGATATTTGGTATTTGAGTAAAAAATGAACTTGTTTGGATGTAAATTGTCCATGTGGTAAAAATTCCATCATCTCCATAATAGTATTCATGATTTAAATATCATATATATCATTTATATATGTATTTATAAAAATCTATAATATTTTTAGATAATAAATGAAATGTATCATTCAGGGAAACAGTAAGCTGTACGTAGGCATGAACGCTAATTTCATTTATTTTTCATATTAAAAGAATAATAATTAAATCATATAAATGTATATTATAAAACCAATATTATATTAATGTCATATATGTATCATATGTTTAATAAAACCATCCTTTTATGTTCCATGTATATCGGGAACGAGTCATATCTCTTTGATGGGGCGGTAGTCTACACTTTCTCAAACAAAAATATCGTATTTACATAACATTGAAAGAATAAAGGTATGTTATAAATACAAATTACAAAAATTATAGAGAAATTATAAATATAATATATATTAAATTTAAAAATAGGTTCCATTATAATGGCCCCAATGAGAGGTGGTAGGGGAAAAATCGAACAATCATCGTTTCATGTTGTATTAGTTCTTTGTACATAGAAACAATATGTTCATTACCCATTAAATGGAGGTGTGTGTAAGTGAAGATCTAAAAAATATCATAAAAACATCCTAGTATATTTACTATACTATTTTTGTCATTTAATCATAGAATAAGAAGATTTTATGGAATGGATAATGGAAATGGAACAAAAAAACATGAGAGAAGGTATTACCTCTTAATCGTGTAACTTTTTTTGGTTTATACCAAAAGGATTCCTTGGGAGGATTTATTCCCTAAAAAAGGATTCTAAGATGAGAAGAGAATTCTAGGAAAAGTTTTGGGTAAGGTTTGGACAAACTAAATGGTTGTTTATGTGTGAGTATTATAGAAGAGAGTGTACCTTTTATAGGAGAGGGAAGGGGCTCCCTAGGAAACTCTTAAATTACTAAATTAATATAAATTAATTTTTTAATTAAAATAGATAAAAAATGAGATATATAGAATATAATATTAGAATAGTTCTAAATACTCTCATCCAATATTTTTTAGAAATGTATTGATTTAATTTTAAAACTTATCGTTTTTGGTTTACCCTACATTATTCTCTTTTAATTTTAGTTGTATTAAAAAAAATTTAATTATTAAGAGGCTATTAGTTTTACTTATATGTGGTAAATTTCACTTAATTGGAAACTTAGTGAAATTTTATACTTTATAATAGTCACTTTTCTATTTTAAAATATTTTTATGATTTTTAAATAATTTAATAAATTACTATTTTTATAAAACCTCAATTATATCAATTTTAACACTATTCATTTTATTTAATTTATATAAAATTTAAATAGGGATATAACTTTTAACCAAACCATTTAATAGTCTTACAACATGTCATATTCACCAATAAAAATACTTTATCAAATAAAAATTTTCAAATAATATTTGTTTTAATATTTATAATATCATTTATTTGATTCATTCCTTAATAAAGTAATCACTACATCATTAATGTGTAATAATTAAAATTTCTTATTTCATGTCTAAAAAATATAAATATAATACCATTACATAGAAAATATTTTTAGATTTATAATTACTATTTATAGTTAAAGATATCAATTATATAAACATATCGTAATTTTTTTAGTATGAATATATATGTTTATAATATATTTTCCTTTACTTTAAATTAAAAGTTATAAGTGTCTTAATCACACCGAAGTGCTATAAAAATACGAAATATTCATACAAATGGTTTTATTGATCAAAACTATCTCATCCAATTGTATTAGGACAAGTTTTATGGTAGTTTTATATTATTATAATATTATTTTACCCTTATTTAACTGATTTACCATTTAACCGTGGTGAGTAAAAATAATTACTAAAATAACTATTCATATTGTCAAAAAATAAAAGGGAAATATATATATAATTTGGAACTTCTGATTCCAAATATGGAGTTCAATTTTCCAGATTCAAAAAAAGGGTTGAAGTAATTAATTTAGATTTAATTCTTGTTGTCAAAACAAGAAAACATTTTTTTTAAAAGTAAAAAACCATTAAAATATTGACATGTGTTTATAATAAATTTCAATGTGAAATTACCTAAAATGATCGAAATTGGATTAAATGATAAAAAATTAATCCAATTAAAGTTTAACATCAATTAAAAGGAAAATATAACTCTATAAAAAAATAAATGAAAAGGTAGTTTTGTATTAAAATGTTATATTTTTTAATATTCATAAAAAAATATATTTTATCATAAAAACAACAATATTCAAAAAAAGTAAATTTTGAGGTCCCGATTCTAAATAAAAAGTTTATTTTTTCAAATATAATATATAAAATTTAAAAAAACTATATTTAAAATGGTTTCTCTATCAAAAGGTGGTAGAACTACCTTTAAAAAAATATTAGAGTATTTTATTCTTAAAATTTGATTTATTCACATTTTAAGCCTCTGAGATTTATTTTATGAAAGTGACAACATTTAATTAACATCTATAAAAATAATATATTTAGTTATATTCATTCTATCTAATACAATGGATAGGAATTGACTATCATTGAAAATAATAATATTAATGATGAATTATTTTCAGTATAACTCAGTTTTGCAGGCAACGTATGATTTTGGAAAAACCCATTGTTTAGTTTTGGGTATTATATTATAAAAATAAACCCCTTTAACTTAAATTCTTTTATCTTATTCATAAATATTAATAGATACAAAAATGTATTATTCTATAATTACCTGGGATGTTATATCCTTACACCCTTTTGGAAATTGCATCCCTGTAATTTTATTCACTTATCAAATAAGTTAGGGAATTTCTCTTTCATATAATTTTCATGTTTCCATGTTGTCTCTTCAACCATATGTTTTTTCCACAAAACCATAACCTAAAAAATGACTTATTTCACAACACTTTCTCTTTACAGTCAAAAATATAGACTAGCTGTTCTTTATAAGAAATATTTTCTTCCAATTGAACTACTTATAGACTGAAAAAATAATATGGATCTGACATATACTTTATTTACATTAAAACATGAAAAACATTGTGTACTTAGGATAAAAATAGAGGTAATGTCACTCGGTAGGAAACTGACCCACCTTTCTCCAAGATTTCATTGGGTATAATGAACTATGGACTTAGATTCCCATTCTTTACAAAACCCATCACACTTTTCCATGAACAAACATTGAGAAATACATTATCTCCTACCTTAAATAAAAGATCCTTCCTATGGTTATCCATGTAAATCTTCTTCCTGCTATGTGTTGTCCTCACATGTATCTGTATTAAGAGAACTTTCTCTTCCATTTCCTCTACCATTTCTGGTCCCATCAACTTTTTTTTCAACTACTACATCCCAAAAATATGGAGTTCGACACCACTTTCTGTATAATGCCTCAAATTGTGCCATCTGTATACTGGAATGAAAACTATTATTATATGAAAACTCAACCAAATAATTATTTAGATCCCAACATCCTTTTTAATCCATTTAACAATCATGTAGAATATCCTTTAATTTCCGAGTTGTTCGTTCTTTCTACCCGTCTGATTGAGGTTGAAAATCTATGCGGAAATTTAATTCAGTTCCTAATGACTTTTAAAGGCCTTTCCAAATGTGAAAACTGAACCTGGGATCATGATAATATACAATGGATAGTGGAAATACATATAATCTGACAATATATTTAAGATACAACTAGGAAAGATTATCTAGAGACATAGTATCTAAAATTGGAAGAAAATAAGCATATTTTTTCAATCAATTAACAATATCCCAGATCACATTGTTACCTCGAGAAGTATTTGGTAATTACACTACAAAATTAATGGATATATTTTAGATTTTCAACTCTAAAACTAGAAAAGGTTGAAGCATCCATTTCTGTAACTACTATTCTTCTTTAACCTATTGGAAAATCAAACATCTTAGGGTAAAGTCAGCAATATATCTTTTCATTTCAACCTACCAGTAATATTCCTGACGGTCTCTGTATATCTTATTATTACTAGTATGAAATGAAAATAGAGAACAATGAGCTTCTCATAACAAATATATTTTCAAATATTAATCACAAGGCATACATAATCTCTTCCCAAACCTCAAAACACAGTATTTACCAATGTCAAATTTAGATATCATACTGTTCTGAACCAATTCTACCATTTTATGTAACTCATTGTCTTCATTTCGTGCTTTCATAATTCTATCTGATATAAATGATTTCACTACCACTTAAAACAAAATAGAGGAATTCCGTACACCAACAACTTCCAATCCAAAATTCATCAAATCAATAACCAAAGGATATTATTCCAAATGTTTTATGGCTAATGTAGCATTAATTTTTTTGACTCGAAGCATCACAAAATTTCTTTTCCTTTCTAGGATGGTAATGAATCATGCAATCATAATACTTGATTAATTCTAGACATATCCTTTATCTCATGATCAATTATTTCTAAGTGAATATATACTTCAAACTTTTTTGATCAGCATATATTTCCCACTTTATTCCATTTAAACGGTGTCTCAAAAATTTTAATGCAATAACAACAACAGCTAATTCCAAATCATGTGTAGGGTAATTTAACTCATGAGGTTTCAATTGACATGAAGCATAATAAATTACCTGATCATTCTTCACTAGGAAACAACTAAGTACAATTAATGAATCATCACTGTAGATAACAAATTTACCATTTTTGGAACATAGGGCCAAAACTGGATCATTTACCAATCTTCTATTCAGTTCCTGAAAGTAATCATCACATTATTTTGTCTAAATGAACATAACACCCTTACGTGTTAACTTAGTAAGTGGGATAGATAACTGAGAAATGTCTTCAAAAAACCTTATATAATAACCCACTAATCCAAGAAAACTACAAATTTATGTGATAATGGTAGGTCTTGTCCACTCTTTGAAAAATTTTTTTTAGAAGGGTCCATAGTTATGCCATCTTTAGAAAAAATATGACCAATGAAATCAATTGTTTTCAGCCAAAATTCACTCTTATTGAACTTTCCATAAAGTTTCTTTTCTTTTAAGGTTTAAAAAACAATCCTTAAGTGACTTTCATATTCCTTCTATCTTTTAGAATATACCAAAATAACATCTATAAACACAACCACAAACTAATCCAAAAAACATATGAAATACTCTATTCATGAGATTAATAAATACAACATGTGTATTAGATAACCCAAATGGCATAATTACAAACTCATAATGCTCATATCTTGTTCAGAATTCTATCTTTAGAATGTAATCTTCCTTCACCTTCAGCTGATGGTACCAAGACCTCAAATCAATCTTCAAAAAATACTATGCTTCCTAGAGATAATAAAAAAATCATTGATATGAGGAAATGGATATTTGTTTTTAATAGTTATGTTTTTCAGGGCTCTATAATGAATATAAAGTCTCGTAGAACCATATTTCCTTTTCAAAAATAAAACAGAAGCACCCCATGGTGAAGTTCTAGGTCAAATGAAACCTTTATCAAGAAATTCTTGCAAATATTTTTTAAATTTCACTAATTCACCCCGATCCATTCGACAAGGGTGTTTTGAAATATGCTTAGCACCTTGCACTAAATCAATAGAAAATTCAACCTCCCAACCAATAACAATACTAGGAAATTCATAAGGAAAAACATCAATGAATTCATTCACTACTTGAATATAACTAATCAAAACCATTTCCTCATTGTAAAAAATATGAACTAGATAACTTTAACTTCCATATTTAATCAATATCTCACCTTCTTGGTGTGTTATTAAAGGTATGGAATCATTTCATAAAACTTTCTTATCTTTACAATCTATTTTAGCATGATAAACCAAAAGCCAATATATACCCAAAATGATATCAAATTCCACTATGGGAAGTTCAACAAGACTTGCAGGAAAGACTATCCCACTAATAATAATACAAAGATTCCTATAAATTTTGATTTCTTTAATACTTCCACTTGAATTTTATACGAAAATTTCTATATCACATTCATGAGGTGCTATTTCCAATTTACTTGGAAATCTCTTAGAAATGAATGAATGTGATAATTTAGAGTCAAATAGAGTATTGGAATATTTTGAAAAAACATGTAACATACCTATCATCAATTCATTTGATGGTCCCACATCAACTGTAGTAGTAGCAAATGATTTTTTATTCCCTTCTTCTTTTGATCTTTCTAGTTCTTACCCTAGGTAATCAACTATGGACACACTTTGGCATAATTTCCAAAATCATTGCAACTAAAACATCTTAACAATGGTTATTAATTTCTTACCAGATCATCTCACATACACTTATGATAAATATAACCAATATTATTACATTGTAATCACTTCACGAACTTGGAGAGACATTATCCATGATACTTTTTTCCATACATATCACAGGTTGGAAATTTAGTTTTCTTTCCTCAAAACTTCTTTGATGAATTATTTCCCATTTACTACCTACCAGATCACTTCTTTTTCTTTCTCTCATGGAAAAAATGATTATTATAAAACTCCATTTCTACCTTCTAAAAAAATCATACAAGTTTCTTATATATTTTTAACTCATGAGAAGAAAATGCCCTTCAATATTTCAGCTTACATCCCAAGTGAATCAGGTTTATCTTACTATCAATATCCCGTATAAAATTTGGGATGTACCTTGAAAAATGGGTGATATTTTATTCATATATATCCATAAAATCTTCCCCCTCTTTTCTCAATTCCAATAATTACTTTTCCATCTTAAGTCGAATAGCCTTAAGAAAATATTTCTCAAGGAAGATGTTCTTAAATTCATCATATTCCATAGAATAGATCTATTCACTTACTTAGATATTTTAAATCATTGATAACCATTTATCACCTTCACTATCAAAATTATTAATAGAAAGAAAAAAAATTTATTTTCTGAACACCCCATTACATAAAAAATCGTTTCTAGTGCTTTAATCCACCCTTCAAAATGCAAAGGGTTAGATTATCCTCAAAATTATGGGGGATGTTTCCTCATGAAATACTCTACTATAGAAATTTTAATATGAGGTTGATCTGGTTGATATCATGAATGGACAACAAAACCTTTTATCTCCTGAGTAAATTGAGACATCATTGCAAAAAATTGTTCAATTTTGATTCTGACCATCTCAGGTTGCCGAATTTGATGGTTGTTTTCCTCTGTATGTCGTCCCATCACAGCTTCCCTATTTCCTCTATGGAAAACCATTATGAACATACATATATTAGACAAATCAACAAGGTAATCTTAAAATTCAATTTCATTTCAATTCAACCATTAAGAAAAATCATTTATAGATATTCTATTAACAATATATTAACTCCTAAAGTTATCTAAACCGACCTTTGATACCAACTATAAGGCCCTACCCATAAACATTACTTAATCTTGAGTTAAGTTAATAATTTTACTTTCATTCACATAGAGTATATTTTCTAGTTTATAGCTTTAGATAATTAAGCATTAACTCTTACATAACAACTCAAAAATTACAAACTAGACACCTCTACTAACTAACAATTTTTTTATAAAACAAAAAAATGATTAAAAAAACATGATTTCATTTCATTTTTAAACTTCATAACTTTTCATTGATTATATAATTGACTCTATTCTTCTATAATTACTATGGAAAAAATTTCAAAACATGGGATGAGCATAAAAATCTCAGTAATGAATACAAAAATAAGGTAAACGTTAGCCTTGAAAAAACATGTAAACCCTGAATAATTATCACAAAGTAATACTTTTCACCTTTAGAATGTAATAAATACACTTCATTGAATATAATATCATTTCATAACATTTTTTAATAAAAATATTACCTTAAAACCCATAGAAATTACATATAACATATAAATGTAACTTGGTACATAATCATACTTAAATTCAACAACCATACGGTCAACTTCCACACATATCAATAAATGTAATAGCCATACAACCAACTTCCATACCCAATGAATTGGAGATTATAACACAACCAACTATCCTTGTTTTATCATAGAACTGCCCATATTTGGTTTATCACATTACCACCCATCAATGGTTTATCGTGTAACCTCCCATCAAATGTCTAAGTACCATTATATAATCATAACACATAAAATATTGCAATGATCAACATTTCACTTATAAAATTTGAAATCACAAGGAATCATTTCAAGATATTGATATAATAAAATGATAATTAAACCATATTAAATACCAAAATACCTGAATAGGTAATATGGTATTTATTTTTCTTTTTAAAAAACATTTTATCTTGTTGAGGAATCCAAATACCAAATAATGGTCAGGGCAGTGGGAACGTTTTTGTCATTGTGTTTCTAAAAAAACATTCATTTTTTCAATTAGTAAATTGAATCTTAGAACAAGATTCCATTTGAAAACATTTTAATGCAATTAAATTTATATGGAGATAATTATACACCATATAAAATAATGTGGTGTATATTATCGAAATATGCCTCAATGAAAGGAAATTGAGACGAAGTTCCTTTCGGTGAGTCCTACCACTCTCATATGTTCCCTGTTCATACGGAATAATAAAATTAGGCTAATTTATAATTGATATATAACCTTTTTTATATTTATTATTCCTTTTATATCAATTAATACCATGTTATTAAAATTAAATAATTATTTATGTTTATATCAGACATTTTATTGATATTTGGTACTTGAGTCAAAAATGAACTTGTTTTGATGTAAATTGTCCATGTGGAAAAATTAAATCATCTAAATAATAGTATTAATAATTTAAATATCATATATATCCATTATATATGTATTTATAATAATCCATAATATTTGGAGATAACAAATGAAATGCAGCATTCATGGAGACGGTAGGTTGTACGTACGCATGAATGATTCTTTCATTTATTTTTCAAATAAAAAGTATAATAATTAAATTATATAAATTTATATTATAATACTAGTATTAAATTAATTTCATATATGTATTATAGGTTTAATAAAAACATACTTTATACGTTCCATGTATAGCCGGAACGAGTTATATCGCTTTGAGGGGGTAGTAGTCCACACTTCCTCAAATGAAAATATCGTATTTACACAACATGGAAAACATAAAGGTATTTTTTAAATAATAATTACAGAATAATAGAGACAATATAATAATAATATAAATTATATTTAAAAATATTTTCCATTATAATTTCCACCACGGGAGGTGACAGGGGAAAATCGAACAATCATCATTTCGTGAGGTAGAAGTTTTCCGTACACAGAAACAATATGTTCGTTACCCATTAAATGTAGGTGTGTGTAATTTTAGATTGAAACCATAGAATAAAAACATCATAGTATATTTATTATACTTGTGTTTTTATGTAATCATATAATTATTATAGTTTAGGGAGTGTATAATGGAAATGAAATTAAAAATTATGAGAGAAAGTTTTACCTCTTAATCAGGTAACTTCTTTTGGTTTATACCAAAAGGATTCCATGGGAGGATTTACACCCTAAGGGAGTCTTATATGATTAGGTGATGTATTATAGTAAGAGTTTTAGGAAATTATTGGCCGAACCTAATAGTTCTTTAAGTGCGAGTATTTGAGAAGAGATAGTACCTTTTTATATGAGAGGGAAGGGGCACCCTTGGAAACTCTTAAATTAATAAATTAATATAAATTATTTTTTTAATTAAAATGGATAAAAATGAGATATGTAAAATATAAGATGAGGATATTTTGAAATAATCAAATCCAATAATTTTTATACATGTAAATATTTTATTTTAAACCTTATCTTTTTAGTTTACCCTTAATTAATCTCTTTTAATTTTAATTGTGGTAACACCATTTTACTTATTAACGGGCTATTAATTTTACTCATATGGAGTTAATTTCACATAATTGGTCACTTAAAATTTTTTATTCTTTATCATAGAAAATATTTGATTTTAAAATATTTTTATGATTTTTTAAAAATTATAAAATCACAATTTTTATAAAACATCAATTATGTCATTTTTTACAATATTCATTTTATTGAATATAAACAAAACCTAAAAAGAGATATAACTTTGAAAAAAAAAATTTAATATATTATATCATGTCATATTCACATATAAAAATCTTCGATGACATAAATTATGTAAAATAGTATCTATTTTAATATTTATATTATGATTTACATGATTCCTTTATTAATAAAGCAATCACTTCATCATCATTGTGTTATAAATAAATTTAATTATTTAATGTATAAAAAATATAAATAAAATTCCATTATGTATGATGTCTCTTTATATTTAAAATTCATATTTATAGTTGAATAGATAATTTAGATAACCCGTTATTAAATTTTTTTTAGTAAGAAGGTATATGTTTATAACATATGTTCCTTTACTTTAAACTAAAAGTTATAAGTGTCATAATCACACCCAAGTGGCTTATAAAAGACAAATTTTCATCCAAAGGGTAGTATAGTTCGGCCATATCTCATCCAATAGGATTATGATAAGTTTTAGGGAATTTTTAAATTATTATAATATTGTTGTTACCCTTATTTACCTTATTTACCCTTTAACCGTGGTAAATAAAAATAATTACTAAAGTTACTATTCATCATGTCCAGAAATATAAGGGACATATTTACATAATTAAAAATTTATGATTCCAAATATGGAATCAATTTTTACAAATTCAAAACCTATAAATTTTAGTAAATAATTTAAAATTATTTCTTGTTGTCAAAACGGGAAAATGAGTTTTTTAAAACTAAAAACCATCAAAAGATTGACGTGTGTTTATAAAACATTTCAATGTTAAATTACCTATAATAACCAAAATTGTATTAAATGATAAAAAATTAATTCAATTACACATTAAAACTAATTAAATGGTCAATATAACTATAAAAAAATTAGATGACAACACATTTTTAAATTAAAATGCATTATTTTTCACTATTCATTAAAAAATGAATTTTATCTAAATAATATCCAAATTCAAACCAAGTAAATTTTGACGGACGATTTCTAAATAATAAGTTTATTTTTTCAAATAGAACATATAAAATTCTCAAAAACTATATTTAAAAAGGGTTCACTATCAAAAGGTGGTAAAACTACCTTTAAAAAAATATTAGAGTATTTTATGATTAAAATTGGATTTATTCTCATTTTAAGCCTCTAAAATTTATTGGATGGAGGTAAAAATATCTAATAAATACATGTAAAATAAATATAGTTATTTCCATTTATTCCCACCAGTACAATGGCTAGGCATTAAAAACCATTTAAAATAATAACGTTAATAATGTATTATTTTTCGATATAACTCAGTTTTGTGTGAACGTAAGATTTCAGTGAAACCCATTGTTGCGTGTTAGGTACTCTATTAGAAAAAGAATCAACTTTAACTTAAAATTAATATCTCATTCCTAAATATTAATATATATGAAAATTTATTATTCTAATATTATCTGGGATGTTAAAACACTCATCTCTTATCTAGAACACATCCTTCAGTGGTCTCCCTACCCTTGAGTACTGATATTATGCTCAAACCTTTATTAATTGATATATAAGAATCACTATCTAACACAAAAAAATCCATAACAAAATAAACTTGAAAGAAAATGTAAAAACTCCTTGGTCAGTATAATCTAGGTAGATGTTATATATAATCGATATTAGCTTCCACTAATCTGTATCCTATTTATTTAAGTAATTATATGAATTCATACAAAATGAATATTCTATAGATTTTCCCTTTCCTGGTGTATAAATCAAATCAATTTCATATAATTTTATATTTTTTTCCATCTATGTTGTCTTAGATTGAATAATATTTGTGAGAAAATA
Organism: Viscum album; assembly: GCA_963277665.1. Taxonomy (NCBI): domain Eukaryota; kingdom Viridiplantae; phylum Streptophyta; class Magnoliopsida; order Santalales; family Viscaceae; genus Viscum; species Viscum album. Next base: position 1,527,385,311 of record OY728125.1, on the reverse strand, counting down.
TGTTTCATGATCTTATGATTAGAAAACACCATGAATTTCTTACCAAAAAGACAATGATACTAATATTTTAGGGATGAACAACAACATCCAATTCTAAATCACGTGTTGGGTAGTTTTTCTCTTACAACCATTACTTTTGTGAGCCATAAATAATAACATGACCTCACTACATAATAATACATCCCAACCCATATCCCAATTCATCACAATAGACCATGTGCCCCTTTCCAGACTCCAAAATCGTGAGGATCAATACTAATGTAATTATGATCATAAGCTCTTGGAAATATGTAATGAAATAAAATATCCATTTTAAAGGAACACCATTCTGTTTCAATGTTTTCATTGGCGAGGAAAGATGTGAGAAATCATATACGATGTGGAAGTAGTTTGTAGCTAATCTAAGGAAACAATGTATCTCAAAGAAATTATTCAGTGGTTTCTAAGAGATAACAACTTATATCTTCTCTAGATCCATATAAACTCCATTTTCATAAATTAAATGACCAAGGAAACATACATGTTCTATCAATAAATCACAATTTGAAAACTTTATATTTTGACTATATTCCCATAAGGCAATCAACACTATAACCATCAATACATCATGATTATATTTAGTCATAGAACACACCAAAATATAATCAGTGAACACCACTATAAAAAAATCAAGATATAACTAAAAGATTCAATTCATTAATTCCATGACCACCACCGGTGACTTCATAATGCCAAAGGAAATGACCACATATTCTTAATCATAATAATGAATCCAAAATGCAGTTTTCAAAATATCCACATTCTGAACCCAAAGTTGCTGATAGCGTGATAATATGTCAATTTTTGAGAACTATTAGAATACCATAAATTGATCCAAAAAATAATCAATTCATATAAGGGGATACCAATTCTTTATTTTAACATAGTTAAACTAAAGGTAATCCATAAAAACCTAAGAGTTCCATCTGCCCTATTTTAAAAAATAACCAGAGATGGCCAAAGATAAATGTTCTGTTGTATACACCCTTATATTTCCTACTCTTATTGTTGAAATTTCATTTCCCTCAATTCCATCAGTTCAATCCATAATATGGAAGTGAAATATGATTGGTCCCCTGTATGAGATAAACTATAAATTTCACTTCTATTTCAGGTTGAAACTAGGAAAAATTATCTAAATAAATGTAAGAAAATTGGTCAATGATGGTTGGAAAATCATTATTTCTATTCTATTCTAATGATTCCAAGGTTACTACTACCAATTGAAAAGTGAGAGTCCCAACCACTAGTTCCAATGACCCTAACCTTCTTTCATTTACATCCCAACATCCATTATTATGATTAGGGGTGTCCAAACCCTACCCAACCGGACTGACTCGACCCGCCCCGGCCGGTTTGGGTCGTGTGGGGTTGGGTTTATGAGTTAATATGCATGGGTCGGGTCATTTTGAGTTGACCCATGGTCGGGTTGGGTCGGTTCACGGGTTGGGAAAAAATGACCCAACCCGACCCAACCAACCCGATACTACCCCTGCGCTGTACCTCCTATTAACCCGCACATTGCCTCTGCCTTCGTCGTCTCCACCATGACCCCTCCACATCCACCACTAGAGACTGCCCCTTCACCTTCGACTGTGCCTCCACCGCGAACCCACCATATCCACCACTGAAGACTACCCTTCCACCTCCCCCTCCATCTCGTATCCACAAAGACTGCTAAGACACCTGATCCACCGTATAATACCCAAAGGAAACAAAAATAGTAGCATCCCACACTCCCCCTATTGACAAAACAGACCACTTCCTTTTGGGTTTAATTTTTCGTCGAAGTCCTCATGATGTGGTGTTGAAGATGAAGCATTGAATCATTTGAAATTCTGTGTTGTTCCATCGGTTGAAATCCCAAATCGAATGTTGGAATCTATCGGAGCTCACCGGAGAATAAAATCAAACATCGCCTATACATGATCCACTATATCGCCACCCATTTTCACCGATGCATGCCTCGTCCTTGATGAATCTGACCAAAACAACACTGGTGATGAAGAAGAGAAGCCCGTCGGGTTAAATTCATGCCACTGCTAGCCAAGGAGGACTCGAGCACCCGCATCCCCAAAATCGAACCCACACTATACTAGTCGCCAGTTGCTACTGAAGATGAAGGACAATGGGAGATGAAGCCATAAAATCGAGATACAACATACATGCGAGTGAGGAGAGTGTGAAGAAGGAGATTGAAAACAAAATGAGATGTCATTGTGGGCAGTTTGAGGTATATTTTAACCTGGAGCATCATTTTTTATGTAAATGATCAACCTGATCAACTCGATCGACAAAAAATAATGTTAGACGGGTTGGGTTGAGTCCGGTTTGAAGGAAAAACACATGAGACCCAACCCAACCTGACCTGACATATTTTAGGTCGGGTCTAGTCCAAAAAACCCTCAAACCTGACTCGACCCGACCTATAGACACCTGTAATTATGATGCTCAATGCTATTATAAGATGTGGAACTCACCTACTAGTCATAACAGTCGATATGATCTTTGAATATTGTTAGGCAAAACATTCCCAAAATCTGGTCATAGATATCCATTTTCAAAATTGAGAAATCCCATGCAAATTTGTCCACATCGATAGTCCTCAAACGTGATGCACACCTAAAGGCTCAATCCTCTCATTTTCCCATATGTGTTTGATGTTTCATAATATAAGGCATCTCCTCAACATGTAAAACCATATGATCCACCACATGGGTAGAAATTAAAGAATGTGATGCACTCTTATGAAACAACACCTTCATTAGGGTAGAATTAAAAAAATGACACCTTTCAAAGTAAAAGAAGTAGATTAATTTTCCACAATAATTTTCTCAGAACTATATACCTTATTTGGATCTCCTCCCTCATTCTTAATTCCTTGTCGAGGTTTTATAACCCTAGGAGTTGTAGTGTTCTTATAATCTCCATGGAATGTTTTTTTGAGGATGTAATTTTTTTTTGATAAGATCACCCCATCATGTTATAGGATTTATCAGAAACATGAGACACATCTCTTACACTATATTTTGGTGCACGACAACAATAACGAAAATATGACCCATTTTATTATAATTATGAAATTATCTAGGTGGTTCCATATATTATTGTTTCCTAGGGCAAGTATAGGTTCATTGGAAACATCTAGGCTTTATATTAGCATATATAGAGAAATTAAAATATCTTATGGTTTTATTCTATGACACTCCATAAATTGGAAGTAGGAGTCCCTCTTTAACTAATTACCAGTGTTTGAGTTCTCCCTAGATGGATTTTAATAAATATCCTTTTCTACCATTGTTTATCTATTTCCCATTTCCTTGTAGTCCTTAGTATAAATAAAAAATTAATTAAGTGAATACCTTGTTGCAGTATATACTAAAAATTGAATTCCTTCAAGGATGTAATAGAAGAACATTCCAGGGAAAATAGGACTAAACTAACAAACATTAATTTAAACTCTATGAAAAATAGATTCCCTTGTTTTAAGATGAAGAAATAAAATTTTCGTGAAATTATGAACATGTAAGGATTTAATTTTCTGTTGAAAAGTTATTCAAAGTCCTACCACATAATTACTTTGGTGACTATAACATGAGAAGATAAATCATACCATTGGTGTGAATGATCTTACAACATATAAGTTTCTATCATCATTTTTAGCTTAGTTGATTTTTTAAAGAATTTGATAATTCGATTCACCTGATTTAGCCACACCTATGCTTTTTAGGCTTCGAATACCTTCAAATGATAAGCATGTTCTTATTTTTAAACTAAATATAGAAGTCTAGTTGTTGAGGTATAACATTCTCATTTTCATTTTTTATAGATTTATAATACTGAATCATTGTAATAAATTGACTGATTCCAATTCCAACTATTCCATGATGCCAATTTTTATTTGAATTACCCTCTTAAAACCTTCATATATCTGCTTCACTATTTACTTTATGAAAACCAATTTTTAACATAAATGTATTATATGACACAACAATGTTAATCATTAATTCTATATCATTACAACTTAACAAAAAATTTGGATCACTCAAGTGTATTTTATAAAAATTATAACAACCCCTAAAGTTATTTATTCATTTCCTCTCATACCAACTATAAGTACATAGAAAGAAAAATTATATAATATAGTGTGTTTATTCGTAATTAAATTTATATTATTACCAAGGACCTTTATAACTTATATTTTTTGAGAATTAGGTTATAACTCTTACATTCAAAACCCATATATTACAAAGTTCATGCTTTTACTCAGTATCGTTTTTTTAAATATAAAACATTTAAAGTAAAACATTTTTTATTTTCAGGTACGTTCTTCTGGAGTTTCAACTTGAATTCTTATTTTTCCTTACACATATTTAAACCTTGTGAAAAATATTCTAATATGTGGGATGAGCACAAAAAGATCAGTATGAGACATAAAAGGATGAACTTTTTTAGTAAAGTGAAAATGGTAAAATCCAATAAAATGATTACATTTATCAAAATATTAATAGAAAATATAAAATTAATCTTTTCCATTGGAAAATATTTTTTTTGTCATGAACCATCGTGATTCGACCCTGAACCGGTCACCTGAGCTGATACACAACAAGTCCTGAGGGGCGTTCTCGATCCCCCTCGGAGGGAAACTAGTACCGATCATCAAAACATACATGAGGGAATGATTTAGACCAAAAGAAAATAACCAGAACTAGATAAATAAACTGAACCAAACAATCCACATGAACCAACCACTGAACAAAAATAAATAAATAGTTGGTTTGGATACAAAATATAACCAAGCAAACTGAAAAATAAAAGAATCAAAACTGAACCACTTCCATGAGATCTCCATGTGACCTTGTGGTCACATCCTGCCACAAGACTAACCCTAATCTAATAATGATCACTTAATGGGGAACCTGAACCAAAATCTGAACCCACAATTGGAATGATAAGATAGGTGTGAGCACCAAAATGATTAATAGGGAAGTCTAAAAAATCCACTGAGTCCAAGAATTTGTTTTACCAAAATAAACCATTAACAAAAGTTTGAAATTCAGTTATCAAAATAGGGATTTCTCATGTTAAATAAACAACCTGATTTCCCATTCTAAAATTCCAACACACGCTACAGACCATTTCTAAAACTGATTTCTATTTAATAAAAAAAAACCAAGACATGTAATATCAAGTTTGTACTAAAAAAAATAGGTAAACAGTACAAGAAGGAAATAAACTAGTTTAGTAGAACATAATTGTGCAATATAATAATAACCATGAGTGATCCTATACATCCATAGAAAACCCTTGGACGTACTCAGTTTGGAACCACCTACCGGTGTATAGTGAAGCCCCATAGTCTAAAACCCATTGATCTCCCTCGCAAGAAAACTAGCGACAATCCCCATCTGTCCTATATATCTACTAGTGGGTAAAAACCTATTAATCAGGGTTGGTAAGATACCATCACTCGATCATCTAAAGGATTCTCAGGAACCCATGGTGATAGTAATAATACTTCGTATATATGATCCCAACACACAAGTGACTCAGTTCGGCCTTCGCCACTACACTTTCCTACCCCGAACATGAACACCAATATACTATAACCCCTAAGGGATATCACTCTTATAAAGGTTCCCCATATACCAAAATATGCATTTCATATCATTCAAAGGTTCCAACCATAGCATTATACATATAAACATTTAAAACATTTCACAAAACCCATAAGGTTTCCAAATAGGCACACACACTTATCCAAACCCAAATTATTACTAAAAGTTAACACACACACACAACCTTTGAGTTGGAAATGGGAAATAGGGATTTAGGTTAAAATGTCTAATTGATTTACAAAAAACATCTTAAAAACACCACTTTTATATTCAAAATTCCAAACAAGACCTTATGTTGCAAAACACAAAGTAAATCACTTAATAATTACCAAACAGATCTTTACCCCTTTTAACTCACCAAAATTTTCTTCAAGACTAAGTGGTCTAACCTTGAGGAACAATATTATAGCCATTTTTAGAAACCACACAAAATAACCAACGTAATTTAGAAAAATAAGAACCATTTAGGATACCAATTTTTCAAGAAGCACCGCCTTCACTTGATGACACATCCATGTGTGCACCTAGTGAACCCATGGATGTTTCAACATATAGTGGCACCCCAAATTTCCAAGAAGACACTTAAAAATACTTTAAAAAAATCACCAAATTCTTTAAATCAATATCAAACCTTCCACATCATTTAGAAAACATGAAACACCCCAACAAGACCATAAAAAACCTTTTTAAAACATTGTTATATAATAATCAAGACATAAAGTTACCAAATCAAACACAACAAACTATGTTCACAAACCAACCAACACAATTACAACACTATAAATCTAAATAATTCATAAAAGATCAAAATACACCTGAATAGAATGATGACATTTCAAAATAAACACCATAGGTTCATTAAACCTAGGAAATTTATAACAATCACATGGAAATCCTATTTTTAATAAATTAAATCAACAAGAACCCACCATTTGAATCTATCCAATGGTATAATAGAGGTGAGAATATCATTTAAAAATTTATTGAAAACATGTAAGTGCCCATAAATCATTCTAGAAAGGGAAAGTTGGAAACAACTACATCAAATCAAGTGTGGATGGAACGAGACTCCAAAGAGAGGGAGAATAAGGCCCCATAGTTGATCCAAATTCCCTAAATCAAAATAAATAGTAACCAAACCCAAACCCAAGACATTAGGGTTCGACTAAAGGGAGAAACCCCCAATGGAAACCATGGAAATTGGGTAAGAGGGAAGAATTAAGGATAAAATGGGTGAAAACCCTAAAAGATACCTTGGAATGAAGAGGGGATTATCCATGGAGGAGGAGAAGACTTGGGATGAGGGGTCATGACCCCTTGGTGTGCCACAATAAAATAAGGGGGAGGGGGCTGAATTATGGTGAAATAGAGGGAGGGGTATAATAGGAAAATCACAATTTAAAATTCCATCACGGGTTGCACATTTTTACCGCACGGTTTTCCAAACATGCAGTAATTGTGAGGAAATATCTACCTAGAAAAGAGGGGCCACAAATTTATCTGGGAACTACCAAATGGTTGTGTGAAGGTCGTGCTATTAGTTCTGTCTAGCTAGCAATGACCTCGCAGTGTTTTCATGGTTACTACTAACCGTGCATAAATCGTTCTCCCCTTGGAAAAATATCCAAAAACTCAAAAAGCATAAAATTTTGATCGGGACTCAAACTAGAATCACACCCCAAATATCTAAGACTAATAAAATAATAAAATAATGATGTTTATAAAGTTAGGGTGTGAAAATTATATCCACCAAAGACACTTTCTTCCCCTAGAAATTCACTAAGTTGTAAACCGACCAAAACAAAAGTTCATGCCCGATCAAAATTTAAGAAGACCACAAACCTTAGTGTGAATTCTCATTTCTCAAGTCACACCCGACTGATCAAAAATAAACCACAACACAAAACAAGGGGAGATCACAAGAGGGTTCTCCCCACCACAAGAACACAACTAGCTTGAAAACCTCAATAATCCAACACATAACCCAGGGGGGGAAACACAAAAACTCCCATACCAAAAAGACCCAACTTCTTATTACTATTAAAACATTGGATTTACCACAACTGGAAACCAAGGAATTATTAACCTGAGATAAACCAACCCCCTTACCTCGAATAAAACTATCCCACCATAAGGATCCAAACAAGGAACCTACTACAAAACAACCTAGCACACTAGGATGTCAGAACGAGAAATATTCTATAAGATCCAATGACCCTACTAATAGGGGTGAACATAATTACACCAGAATTTAAAAATCCTCCACACCAGTTGAAACCCACAACCCTAGGGGAATCCCCCATGAAAAACTCATTTAAGGTGGTGGACCTGAAACACATCCCACCCACCTCACGGAACCAAAACATCCCCAAATGATCACCACTAAAACAACCCTCACAAGAGCCAAACTCACCTTAAGAAAACAAAATATTTAAAGAACTACGATGGATAAATGATAATAAAGAAAAAAAATTAAACATTTCCATCCCATTATGGAAACAAAAACTAAGATGAGGTTCAAAACACCCTCGGTAACTTTTGATTGTGCATAAGCTTCCCCCCAAGACCTGAGGGTGGCGCTCTGATTGATAAATCACATCCTACCCCAATGTCAGGAATGAAAATCCTCTAATCACAACTCCTCCTCATACAAAACATAATGCACAACATTCCCTGGCAACCCAAAAAGCCACAAAGATGAAAATATTTCAGATGTATGAGACAAAACGACTTGGAAATTTTTAACAACCATACAGACGGATCATCCGAAAGTGATCAGAAAAACTAGATTTCAGATCCAACATGGATAAATGCATAAAGACAAGGTCTTATGGCATGCAATCCTTCTTAGATAAAGAACCCTAACGAGATCCAAACACCCTTTAACCTCACCCCACATTCCAATGATAAAGGAACAACCAACCTATACTGGTCCAAAACTGTAACCTCATTCAAACAAGATATGGCATAACCTTTAATAACCATTGGAGTTCCCAAAAACCTGTAGACATTCTCCACTTCCACAAATGATAGAATTACCTCCAATAAACCTAAAATGACTTAATGGAAAAAACAACACCTTATAAGAATCAGTGACTGGGAATGAATCACTATAAACCTTTGGGACCTTTTAGGGTTAAACTTTCCAAACAACATGAAAATCACAATAGAGACCGACTTCAAGAAAAAACTCAATCAAAAGAAGCACCCTAAGCTGATATAACCATCCAAGAATCCCAAAAAATATTAAAAAAACCAAAATCCCCTTTTAAATATCACTATATTTCATTTATATCCCAAAAATAATTTATCCCAAGGCTATTTTTCAAAAACAAATTCCATTATTACACAAGACAAAAATACACTCCCCAAGGGAAAACAAATTTCTAAACCCCTTATCATTTAAAAAACTCACCTCTCGCATCCTATGAATCATAACATGTGTGTCCATTAATTTTCATCCACATCCTCTATATACAAGTTCCCCCACACACTTTCCGCACATACCCACACATATGCAATCCTCTATAATGAATACCAATGGTTACATCTTTCATTTACTCATCAAAACCAAAAAAGTAACCAAATTTTTGAATCCAAAATCCTTCCTATTTAAAAAAAATCATTTTATCAATTTAAAATCATTTGAAGAGAGTGATTCCATTCAAAATACCAATTTAATTTTTAAATATTCTTACACCACCAAAACTATGAAAAATCGCAATATACAACAAACTAAATCAAAATAATTAACTTGTTCCTACGCCTAACTCGGTGACATAATAGTGGGCCACACCCTATGTAAGACATAGAACAAGGAGGATATTGAATCATGAACTTGGACTCCACATGGTTCACTACTATATGTGAGGCCACAACATGACACAAGATCACCACTATTTTCTTCCCTAAATCCAAAACAACACAAGACAACAGACTTAAAACCTAGACTACCCCAAGAGACTCAGGTTTCATCATGGGTGGTGGTGATCAGGCATCGACCCACAAATTACCTCATGATCCCCAATGGTCCTAATATCATTCTACTAGACAACCCAAATAGAAAGGGCATACTATCATACCATTTTTTCATGAACCTACCTGAGTTGACCCTAAACTGATCACCCAAGTCGGTCCACATAATGTCCTAAGGGGAGTTCTCAATCATTCCAAGATAGAAACTAGTGATGGACATAATAAAATAGCCAAGGGAATGATTTATCCCCAAAGAAAATATCTAGGACCGGATAAATAAACATAACCAAAAAATCCACATGAACCACCCACTAAACCTAAATAAATATATAGTTGGTCCAAATAAAAAATACAACCAAGTAGAATGAAAACTAAAAGGAGAAAAACTGAACCAATGTCACATGATCTTCATGTGGCCTTTTGGTCACCTCCAACCACAAGACTGACCCTGCTCCAATAATGAGCACCTACCAGGGAACATATACCAAAATCTAAACTTGCAACTGGAATGATATGATAAGTGTGAGCACTAAAATGCTAAGTATGGATTCTTGGAATAAACCACTAAATCCAAGAATCTCCTTTCGCAAAGAAAACCAATAACAAAAGTTTGAAATACATTTATGAAAATAGTACTTTGACATTTTAAATAAACTACCTGATTTCCCATTCTAAAAATTGAACACACGCTACTGATCATTTCTAAAACTAATTACCATTTCATAAAAAAACCAGGACATATAATATTAAGGCTATGCTAAAAACAAATAGGTAAACAGTACAAGATGGAAATAAACTAGTGTAGTAGAACATAAACAAGAAATAAAATAATAAACATGGGCGATTATAAACATCCCTAGGCAACCCCTGTATGTACTCAGTTTGGAACCACTTAACAACATATGGTAAAGACCTATAGTATATAACCAACTGATCTCCCTCACAAAAAAACCAGCAGCACTCCCCATCTGGCCTCTATATATACCAGTGGGTACTAACCCTTATAATTGGGGTTAGTAAACTTTCATCACTCAATCATCTAAAGGATTCCTAGGAACCCATGGTGATAGTAATAATACTGTGTATGTAGGAGGACAACGCACACGTGACTCAGCTCAGTATTTGCCACTGCACTTGCATACCCCAAACACAGACACCTATATATGATAAACCCTAAGGGATATCCCTCCCATAAAGGTTACCAATATACCTACATGTGCATTTAATATCATTCAAAGGTTCCAACCAAGACATTATATATATAATCATTTAAATTGTTTCAGAAAACCCACAAGGTTTCCAAACAGGCACACACATACTTATCCAAAACCAAATTCTTACTAAAATTTAACACACACATCACCTTTGAGTTGGAAATTCCAAATGGAATTTAGGTCAACATGTTTTAAATATTTCCAAAAAAATCTTAAGAACATCACTTTTAGATTTACAGATCCAAACAAGCCCTTAAGTTGAATAACAGAAACTAAATCACTTTACAATTACCAGACATGATTTTAACCATTTTAACTCACACCAAAATATGCTTCAAGTCCAAGTGGGATAAACTTGAGGAACAAATTTAAATATAATTTTAGAAACCACAAAAAACACCCAACCTCATTTAGAAAAACAAGAACCATTTAGGAAACCAAGTTTTTCATGAAGTGCGAATTTAAACACCACCTTCACTTGATGAAACATCCATGTGATCCCCTAGTGCACTGATGGATGTTCCAACATTTAGTGGCACAATAAACATCCAAGAAGAGATTTAAAACAACTTTTAAAAAATCACAAAATTCATTAAACAAATATCAAACCTTACACATCATTTAGAAAACATGAAACACCATGAGGAGACCATAAAACAACCTTTTAAACATTTCTATATAACCATCAAGACATAATGTTACCAAATCAAACAAACAGAACTATGTTCAGAAACCAACCAAAAATGTTACGACACTATAAAACTAAACATTTTGTAAAAGATCAAAATCCACTTGAATATAACAAATTCATTTCAATATAAACACCCTATATTTCTTAAATCGAGAAAATTTACAAAAATCACTTGGAAACACTATTTTTAATAACTTAAAACATCAAGAACCCACCATTTGCATGTATTTAAGGGTATAATAGAGGTGACAATATCATTTAAGATTTATTAAAAAAATAAAAGTGCTCATGGATAATTCAGAAAAGGGAAAGTTGGAAATCCCTACCTCAAATCAAGTGTGGGTAGAACGAGACTCCAAGGAGAGGGAGAATAGGGCCCTATGGATGATACGCTTGCCCAAAATAAAAAGAAACATCACTGAAACCCAAAACCTAGACAGTAGGGTTTGGGGAAAGGATGAAACCCCGAATGGAAACCCGAGAAAAAGGGGAGGAGGGAAGAAAGAATTGTAAAATGGGTAAAAACCTAAAGAAATACCTTGGAATGAAGAGGGGATCATCCATGGAGTAGGGTAGGACTTGGGAAGAGGGGATTCAGGACCCCAATGTGTGCCACAATTTATTAAGGGGGAGGGTTTTGAATTAGGGTGAAATAGAGGGAGTGGTAGAATAGGACAATCACATTTTAAAAATTCATCATGGTTTGTATGGCTTGGCCGAACGTTTTTCCAAACCATACGGTAACCGTGCGGAACTCTTTTCCTAGCAAGGAGGGACCACATGTTTACCTGGAAAATACTACACGATCAAGCACATGCCATGAGGTAACCGTGAGGAACTCCCTACCGAGAAAAAATGGACCTCATGTTTACCTAAGAACTACCACACGACCATGCATAGGCCATGAAGCCAGTTCTATCTAGCCAACAATAGTTGTAAAATGTTCATACGGTTACTATTAACAGTGCAGAAACCGTTCTCTCCTTGGAAAAATCTTCAAAATCTAAAAAAAACATAAAATTTTGATTGGGAATCAAACTCGAATCACATCTAGAATATCTTAGACTAGTAAAAGAATAAAATAATGAATTATCTGAGGTCAGGGTGTGACATTTTTTCTCAATGTAAACCCCTAAATCCCAAATAAATAAAATAGAATCCCTATAAAGAAACATGGATAATCCTATTCATAACCCGAGTTAGAAATAACTAGGGCCTCGTTAAATCCATAGGATAAAACTTCCCAGTTAACTCCCTCATTAATTCCTATGAAGATTAGAAATATTACCCAATTAATTGGAGAGCTATAATGGGGCTCACCAATCATATAATCTATACTGGAATCAATCATCATATAAGATGTGTCAGGATCACCTGTCATATAAGTTGTATCATGATCACCCCTCATATATGTTATATATGGCTCACCCATTAATCATATATAATTATCAAGTGCAAAATCATGAATAAAATATTCCATGATTACATATTTTCATCACAAAACATTCAAAAACCTCTTTTAAACTCATATGAAAAACACTTTCAGATATCAAAATACCATTTATATTTAATTCCTAGTTTTTAAAAATAAAATAATTAGAACAAAGGAAAATAGGGTTTTTCATTGAATAAATATTGAATTATTTTAATGGAATCAAAATATAAAATAATGGATGCAGCAGTATAAAAATCCATTAATGTTGAATCTATTAAAATAGAATATTCCTTTTGACTTTCCTGGAGGAAGTAAAAACCTTACATAAAAGGAAAAATTTGGAATTTTTTTAAAGAATGTCAAATATTTTCAAAAATGAAAATTTTTAAACCATTGAATCATGAATCATAATGTTTATGAAGAATATATATAATATGGATACAGAAGATAAATAGTTGGAGGGGAAACATAAAAATATGATTTTAAAACAATTCCCCTCACATTGAGTCTAACTCATCAGGTATATTCTTTATATTCATAAATAATAAACATCTATTAATTATTTAATTTACTAATAAAATATTTCCTTTTCATTATTTATTTTATTTAATTAAATACCATGTAATATTCAATTTCATAATCCATTAAATCTACATCGGATGCTTGGATGATATTCGACTCAATCGTCCAAAATGTCTTCAGTAGGATGACTATAGACATACAGGTCATTATCACATCATATAAATAATAATTATAATTAATTAATTATAAATTTTACATATCAAATATAATTTTAAAACTAATTATGAAATATGGGTATTAAAAATGAATTATGTTACAATTATAGAGAATGTAGGTCGTATGTACTCATGAGTAACATTTCAATTTCTCAACAATCATTATGTAAATAAGGTAGGAATCATTTTATCATTATATATTGATAATTATATCATAAATACCATATTATTTCTTAAAATAACATTATATATACCATCCATGTGATTTAGTGATAAAAATTAATCATATTGCTTTGTTGAGGTGGAAATCCACTTATACACATGAATGAAATTATCTGTTTTCAATGAATGGAATGGAATGAATAATATTTAATATGTTAGTTTTAAAAAATAAAAAATATTTAATTAATATCACCTTTTGACACTAAATCCTTAATTATAACACATACGAGATGTTGTGATGGAAAATAAATTACATCGATTTGTGAGGTGGTAGTTTACTTTACATTGGAATACCGTTTTCAAATCTAATTTGATGGAAAAGGGAATTGAGATATAATATGAATTTAATGTAATAAAATATCATTATATTTAATATTTTTGAGATATTATTTTTTCATGTTTGAATAATATTTTTTAATATTTATAATAAGTAATAAAAAATAATACTCTTTGTTAAGGACTATACCTCTTCCTCAAACAACCCCTTACGGTTTAAACCTAAATATTTCTTATGGTGGGTTTCTAATAAAAACATGAACTCTAGGTTATGTTGAGGGAAGAAATGAATATATTTTGGAAGATATTGTATGACCCAATAGTATTTTGATGTGTGAATAAAATAGGATATGATGTTCCATTCAATAAGTGAAGGGAGGGGAATTCTTGAAATCACATAAAATATTAAATTAATAAAAACTAATTTTCATTGAAAAAGGATAAAAACTAAAAAATTTGAATATGTGATGATTATTGGTCTAAATAATCCAAAAAAATCATTTATGTAAAATTTTAGATATTTCTTTTACCCTTATTCCTTTGTTTTAACACCCCATTAACTCTTTTAACACATACCACTGTAACACTGTTTTTTACACCGAAGAAGTCATAATATTAACTATAAAAGGAAAGGTTACCCATAAATAGAACATTGTTGATTTTAAAATCTATATCCCATTAAATTGTAAATCTATTATATTTTTTTGGAATTCTAAATAATTTAATGAAACATTACTTGGTATATAATATCATTAATGACAAATTAGGAACAATTAATTTAATTTGACATTGAAAACTACATGGAAGTAGAGGAATTCCATTTTCATCCTTTAAAACATAAATAATATATAAATTTATCTTAATTTTTTAACAAAATAATTATTTCAAATTATATTACTTTAAATATTTTTAAAATCATTTTTTTTATTTTTTTATTAACTATATAAAATCTGTGTTGGAATTGTGTAAGCATTTAACAAAATTCTTTTATCACAAAAAATTTGTAATAAATTAACATGATAAAAAATATTTATGTTTAAAAAGCATATTTATAACTAAACAATTGTTGTTATTAACCATTTATCAAAATATTACAAATATTAAATGTAAGAAAGTGATATTTTTGACTTTATCATTTACTTAAATATTATAAAAGACAAAATAATGGACAAATGGAAACCAAATTTCATATATTGTATTATTGGATGATTATTGGTGAATAAAATCATAAAATAGAATAAAATAATGTTTTATAGTAATTTGATAGTACTTATCAAATTATTATTTAACCTTAATTAATCAACATACCCTTACTAAGGATATAAAAATATACAAAGGTTATTATTCATAATGAAAAAAAATAAAAGGGACTAATTTACCAAATATAGATCTAATAATTCAAAAAATGTAATTATTTTTTCAATATTCATTTCACATAAGTGCCAGACATTAATATAAGATAAAAATTCAACACATGATGAAAAATTGTTTTTTCAAATAAAATCCCTTGTAACTATAAATTTTATTATACCTAAATCTACTATAAAATTAATTCCAATTAATATAATTTGATTAAGATTAAAAATAGGAATTATTATTCTTTAAAAATAATCCATAATTGGATATATTTTTTATAAAATTTAAAAGAAAATAGAATTTTTAATACAAAATAAATTTTTACTATTAATAAAAAAATCAATATTTTCATATTATTCTCTAAAAATATTCTTAAGATAATTTTGACATGCATAATAAAAAAATAGAAATAATTTTTTTAAATTAAATTCATATTTTTTGAATTCATGCTTTTATATTAAACCATATTACTTATAAAAACCCAATTATGTTAGAAATAAATCCTTTTTTCCTTTTGGCTAAAATGTTACCTAATGTTTTTATAATGAATATAACTATATAAAATATAATTAATTAATTTATTTAAATGATTAAAATTAAAATTATCTGGGATGTTACAACATTATTTCTCTTTACCATATTTTCGGCATGTAGGAGGTTGAAACTTTTTTTTCCTTCCGTGTGACAAGAAACTGAAGATTCCATTAAACTCCACATTCCTTTTATTATAATTAGAATGATAAGGGTTTACCAATTCCATTTCCAATTTTTTTTCATTAAATGATTTATTCTTTGATTCCAGGGACCCTGATAACTAATTCCTTTCAGGGACTTGGTTTTAAACCACTTAAGAATCAGTCAATATTGTTTTTTTGATCGATGATAAAACCTGATGCATACCACACATGTCTTGTAAAATTTTCTTCTTAATTATCGATAGATTCATATTCCATATACACAAACATTATAAATTCCCTACATATCTTATTATAAGCTATTTATGGAATGTACATATTGAGGAAATCCATCCTATACACCTCTCATTCCATAGATTTTATTTCATATTCATGGAACTTATTCACGATAAGAGTATACCATCGATAAACTTCACCAAGAAAGAAATATAAGACTAAGAAAAACTTCTCATGATAAAATAAATAAATAATATAAAATATATTTTCTATCGCGTTGATTCATTTATTAAAAACTAGTGAACCAAAAAACATATAAAAGGAGGGTGGAAATTGATGCATAAAAGATTGAATGAAAATTTTCTCTATCCTTTATGCATTAGGAAGTTTATCTTTATCCACATTTCTATTATTATATTAAGAGGGTTGAGTGATCATAGTCACAAGATATTTCATTCTAGCTAATTAGTTATTTGGTTTATCAGGAGGATGATCATGGCGTTGGATGTAAATTTTTCTTGTTCACATGATTCCTTCAGGCTCTAGCCATTTATGAAAAAAAATATAATCATCATGCTACAAATATCTGAGTGAATAATCAAATATTCATGAAAATTATTATTGATATGCCCTAAATTATCACACATTATTATCAATATATCACACATTAGGTTTCACATAGTTCATTCAGGGTAATTATCTATTCAAAATCAAGATAATTGTTTATAAGGAAAGTGTAAAATAAACAAAACATATCCACCAAGAGTGTCCAACTAGGTTAAATTTAAGGTAACATTCACTATGGACTGTAATGATAATCGAGATATATTCGAACACCAATTTTTGTGGTTATTACCCATAAATGAACTTGTTCCAATCCCACAACCACTTATATTATTCAAACACGGATGTATTTATATGATAAAAACATAACATCTACCTTAACAAAACATTAGGATATTAAATTATACTTAGTATTATAGAAATTATTTTAAGAAAAGTTCCATAATTTTAATCTCTAAGGATTAAATAAAACCTTATTTGATACCAACTGAGGTGTACCAATCATATTATACTTTAATATTACAAAATTTGGGATGAATATATAAAATATAACTCCATTATACATTACCTAGAAAAATATTGGTTTTGAGTATTTGGAGAATAGATATATAGACACACCATTTCATAAAGTATCTCTAACATCAACATAAATTTTCTTCATATTAACTCCCTTCTAGACATATCAAACTAAGAACCTCCCATAGAAACTTGGGGAAGTAAAACATAAGAAGGAGTGATTTCTTATTCTCAATAAGAGTAAACATCCTAGATATCAGTAATTTATTATAAATTATCATAAGGGTATGAGAACATAATCATAACATAAAGAATTTATTCCCAATCAATTTAATATTTTTAATCAATATTCATGGAATAAATCTTTGTAATAACAAATGATAATATTCACATGACTACACAATAATAATTAATAAATCATGAGCCATGAGGGAATAATATAAACATAGTAATGTTGAAAATATATATTATTTTAACACTATGAATAAGCATAAATATAAATTGGTTCATTCATTATGTTAAAGACATGAAATAATTTCCTCGAAAAAACTTATGGATATGAAACTAGGTTGACACATAATCTTTTGGATATAAAAATAGATCCATTAAGAAACATATGGACATGAAACCAGGTCAATAAATCACATTTTTAATTTGAAATAATATTTAATCATTAAATAATTATATCATGACTTATCCATATTCACCCAATGCATCAAAGGGATATAAAATATCCTTCTGTCATATAACATTATACCCTAATTGTGCCCCAAGATAAATGAAATGCAATGTAAAACCCTGAGTTTTTGTAATTTTTTTATAATAAATTAAAATAAATTAATATATTTCATTACACACATTACCATATAATCCTTTAATTACATGAAACACCAAGTTAATCTTATGCTATACTCAACCTTGGGTTATCTTGTGTTACACAAGACATTGAGTTTTAACAAAACCATTATATTTTATTAATAAAGTTATCCATATGATAATGTTATTACTTATATAATAAAATTAGATATATGAATATAAATAAATAAATTAAAATTATTAATTATAATGGATTTATATGAAGTAACCATATTTATTGAAAAAACTACATAATTTTCTCTAAAGTGTATATATGTTTCAAAAATACTATTTTCTCAAAAAATGTTTTTTGTATCTTCTTGTGGAAGTTAATAAAATAATTTTCTTATAATTATAGAAAATTTATTTGATAAAATAAACATAATTTTTTAAATCCTTATGACAAAATTATATTTGGGTGATTTTTTGGTATTTTTTCTAAAAAATTAATTTTTTTATGAATAATGAAAATTACTAAATTTTAATTGTAAAATTCCTATTTGGTTCATTAATTTATAAAGAAAAATTATATTTTAAATTAGTTTTAATGTAAAAATAGCTAAATTATAAATATACTGATCCAATTTAGTTCATTTAAGAAAATTTAAAATTGATATTTGATATGAAAACTTTGTAAAATATAGATCATTTTTTATTTAAAAACCCGCTTTCTCATCACATATACTGGGTTAATTTTAAATTGAAATTTTCTACTTATGATAATGGAATTTTGAAAAATATATTAAATATTTATAGTCATAATAATTTATATTATTTAATAAGTTAAACTTAATTCACGGCCAAAATTAATATTAAAAACAGTAAAAATATCTTACCACAGTTAACGTAAAATAATATTTATCAGGTGTCAAACTAAAAGTATTAGGGTTTAAATGATCTGTAAACTTGTCTAAAATACATTTTTTTGGAAATATTGAGACCTTATATTGTGGAGGGATTTAAATTTATAAATTTTAGAACCTTTTTCCATGTCCAAAACATGGATACCATTTTTCTTTTCAAAATATTACAAGTGTGCTAGTCACCTCACTTATAAAATGTCACCCCCACTCCACTCTTCTCCACACCATACATTTTGTTTTATAATACATACTGAAATTACTTATAAAATTCCACTATATCTTCCTATAATATTTATTTTAAATATAAATCCATCCTAGGAATGTTTTTGGTGCAAACCTAATGAGGATACACAAAGAATAGGTAACATTCATCAACGGGCATTTTTTTAATTTTCCTCTAGCTAATTCAATTATTATTTTACCACAATGATATAATAATATCAGTATCTTATGTATACTGATGTGTTTTTATTTTATGAAAATTACCTAAACCCTTCTCCACTTCCCCCAAATGGGTTATGAAATCATCGTTCATGTGTATGACAAACTATTTCCCCACCAACCAAGGTCAATATTTTTCTATTAACACCTCTCAATACTAGAAATATTGATGGATTTATTATTTATATATTATATTTATAATATTATTAGGATTTTTTAATTATTATATCACCCATTCCATCAAGATTTAAATTTTTGGGGAATACGATAACATCACTCTTGTGTATGGCGGACTACCGCCTCCTGAAACGATGTGATTCATCCATACTTTAAATGAAAGGTAACAAGAATTTATTTATTGAAAATATTTGACATATATGAAATAAAAATGAATCTATAATAATAATAAATAATTTATCTTTCTTTCTATCAATCCAACAAGAAAATGGAAATGACGTTCATGCGTACGTACGACCTACCGTCTCCACGAACAGTGTATTTTAGTTTCTATTACAATTTTTTTGGATTAATCTAAATAAATATATCAATAATATATGTAGAGACCCATTTTTTATTTAATTTTTTTGAAATATATCCTCAAATATTTTTTTATCTAGGAACTGAGATGATGTACAATTCAGAGGCTTGGTGTGACTGAAATTAATTTTATAAAAATATTAAATATATTCTATATTACACATGAATTGTTTTCAAGAAAAATGTGATATCTACTAAAATATGTCATGAAGAAAAAAATCTAAGACCATGGTTGAATTCATAATGTGATTTTTACCATAGTCACAACCTAAAGTTGGTCGGCGTGAGGCATTATGATAGGGAAACCATTTTTGTTTGTGTTTAAATTAAATTAGTTGACTAATTTAATTATTTACATTAAATATCCTAAAGTAGAATTCTATATAAAAATGTTGTTATAGAAATTTTTTGGGGTTATCTAGATAAAACTAGAACCATTGAGATGATGATATACCATTCTTAATTGGTGGAGCATGTAACACCCCAAGCTTCCACGGTACACTTCTCTTTGAATAATACAATAGCGTGTGTTGTACGCAACACTGAGTTCAAGCACACCACGACTTACCAAACTAGCCGTTCAAAAGAGGTTATGAATAGTATTAACTGAATTTTAAATTTTATATTATCCTTATAATTTTATAATCCATATTATGAGTTTCTTAGACATAATGTAAGAACAAATACATTTTTTTTCAGATAAAAGAAGTATTTCTCAAAAAATGCAATTTTAACGCCTTTTAATGGTGAATCCTTTTTAAATCCAATATTTGAAACTTTTATATATTCAATTTTACAAAATAATCTTCTTCTTTAGAATTGTTACATAAGAATTTAGTTTCAATAAAGTTTTGGTGTTTTTCTGATAACTTTCATATTTGGGTGAATAGTGAAAAATACTATATTTTAACTGAAAACAACTTTTTTTAATCAAAATAATTCATATTGTTAAATTATAAATTTTAATGGTATGGAAGTATAAATAGATTATATTTTTACCATTTAATAAAATTATGGCTGTTGTAAGTAATTTCAATTTGAAATTGGACATAATCAAGTGTCAAACTTTTGATAGTTATTATTTCTTAAAAATATATCTTTTGGTTTTAATAGCGGGAATTAATTTTAAATTAATAAATGAAACTTTATGTTTTCAATATGGTAAAATAGACTTCATTTTTGGATTTGTAATATTTAAATTATCTTAGGGTGAAATTTTGGTACTTTTCTGATAACTTTTATATTTTGCTGAATCGTGAAAATTACTAAATTTTAATTAAACACAACTTTTTTAATCGAAATAATTAATAGTGATAAATTATGAATTTGAGTGGTTTCAAAGTATATTTAGAATATATTTTTACCATTTAATAAAATGTTGGTCATTTTATATAATTTCACAATTAAACCGGACATAAACAAGTGTCAATCTTTGGATAGTTATTATCTCTTAAAAACACGCTTTTTTGTTTTAACAATGGGAATTAATTTTAAATTAATTTCTGCCACTTCTGTGTTTTGAATTTGGAAAATTGGATTCCATATTTGGAATCAGGATTTCTAAACTGTGCAAATATATATCTTTTATTTTTAGACATTTTGAATAATTACTTCGGTAAATATTTTATTTACCATGGTTAAAGGGTAAATCCCCTAAATAAGGGTAAAAAAATAATATTATAATAATAATAATAAATTACACTAAAATGTGTGATAACCTTATTGGTTAATACATGTCCGACAATGGGCATCTTTGGGTTGATTTTGGGACCCCATGGAGCCACTTGTAAGTGATAATGACACTTTATATTAATTAAGTTAAAATAAACACAAAAAATGACATAAGCATATATGTTTTAGAAAGAAATTTTTTTACATAGGGTAATATATATTGGATTTTCAACTATAAATATTCATTACAAATCTAAAAACATTTCCTACATAATGGTATTTTATTTATAATTTTTAGACATTTAATAATTAATATTATTTATGACATAATAATGATACAATATTTTCCTTATTAATGAAAGAATCAAATAATTTGTATTATAAATGTCAAAATTAATATAATTTGAATGTTTTTATGAAATCCATAAATTTTATTGCTTAATATGACATTATAGGATTTCTTAAATGAATTTGGTACGAATTAATAAAGTTGTTGAGACTTTAAAAAAAATCAAGTATTGAATAGTGTCAAAATTGACGTAAAAGCGTTTTTAAAAAAAATATTATATTATTAATTGATATTAAATTCCTAAAAATATACGGTTCAGACAAGAGACTTATATAATGATAGTTTTATCATTAATGGGCCACTTGGGGGTCTATTGTAGGTACATAGTATGTTTATAAACTATATAATATAATAATACAAAGTGACATGGTAAATGTCAAACTAATTAACAAAGAGTTAAAACTAAAGGATAAGGTTAATATAATGACCCAAACCTGTCTAAATTTTACTGGTTGAAAGTATTTCGACCCATCCCCACCTTATAAGTTTAATAATCCAATTTGGAGACATTAGAAACTGGATATGAATTTATTATAAAATAATATTTCTAGCTTTTCTTAAGGTGCCCCTCCTCCCCCTTATAAAAGGACACCACTTCTAACCAATTCTTCACACCTTAAAAGCCTTTTAGATCGGCCAAACCCTACCCAAATACTCTCTCAACTTACCTAACTTAAACCTAGAGGCCTTAGTTTGATCATAAATCCAACCTATGGAGCCCTTTTGATATAATCAAAATGAAGAACTCAAAGAATAGGTAATGTTTTCACCACCCTTTTTCAAGTTCATTTCTTCTTCAAATTATTCTTTATTTGTTATTCCCATTCTAAAATAATAACTCCAGTATCTCCTATATACTGTGATGTTATTATAAATATGGTACAACCATATTCAGTATTCTATCCATCCTTTGAATGACATGTCACCATACATGCGTACGTACGACTTACCGTCTCCACGTCGTGGTGTAATTGTTATTCAATATATTATTATTTGTATGGGTATAATAATGATGTGTAATTCATGTAAATAATAAATATAATATGATAATGATTCTGTATATATGATATACCATCCAATTATATGTTATTTTAATATCAAAAGAATGATATTGTCGCTCGTGCGTACGTACGGACTACCGTCTCCATGAACGCGATGAGATTCATTCCCCATCGTATCCATTCAAGAATAATTCTCATTTGATGATTAAAATTAATGTTTAATAACTTTATATCATTCTGAATATTAATAAGATACAACCTACCCATAACAAACACGAATTATGTAACAAAACATATAAAAGAAAACGAGTAAGTTAACACACGAAACGAATATAATACTAAAGTATTATTAACAAAGCATTATTAGAAGATCATATATGATATCATAATTATGTATATGGTTCTTGTATAATTTAATAACAATTTTTTAACTATTATACAGGAAGTTAACATACCATCGACTAAGGAAAAGTACAAGTTAAGGGTTTATTTTGCAATCTCTTTATTATCCGAGGTTGTTTATATGCAACAATCTACTGGGACCTCTTTATCCTCCACATACATATTTCTTAAAAATGTATTTCAAAACATTCTTACTATTTTACAGAATATATGTTAAAGTCATTTATACCCTTGTTTTACTTTTTATAAGAAGTTTATAAAGGAATATTTCCGTCGTTTTCCAAACAAGGTCCTTTTTAACCTTTTCGACAGAATTAAGGTAAGAATGTCTTTTTTTAACTTATACGGCGGGTGCGGATACTTTCCACCATTATAAAGTCATTAAAGCTTCCCTTATAAGATTATAATAATATTTTCAGAGTAAATGTTTTATTTAATAATTATGGGACTTTTAAATGATTTCAAAAAAATAGATATTTCTCTCAAATAGTTTTGATTTCATCTATGTCAACATCCTTTGATGAATTTTAAGCTTATTTGAAGTTTATTTATTATGATGATATGTTTGACTATGGATGTGTTATTTTTATACCATTCATGGTTTATGAATAAAGTATTGACATTTCGTATTCTAGTTTTAAAACAAATGTTTATGTTATGTTTAAACCTATTCATATGAGGAATGCATTGGACTTAATAAGTGACGGGTGGAGCCCTCTATAGCTCCTCAATGCATCGATAGGTATCATGAGACAAACTATTGTCTTGGCACGGGGCCTTGAAAAAAATCTTATTTTTAGTCTTGGCATGAGGCCTTGGCTATGTGGTTATGATAGTCTGGCATTATGAATTACATCATTATGATAGTGGTTATTGATATTGCATGTGATTATTATACTAGTAGAATATCCATGTGAATAAGTAAATGTCATTATTTCATTTTATCTTTTCCATATTATACTGAAGTTCAAGTTTAAAAGGCTTTTGTTTTAGCTATACATTGCCTTAAATTTTTATGCTTATTTATAAATGTTTCCGCTATATTGTTATCCTTACTGAGCATCTGAGCTCACCCCTTTCAATGTTTTATTTTTCCCAGGATGTGAAGAAGTAATTTATGAATGACCTGAAGGGATAATATGAGGGGATATTAAGGCAAGATGCTGTTGTATTTGTTTTCACTTTATGATGTAATGTAAACTTTATGAATGTATTTAGTTATTCCAAGGCTACTAAACTAATTGGTCTTTCGAGACTTGATATTTCATGTGATCATGACAATGATATGTAATAATGCACCGACTCTGGGTTACTGGGGTAGAGGTATTACAGTTGGTATCAGAGGAAGTTTAGTACAAACCTTAGAAGCTAGATTTAGATAAACTCTGATCAGAGCACATAGACCTAAGATAGACTTTGAGGATTAGTATAGAAGAACTTCCTAGAATTTTGGTATTGTAGAGATTTTGTGAGTTTTCTGAGAAATACATCCTTGTCTAGATACGATCAGGTAGAGGAAGCTCTGGCATAGATGTACCTAGGGGTAAAACCCAAAAACACCGCTTTGAGCGAGACTCAATCGGGAACTGGTGCATGACAACGGGCCTTGCTTCACTCTTGGTTACGACACTCCCGAGGGATATGCTTAGGATAATTATCATTTTCTTTACAAACCATTATGAAGGGTTTTTGAGTATATACTTCCTCAAAGAAAACATTTTTATGATTATATATTATATACATAAATATTTCAATTTATGTTAAGTGTTTTTCAAGTATGGAATTATGTATTTTGATTCATAAACTGATCTAGTTTATGCTGTTATATAGAAATGGAACCCAGTAGAAGGAATGTGAACTCCAGCAATACATATGATCCAAAGAGTAAGAAGGATCATATCTTTCATGGTATTAAGCCAACATTTAGAAGGGAAATAGTCTCCCATGTATTCTCAACATATGAAGAAATAGTATCATGTGTTAATAAGATAAGTAAAGAATTATCTGAGTCCTATGGCTTTGAAGGGAAGCAAGAGAAGAAAAGGATGGAAGAGAGAAAGATGGATAAAGGGAAGAGGGAAAAGAAGAATTTTCCCATATGTGATAACTATGGAAAGAAATACCCCGGAACTTGCCTGAAAGGAATGGGAGTTTGTTAAAAGTGTGGAGAAAAAGGACACCATGCACGTGACTGCAAGGGTAAGAAAAAGGTTTCAAATGTATAATGCTTCATCTACAAGGAGTTGGGACACTACGCAAACCAATGTCCAAATCATCAGAGTATGCCCCAAATGATGCTATTGGATAATAATCAAGTTATGATACAACCAAATATGAGGAGTAATGATTAGAGTTTGTATGTTGTTATTAGAGAATTATTTCATTCGAGTGTTGTATCAATGATGTACTGGTTATAATAATTATGGAGTATATAAGGATTGTACTAAAGTACTATTTCATTAAGGACTTGAGATTGTTTGGAAAAAAGAAAAGTGACTCAATAGCAGGTTAAATTTTTTGAAAATATATGATTGAGAGAAAGATAAACCAAAATATGGTTCTGATACCGAGGTAGTGATTTTGGAATAATACATGATTTATTTGGATAAATTATATTGGATATTATTGACTACCTTGAAACTGATTAATGATTTGTATATTCCATCATTTTTGGAGTTTACAACATTTTTTGGTAGAAGGAGTACATTCAGTATTCTATAAGTAATAAGGGATCATGAATGTAATCAATAAGGTTTTATGGTATTTCAGGATGTTGCTGTGTTTTAAAAAGAATACATGATGAATGTGTTCACATGATATTACATGAAAAAAGGATCTTCATTGTGTTTTCCTACCTTATAAATTTTGGACTATGAGTTTGGACAGAAGTATTTTGGATAAGTCTAGTTTGAGATTATTTTTGGATTTCCATAAAAAGGACAACCCAGAGGTCGGGCGACAACCCGTTGCATCTGGCAAGGCCGTGAGACTTGAACCCACAACCGAAGGGCAACAAGGCTGTACCACCTACCACTGACCCACTTGATGTCCTGGATTGAATAATTTAGTTTTTTAATGGTTCTGCTAGATGAATTATAAATTCGTTTTTTTGAAACACTATATGAATAGGATAAATAGAATATTATTTTTAAGTTCTATTATCTTTTAGAGTGAATGATGAGTTTGTGGTAGAACTTAGTTAAAGGATGAGACTCTACTTTTCAAGTATATATTTTTCTTCTTCTATTATTCAATGAAGAAATTAATTCTTATACTTTAGTGAAGGGATCTTAAAACAAAAAATGTGTTATCCTAATACCATATGTTTTGTTGAACCGATAGTATTTTAAATCATCATAGATTGATGAATTTAAGGCCCTCAATTTTACACTTGTTTATGATAGATGACCTCAATCACTACCTATAAATATTTAAGTTTTTCCTCCAATTATTTGTCTTTAATTTCCATCAATGTTCTCCTAATCGAGATCACAATTTGGTGGTGAGCCTTTCATTTCCCTTTTCCTTTTATTAAGACTAAATTTTATTAACCTAATTTCCGATGTGGGTTTTTCCAAAGGTATTTTCTATTTTCAACCTTTTATTTTCAAATAAAAATTTCAAATTTATAGGAAACAATTTATTGAAGGAGTGGAGAATGTAACACCCCAAGATTCCACAGTACGCTTCTCTTTGAATAATACAATAGCGTGTGTTGTACGCAATACTGAGTTCAAGCACACCACGACTTACCAAACTAGCCGCTCAAAAGCGGTTATGAACAGTATTAGCTGAATTTTAAATTTTATATTATCCTTATAATTTTATAATCCATATTATGAGTTTCTTAGACATAATGTAAGAACAAATACATTTTTTTCAGATAAAAGAAGTATTTCTCAAAAAATGCAATTTTACCGCCTTTTAATGGTGATGCCTTTTTAAATCAAATATTTGAAACTTTTATATATTCAATTTGAAAAAATAAAATTCTTCTTTAGAATCGGGACATAAGAATTTAGTTTCAATAATGTTTTGGTGTTTTTCTGATAACTTTCATATATGGGTGAATAGTGAAAAATACTATATTTTAACTGAAAACAACTTTTTTTAATCAAAATAATATATATTGTTAAATTAGACATTTTAATGGTATATAAGTATAAATAGATTTATTTTTACCATTTAATACAATTATGGCCATTGTAAGTAATTTCATTTTGAAATTGGACATAATCAAGTGTCAAACTTTTGATAGTTATTATTTCTTTAAAATACGCCTTTTGGTTTTAATAGCGGGAATTAATTTTAAATTAATAAATGAAACTTCTATGTTTTAATATGGTAAAATAGACTTCATTTTTGGATTTGTAATATCGAAATTAGCTTAGGGTTAAATTTTGGTACTTTTCTGATAACTTTTATATTTTGATGAATAGTGAAAATTACTAAATTATAATTAAAAAAAACTTTTTTAATAAAAATAATTAATAGTGATAAATTATGAATTTTAGTGGTTTTAAAGTATATTTAGAATATATTTTTACCATTAAATACAATGTTGGTCATTTGACATAATTTCACAATTAAACCGGACATAAATAAGTGTCAATCTTTGGATAGTTATTATCTCTTAAAAACACACTTTTTGTTTTAACAACGGGAATTAATTTTAAATTAATTTCTGCCACTTTTGTGTTTTGAATTTTGAAAAGTAGATTCCATATTTGGAATCAGTATGTAAAAAATGTGTAAATAGGTATCTTTTATTTTTAGACATTTTGAATAATTATTTCGGTAAACATTTTATTTACCATGGTTAAAGGGTAAATCCTGTAAATAAGGGTAAAAAAATAATATTATAATAATAATAAATTACCCTAAAACGTGTACTAACCTTATTGGTTGATACATTTCTGACCATGGAAATCTTTGGGTTGATTTTTGGACCCCATGGAGCCACTTGTAAGTGATAATGACACTTTATATTAACTAAGTTAAAATAAATACAAAAATGACATAAGCATATATCTTTTAGAAAAACAATTTTTTACATAGGGTTATATATATTGTATTTTTGACTATAAATATTCATTAGAAATATAAAACTATTTCCTAAATAATGATATTTTATTTATAATTTTTTGAAATTTAATAATTAATATTATCTATGACACAATAATGATGCAGTATTTTCCTTATTAATGAAAGAATCAAATAATTAGAATTATAAATGTTAAAATTAAAATAATTTGAATGTTTTGATGACATCCATGAATTTTATTGCTTAATATGACATTATGGTATTGCTTAAATGAATTTGGTATGAATTAATAAAGTTTTTAAGACTTTAACAAAAATCAATTATTGAATAGTGTCAAAATTGACATAAAAGAGTTTTTTAAAAAAATATTTTATTATTAATTTATATTAAATTCCTAAAAATATAAGGTTTGTCCAAGAGACTTATATCATGATATTTTTATCATTAATGGACAACTTTGTGGTCTATTGGAGGTACATAGTAATTTTATTAACTATATAATATAAAAATACAAAGTTACATGGTAAATGTCAAACTAATTAACTAATATAAAGTTAATATAATGACCCAAACCTTTCTAAATTATATTGGTTGAAAGTATTTAGACCCATACCCACCTTATAATTTTAATAATTCACTTTGGAGCCATTAGTAACCGAATATTAATTTATTATAAAATAATACTTCTAGCTTTTACTAAGGTGACCCTCCTCCCCCTTATAAAAGGACACCACTTCTAACCAATTCTTCACACCTTCAAAGCCTTTTGGTTCGGCAAAAACCTTACCAAATACTATTTAAAATTCCCTAACTTCAACTTAGAGGCCTTATTTTGATTAGAAAGCCAACCTAAGAAGCCCTTTTGATCAAATCAAAAGGAAGAACCTGAAGAAGAGGTAATTTTTTCACCACCCTTTTTCAAGTTCATTTCTTCTTCTACTTCTTCTTTATTTGTTATTACCATTCTAAAATAATAACTCCAGTATATACTATATAATGTGATGTTATTATAAATATGGTACAACCATATTAAGTATTCTATCCATCCTTTGAATGACATGTCACCATACGTGCGTACATACGACTTACTGTCTCCACGTCGCGGTGTAATTGTTATTCAATATATTATTATTTGAATGGGTATAATAATGATGTGTAATTCATGTAAATAATAAATATATAATGATAATTATTCTGTATATATTATATAACATCCAATTATATATTATTTTAATATCAAAAGAATGATATTTTCGCTCGTGCGTACGTACAGACTACCGTCTCCACGAACGCGATGAGATTCATTCCCCATCGTATCCATTCAAGAATAATTCTCATTTGATGATTAAAATTAATGTTTAATAACTTTATATCATTATGGATATTAATAATATACAACCTATCCATTACAAACATGTATTATGTAACAAAATATATAAAAGAAAACGAGTAAGTTAACACCCGAAACGACGATAATACTAAAGTATTATTAACAAAGAATTATTAGATGATCATATATGATATCATAATTATGGATATGGTTCTTGTATAACTTAATAACAATGTTTTAACTATTATAAAAGAGGTTAACATACCATCGACTAAGGAAAAGTACAAGGTAAGGGTTTATTTCGCAATCTCTTCATTATCCGAGGTTGTTTATACGTAATAATCTACTGGGACCTCTTTATCATCGACATCCATGTTTCTTAAAAATTTATTTTAAAACATTCTTACTATTTTAAAGAATATGGGTTACAGTCATTTATACCCTTTTTTGACTTTTTATAATAAGTTTATAATGTAATCTTTCTTTCCTTTTCCAAACAAGGTCATTTTTAACCTTTTCGACAGAATTAAGGTAAGAATGTATTTTTTTAACTTATACGGTGGGTGCGGCTATTTTCCGCCATTATAAAGTTATCGAAGATTCCCTTAAAATCTTATAAGAATATTTTCAAAGTAAATGTTTTATTTAATAATTATGGGACTTTTAAATGATTTCAAAAAAAGAGATATTTCTCTCAAATAGTTTTGATTTCATCTATGTCAACATCCTTTGATGAATTTTAAGCTTATTTGAAGTTTATTTATTATGATGATATGTTTTAATGTGGATGTGTTATTTTTATACCCTTCATAGTTTATGAAGAAAGTATTGACATTTCGTATACTAGTTTTAATACGAATGTTTATGTTATGTTTTAACTTGTTCATATGAGGAATGCATTGGACTTAATAAGTGACGGGTGGAGCCCGCTATAGCTCCTCAATGCATCAGTGGGTCTCATGAGACAAACTAGTGTCTTGGAATGAGGCCTTGACAAAATATTATTTGTAGTCTTGGCACGAGGCCTTGGCTACATGGTTATGATAGTTTGGCATTATGCATTCCATCATTATGATAGTGGTTTATTCAACTAGAAGAATATCCATGTGAATAGGTAAATGGAATTATTTCATTTTATCTTTCCCATATTATACTGAAGTTCAAGTTTAAAAGGCTTTTGTTTTAGCTATACACTTCCTTAAATGTTTATGCTTATTTATGAATGTTTCCGCTATATTGTTATCCTTACTGAGCATCTGAGCTCACCCCTTTCAATGTTTTATTTTTCCCAGGATGTAAAGAAGTAATTTATGAATGACCTGTAGGGATAATATGATGGGATAGGAATACAAGATGTTGTTGTATTAGTTTTCACTTTATGATGTAATGTAAACTTTATGAATGTATCTAGTTATTCCAAGGATACTAAACTAATCGGTCTTTCGAGACAAGATCTTTCTTGTGATTATTCCAATGATATGTAATAATGCATCGACTCTGGGTAACTGGGGTTGGGGTGTTATAGAGAAAGATCGAATGATCAATTAACAATCAGATCTATAAGAATTGAGGCATAACGAATGCTACAGATCTTCTTCTATTGTTGGATACAATATTAATTTTCATGAAAAGATCCAATCTCAAGGAATGACTATTCATATGTGGATTTACTCCCATATAATTAAATTATTTATCATGATCAATTCTTTCTCATTGATATATGTTAATTTGTTCTATTTCATGTGCCCACATATCATATTTAATTTATTTTGTTATATAATCACCTTTGTACCATGTTTCTCACCCGGAATATACCCAATTTGACTTAGTTGGAAAAAACTGTTTGGAAAATTATTATTGAACCATTTAATGTGATTCACCCTCTATGTTCTTCAATTTCTTCATATTTGGACCATGGAGTTGCTATTAGACTATTATTGGGCAGGACTGACCATGATCAGACCCCCAGATACACAGAAGATTCACAATCGGTGAACAAATAAATGATTTGAGGACATATTGGGGATTTTTATGATATTTTGGTGATAATTACACTGGATCTAGAATCCAGGACTAACTGGATATGATGGGAGGCATTTAGGGTATACAAAGAAAAACTTTGGATTAATGGAATTCAAATTATGGCCACCATAGGGTAGAAATTGATGATTTAATCCTCTTTCCTTAGAATTCGGATGTCATAGAGGCATGATTTTAAGTAGTGGAGTATGATATGGATGAACACATAACATATATGATATTCTGAATAACACATGTCATGTAGACCGTTGGCTGAAACAACTAGGGTTTTTGGATAGATAAATATCACACATTTGGTCAGACCCCCACATATCATGTGATCCAGTGCTGGAGACCCAATATGTACTTTTGGAGTACAAGGACATGGGAATAGCCAAGAACATGGACCATGTACAAAGACATGTGAACGAATAAGCACATAGACATTGTATATGTACATGGCCATAGTACATGGCCTAGGTACACAGACACAACTACTGTATACGAACTGGGCTAGGATCATGGGATGGACCCTTGGTGGATGATGATGGTCATATATTCTCCTTATATTCCTTGTAGGGATACATGGGAAGTGATATGTGTAATATCAAAGTACAAAACCATGAAGCAGAGTGGGACCACATGCCATGTGGGTCCCCATACATGCTGTGTACCCTCTTGTTGAATAAACTCATACCTCTCATATCTCCTTTCTTTGGAATCAAATTTTGTACTATGAGTAGACTATGTTGAGTGTTTTTACACATATAACGTTATTGTGTCATTTTTATTGGATATTTTATTATGATATGATATGTTCCAAGTTTGAAACATCTTTAGGTGAATCTAGACAACAACATTGATCAAGAATAATCATCAGAGACATTAGAGTGGCACCCTCCTGTAGGGATAGGGCATGAGTCATCTATATATCCATAAAAGTGGCACCCTCCTATAGATTCACAACATGGGTCCTTGACTATTATAGTGGAAACCTCCTATTGGTACATAATATGGGTCCTTTTTTGACTATCAAAGTGGAACCCTTCTACGGAGTCAAGGAATGGGTCCACAACCACTAGAGTGGCACCCTCCTATAGAGATGGGGCATGGGTCCTATATTGAATACCATAGCAACACCCTCCTATCGAGTCAAGGAATGGGTCCTTGACCACAATAGTAGAACCCTCATTCTCATATAGGGCTTGGGTCCTCTATAAATTTATATATCAGAGTGGAACCCTTCTGCAGATTGGGGGCATGGTCCCTCAACCGATAGAGTAGAACCCTCCTGTTGGGATAGGGCATGGGTCCCCTATCAGCTATTTTAGTGGAACCCTCTAATTGTAATAGGTAATGGGTCATCTACCTTGTGATTATGTTCCATCGACTGCAATTCTTAGTGTAGAGGTGTTTCTTAACATGAATTGTTTTGACTAGAAAGACATACGAGGTGGTGGGAATCATTGATGGTTCTCTTGAAACTAATTGAAGAATCTTTTACAAGGCTGGAATGTAAGATGGAGATTCCATTTCTCTCTCATCTAGGTTTCTTTTGAACATATATATCCCTATTTATTGTTAATAATATCACTCTTTCTATGGATTGATCTATCAATTATAATTGTGTCTATTACTGCTCATGCTTCAACTTTCGGGGCATCCTAATTGGTATGTATATACTCACCCCTACATGGGAGTTTACCATTTGTGTCATGTCTTATCAAAATGTATAATAGGTTCATAGTGTTACATAGGAGTATAGGGATACCCTAGTTCATTATACCACGTCTAGTGGTCGAGGCTTGGTGTTCTGGACCTAGGAACTCTAAAAACTTTACTTTTTTTAATTCTGTCAGGATGGAATATATTTTTGGTTGGGAATGTATTTTTCCCTTTTATTTTGAGATTACACTATTGTAATCTTGTACTCCCTAGAGGCTTTACATGCATGGTTTATTCTCTAGATGTTGTGTCTTTTATTATTATTTCTTTTCCCTTATGCATTAAAGTGGTTTGGTGTGTTCATATAGGTACATTATTCAAAGGCCTCCAATATAAGTTTTTGCTTTCAGTGCTTGTCGCCATCCCCTATCCTAGGGAGGCAGGTTTAGGTTCTTATGGCTTGAGCCCCATTGGTTTGAGTCATGGAACATTTTTATTAAATGAGTTCATTATTAGGGATGGTGTTTGGATTTACCCCCTATGAGTGTTTGGTTGGAATTTAATACAATAGTTTCAAAGTGTTTCAAGTATATATTTCAAGCTACTAAAATTGGTTTTGGTGCGGTAGCCAGTATAACCATTCACTATGAGACTGATTACCTTATTACCGACTCGACATGTTGAGACATTGGATTCAGGGCTCAATGGTATATTCATCATATATGATGGAGTGTTTTTTACTATCCTTCTCGAGTAACCTCTCCATATATATATGCTCATCTAACCATTGTACATCTTGATTGGATTTTCAAGATGCCTCCATGAAGAAAACCAACAAGGTTATAGATTTCAGAACGTGGAAGTGATTTGATCAGTGACGAGGCCTTTGTTCAGGGTACATCTCATGATATCCTTCCTTTATATGGATATGTTGTATAACGCCCACCTTTTAGGAAGTAGATAGTACCAAAAGAGTAGTATAATTATGTGAAATTGAATAGTGTAATCCATGAGTTCCAACTCTAGAGGCCAATAAGGTTCAGTGGTGTGCGAGATCCTGAGGAAGAAGATGTCTAGATAGAGTCTTTGATCCAAAAGTTTAGGCATATATTCATGCCAACTGATTTGGTGGGTTCATTTTTAGCCAATATTTTCCATAGAGCAGCTCGGTGCTGGTCATGTCTATTCATGAAGATGCATGATGAGTCGATGCTCTCATAGACTGACTTATAATAGAAATTTTGTGAAGAGTATTACCCATAATTCTTGTTCTATGTTTGGATTTATGTGATTATAAAGATATATAATAGAGGTATGGTATCTATATGTATGCCATGAGGTTCAAAAACCTTACATAGTACTCCCTCAACAAGATTCGTGATGGATACTTACATGTGTAGAAATTTGAGTAGGGTCACTGAAGAAACATCTGCGCTAGTGTGGTACTCCTATTCATTCCCACTTATGTCAGAGTGCTGGAGAAGGCACTAGTGATAGGAAGATTCCTTTCAGAGGGAAACTAGTAAAATGGAGTTGGTAGTGTCCATTTTAGGGTTGATTCATCTGATGTATCCTATAGGCTCCACTCGACAGGATCCGAGCACATGAGATATTTCCAAGATCAGACTCTAGTATGTGGTCATGTGGTACAAGTAATGTGTTGGGGACCAGGAAATATTGGTGAGTGGCGGTTCTATACATGTGATGGGGGTGGTCATATGTAATGTGATTTCCTGAACTGACCGACTGAGGAAGGTAAGATGATATAGGTCATACTACCATGATAGAGGCAACACCATGATCGATATCCTAGGAGATGGAAGGGTGCCCCCGGGGAGGCAGAGTTGGAAGAGGTGTAGGTGGGGATCTAGGAGGGTGATCTGTTGGTGTTGGAAAATGTTATGAGCAACTTCCACCACCACCACTAGAAGGCCCATGTTAGGCTTACGGAGCCGGTGGTCGGGGTCATGGGAAAGTGATGGTGATGGAGGCATATGACCCCCACATCACATGAGAAGATTATAGATATGATATGTTTTTATTATACTATTACTTCTGTATTATTTAGCACAATTTAAACTCATTCCTTCATATATTTACTTTTGGTTCGAGAGCTGGAGCTCCCAATTGAGGCATCAGTGCAACCGTTTTTTCTTGAGGTTCCTATGGGGAATGATTCTTCGATCTATTTTATCTATAAGAAGTGTGATATATCACTTGGTGGAGAAATTTCTTAATGGGACCTTTTAGACCTCACAATGAGACCTTATGACATCATCTTGGGTATGGACTAGTTGTCCATAGTTCGATACTAGATTGAATGTCACTATAGATGAGTCAGATGATTTCACACTAATGGTACAGGATTATCGTATATGGGTGAGGGAGAAATCATGGAAGGATGAGTTAGTTTCACAAAAAAGAGGCTGTAACCCATAACCCATCAGTTGGTGAGTGTATCCCTTGGTGAAATAGGCTCTTCAGGCATCTAGATTACTCTAGTCATGGAGGATTATATGTATGTCTTCTGCAATGAAGTTATGGGACTACCACTATATAGAGAGATTGATTTTTTCCTTGACTTGCATCTCAAGATTGATCCAATATCCTGTAAGACATATAATATGGCCCGTAACGAGCTCTGTAAGCTATGGTTGAATTTGGAAGAATAGTGAGAGAATGGTTTTATCAGATCCAGTGTGTCCCCTAAGTATCTCTGATGTTGTTTATTTAAATGGTAGATGGGAGATTGTGGCTTTGTGTGGATTGTCATTACTTGCACTAGGACACAATAAAAAACAATTTCACCTATAAAGGGATTGAATAACTTTTTAATCAATTTCAAGGAGTGACTTTGTTCTCAATGATTGATCTTAGGTTAGACTACCACCCGTTTATAGTTCACAAGGATGATATTTCATAGATGGAATTTTGGTGTCCCTATAGAGACTATGAGTTCTTGGTGATTCATTTTGGTGTGATTAATTCCCCCGATGTGTTTATAGATTTGATTAATAGGATCTTTCTAGAGTACTTGGAATGATATTTTATTATCTTCAATGAATAAATACTTGTATAATCTATGTTTTAGGAGGATCATGAAGAGCACTTGAGGACGGTCCAAAATTTAAATTAGGAGAAATGGGCTTATTGTAAGCTCTTGAAGTGCTAGTTTTGTATCCATGAGGTTCATTTCAAGGGGCATGCATTTTTTAGCATAGATTAGTCATAGAACTAGTAAATATCAATGCAGTGATAGATTAGGAGACACCCGAGATAATGTTAGAGGTGTAGAGTTTTATCGGATTATCGGGGTACTATATGAGGTTTTTTGGAAAACTTATCTAGGATTGTAACCCCTTTAACAAACCTCACATGGAAAGGGTATTCATTTTCCTGGATTGAGTAGTGCCAGATAGCCTTCAAGGAGTTGAGGCTAAGGTTGATGAGTCCTCCTATTTTGAGACTACTAAAATTTAGTTATTATATAGATTATTATGACTCCATAGGGACTATTCATGACTTTTTTTGATTTATAGATAGGTATTTATCACATATGGGTTGATGAAATTAATACCCCATAAGATAAACTATGCAACTCATGACCTAGAGTTGGTAGTGGTTGTCTTCGATCTAAGGATATGGAGGCATTATCATCTAGGACAACACATTGTTGTTTCCTCACAACATTAGAGTATCGGGTATGTCTTCACATAGAGCTACTTAAACTTGGGATAGAGGCTCTAGTCAGAGTTCCTCTAGGATTATGCTTTTGAGATAGTCTATACATCTGGGAAGGGAAACATAGTGGAAGATTCTCTTTGTTAAAATTCCCATGCTCACTTGGTGGAGGAGGAATCTAAGTAGTTAACTTTCATGCATCTAAACCATGTTGAGGAGGAGGGTGAATCTATTCTTTAGTCGATGGTTTTTATTCCTCAACTCCTCCATCATGTGAGAGAGTCTCAGTTGGGATACATCAGATGTGATGTATTTTATGAAAATATATCCTCAAAAGATTATCTAAATGTATTTTCTAAAGGTGTGAATCATGTAATCATATTCCAAGGATGGATAATGGTCCCAGTCATGATTCGAGATGAGGTGATGAGGGAGTTTCAAAAATATTTATTAGTTTTACAACCTAGTGTGGGTAAGATATATAAATACCTTCAATGATAGTTTTTGTGGGATGGAAAGAGGCAGAGCATGGTAATGTTCATCTATATTTTCTTCACATGTCAGTAAGTGAAGGCTGAGCACCAGGTTATGGTAGGATTGTGGCATCCCATTGATATAATGGATTGGAAATGGGGTTTCATTTTCATGGACTTTTTGATAAGTATTCCACAGATAGTGAGAGGAAATGACACCATTTGGGTGATAGTAGACTAACATCTGATTTTGAAACACTTCCTTACTATCAAGGAGTCGTGAATGGTGGAGAGTTATGGACTGTTGTATGTACAAGAGATTGTTCACCGTCATGGGGTTCCCTCGATGATTGTATTTGAACATTATGTGAGGTTCATGCCATGATTGTGGAGAGGAATACATGAGGCATTTGGTACCCATATGAGGATGAGTACAACCATTCACCCCTAGATAAATTGGTAGATTGAGTGCACTATATAGGTGTTAGAAGATATGCTGATGGATTTCATATTAGACTTCATCCAAATATAGGAGGATTGATTTACATTGGTATAGATTTCATATAGTAATATCTATCACTTTAATCTCAAAATGACACCTTTTGAGGCCATGTACGATAGACACTTTAGGTCACCCATATACTGGATTGAGATCAATGAGGCTTCCCTTTCTAGGAATGAGATGGTGTAGGTGAAGATAGATATGGTCCAATTGATTGAAATGTGTATGAGGATAGGTCAGAGTAGGAATAAATATTATGCATATTGATGTCTTATCCCCTTGGAGTTAGAGAAGGGAGACCATGTTTTCTTGAGAGTCTCCACATGATGAGGATTTGTAGAGATTCAGCTGGGTAGGGAAGTTATCCCTAAGGTTCATCAGGCCATTTGAGATGTTGTAATGGGTTGGTTAGTTTTACTACCACCTTCCCTACCCCCAAATTTTCAACGTGTTCATGAAGTCTTCCACATGTCGTAGCTTAGGAGATAAGTGTATGTTGACAAGTATATCTTTGACTAGTGCATGTTGGACATCAGGGATGAACCCAATTTTGGAGAGCACTCGGTAGTGATTGATGATTGAAAAGATAGGTCCCTGTGTGGATGTTCCTTCACCTTGTCTATGTATTACGGCTGCATTGGTGTATGTTGTAGAGTTCCTAGGAATGGGAGAGTCAGATTCCAGCTAGGTATCCTGACATTATTTGTTAGTTTTTTTTGGAATGAAAAGAATGAAGGGGGAATAATGTTTAGAACATATTTTTTCTTTGTAAGACATTGAAATATATATAGAAGTATTTCCATATCTAGGATCTGAGATGACACATGATTTTGAGGCCCGATGTTCCCATAATTAATTTTATAAAAACATAAAATATATTTTATATTACGTGCACAAAATTTTTCAAGAAAAATTGGATATCTTCTAAATAGAGTCTCAAAGAATAAATATGATACCACAATTGAATATATAATGTGAGATTTACGCTAGGAATTATCTCACATTTAATGGAATGGGGTGTTTAGATAGAGCGACCATTGGTGGGTTCATTTAAATAAAAATAAATAAATAATTTAATTATTTAATTTGAATGACCTAAAATAGAATACTATATAAATATGTTATTATAGAAAATTACCAAGGTTATATACATAACCTTGGGACCTTTGAGAGGATTATCCCCTATTCTACATTGGCAGATCAACATCAGTAGTTGGATCTTGGTGAATTGAGGCACATTGAACACAACAGATCTTCCTCCTTCATTGGCCATATAATTCGTTGTCATAAAATGATCCAATCCCATGTTATGATTCATAATATGTGGATTTACACACTTATTATTAAAGTATTGAAAATTATCAATTAATTTTCATTGATCTTCATTAATTTTGGAATTTTCATGTTCCCACATATTGGATTTAATTTATTAATTCAACTAATCTTCATTGTGCGATGTTTCTCACCCCATCTATTCCCAATTTGATTTTTTTCCATGAAAAATTGTCAAAAAATTATTTCACCCATCTAATGTGCATTCTCCACCTTTTTTCTTTGCATTATTCATCACTGGATCACAGGTTCGTGATTCTACAATTTTTAGGTGGGACCGACCGTGATCGAGCAACTAGATAAGTGGAATATTTTCAGGTAGTGAATGAATTGATGATTTTAGGATGGATCTGGATGTATTGGGGGATTTTAGGTATGATTCCCATGGATTTGGGATCTGGGACCATCCAACTATGATGGGAGGTTCATGGGGTTTATGACTAACCACTTTGGATCAGTGGAATCTGATTTCTAGCCATTGAAGATGCAAAGATGATGATCAATGCCTCTTTCCTTCGATTTAAGATAGCCTAGAATTTTTATTGGGAGTAGAAGAGGAATATATTGAGAAATGTGCAATGAATATGATAATTTATAGAAAAATTTTCAACACACTGTGTAGTTTAAAGAACACACAACCTGTAGGTCCCTGGAAGCATCAACTATGGTTTCTGGGTGAGATAAATATCACACACTGTGTGGGAGACCCAGATGCCATGTGAATCAGTATTGGAAACCCAACATTTACTCTAGGTTTACCAGGACACGGGAGAAACCAAACATACAATTAGTGTACATAGACATGTTTATGGCTAGGAAAATGTTAAAGATACCCTACTTTTATGACATTAAAAATACATATATTTAAAGATAAATAACATAAAATCATTAAAAATCTAGGATCTAAAGGTTTAGTGTCTTGGAAAAATTATGATTATACCAAAATTTTACATAATAAAACATAAATATTATTTTAATACCTACTTATATAGCTTCTTTGTGGCCCCTTTTTTCTGGTTTGTATAAGTAGTCACTTGAGGATATATATCATATAAAGGGGTGAGATAAAATCCTAGAAATAGGACAGGTATAAACATGAATCAATATAACATGGATGATTATAATATTCATCATCACAACATAAGTAAGGTATCATCATCATAATCATGATAGGAAGAATTACATAATTGCATGTAATTTAGAAATGCATAAAAATGAAACATCATGTCTTAGTGGTGAACTATTATAGATAGCTATGAACAAAACTAACATCTTGTTTACACATAACATATGTGTATAATCATAACATAATAATAATTGTGAACAAATATAGAATCATGTTCATTCATATTTCTCATCTTATTATGAGATACATCACATTACCCAATGCATTAGAGTGATATATAATTTTGGGTGCACCTATTAGATCATAACATTTACATAATTAGGCATTCCATGTAGAAAATTAATCAATCTTTTCCATAAAATTACCCATGGAAAGGAAATGGGTTTTCTGATAATTTAAAAAAAAATAAACTCATTTATAAATTTTGGGGTTCCCAAAATAAGAAGGTAATAACATTCTTGGTATAAGAATCATCAATCTTGAGTGAAGAAAAACAATCTCAAGAGAAGTAAATGATGTGTTTTTATAAGGAATATTTCTTTGGGAAAAATCATTTCATATGTCATAAAATCAGATTAAAGACATATATATCCCAGAATAAAAAAGTTGAGAGAAATGAAATTATATTTTATTAATATTAAAATAACATCCACGTTGAAATTTGGTATGAAATTGTAATATCCCAAAGAAAATAAATTGGGTTCGAGAATCCCCTTACCTTATGTCTGAATGCAATATTAACTTTAATATCCTGGATAATCAAATTAGATTAATTAATAAATTAATAAAAAAACATCTTATACGTTTATTTGATTCATAATTATTTAATTTAATTTTTATGGTCATTTTGATGAGTTATATTATTCAATTTTTTCATTCTAAGAGTGATCATTTCTTAGTTTTCATGATTGGTTCACTTGTATACAAGTATAGAAGTTCATGTAAGATTATAATAATTATACAGAATTGAAATTAAATGTTATTAGTTAACTTGTAGAATTTTAATTATCCATATATATATATATATATATATATATTCTATATCCGATTATTATTCAGTAGATAAAATGCTAATGATAATT
The DNA here is from genome assembly GCA_963277665.1 of Viscum album. Classification (NCBI taxonomy): domain Eukaryota; kingdom Viridiplantae; phylum Streptophyta; class Magnoliopsida; order Santalales; family Viscaceae; genus Viscum; species Viscum album. Next base: position 1,527,343,384 of record OY728125.1, on the reverse strand, counting down.
ATTTAGGTTAATTTAGGTGGGTTTCAATCACAAAAAACTCATTTGGTTTTTTCATTTAGTATTATGTATATATGTTAGTTCCAAGGCATAAAATAGGGTATAACATAAATTTTAAAATCGGTTTCAGCCATTATAATGTTTTTATGACCATAAATTAAGGCGGTAAAGGAAACAAAAAACTTTTCATGCTCGAAGAAGATAGATTAACACCTCATAGAAAAGGTTTTCATTTTTTGAGTAAATGGGAGAGGTGAAGAGGTTTGATGATAGATTATTCCATTAAAATAATAAAATTATTTTATATTTAAGATACTATAGGTATCATTCCACATTGATAAGGGTAGGTGAGGATAGACTAAGAAAATAAAACAATGAAAGAAAATTATATGAAAAAGAAAGAGGATTTTTACCTCTCAAATTCTTCTCCTTGACAAAATCCTTAGATATATTTGGATTGTAATTTTGTTGAGAATAAATGATCCTTGATGTTGGGGAGAGACTTGGTAAGAGTATTTATAAGAATTTGGAAAAGATTCAATGCTTTGAATGTGTGAAGATAATAGGTGGTGAGGGGTGTTATTTACAGGGGAGGAGAGGGGTGCTTTTTGATTATTTTATTCATTAGTTTGTTATTTTGGATCAAGATGATTAATAGCTTGAAAATTATCACTAAATATATTAAAAAATGAATTAATATTATAGATTATGGTTCTTATATCAGTCATGACTCAAGAAATATTGAATTTAATTTATACTATTATAGACCATAAAATACCATATTTCACTATTTACCAAATATTCCACTATTTTAGAAAAATCCAAAAAATTCACCATTAAAGTTTTCTACTAATAGAGTAAAAAATAAAATTCCATGTTATAAAAATAATATTTTAAATAGGATAAATTTAATTATTAATTAAAATATTCATTTTTTAGAAAAATACTGATTTTAGAATTATAATTGATATCATAACACTTTGACAAATTAGTAAATGTCCCATAAAATTATCATAAAATCATAAAATAATAATAATAATTCATGAATCTATTTTATGAAAATATATTTTGTTTTAAATAATTATTTTTAGTATGAAATTGTAATTAAATATTTATGACTTACAAAAATAACAAAACTAAATTTATCAATTTTAAAACATTTATTTACTTATATGATGATATAAATATATCATATTTTCATTCATAAGATACATAAATTTAATTTAAGCTTTCATATATGAGGTTACTATTCTATTGGCTGGATTTCTATTCCTTATGTTCAAGTTACTATTCCAATGGTCATGTTAATATTATATCGATAAATGTTCTTTAATTTCACTTATTTCATTCATTCTTCATTTATAAAGTTTGCGTTGTGTTTTTAACGTTATTCTATGTGATTTATACTCTATAAAATAATTATAAGGAAATTTCCATTTATTAAATTTTGGGTTGTTATATTCTTCCCCCCTTATGAAATTTGGTGATCAAAATTTTATTTTACGAACAATGGTGAAAAAACATGATGGTACTTATCCTTCATCACTTCCTCTAGTTTCGATGTTTACTATTTTTACTTATGGTTTCACCATATTAATTTGACCAGGTGAGTAGTCTTATTGCATATAACTTTATCTCTATATTCCAAGATCTTTACCAGCTTCTTTTCATTAGAGGGACTACTTTCCAACAATACCACCTCCGAATTTAATACTAGTGAGGGATATGGTATGTACTTACTCCAGAGGGATATGTGGAATACATAATGTCCTTGAGACATAGTAGGTTGACATGCTAGTCGATAGTCTACAACCAATACATGATCAAGAATTTCGAAGGTCCCAATATACCAAGGACTTAGCTTTCCTATCTTTATAAATACCATGATCCTCTTCCATAAATATATGAGTAGGAATACCATGTATCCAACCTTAAATTCCATACCGCATTGAAAATTTTATGAAAATATCTTCTATCGATGATGGGATTCCTAGATTTGTTGTGGAATATTTTCCACCTTTTATTCAACCATTTCAGGTCCCAATAGATTTTATTCATCAACTTCATCCAAACATACTAATGTTCTTTGTATTTTCCCATAAATTGCTTCATATAGACTCATTTGGATGATCGAGTGGGATATTTTATTGTATGAAAAATTAACTAAATGTATTTGTTAGTCCCATACTCTTTTTTAGTTCATATACAATTCTCTTAATATGACTTATAGTGACTAAATAGTCCATTCAGATTGACCATCGGTTTGAGGATGATTAGTCGTACTAAATTTTAGAATAGTGTGTTGAGAATGTTGGAGAATTTTTTAAAACATGGAGGTGAATCTAGGATATAGATCAGATTAAATATGATAGTGGTACTCAATTTACCCTTACCAACTCTCTAATATATATCTATAAAAGGTGATTTAGTGAGAATTCTTAAAAAATTGTGATAAAGTGAGTTGTATTTATAAGATGATCCACAACAACCCATATAGCATTGTTTCCTCTGGATGTATTAGAAGTCCAGTGACAAAGTCCATAGTGATGTTTTCCTATTTTCATGTTGTATGGGTAATAGTTGCATCATCTCCTTAATCTTTTTCCTTTTATCCTTCTCTTTCTGACATACCATCCAATTTTATGTATATTTAACCGACTACTTTATCATATTTCCCCACCAATAGTGCTCTTAGATATCTTGATACATATTTGTTCTCCCTTGTTAAATAGAGAAGGTTGATCTATGTGCATCATTTAGAATCTCTTTCTTTATCTTGGGATTGGATAATACACATATTCTTGAACCAAATATTACATATCTTTTCTCATCAATTTTTATCTCTGAGTATTTCTCTTTTCTGAGAGCCTCTTCCATCTTTTGAATTTCCACATCATTTATTTGTGAATAAATTATTTTATTCATGGGGGATGGTTGTGAAATAATTTGAGAAAGGATCGATGATGTTCCTTCCTTAATGATTCCAATTTCCATCCTTCTAAAATATAATAAGATTAGATCCTTTTCAATTATTATCATTCATAATGTTGTAGGATTCTTTCTTCTTAGATCATCTACCACTTCATTTTCCATACTAGTATGGTAGTGGATTGAGTAGTCATAATCCTTGAGGATCTCTAACCATATTCACTGGTTCATATTAAGCTCCTTCCAAGTGAATATACATTTGAGGCTTTTATGATCAGTTTATACTTCACACTTCTCCACATAAAGATAATGCTATTTGATTTTTAACACGAAGATCACAACCGCCAACTCCAGATCATGTGTATGATAGTTTTGTTCATGGAATTTAAAATGCCTTGAGGAACATGAAATAAATTTATCATTTTTCATCAGTATAAAACCTAATATAAAATTTAATCCTCTATTTATACCACAAAGAGTTCCCCACTTGTCGTTAGTATGAGTACCAGTGGAGTAATAAGCCTATTTTTCAACTATTTGAAGTAGTATTCACATTCACTGGTGCAGAAAAACTTTTCTCCCATACGAATAAAATTTATCAGTGGGTTTTAAAATCATAAGAAGTTCTTCACAAATCACTAGTAATACCTAGGTAGACTAAGAAAACTATGGATCTATGTTACAGATGTTGTCTTGGGCCACTCTTTGATAATCGCTGTCTTGGAAGGATCCACATATATTCCTTTAATATTTATAACATTCCCCATGTATGATTCTTAATCCATCAAGAATTAACAATTACTATAATTTTTATATAGCTTCACACTTATCAAGGTCATTGGAACAATATTCAAATGTTCCTCATGTTCTTCTTTTCTCTTGGAGTATATCATAATATCATCAATAAATAATACCATGAATTTGTTGAGGTAATATCTAAAGACCCTATTCATTAAGTCCATGAATATTTATATGGTATTATTGAGTCCAAAAGGCATAATCATGAACTCATAGTTTCATAAATTGTTCAAAAAGAAGTTTTTTGGAATATCCTCCTTCCTCACCTATAATTGGCGATATCTTGACTGAAGGTCCACCTTAGAGAAATAATTATCCCCACACAATTTATCAAAAAATTCATCTATATATTAAAGGGGATTCTTGTTATTTATCATTATTTTTTTGATCTCATAATATTTAATGTAGATGCACATTGATCCATCATTATTCTTGATGAAGAGGTTTGGAACATGCCCTGGTGAAGCACTTGGTCGTATAAAACCCTTTTCTAGATTCTCTTGTAATTTCTTCTTAAGTTACTCTAACTCAATGGTGGTCATTATATAAGGATTATTTGATATAGAAATATATCTAGTTATACGTTCAATGGATAACTCAACCACTTGATCAGGATGAAGACTAGGAAATTCTTTAAGGAACACATCTGTGTAGTCCATCAAAATGGGCATGTCCTAGATCATGACTATCTCATTTGTCTAAATCAATTGAGCTAGAAATGATTTCTCATATGGTAATAATATAGAAACATGAGATGATGATTATAACGGATAATAATCCTCCTCCTTATAATTGTATATAATTGGAGGATTCCTCAAGATGTGAAGAGTGATCTCCCTTTCCTGATAGTAGATGTTGGCTTCATATAACGATAACCAATCCATTCCCAATATTGAGTCAAACTCCACAAAAGGAAGTAATACTAGATATGATAGGAAGTTTGGTCCACAAAAATTAATTTGGGAAGAGTTATAATCTTTAGATGAAATAAATCCCCATTTTATATTCTCACAAAAAACTCAACCTCAATATTTTGAGGTGGTGTTTGAATGGTTATACTAAACATACAGGATATAAAAGAATGCATCGAGATAGAATCAAATAGTAAATTATCTATTATTGAATGAATAAGTAGCATACATATCACCAAAAAACTTTCAGAATCCACCTCATAAGAAGTGATTTCATAATCTTTATTTTTACCATTTTTCATTGGGGTTTTCTGATACTAATTATCCCTAAGGAGTCAAGGTTTAGTGCAACAGCTTGCATAGTTCACTTTCTCCCAATAGTTGAAACATTAAAACCATGGGTGGTTATATCCTTTACTCCACTACATTTTACATATTCCTTATGTATCTTTTAGATTCATGTGCTTGGTGGCCCTCTCTCCCACACTTTACAAATTTCCCTGTCCCCTTGAGGAAATTCCTCTGATGCTTCTTCCCAAATTTCTTACATGTGAGTGGTTGAGTTTTATTTCCATAGTTGTCATTAGATCCTACATCTTGAAACTCCATCTATAATTTATTATCTCCATAGACATGGGACCATTATACAAACTTTATATCCACTTTGAGAGCACATATAACAACATCTTCATAACTCCTAATGTACCTAATTGTTATATATTTTCAATGGTGTGGTTTTGAACCACTAAATAATCTATCTATTTTACTATCACTAATGATAAAAAAACCAAGGTGTACGTAGCAGGCCTGGTGAAAATTTCTTTGTAATCCATAAAAGATTCACCTTCCTTTTTATTCAGCTCTATGAATTCTCTCAATATCTTTGTATGAAGAGTTAAAAGGGAAATAAATATTAAGAAATATATTTTTAATGACTTCCCATGCTATATCTCTATATTATAATAGTAAATCATAGAAAATATATTCTATATTTAGTTGATCCAACGCATTGGGGATGTCGTTCAAGTAATCGCTATATTGTACTTTACATGGGATATTGGCTTAGTTTCCCCTGGTTAGAACCATGTTCTAAAATAGAAAATTATTAAACAAAACACAAGTCAACAAATAATGAATAAATAATTTTTTTTGAAATTAACTCTAATGGAATATCTTGTGTGATCCCTATGTTTAGAATTTTTCTAAAATAAATATTATTGGGTGCTTTCATATACTTAGTCTCATAGTTAGGGATTTCACTAATGTTCTATAATACTAACTCCTAATTAACTAAAACATTATTTATTACCAACTAAATAGGCCCTACATTTATTACATGACTATTACATCAATTTAAAGATAAAAAAATAAACTTTTTACAAAAATAGGATCCAAAGGTTCACTGTCTTAGGAAAATTAGGATTTTACACAAATTTTATATAATAAAACATAATTTTTTTAATTCCTTATTCTATATATTCTTAATGGACCTATTTTTTCCTTAGTATAACTAGTCACTTGATGATATACATCAAAGAAATGGGTGATCTAAAAGCCCAGTAGGAGGATTGATAAAAAATATATATCATGGGTGAGCATAATATTCATCATAAGAACATAATTAAGGAATCATCATAATAATAATAAGAATAAGAATTATATAAATTCATGTAATGTGTAAATTCATAAAAATGAAATACTATGCCTTAGTGGTCAACTACCACACATAGTTGTGAAAAAAAGCTAGCATCATGTTCACACATAACATTTGTTCATAATAATAACACAATCATCATTGTGAAAAAATATAGAATCATGTTCACACATATTGAACAATATTTCATGAGATACATGACATTACCAAATACATTATATCACTATATAATTTTGGGTGCACACATCACATCATAAAATTTACATAATCATGCATACCACATAGAACATAAATCAATCTTTTCTATAAAATAACCCATGGAAAGGAAATGTGTTTCATGAGAATTTAATAAAGAATAAATTCATGAATAAACTTTTGGTTTCCAAAATTAAAAAGTTAATATGATACATAGTATAATAATAATCTATATTTAGTTAAGATGAAACAATCTCTTGATAAGTAAAATATGTGTTTTAATAAGGAAGAGTTATTTTGGAAAAATATTTTAATTTGTCATAAAATCATATTTGAAACATGTATATCCATGAATAGAAAACTTAAGAATAATTAATTTTGTTTGAGTAATATTATAAGAACATACACATTGAAATTTGGCATGAAAGTGGAATAACACAAAGAAATGAAATTGGGTTTATGAATCCCCCTACCTTATATCTGAATGTAATATTCACTTTAATATCTAGGGTATTCAAATTAGAATCATTAATTAATAAATATAGAACCACTTATACATTTATTTGATTAAATATAATTTTATTAAGTTATTCTATAGAAATTTTGATGAGTTATGGAGTTTATTTATTCAGTTCCAAGAGTGTTTGTTTCTCGATTTTTATGATCAGTTCGCTTGTATACAAGTAGAAAAGTTCACATAAGATGAGAATAATTATACAGGTTTGAAATTATATGTTATTAGTGAACCTAAAGAAGTTTAATTGGAATTATATATTATTGTTTTTATATATTAGAATTATTCATTAGATAAAATGTTAATGTTAATCATTTAGGTTAATTTTGGTGGTTTTTGATCACAATGAACTTGTATTGTTTTATCATTTAGTATTATGTATATATGTTAGTTATAGAACATAAAAATGGTTATAAAATATATTTTGCAATATATTTCAATTATTATAATGGTTTTATGACTGTATATGAATGTGGTAAAGGAAAAAGAAAACCTGTTATCCTCAAATGTGATAGATTAACACATCATGTATAATGTTTTCATTTTTAGAGTAAATGTGAGAGGAGAAGAGGATTGATTATAGTTTATTACATTAACATAATTGAATTAAAATATATGTAATACAATGGAGTTATCATTCAACTTGGATAAGTTTAGGCAAGGAGATAATGGGAAAATAAAATAAATTGAAAAGAAATTAAAATAAAAAGAAAGAGGATTTTACTTGTTGAATTCTTCTCTTTGAGAACCTCCTTACGGAAATTGGGTTTGGAATTTTGTCGAGACAAAAGGTTGATAGATGTGGGGGGAGACTTGGGAATAATATTGGCCAAAATTTTTACAAGCTTACATGCTTTGGATTTGTCAGGAGAATAGGTGGCAAGTGGTGGTATTTATAAGGGAGGAGAGGGGTATTTTTTTGTTATTTTATCCATTAGTTTATTATTTCATATCAAGACTATGAATTGTTTAATACTTATATATAAATATATTAATTAAATAAAGATGATTAGATATTATGGTTTTTACATTATCAATGACACAAGAAATAGTGAATTTAATTTATATTATTGTATATAGTAAATTACCACATTTAACCATTCACCAAAAATTCAACTATTTTAGAAAAATCCCAAAAATTAACCCTAATCATTTTTCAATTTTTATAATTAAGAAAGGAATTTAATTTTATTATAATAAATTTTTAAATATGACATATTTAATTTTTAATTAAAATCATCATTTATTAGAAAACTACTGATTTTAAAATTATAACTAATTTTAGGAAACATTGAAAAATTAGATAAGGTATAAAAAATTATCTTATAATCAAATAAAAAATAATAATTTTTGAATATATTTTATGAAAATATATTTTATTTAAAATTTTTATGTTAATTATAAAATTTTAATTATATTTTTACGACTTACAAAAATACCAACATTTAATTTATCTTTAAAAAAAATTATTTACTTATATGATGATTTAAATATATCATATTTTAATTCATAAGATACCTAAATTTTATTTATTATTTCATAGGCGTGGTTACTATTCTATTAGATGGATAACTATTCCTTATGGTCAAGTTACAATTCCATCAGTGAAAGTTCTTTAATTTATCTTTTATTATTAATTATTCATTTATAATGTTTTTATTTATTTATTAATGTGATTTTATTTTATTTATACTATATTAAATAATTATAAGAAAATAATTCCCATTGATAGAATTATGGATGGTTAAACAAGTTCATTATACACATACATGACCATAGTATGTGGACAGAGTACACGACCAGGGTACATGGACAAGAATAAAGTAAAGACATGGGAAGGATCATGGGCAGGACCCTGAGTAGCTGAGGTACACTGTATAGTCCCCTTAAATGATGTGTGAGGCTATATAGGACGTGAATAATGTGCTAGAAATGGATATAAACATGTAGGAAAGTTGGACCGCATGCTGTGTGGGTCCCCATACATGTCGGGTGACCTCATTTTTAAGGAATCTCTTACCTCTCATATCTACTTAATTTGAAATAATATCTTGGAATATTAGTATCCTATCATAAGTGTTTTTTCATATAGAACATGATGGTGGACTTCTTAGTGGATATTGAGATACAATTTGAGATGTTCAAAGTGTGATACTTCTTTAGGAGATGCTTGATAAAGAAAGTGATAGAGAAAGATCATAAAATACATTATAGTGGAACCCTCCTACCGGGGTAGGGCATGGGTCCTATATCTATACATCAGAGTGGAACCCTCTTATAGAGTTAGGGCATGGGTCCTTGGCCACTTGAGTGGCACCCTCTTAGTGGGAAATGACATGTTCCCTCTATCTTTTATCAGTTTGGTACCCTCCTACGGAGTCAGGGCATGTTTCCTTGACCAACAGAGTAACACCCTCTAGCTGAGATAGGCAATGGTTTATCAATCAACTACCAAAGTGGTACCCTCCTGTAGAGTCAGGGCATGGGTCCTCAACCTCTACAGTAGAACCCTCCTCTTGGGAAAATACATGGGTCTTGTATCTATATATCAGAGTAACACCCTCATGTGGAGTTAGCACATGGTTCCTTAACCACTAAAGGGGAACCCTCATACTAGTTTCAAGAATGGGTCCTTTATTGACTATTAGAGAGGAACCCTCTTGATAGGATAAGGCATGGGTCCTCTATCAACTATTTGATTTTCAACCTCCTATTTTAATAGGTAATGGTCCTCTAATTAGATATTATTTCCCCTAGAATATGTGGAATAGTGGATAGGTGTGTTTTGATATAGATTTTTCTACTAGATAGATGTGTGAGATATTGGGAATCATTAATGGACCTCTTGGAACTAATGGAATACAATTTTCCTAGGATGGTCTGTGAGATAGATATTCCATTTCTATTATGTATGGGTTTATTTTATGAGCATATATATCCCTATTGATTGAGTATCATTTAAATATTTCTATGGGTTTAGATGTCTATTCCTATCATGTCCCTTACAACTCTCGCTTTAGATTATGGGGAATCCCATTGGGTATGTATAAACTCACCACTGCATGAGATTTGTCTTCATGTGTCAGGTCTTATGCAGATAAAAATCATGTCAATGAAAATTATAGAGGATCATAAGGATAACCTATCAAATTACAACTTTTCTAGTGGTTAGGGCTCAAAGATCTACAGTGAGGATTTCTTATCACTTTACTTTTAATGTTTTTTCAATTTAGAAAATCTTTCAAGTTGGGTGTGTATTTTTACCCTTTTCATTTCATATTTCACTATGGAACTATTGTAATCTTGATAAGTTTTACATGCATGGTTTATTAAATAGATTTTTCATCTTTTATTATTATTACTATTAAATTATTCATGTAGATGGTTGGGTGTGTGTGTATAGGTACATTAGGAAAATTCCTCCCATATTAGTTTTTCTTTTAGTGCTTTTCTATAGCAACCCGGCCTTTTCTTACATTACTATTACATAATTTTAAAGATTAACAACATAATATTTTTACACATAGAGGATAAAAAGGTTTAGTTTCTTGGAAAAACTAGGACCGTACATAACAAATACAACATCAAGCATAAACATTTATTTAATTTCTTCTTCTCTAGCTTCTTATTGGAACTTGTCCTCTCCTTAGTACATGTAGCCACCTGAGGATATAAATAAAAATGGGTGAGATAAAATACCATTAAGAGGATAGATAAGAAAAATATATCTTGGGGTGAGCATAATTTTAACATGGGAAAAGATCTTGAACATGAGAGGAAGCATAAATACAAGACTTGAAATGTGGGAATGCATAAAAATGAAACATCATGTCTTAGTGGTTAACTACCACACATAATTGAGAAACAAGTTATAATATTGTTCAAACATCATTTCACATTTACTCATGATATTAATCACTTTACCCAATGCATTGGAGTGCTGTATAATTCCGGGCGCACCTGTCACATTTAAACATTCATATTGCGCTACATAATTCCGGGCGCACCCGTCACATCATAACAATATAATTTATCATGCATACCAAGATGAATATATAACATAAATGAACATAATGAACCCATGAAAAGGAATGGGTTTCATCTCATAATAACACATTCATAAACACTGGGTTTCCAAAATAATGAGGGAATAACATACATGTTACAAGAACCGTCAATCTTGAATGAGAGGTAAAAGGTGTGTTCTTGACAGAAGAGTTCTTTTGGAAAAAATTTGGTTTTTCATAAATACCAGTGACAAACATGTATATCCTAGAAAAGTAAAGATAATGATGAACAAATTATTTTTAAGAAGTAAACATATCAAAATGGATCGAAAGAGGGCGAACCCGAAGGAAGAAAATTGGGTTCGAGATTTCACCTTACATTGTATCTGAATGCTTCCTTCTCTTTAATGTCCTATATAATGACATTATATTCATTAATTAGAAATTAAAGAACCTTTTATAAATTAATAGGGTTAATTCTGGTTTCATTATGTCATTTTAGGTTCCTTTGTATGACTTATAGTGTTTAAAAACATTGTTCGGGGATGTCCGTTTTATGGTTTTTCTTGGGTGGTTCACTTGTATTCATAAATTGAAGTTCTAGTAGAACATGGGTAAACATCGAGAAATGATATTAAATTTCATTAATAATATTACAGGAGTTTTAATGGTCTTATAATGAATTATATTATATCCATGTGGATGAATCATTAGATAATAATTAAATGAAGATTGTTTGGGTTAATTTGGGTGGTTTTTCGATCACAATGAAGTTGTTTTAATTTATCACTTAGTAATATGTTCATAAGTCTATTCCAGAACTTTAAATAGGACATAATACATATAACATATTCTCTTTCAACCATAAAAATGGTTTCATGACCAGATATGAAGGTAGAAATGGAAGAAGAAATCATGTCATTCTTGAAGGTGATAAATTAACAGCTCACGAAAAACGTTCTATTTAATAAAATAAAAGGAATATAGAAAGGGGATTGCATGATATAATATCCCATTAGAATCATAAAATTATAGTATATGTATAATAATGGAGTTACAATGCCATTTGGATGAATATAGGTGGGGAGAGATCAAGAAATGAACTTGAACTTGAAAGGAAATTAAAGGAGAAGAGGGAGAGAAATTACCTCTTAAATCCTCCTCTTGTGATCCTCCTTAAGGGCCTAAGTTTGGTCTTTTGATGAGAAAATCAGCTCTTGGACGTGGTAGAGGGGATAGAGAGGATGTTTTGGAAATGTGTAGAGAAGGCTTGGAGCTTGAGAGGTGTGAGGAGATGAGGGTGTGAAGGGTGGTATTTATAGTGGAGGGGAGAGAGGTTTCCTTAATATAAAATTCATTAGTTTATTAATTTCCCCTAAGAAAAGGAATAGTGAGTATTCCATGACCAATAATAGTAATTATATCATGTGATACCGGACCAAGTGGGATTACATTATCAGAACATCATCGATGACTCAATTAATCCATTATTTAGCATTTATTATGAAATATCAGATTCTACTATTCATAAAAAATTCAAGTATTTCAGAAATATCCCAAAACTATACGCCTACCATTTTTTGATGTTCATAATCCAAAAATGAAGTCCATTTTTCAAAAATAATTTTCTAAATATTAATAATTTCATATTTAATTAAAATCATAATTTACTTAAAAATCATTTTTTAAAATTAAAACTGATTTTATAGTGCTTTCAAAAATTACGTGGGGTCTTATAAAATTATATAAAAACTATAAGAAATTTATTTTATAAATAATGAATAAATTTTAAGAAAATAAATTTTCTCTTAAATTTATTAATTAATTATAATTAATTATTTATTACTTACAAAATTGTGAAGCCCTTACTAAGGTCAAATTGTCACTTTCTTAGATATCTAAATTTTATTTAATTATTCATAGGTAATGTTACTATTATGTTGGATGATTTACTATTCATAAGGGTCATATTACTATTCATAAGGATATGTTACTATTCACAAGGGTACGCTACTATTCACTGAAAATTATTTTTGTTTCATTAGACTCCAAAAATCATCTTGAACACAACCGTGTATGTTAGATTTTCAAAATTCCAAACACAGAAGTGAAAAAATTATGTTTAAAGGTCACTTATCACTTAGTAGATCATTATTTTGTGTTTTCATGTTATTTTATGATATAAATATAAGAAGGGAAATTTCCATTAAAAAACTTTGGGTTGTTACATTCTTCCCCCCTTAAGAAATTTCACCCCCGGAATTTTACTTTACACAAATAGGTGCGGGTGTTTCTCCTTCATTGCCTCTTCTGGTTCCCAAGTCACTTCCTCAAACTTATGGTTCCTCCATAACACTTTGACAAGAAGGGTTGTATTGTTTCATAGAACCTTATCTCTCCGATCCAAAATATTTACTGGCTGCTCCTCATAAGAGATATCATCTTCCAGCTATACCACCTCTGAGTTTAGTACATGTGAGAGGTCTGGTATATACTTCCTCAGTAGTGATACATGGAACACACCATGAACTTGAGCCATATTTGGTAGAAGTTATAGGCAATAGGCCACAGCTCCTATGCGGTCAAGGATCTCAAAGTGGCCAATATACCTTGGGATTAGTCCCCTTTCTTCCCGAATCACATGACTCTCTTCCATGGAAATATTCGAAGGAAGAATTTATCTCCAACATCAAACTCCAAGTCCCTTTGACGGTTGTGAGCATAGCTCTTTGGCCGAATTTGTGCACCTTTGATGTTTTTCTGGATGACTTAAACCTTCTCTGTCATCCTTTTGAAAAAGATTAGGTCCAAGTAGATTTCTTTCTCCAACTTCATCCCAACAGGTTGGAGTTATACATCGCTTTCCATACAGAGCTTCATATGGAGCTATATGATTACTCAAGTGGAAGCTATTTTTGTATGAGAACTCAACCAATGGGTGATACTGATCCCATCCACCTTTGAATTCTATAGAGATGAATTTTAGCATATCTTCAAGTGTCTGAATAGTTCTTTATGATTAAAAATCAGTTTAGGGGTGATAGGATGTGCTGAAATTTAATTCAGTACTCAAAGCATGTTGAAGGATCCTCCAGAATTTAGATGTGAACCTCGGATCACGGTCAGACATAATTGAGAGTGGAACACTGTTCAGTCTCACCACTTCTTTCACATATACCTTTACAAGTTGTTTAAGCGAGAGGTCTTCCCAAATAGCGATAAAATGGGAAGTCTTGGTGAGTCGGTCAACCACAAACCATATCACATTATTTCCCTTTTACGTCTTCAGGAGACCCATGACAAAGTCCATAGTAAAATTTTCCCATTCTCACATGGGTATAGGCAATGGATGCATCATACCTTTGGACTTTTTTCTCTCAACTTTAACTTGCTGACATACCAATGATATATATTCCGCAATCTCTTTATTCATGTTATCCCACCAAAAGCATTCTCAGAGATCATGGTACATCTTGGAACTCCCAAGATGGATAGAGAAAGTTAATCTATGCACATTATCCAAAAGCTATTTCTTTATCCTGGGTGATGAAGTCATACAAATCCATGTTACAAACTGAATCACACCATCATCGATGATATGAAACTCTTGCAACATCCCATCTTTTACTACGTTCACCCTCTTTTGTATCTCCACATCATCCCTTTTTTCTTCCTTAATATTCTACTAGATGGATGGTTGCACAATCATTTGGTAAAGGTAGGATGTATCCCTTACCCTTATGATTTCCAAATCCATCCTTTGAGTATCTAAGATAATAGGGTTTATCTTAATCCGTAGCATGGATTGAGTAGCAGGTTCTTTTCTACTTAGAGCATCAACTACCTTGTTCGCCTTTCCAGGATGATAGTGAATAGAGCAATCGTAATCCTTGATTAGCTTTAACCATCTCCTTTGAAGCATGTTGAGATCCTTTTGTGTGAATATATACTTTAGGCTATTGTGGTCGGTGTATATGTCACACTTCTCACCATAAAGATAGGGCCGCCAGATTTTCAAGGAAAAAATCACGATTTCTAGCTCTAGATCATGCGCCGGGTAGTTCTGCTCATGGATCTTCAACTGTCATGAGGAATAGGCTATCACATTTTCATTTTGCATGAGTACACAACCCAAGCCTTTCATTGAAGAATCACTGTATATCACAAAACTTTCTCCACTTTTTAGTAGTGTGAGTACATGTGTAGTGATCAGCCTTCTCTTTAGCTCCTTGAAGCTTCCTCACATTCTTCCATCCAGACATACTTTACCCCTTTCCTTGTTAACTTAGTTAGCGGTCTTGACAATCGTGAGAAGTTTCTCACAAAACTTCGGTAGTACCCAACTAATCCAAGAAAACTACTGATTTCTGTGACACAAGAGGGCCTGGTCCATTCCTCAATTGCCTTTGTCTTTGAAGGATCCACATAAATTCTCTCAATTGTGATCATATTTCCCAATAATGTGACTTGATTCATCCAAAAGTCACACTTGCTGAAATTGGAATACCACTTCTCCTTTTTTAATGTCACCAACACAAAGATGTTCTTCATGTTCCTCCTTTCTCTTGGAGTAAATGAAAATATCATCTATAAAAACTACCACAAATTTGTCGAGGTAATGTCTAAAAACTCTATTTATCAAATCCATGAAGATTTCAGGGGAATTAGTAAGTCCGAAGGGCATCACCAAAAACTCATAGTGCCCATACCTTGTTACAAGGGTAGTATTTTGAATATCTTCCTTCTTCACATTTACTTGATGATATCCAAAATGAAGATCCACCTTTGAGAAGTATTGAGCTCCTCTAAACTGGTCGAACAAGTCCTCAATCCTTGGGAGAGGATACTTGTTCTTTATGGTGATCTTGTTGAGTTTCCAATAATTGATACACAGCTACATTGTTCTATCCTTCTTCTTCACAAAGAGCACCGGTGCACTCCAAGGTGATGCACTAGGGCGTATGAACCCTTTTTCTAGATGCTCTTACAGCTGCTTCTTTAACTCCTCCAGTTTGATAGGAGCCATCCTATAGGGACACTTTGGGATTGGAGTAGCTCTGGGCATGAGTTCAATTGAGAACTCTACCTCACGATCTGGGAGAATTCTGGGTAACTATTCAGGAAATACATCACCGTATTCCCTCATGATGGGAATTTCCTCAAGGTTGGAACTTTCCTTTGACTCAACTATTTGGTCGAGGTATGCTTCTTCATAGGGAATAAACACCCTCACCAGTGAAGGATTTTTCAAAGGAGATTCATGATCTTCCTTGCATTTGTATAAGAGCATGGGATGGTTTGAAATATGAAAAGATATTTCCTTTTCCCGACAGTTGATATGTGTTCTATATAACGAGAGCTAATCCATTCCCATTATAGCATCGAATTCCACAAAAGAATGTATTATGAGATTTTCCGAAAGAATCTTCCCACATATGCCAACAGGAGAAGGGTCAAACACTTAGGTTGCAATGATTGCACCACTTGGTGTTTTTACAGATATCTCTACTTCAAGGTTTCGGGGCTTCGATTCTATAGTTCTAGAAAACATTTAAGATATAAAGGAATGCGTAGAACCAGAATCAAATAAGACATTTTCCATTCTTGAGCGAATAGGAAGTGTACCTTGTAAGACTTCATTATCATGATCCACCTCCACAGTAGTGATGGCATAAGCCTTACCTTGTTCCTTTGGCTTTGGTGGCTGCTGACGCTGATTACCCTCGAGAGCTCGAGGTTTAGTGCATTGGTTTGCATAGTTCCCTAGCTCCCTATAGTTGTAGAATTGAACCATGAGTGGTTCTATCCTTTAATCAGCTACATTCTCCTTCCTTTTAATGTCTTTTTGACACTCTTGAGCATGGTGTCCTTCTTTCCCACACTTGAAGCATTTCCCCTTCCCTTTGAGGCAGTTCCCATGGTGCAACTTCCCACATTTTTGGCATGTGGGTCGTTGATTTTTCTTCCCACCTTTGTCATTAGATCCACCAGCTTGAAACTCCATCTTTCTTTTCTTATCACCATATCCATGGGACCATTATCCAAACTCCATCTCCACTTTGATAGCACACCGAACAACTTCTTCATAACTCCCAAAGTCTTGAATTGAAATAGCCTTTCTAAGGTGTGGTTTTAATCCACAAAAGAATCTATCAATTTTTCTATCATTGTTGATAACAAAACCCAAAGCGTAACTTGCAAGCCTTGTGAAATTAGCTTCTTAGGTTGTGACAGATTCTCCTTCTTTTTTCTTGAGCTCTATGAATTATTTCTCCATATTTTTACAAAGTGTTTGTGGGAAATACTTATTAAGAAACATTATCTTAATGTCTTCCCATTCCATCTCTTCAATTTCCTCCCTTGGATTGGTGTTCTTAATCAAATCCCACCATTGATAGGTTTCTCCATCTAGACGATAAACATCTAGAGTCACCTTCTCCATCTCAGAATAGTGAAGAACAGAAAAGATCTTCTCAATGGAGTTTACCCACTATTCCACAACTAGTGGATCAGAAGATCCACTAAACGTCGGTGGTTGTTGTCGCATAAAACATTTGATAGCCAGTTTCTCCCTCTTTGGTGAAGGAGGACGTTCCCCATTATTATGGTTATTGTTCATAAACTGAGATAATTGGGTAAGAATCACCATGAATTTTTGAACTCCACCTCCCAAATCATTGGGGATGTCGTTTGGGCAATCTTTGCATTGTCCCTCGCAAGAGTTGTTGGCCTGATTTCTCCTAGTTCTCACCATTTTCTAAAATAGAAAAGGTTATAACAAAACATAAGTAAACAAGTCATGAATAAATAAATTATTCATTTGAACAATTTATACTAAAATCATAACAAATGGGATCCCTATGTAAATATTCTTGTGTGCATATTTGTACTTAGTCTCATGCTGTAGGTTTTCCTTAGGGTTCACTAATCCTAATTCCCAAAGTAACTAAACCTTGCCTCTGATACCAACTATAGTGACCCGACCCTTTTTACATTACTATTAAATCATTTTAAAGATAAACAACATAATATTATTACACATAGAGGATCCAAAGGTTTAGTGTCTTGGGCAAACTAGGACCATACATAACAAATACAAAATCAAGCATAAACATTTATTTAATTTCTTGTTCTCTAGATTCTTATTGGCACTTGTCATGTCCTTAGTACATGTAGCCACCTAAGGATATACATCAAAAGGGGTGAGATAAAATCCCAATAAGAGGATAGATAACAACAATATAGTATGGGGTGAGCATAATCATAACATGGGAAAAGATCATGAACATGAGAGGAAGCATAAATATAAGACTTAAAATGTGGAAATGCATACAAATGAAACATCATGTCTTAATGGTTAATAGCCAAGAATACTTTTGAACCAAGATAGAATCTTGTTCACACACCATTTCACATTTACTCATGATATTCATCACTTTACCCAATTCATTGGATCATTGTATAATTCTGGGTGCACCCGTCACACTTAAACATTCATATTGCGCTATATAATTCCGGGCGCACCCGTCACATCATAACATTATAATTTATCATTATGACAACCCTGCTTTTTATTACAACTTAAACATGCTTTATTACATAAAACTTCACTTGATACAACAAAGAATATCGAGAGGTTTAGTGTCTTTGGGGCTTAGGATCATTACAAAAAAACTTTAAACTTGAAATAAAACATCTTTATTGAAAACTTCTTTTACATGACCACTACATTCCTTCGTACTTAGAATTGCATGGGATAACCTAAGGACATGCATAAGAAAAGGGTGAGCTATAAAGCCCAGTAAGGGAGTACACAATGAATAACATGAGGAGTACAATACATGTTAGGCAATAGGAACATCAATAGAGAATAAGAGTAATATGAACATAAAGGCATGATATAGCATGATAATCATAACATGGAAATGTGACAACAACACTTAACATTGAATTAGCATGAGCCAAGGCTCATTGCACATCGAGCATGAGTAAACCCTCATTTCACTTGAAGCACGAGTAAAACCTCGTTGCACTTGAATTAGCATGAGTCAACACTCATTGCACATGACGTATCATGATACTATACTTTACCCAATGCATTGGAGCGCTATAAAGGGCTCACCCTTCTTAAACATTTCATTTCATGCATAAGTGTGCCACATGGATCATAAAACATGGATTCATAAAACATAATCATTTATTCCATGATAAAGGAATGTGTAATTCATACATGAAACTTTATAATCAATTAGTAAATGTGCATAAAGGTGAATACCCTTGATGGAGACATGGGAATGGTATTCACTATACAATGATATTGTCTTAGAAAATCGGTGTGATTTCGGCAGCGTAACGGCGTGACATAAGAATTCATAAAAAAGGTTTATGAGAGAGAAAGGGGTTCCTAATAATATTTACATGTAATGGACAGTAAGGAGGTCATATAGATACATGTCCCAACAATTGAAAAGGAATTTAGATTCATGATACAAAAGTATTGCTTGAATATAGAAGGGGAGAAAAAGGTTCCTTTCAGAATTTCGGCATAGTAACGGGTGTACATGGGAGGCATTTAATGAGAGAGAAAGGGGTCTCCCATCATTAAAATAATAATAGGGAAGTATGGGAGGGGTGAGAAACCATACCCCAACATTCATAATTTAAATTAAAAGGGCAATACAACTTAAAGAAAATTGACCAAAAATGAGAAAGGAAGAAAAAACCCTTACTTGGAAGTGTGCTTCCAAAGGCTAGAGAGAGGCTTGTGAGAGGCTTCTTGGGAGCTTGGGGCACCTTGGGAGGATTCTAGAGAGAGTAGGGCAGAGGTTGGATGAACTTCAAGGGCTTTGAGTGAGGAGGAAGTGGGAGCTTGGGTGGGTTTATATAGGAAAGGTGAGAGAATTCTTTATTATTTAGGTTTGGGACCCCTTATATTAAAATAATCCAAACCACAAACCATCCCATGGTTTCAGGAAAATTAAAGAGGAAAAAAATATTTTACAAGGCCAAGGTCCAAACATATTAAAAAATTAGGGTTGCTTATGTGGAGGTGAGTCACACTCCCATGGAAATTAATTTAAAAAGGCAAAGTGTTGAATAAGTCTTGAGGGCTCCATTAATGCTTTGAAATGTGAGTCAAACAAACCCAAAACCTCATTATTTTAATGATAAAACATATATTGTCCGAACATAAGGATTATGGTATTTTATTACATCACCATTGGGTCATTATGATGTCATAAAACAGATTATATATTTAAATGGTATTTAATTTTTACCCAAAAATTTGACTGTCTCAGAAAATTATGAAAAATTCACTGTTGGATAATTTCGACGTCCTGATTCCAAAAATAATATTTATTTTATCTAAATAATTTTCTAAATATGTGAATTTTCATTTTTAAAATAAAAACCGACATTTATAAAAAAATTCATGGGTTTTGACAGAAATGGCTTTCAAACCTTAATAAAATTTTTAATTGCATTCATAAAATTATAAGATCATTTATATTTAATAAAAATTAATGTAATATTAATAATAATATTTTATTAAAATATTATTTAATTAAAAAATCCTTTAATTTAATAAAATATAATTCTTAATTAAATAATAACTAAAAACACCATTTGTACTAAAAAAACTAATTACAATGTATCAAAAATGACTAGAAATCATATTCATTATTATATAAAAAAATAATGTACATGAACATGGTGCTAATTATTTGTTACATAACCCCTTAAAATAGCCGTATAAGACCTAAGGGTAAGGTGTGCGATGGTGACAGACTCTTGGGGCGGCTCGGATAACATCGCTCGAGTGGTAATTTCAATCAACTTCCATTTTTCCGTAGACGATCACGTTCAAGCTTGACTTGATGAAGCTCATCTTGGGCTTGGTCAAGGGAAAATCCCAAAGACGCCACCTCTTTTCCGATCTCTGACAAATGGGCTTCGTAAGGGGCAATTCTACTGGATGAGGCCATCGCTTCCTTTGTCTGAGTAGAAATGGTTTCGTTAAAGCCTTATATTTATACTACTCAGATGATCACTGTTCAACGACTATAAAAGTAACGGTCACAAATCTTAACGTAAAACTAAAGAATTTGACATCTTATAAAAAAACATTTTTCATAAAGGAACATTTAACTGGATCAAGAGAGATTTTCTATTAATGAAACTTTGGGTCGTTACAACATTCCCCCCTTAAGAAATTTCACCCTCGAAATTTTCCTTTTCCCACACTAAAACAAATGTGGGTAACTTAGCTTCATCATATCCTCCGACTCCCAAGTTGGTTCTTCAAACTTGTGGTTTCTCCACAATACCTTGACGAGGGGCATTGTCTTATTTCGTAGAACTTTTTCTCTACGATCTAAGATCTTCACTGGTTGCTCCTCATAAGAAAGATCGTCTTCTAATTGTACCACCTCGGAAGAGAGTACATGTGAAGGGTCTGGTATGTACTTCCTTAAGAGGGATACATGGAAGACATCATGCACCTTGGCCATAGTAGGTGGAAGTTCTAGTCGATAGGCCACAACCGCAACACGATCAAGAATCTCGAAGGGGCCGATGTACCTTGGACTTAACTTCCCTTTCTTTCCAAACCTCATGACCTTCTTCCACGGAGATATGCGTAAAAACACCATGTCTCCGATTTTAAACTCAAGGTCTCATCGACGATTATCTGCATAACTCTTCTGTCGACATTGGGCTACCTTAATATGCTGCTGAATGGTTTTCACCTTCTCCACCATTTCTTCGAACATTTCTTGTCCAAGCAGCTTGCGTTCACTGACCTCATCCCAACATGCTGGTGTTCTACACCTTTTCCCATACAGGGATTCATATGGTGCCATTTGGATGCTTGAGTGGAAACTATTATTATAAGAGAACTCAACTAGAGGAAGATGTTGATCCCATCCTCCTTTAAAGTCCATTGAGCACGCTCTCAACATATCCTCAAGTGTTTGGATAGTCCGCTCGGATTGGCCATCAGTTTGAGGATGATAGGCCGTACTGAAGTTCAGTTCAGTATTCAGAGCATGTTAAAGACTCTTCCAAAACTTAGAGGTAAATCTTGGATCTCGGTCAGACACAATAGATAGTGGTACTCCATGCAACCGTACCACTTCCCTGATATATATCCATGCCAGTTGATCCAAATAGAAATCCTCTCGAATAGAAATGAAGTGTGGAGTCTTTGTAAGACGATCTACAACAACCCAGATTGCATTGTTGCCTTTGGATGTCCTTGGAAGTCCGGTGAAAAAGTCCATGGTGATGTTCTCCCATTTCCATTTTGGTATGGGAAATGGTTGCATCATCCCCTTAGACTTCTGCCTCTCTGCCTTCACTTGCTGACACACCAGGCACTTTGATGTATATTCAGCGATCTCCTTCTTCATATTATCCCACCAAAAGTTTTCTCGGAGATTTCGATACATCTTTGTTCTCCCTGGGTGAATAGAGAAATTTGAACTATGTGCATCATCCAAAAGTTCCTTCTTCAGCTCCGAACTTGATGGAACACATAGTCTTTTCCCAAACCGCACAATTCCTTCTTCATTAACATTAAACTCTGAGGATTTTACCTTTTTGATAGCTTCCACTTTTTCTTGGGTTCCTGCATCATCCTTTTGAGCATCCTTTAACCTTTCCAAAAGAGATGGTTGAGCAATAATTTGTGAAAGGATTGATGATGTTCCCTTCTTTATGATTCCCACATCCATCTTCATCAATTCTAAGAAGATTGGATCCTTCTCAATTCTCATCATTGATAGAATTGCTGGATCCTTTCTACTTAGGGCATCCGCCACCTTGTTCGCATTCCCAGGGTGGTAATGTATCGAACAGTCATAATCCTTGATGAGCTCTATCCATCTTCTCTGGTGCATATTAAGCTCTTTCTGTGTGAATATATATTTAAGACTCTTGTGGTCAGTATATATCTCACATTTCTCTCCATAGAGATAATGCCGCCCGATTTTCAAGGCAAAGATCACCGCTGCCAACTCCAGATCATGCGTTGGATAGTTTCTCTCATGGATTTTCAACTGCCTTGAGGCATAGCATATCACTTTATCATTATGCATCAGCACACATCCTAATCCCTTCTTCGAAGCATCACTGAATACCACAAAAATCTCCCCACTTGTGGGTAATGTGAGCACAGGTGCGGTGATAAGCCTCCTTTTCAACTCCTTGAAGCTTTCTTCGCATTCATCACTCCAAGAAAACTTTACTCCCTTTAGAGTTAGCTTGGTAAGAGGGTTGGACAACCATGAGAAATTTCTCACAAATCGTCGATAATATCCAGCTAACCCCAAGAAGCTACGGATATCAGTTATCGATGTTGGCCTCGGCCATCCCTCAATTGCATCTGTTTTGGATGGGTCCACAGATATCCCATTTCTTGTGATGATATGGCCCAAGAATGAGACTTCCTTCAACCAGAACTCACACTTGCTGTACTTTTCATAGAGCTTCTCCTTGCACAAAGTCTCTAGTACAGTTTTTAAATGCTCCTCATGGTCCTCCTTGGTTTTGGAGTATATTAGAATATCATCTATAAAGACTACCAAAACTTTGTCAAGGTAATCTCTAAAGACTCTATTCATCACGTCCATGAATATTGCTGGAGCATTGGTGAGTCCAAAAGGCATTACTATGAACTCATAGTGCCCGTACCTTGTACGAAAAGCAGTCTTGGGGATATCTTCCTTCTTCACCCTTACTTGATAATATCCCGACCGCAAGTCCACCTTGGAGAAGTATTGTGCTCCACACAGCTGATCAAAGAAGTCATCGATTCTTGGGAGAGGATACATGTTCTTTATCGTTATTTTGTTAAGTTCACGATAATCGATGCAAAGCCGCATTGACCCATCCTTCTTCTTGACGAAGAGGACTGGTGCACCCCATGGTGATGCACTTGGGCGTATAAACCCTTTATCCAGATTCTCCTGTAGTTGTTTCTTCAGCTCTTCAAGCTCAACAACAGCCATTCTATATGGAGTCTTGGATATTGGTAGTGCCCCAGGTATAAGTTCAATTGAGAACTCAACATCTCTTCTTGGAGGAAGACCAGGAAGTTCCTCGGGAAATACTTCAACGAATTCCCTCACAATAGGCATTTCTTCAAGGGTGGTTTCTTCCTTGGACTCAATCATCTGAGCCAGATATACGTGCTCATAAGGCAGTAATATCCATGCTTGAGATGATGGAGCTAAAGAAGATTCATCTTCCTCCTGACACTTGTAAATAATCGGGGGTCGATTCTCCATATGGAGTGTGATTTCCCTCTCCCGACAATTTATGTTGGCTCTATATAAGGAAAGCCAATCCATGCCAAGAATTGAATCAAATTCCACCAGAGGAAGTATGATGAGGTTCGCCGGGAAATTCAATCCATAGATTATAACAGGGGAGGACTTATACTCATGGGATGCAATGATTGCCCCATTTTCCGTACTCACCGACATCTTTAATTCCATGATTTGTAGTGGTGTAGGGATTATTCTACTAAACTTTTGAGATATAAAAGAATGAGTAGAACCTGAATCAAAAAGTATGTTCGCTATTCTTGAATGAATAACTAGCGTACATGTCACCACTTCGTTGTCGGGGTTCACTTCGGCAGAAGTGATGGCAAAAGTTCTTCCTTGCTGTCTTGGAGGTTGCTGGTTGCCTCCGATAACCCTTGGATTAGGGCACTGATTTGCAAAATGACCCAGTTCTTTGCATTTGTAGCATTGAACAAAGCGTTGAGGTTCGAACGGAGCGTTCCTCTCCTCTGTCGCAGCTGCGGGTCCTTCTTGCTGACAGTTAACAGCTAGGTTCCCTTCTCTTCCACACTTGAAGAATTTTCTTGTCCCCCTAAGGCAATTTCCAGGGTGCTTCTTTCCACACTTTTGGCAAGTGGGGTGCTGGAATTTTTTAGCGCCGTTGGATTTATCCATCGGACCACCAGCATTGAAGTCCACCTTACGCTTCTTGTCCCCATGATACCCTTGTGATTATCTGATCTCCATTTCAACCTTGAGGGCACATCGGACAATTTCCTCATAGCTGTCGAAGTCATGGATCGCTAATGATTTCCGCAATCTAGGCTTCATCCCACCAAAGAAGCGGTCAACCTTGCATTCGGGGGTAACGAAAAAGCCGGAAGCGTATCGTGCAAGCCTTGTGAAGTTTTCCTCGTACGCTCCCACAGATTCTTCATCTTTCTATTTGAGGTAAAGGAATTCCCTTTCCATCTTAAGACGGAGGGTGCATGGAAAATATTTATCGAAAAACATCTTTCGGAATTCCTTCCATTCCAAAGCCTCGATCTCCTCCTCAGGCTTCGTATTTTTGATCAACGTCCACCATTGATCAGCTTCACCCTCCATACGATAAGCCGCCAGGAGAACCTTCTCTTTCTCATAGCATTGGAGGATGGAGAATATCTTTTCAATGGAGTTGATCCATTGTTCAGCGATCGTGGGATCGGATGATCCACTAAAAGTAGGAGGCCTTTGTCTCATGAAGCTCTCGATAGCGACTTGTTATTTCTTAGGGGGGGTTGAACGTTCCTCTTGACCAGTGTTTCTATTCAAAACTTGAGTTAGCTGAGAGAGAAGCATGAAAAAGTTCGCGATTCCCGCTCCCATTGGATTGGGCATCTCATAAGTACAATCATCACACTAATCTTCACAACGGTTGTTAGCCCGAGTTATCCTATTACCGGCCATTGGCTGGAATAAAAGGAAAGTTAGGGGTAACACATAAAGGGTAATCCAAAGACAAAAGTTGATGACTTATAAATAAACTTTAATCTCTTTAACTCATGAGTCTATAGGATTCAATCCAGGCTTTTCATGATCTTCCTTCTAACATATATTCTTAGGAGCATTTTTACCTTAATAAGGGTTCATAATAAGATTGTGAATTTATCAAAACATATCCCCCGGGCGTGTCGTAACCAAGAGTGCAGCAAGGCCCGTTGTCGTGCACCAGTTCCCATTCGAGTCTAGCTCAAAGCGGTGTTTTCGGGTTTTACCCCTAGGATACATCTGTGCCAGAGCCACCTCTACCTGCTCGTATCCAGACAGGGATGTATTTGTTTGATAAAACACTTACATAGTATTTACCAAAACTTAGGGATGCTTTTATTATACTTAGTCTTGTATCTAAGGCTTTACTAGGGTTTCCTAATCCCAAAAATAACTAAACCTATCCTTTGATACCAACTATGACAACCCTGCTTTTTATTACAACTTAAACATGCTTTATTACATAAAAATTCACTTGATACAACAAAGAAGATCGAGAGGTTTAGTGTCTTTGGGGCTTAGGATCATTACATAAAAACTTTAAACTTTAAATACAACATCTTTATTGAAAACTTCCTTTACATGACCACTATATTCCTTCGTACTTAGCATTGCATAGGATAACCTAAGGACATGCATAAGAAAAGGGTGAGCTATAAAGCCCAGTAAGGGAGTACACAATGAATAACATGAGGAGTACAATACATGTTAGGCAATAGGAACATCAATATAGAATAAGAGTAATATGAACATAAAGGCATGATAAAGCATGATAATCATAACATGGAAATGTGGCAACAACACTTAACATTGAATTAGCATGAGCCAAGGCTCATTGCACATGGAGCATGAGTAAACCCTCATTGCACTTGAAGCACGAGTAAACCCTTGTTGCACTTGAATTATCATGATTCAACACTCATTGCACATGACATATCATGATACTATACTTTACCCAATGCATTGGAGCACTATAAAGGGCGCACCCTTCTTAAACATTTCATTTCATGCATAAGTGTGCCACATGGATCATAAAACATGGATTCATAAAACATAATCATTTATTCCACGATAAAGGAATGTGGAATTCATACATGAACCTTTATAATCAATTAGTAAATGTGCATAAAGGTTAATACCCTTGATGGAGACATGGGCATGGTATTCACTACACAATGATATTGGCTTAGAAAATCGGTGTGATTTCGGCAGCGTAACGGCGTGACATAAGAATTCATAAAAAAAGGTTGATGAGAGAGAAAGGGGTTCCTCATCATATTTACATGTAATGGACAGTAAGTAGGTCATATAAATACATGTCCCATCAATTTAAAAGGAATTTAGATTCATGATACAAAAGAATTGCTTGAATATAGAAGGGGAGAAGAAGGTTCCTTTCAGAATTTCGGCATAGTAACGGGTGTACATGGGAGGCATTTAATGAGAGAGAAAGGGGTCTCCCATCATTAAAACAATAAGAGGGAAGTATGGGAGAGGTGAGAAACCATACCCCAACATTCATAATTTAAATTAAAAGGGCAATACAACTTAAATAAAATAGACCAAAAATGAGAAAGGAAGAAAAAACCCTTACTTGGAAGTGTGCTTCCAAAGGCTAGAGAGAGGCTTGTGAGAGGCTTCTTGGGAGATTGGGGCACCTTGGGAGGATTCTAGAGAGATTAGGGCAGAGGTTGGATGAACTTAAAGGGATTTTAGTGAGGAGGAAGTGGGAGCTTGGATGGGTTTATATAGGAAAGGTGAGAGAATTCTTTATTATTTAGGTTTGGGACCTCTTATATTAAAATAATCCAAACCACAAACCATCCCATGGTATTTGCCCATGGTTTATGGAAAAGGAAAGAGGAAAACAATATTTTACAAGGCCAAGGTCCGAACTTATTAAAAAATTAGGGTTTCTTATGTGGAGGTGAGTCACACTCCCATGGAAATTAATTTAAAAAGGTAAAGTGTTGAATAAGTCTTGAGGGCTCCATTAATGCTGTGAAAAGTGAGTAAAACAAACCCAAAACCTCATTATTTTAATGATAAAACATATATTGGCCGAAAATAAGGATTATGGTATTTTATTACATCACCATTGGGTCATTATGATGTCATAAAACACATTATATATTTAAATGGTATTTAATTTTTACCCAAAAATTTGACAGTCTCAGAAAATTATGAAAAATTCACTGTTGGATAATTTCGACGTCCTGATTCCAAAAATAATATTTATTTTATCTAAATAATTTTCTAAATATGTGAATTTTCATTTTTAAAATAAAAACCGACATTTATAAAAAAATTCAGGGGTTTGACAGAAATGGATTTCAAACCTTAACAAAAATTTTAATTGCATTCATAAAATTATAAGATCATTTATATTTAATAAAAATTAATGTAATATTAATAATAATATTTTATTAAAATATTATTTAATTCAAAAATCCTTTAATTTAATAAAATATAATTCTTAATTAAATAATAACTAAAAACACCATTTGTACTATAAAAACTAATTACAATGTATCAAAAATGACTAGAAATTATATTCATTATTATATAAAAAAATAATGTACATGAACATGGTGCTACTTATTTGTTACATAACCCCTTAAAATAGCCGCATAAGACCTAAGGGTAAGGTGTGCGATGGTGACAGACTCTTGGGGCGGCTCAGATAACATCGCTCGAGTGGTAATTTCAATGAACTTCCACTTTTCCCGTAGAAGATCACGTTCAAGCTTGACTTGATGAAGCTCAGCTTGGGCTTGGTCAAGGGAAAAGCCCAAAGATGCCACCTCTTTTCCGAGCTCTGACAAATGGGCTTCGTAAGGGGAAATTCTACTTGATGAGGCCATCGCTTCCTTTGTCTGAGTAGAAATGGTTTCGTTAAAGCCTTATATTTATACTACTCAGATGATCACTGTTCAACGACTATAAAAGTAACAGTCACAAATCTTAACGTAAAACTAAAGAAGTTGACATCTTATAAAAAAACATTTTTCATAAAGGAACATTTAACTGGATCAAGAGAGATTTTCTATTAATGAAACTTTGGGTCGTTACAATCATACATACCATGATGAACATATAACATAAATTAACATGATGAACCCATAAAAATTAATGGGTTTCATCTCAAATGAACACATTCAAAAACATTGTGTTCCCAAAATAATGGGGGAATAACATACATGTTACAAGAACCGTCAATCTTGAATGAGAGGTAAAAGGCGTGTTCTTGAAAGAAGAGTGCTTTTGGAAAACATTTGGTTTTTATTAAATACTAGTGATAGACATGTATATCCCAAAAAATTAAATATAATGATGAAAAAATTATTTTTAAGAAGTAAACATATCAAAATGGAGTGAAAGAGGGAGAACCTGAAGGAAGAAAATTGGGTTCGAGATTTCCCCTTACCTTGTATCCAAATGCTTCCTTCTCTTTAATGTCTGGTATAATGACATTATATTATTTAATTAGAAATTAAATAACCTTTTATACATTAATAGGGTTCATTCTGGTTTCATTATGTCATTTTATGTTCCTTTGTATGACTTATAGAGTTTAAAAACATTGTTCGGGGATGTTCATTTTTATGGTTTTTCTTGGGTGGTTAACTTGTATTCATAAATTGAAGTTCAGGTAGAACATGGGTAAACATCCAGAAATGATATTACATGTAATTAATGATATTAAAGGAGTTTTGATGATCTTATAATGATTATATTAGATCCATGTGGATGAATCATTAGATAAGAATTTAATGAAAATTGTTTGGGTTAATTTGGGCGGTTTTTCGATCACAATGAAGTTGTTTTAATTTATCACTTAGTAATATGTTCATAAGTAAGTTACATAACTTTAAATAGGACATAATACATATAAAATATTCTGTTTCAAACATAAAAATGGTTTCATGACTGGATATGAAGGTATAAATGGAAGAAGAAAGCATGTCATTCTTGAAGGTGATAAATTAACACCTCACGAACAACATTCTCTTTAATAAAATAAAAGGAAGAGGTAAAAGGGGTTTGGAAGATATAATATCCCATTATAATCATAAAATTACATTATATTTATAATACTGAAGTTAAAATATCATTTGGATGAATATAGGTGGGGAGAGATCAAGAAATGAACTTGAACTTGAAATGAAATTAAAGGAGAAGAGGGAGAGAAATTACCTCTTAAATCCTCCTCTTGAGATCCTCTTTAAGGGCCTAATCTTGGTCTTTTGATGATAATATAAGCTCTTGGACGTGGGATAGGGGCTAGGGATAATGTTTTGGTAGAGTTTAGAGATGTCTTGGAGCTTGAGAGGTGTGAGTAAATGCGGGTGTGAAGGGTGGTATTTATAGTGGAGGGGAGAGGGGTTTCCTTAATATAAAATTCATTAGTTTATTAATTTCCCCTAATACAAGGAATAATGAGTATTCCATGACCAATAATAGTAATTTTATCATGTGATCTTGAAACAAGTGGGCTTACATCAGAAGAACATCATCGATGACTCAATTAATCCATTCTTTAGCATTTATTGTGAATTATCAGATTCTACTATTCATAAAAAATTCAAGTATTTCAGAAAAATCCCAAAACTTTACCACTACCATTTTTTGATGTTTAGAATCCAAAAATAATGTCCATTTTTCAAAAATAATTTTCTATATATTATTAATTTAATATTTAATTAAAATCATAATTTACTTAAAAAACAATTTTTACGATTAAAACTGATTTTATAGTGCTTTAAAAAATTATGTAGGGTCTTATAAAATTATCTAAAAACTATAAGACATTAATTTTAAAAATAATGATTAAATTTTTGGAAAATATATTTTCTTTTAAATTGATTAATTAATTATAATTAGTTATTTATGACTTACAAAATTCCAAAACACTTACTAAGGTCAAATTGTCACTTTCTAAGATGTCTAAACTTTATATAATTATTCATAGGTAATGTTACTATTATGTTTAATAATTAACTATTAATAAGGGTCATATTACTATTCATAAGGGTATGTTACTATTCACAAGGTTACGTTACTATTCACCGAAAATTATTTTTGTTTCATTAGACTCCAAAAAATCATCTTGAACACAACCATGTATGTCAGATTTTCAAAATTCCAAATACAGAAGTAAAAAACCTATGTTTAAAGGTCACTTATCACTTAGTAGTTCATTATTTTATGTTTTCATGTTATTTTATGACATAAATATAAGAAGGGAAATTTCCATTGAAAAACTTTGGGTCGTTACATTGTCGCCAGCCCTTAGCCTATGGAGGTGGGCTTGGGGTAGTTGTGGATTAGGCCCTATTGGGCCAGGTTGTGAAACTTTATATGATATTTATATAATGGTTAAAATCATGGATAAACTCAAATCATGAATGATGCAAGAGTACAAAAAATAACAAGGCAAAACATACAAAAAAAACAAAGTTGTTATTGCCTGAAATGTGACTTTAACATTGAATTGTTAATAAATGGGTAATAATAGGTCATAACTAAATCATATATGGTATGATATATATATTTATGGTTATTTAATTTATTAATAAGAAATATATATTTATTATATAGGAGGTTTTAACCTGTATGAAGGATGTCGATACTTAAGGTAAATGATTTCCGTCTCACTTTTTACTTCTGTGAGACACATGTCATATTCACCACATATTTCTTTTATATAGTAAATATACTACACAATAATTTATTTTTTAATTATTATCCAAAAAATTATTGGTATATATATATATATCCATTGGATAATCTCTCTTTCATGGGGTCTATAGTTCAAAGTTACCAAAGCGGTATGGGAATTTTTTTCTCAATTTTCCTTTTCTGAGATTTATGATATGTTATGTACCTATATTATTTCAGTATGTGTATATGAGATCCCATTTGACATGTAATATCATGAATTTATTTCTTAACATTTATTTTATCTTCCATTTTATATTACTCCTTCATGGGAATTAAGATTCAAAGTTACCAAATTTATAAGGATTTTATGTTAGAATCTCATCATTTATCAGGATTTTTTTTATTATGATTCCAATGATAAAATGTTATAATCCTAATATAATGAAGCCCATGAATTTTATATAATTTCTGCGATGTTTTCAACCTAGTTCCCCCTACGTATTTGAACCTGGTCGGCTACATGGCCTCAAGTGTGCCTCCCTATATACCAGAGGTTGCTAAATAATAGCAATGGCCTAGGGTGTGATTGTGGGAGACCATTACGTCTAGTCAAAGTGGATAATAGAAGAACTAAAAAAACTAAAAAATAGTTGAAGTAATATAATAAAAATATTTGTAGTGAAAATGAACAAAACATAATTCTAATAAATAGTTAAGTCAAGCTGTAAATTGTATCCTATACAAAAGGATGATGTAATGTCTCTACAAAAAGAAAATCTGACATACATAACAACAACAAAATGATACAATAAAAGATATACCAAAGAATAAAAAAGATACCAAAATAACCAAGCATTATTATCTCTAGATTAATCATCTACTACTAAACATCCATTCTAAATCATGTTGTTTAGTTGTCCAAAGTGGGATGCTTCCCCTTATCCTCACATGTGATCGTATAATCTTCCATGGTACTAATAGAAGACCGTATAGGGTGTGGGATAAATCTCAGTAACCCACCACCAACAATGATTATAAAAATATAGTTTTTGTATATAACTGAATAGTTTGCAAGTATATTAAGTAATGAATTATTAAAATAATAACCCATACCTAATTCAGTATCAGCTAGTAATGTCTCTGAACATGTGATCATTTAACGAATTATGATTTAGTTTATAGTAATTAGATCATGTATAATTTTTTTTAGTAATATGGTAATAGGATGAAATAGTAATAGAGGATCCAAGGTGTAACCAAGGTATCCTTTACCTCAGAGTTTGATCCAACTCATAGCGGAAACTCGTGGAATCAGGCTACAAGGGGTATGAGTTTAATCCAAGGGTAATGACCAAGGAATTCCTCTATAAATGAGTCTAACCGAGTCCATCGATCTTTTCCATAGTTATCTAGGGATAATCATGATATGTCCCAATGGGGTCAATCCAGGGCACCACATGTCTAATGACATTAAGATGAATCCAGGGTGTGTATCCAAGTAATTATAATATTCAGAAAATATGTCAAGTGAATCATTGGAACTATATAGAGGCACTCATGTAATAAGAAAAAGACTATATTTTGTGGTGTGTATCTCCCATGGAAATCAGATCAATGAATCGAAATGGCATCCTCTTAGTGCACTAGGAATTCCCTTAAGAATCCAACGATGAATCGAGTATAACCATTCTTATAAACATGAAATGGGTCCAAGTAATACGTACCTTATACTCATTCCAATTATATCATAAGTAATTATGGGATATGCAAACTCATTCTGTTGAATCATTTGATAGGTTCATTCCATTATCATTAATTAAACATGACAAGGTGAATTAGAGACATGCAACCATCATCAATTATGTTTATAATCACTTAATAGGTTTATTCCATTACCCATCATCGAGCATGAAAAATAAAATTAAGGGAATCAATCAATATAAACTCAATTACACAATCGAAGGCCAAGTGATTTCTATATATAAATAATTTCAATTTAACAATCTAAGATTCATTTATTACAGTGAATCACTAACCTAATTAAAGGATGAGTAGGACAAACCTGAATGATTTCCCATTAAATCTCAATATAGTACATTAAGAAATAAATAAGGAACATATTATAAATGATTGGTCTTCATCGAGGTTTCAACCACTAATGGAATCTAGAGTTCCATCTAGAGTCATACCTTATAATTTATAAATATTAAATTAAAGTGGATGAATTAAAGTTTCAAAATTGGTGAAACCAGTGTGCTCACAATAGAAAAATTTATAGGCATATGGAATTTAACGTATAGACCATCACCATATGCTTGTATTAGATTCATCATCAAGTATCATCCCTTATTTTGGTCCATATTAGATGAAAATGGATTAATGGGAGAACTCCCTAAAAATAGGGCATATGAGCCTATATATAAATGTCATCATTTATTAGAAGAATCATAATTAAAGGAGACTAAGAAGTGGATAAATTATTGATAGTAATCTAATGAGAAAAAAATATCTCGATTTTGAGTCTAGACAGAATAATTATCAATGAACATAGGTGGAAGAGGATTGAGATATCTTCATGGGAGAAAATGAGGCATCCTATTTTCTAGAGGAGGAAATAAGAGTGATGTGTTATTTTATAAGAATTTAATGAAGAAATGGTAATTTTACCAGAATTTCAGAGGTCATATGGTTTGTCTCTATAGTTGGAAAAACCATGGGCTAAACATGAATCATGAACTACCTCAATAACCTAGTTTCTTGTTCAAGGTGCATGGTTCGAAAAATAATGTTTCAAGCATGAATTTTACCTCTATTAAAATATGTAATAAGATCACATTTGCATGTGGTCGGGGTTGCACAGTTTGGGAAAATAGTGTGGAACAATTTTTCTCACTAAAGGACCTTCAATGGTTAGTAGAGACCATGCAGACTGGGTGACATGGTTTCTATTAACCATGAGACCCAGTTAATTCTTCCATAGACCATGGTTCTACGCTCCAAAAAATCCCTAGAGACCCTCAAAACCTCCATATCCTTACTAGAAATTTATATTTGGTTAAAACCATGGGATTAAACCTAAAATTAAAGGATCCTTACATGAAATAAAAACTAGTTTCTTACAGTATCCCCCCTTAAAATAACTCTAATTCAAGTTTAACTTCAAAGGTTAGTAAAATGCTGTCTGAGGACAACTATAACCACTTAGTACTAGAATCAGCCTCCCACTCCAACATCTCACCCTGTAAATGACCATGCTACCATAACACATGTACTAAATGTATAGAACTACCTTAGAGTGACTTCATGATCTGATCAATGATGCATATGGGATACTCATCAAAAGAAAAATCAAAATCAAAATCAACATCATTAGGATAAAAATTATGTGATGATTTGGCATGGTAAAAGTGAAATTGAGAAACATGGAAGATGTCGTTTAAGGAATGGTACCTTTTAGGTAATAAAGATTAATATGATATTTTACTAGGTCTATCCAATATATCAAAAGGCTTGAAAATGTGAGAAAGAAATTTCCACTACCTTCATATCAATTTATAACATAGTTTGGGAGATAACCGCAAGAAAAAATTCTCCCAAAACTCAAACTCCATAGGTCATTGACATTGATTAGAAAACAATTCCTATATAGACTAATATGTATACAATTTTTTTTTGATCAACTGAACCTTCTCCAAATTCTCCTAAAAGAGATATGGACCTAGTGTCACAACCACTTCTGCCTTTAACAAGCACAGGGGTGAACCAACTTGACATGACCTACCATATAAAGCATTATTTAGAACTATCTAAAATATTTTTTATAACCTATTATTGTAGGAAAAATCAATTAGAGAGATATGTTTCCCAAAAGAAACTATGAAATCAAGGATGTACTCTTTTATTATGTCCTCTAAAACTAGTATCATATGCATAGACTAACAAAAGGCCAGTGGGTGATAGGCTGTACTCAGCAATAACTGTTAAACCAGTGGCCTATGAAACCCCTTCCAAAACTACAATGAGAAACAAGTTTATAATTTAGATATGATAGAATGTGAAACCCTATGGACGCATAAAAGCTCATGAATTTTGATCCTCTCAAGATCATATAATTAAAGAGTCTCCTGAATAGGAATAAAATTGGAGAGATTTTCAACCAATCTAAGAATACCCATATAGTTTAACTGAACCGATGTGATCTATTTAGTCCCATCATAAAATCCATGTTGACTACATGCCATTTGAATTAAATAATATGAAATGGATTTAAAATTTCTATTGGTCACTGATATTCTATCCTCACTTACTGATAGGTGGATCACCTTATAATAAATCCTGGTATATGTCATTTCATACCAGGCCACCAATACCAGCAATGTAAGTCTCAAAACATATTGGTGATGATGGGATGTAATTCCCACTAATAAGCATGTGAATCTTACATAAGATCCTCTTGAATGTATATAGTAACCTAGATACACCCATATACACCCAAGATGTCTTCATTATCAACAAATAAATCAGATAGATGGTCCTCACCAGAGATACTCTCTTATACCACCATACCTTTAGGGTCTACATACTGCCTTCTCTTAAACCTTTCCAGGAGTGAATAGGTAATTTATAATTCTATAAGAAATGGATTCTCATGAATCTCATGAATCTCCATATGTATTTTGGAAAATAGGGCTATGAGTCTTCATTCATTTCTATCTTCTTAAATGAAGTGTTCCTGAATTTTCTGACTCAATTCATCAACTACCACATTTCATTTTCTAGGCATTAGGCAAGGTCAAAGTTAGATGAATGAAGTTATTCAACCCATATTAACTATTTTATATTCAATTCATGTAATGTAAAGATATATTTTAGGATCTTATGGTCTGTATAACCCACAAAGTGCTATCCCATGAGATAGTGTCTCCAGTAATGCAAAGCATTAATGAATGTTGAAAGTTTAAGGTTGTGTGTCATGTAATTACACTCATGAGGTATCAATGAGAGATACCAATATATAACAAATCTATCCTCCAGCATCAATATTGAACTAATCCTAATTCATAATTCATCACATAACACTGTATAGCTTCTTCCAGACTTAGGCAGAATTAGAAATGGTTCTGAATTAAGACTTCCTTTCATCTCCTTAATGGACTTCTCACATGCTTTAGAACAGAATAACTTCACACCATTCTTACTCAAACTGATAATAGGTATAGAAAGATTGAGAATTCATGTTTTAAATTATAGTAATATCCAATTATCCCTAAAAACCCTTTATATCAAACATGTTATTGGGATACTCCTAAGAAACAATAACACTAACCTTCTCTAATCAGCTGATACTCCTAATTCTGAGATAATATGACCCAATAATTGAACATTGTCAATATAGATGTCTCACTTAATTATTATAGATTATAACTAATTCTCTATCAGTGTATTCCAAATGATCTCAAGATGTTTGGAATGGTCCCTTAAAGAATTAGAATAGACAAATATATCATCCACAAAATCCATGAAAAATAAATCTGGATAGGGTAGAAAAAACCTATGCATCTAGGTTATTAAAATAGGGGCACATTATTAAGATAAAATGGAATAAAAAGGAACTCATTAAAATTGTACCATCTTTGTAAATTCATACATGGTATATTTTATGGCCTTACTCGCACACGATGATAGAATGATCTCAAGGCATATCTTCAAGAACACTCTACATCCTCATATTTGGGGAAAGAGAGCATCTATTTTGGAAAAAGGATACCAATTTTTAAACATAAAATGGTTCAATATCTAGTATACCACACACATATTAATGATCCCATACACCTTCTTGGTTAAAAATATGGGCGAACCCTAAGATAATTTACTGGGTATGACAAAAACCTTAAATACTAAATCCTACAACTATATCTTGATCATATGCAGCTTAATGGGTTCCAAATTGTATGGAGGAATATGTACTATTTCTACTCCTCGAATGACATCAATCATAAACTATACCTCTATAATAGGATGTATTCTTGGGAAGTCATTTGAGAATATCCTTAAAAAATCCACCACATGTTGAAAATCTATTATACTCATTATCTTATCATCCAAGAAATGGATATAAATTAGGGTGGTCACTCCACCTATCCCATGATGCTATGGCCTATCTCTACTAGACTAAACATTCCACTAACCATTGAGAAGATAAATATCACCATCTAGTGTTATAAATGATATCCTATGGTGATATCTGTCCACATAGGTGTGATATGAAACGAACCAGTCCATCTTGAGAAGGACATCAAAGCCTATAATCTTTAATATGAGGAGGTCTTGTAAGAAATGATAACTCTGTACGTTAATAGAATAATATTTTCATTGTAGAATACCCTATGATCATACATCATAAAGTTTTTCATGGTTCATTATCCCATAGAAGCTCAAAATTTCAAGTCAATGAATTTCTAAAATTAATATTTAGACAAAGGAGTGAGAGGAACCTTTATATAATAAATAATATAAGATAATATGGGATAATAGAACAGTACCTCATACTATAGATGGTCTTGTACTCTGATCCTCATATATCAGCTGTGAAGTAAGAAACTATCTAGATCCATGACCCTGAGATATAGCTTCCCATCCCTAAGTAGGACCCCTTTAATAGAACTAATAATCAATATTCTGGAAACCTCGACCATGACCTCCTCCTCAAACTATATGGCTGGTGATACTCTTGCTTCCTACCTAACATGGTGGAACTAATCCTTCTCCCAATGGGAGAGTTAGTGCAGGTCCTATCCTATTAGAAAAAGGTATAGAGGTCTAAAAGAACCACTGAAGATGACCCATATGACTGAAATAATGATAGTCAAGAGATACTCTATCACATTAAGGCTTCATATTCCCCTTTCATCCACACCAATGGCATTGAAATGGACTACCAATGTGGGTACTCTGTCCACCCCCGCTCTAACAAGAAACCTCAAGGCTATGATTCCTACTACCAGAATAACTACTTACCTATTTTGGAACTAAACCTCTATGTACAGTACTATTATATTCCTTAAAGTTATGCACAATGATATGAGTCTGGTTAAAAATCACATAAAAAGGTAGATAAGTGAAAAAAATCACCTATAAGAATATAGATTACTTGAGTACATCCTCAAAGAATCTCTCTCCCTACGGCTCATCATTTATAAGAAGCATTGTGAAATTATTCAATTCTATGAAATGAGATAAATTGTCCAAGATGTAAATAACACCCTTCTCCAAGTGCATGAACTCCTTGGCTTAGTTAGCTCTCGACATTTGAGGGAAAAAGTAATCGTATAAGGTAGTATTAAAGTCCACTATGACCATGACCTAATTATAACAATCCTAGGTAATCATAGGCCACTAACACGTGGAGGAATAATGCATCATATAAGTGAATTTCTTGACCATCATCTCTAGATGAATCTCTAGATGTTCAAAATAGATAGAATGGCTTCTATAAATGAATCAATAGCCTGCAGAACTCCATCCCCCAAGATGATGGGAGGATTTTGATGCTAGAGCTCTCAATGGAAATCATAAATCCTAGGTACATGTCATAGAGAACCCTACATAAAATTCATAAAATGTATGAAACCCTCTATAAACTGGGCATTAGTGCCCAGTTCGGGAATAGTAGGTGGGGGCTTAGGCGATACTACTGTAGGTATCAATTTTGGATCATTTCCCACCACCTCTTGATAATGCTCATCACCACCCTCCTTATGCATGAATAGAGGATATTGTGGTGGTATAACTATATAGATTTTAAGCACATTCCACAAAATAGGATTTGAAATAACTTAGAATCTATAATGAAATAAAAAATAAGAATAAGGGTTCACTACCTAAAATACTACCACAACTACCCAATTATAAGTCTAGGTTATTGGTTAGTGTTAAAATTTCATTTATAGGGGTTATGGTATATGGAAGGGAAATTACAATTCATGGAGAGAAACTATCTTTGAATTCCACTTGGCCTCTTCATTTACTGGAAATTGTTTCAGGAATTAGTCATAATTCATATCTAACATTTTTATGTGTAAATACATAATATAAGGTTCAATTAAATGTATTACCATCCCCTATTTATAAAGTAACATACACTTTATAAAATGGCATTGATATCCATGTAAATGTATCAAACCCCCTTACATTCAGTCATAGAATGTAATGGGTAAAATATAATGGGTCCATTATATTGAATTACAACTTCCAATTTTTGAGGTACCATAAAACATATAAATTAAAATTAGTATTCATGTAATTCCCGCCAAATCCCTACCCATTTAATCCGATTTTCATAGCTTACATGGGACAAAATTGTAAATTTAATATGAAATAATCAATATTTATGGGAAAACTCCATTTTGGAGGATGATGGAATTTTAGAAAACTAATTTCCCTCACTTGAAGAAGGTATTAAAGGCACATGTATATATTAAAACCATGTCACACTCAACAAACATGTGAATTACAGACAATGAATGTAATAAAATGAACCTATATAGAATATAATATGCATGGAATGTGAATTTCTAGGCATTTGTAATGAGGCATATGACAATTCACCTTTCCATACTGGGATAAGATAGAATACCCATAAAATATAACAATTCCAATTTTCATTTTCATCACCCAATGATGAAAATAAATCCACTACAATAGTATAAAAAAAGAAAAAAATCCCCCACTCCTAGTAATCTTGTAAGTTTCACCAAATTTGGGTTAGCTACAAATGGGAACAACTTATGACCAAGTTACAACACATTCTATAACAATCATTCTCTTTATTTAACATTTAAACATGATTTACTATATAAAATTAAACATAATATAGCTCATAATATTGAGAGGTATAGTTTATTTGGGATTTAGAAACATTACATAACAACTTAAAACATGAAATAAAACATCTTTCTTGAAAACTTATTTATCATTACCAAATCATTCATTTGTGCTTAACACTGCTTGTGATAACATAAGGACAAACATAAGAATGGGGTGAGATATAAATCCCAGTAAGGGAATAAACATATAATAACATGAGGATTATGATACATGTTATACAAGGCATATCAATGAGGCATAAAGGAACATGAATAATAATACATGATATAGCCTAATAATCATAACATGGGAAATGTGGAAACAACTTAAAACAGTGCATCATCAACATAAGTCAAAGATAAACCACCCAAAGTTAATGGTGGGAAAATTCCCATAACGGAATTAGGTACACCCCCTTCCCAACATGACATATCATGATACTAATCATTACCCACTTCATTGGAGCACTACCAGGGTGCATCCTTAATAAACATTTCAATCTCATTCTTATGTATGCCACATAGATCATATAACATAGATTCATTAAAAATCCTAATTTTATTACACGATCTAGAAATTTTCAATACATACATGTAATTCCTAAATCAATATGTGTATGTGGATAAAGGTGAATAACCTTGATATAGAAATGAGTATAGTATTCACTATAGAATTATTTTGTCATGGTAAACCGTGGTGCATTTTTGCAGCATAACAACATCCTATAGAAATTTATAAAATGGGTTAATGAGAGAGAAAGGGATATCTCATAATTTATACATGAAATAGATAGTAATAAAGACATGTAAGGAAATTATCCAACAAAATTAATTGGAAATAGGAGACGTATCATAATAAATAGTCTTGAAGAAAGAAGAGAAAGAAAAAGAACCCTTAAAAACTTTTGGTATGGTAACAAGTGTACATAATGGTTATTAGAAGGGTTAAATGGGTGTTAAAGGGTATATCATCACTTATAAATTGAGTGGAAATTATGTGTGATATATGAAATTGTATCCCAACATAAGCACATGAAAATTAAAAAGTCATATCATAAATGAAGTGTTTGATTAAAAGAAGAGAGGGAGAGAGAATACCTTATAGAATTTAGGCATTGTAACGAATTAGATAAGGGTCCAAATGATGGGGTATAAATTATACCTCATAAAAATAACATAAATTGGAGGGTAATTTAATGATTACAAATTAATCTAAATTCAAGCAATTGAAATTAAAAGAACTTATCTCAAAGAAGGTGCTTGAATTCAAAGGTGAGAAGAGAAATCCCTTACTTTGTTGTGTAACTCCAAACGATTGGGAGAGGATTATTGAGAGATTGGTGGTACCTTTAGAGGAATCTATAGAGTATAGGTAAGATTTTGGATGAGATTAAAGGAGTTTTAGTTAAGATAAATGAAATCATGTGTGGGTTTATATAGGAAAGGAGTGGGATTTCTTTAATATTTTGGTTTTGGACACTACGTAATAAAATATTCAAAACCACAAACCATACCATGGTTTTTACCATGGTTTATACCAAAGAGGAGTGTAATTAATTATTTTATGAGTCCAAGGGCCTAATATAATAAAATATTTCCCTTTCTTATGTCGAGGTGAGTCACACATTCAAATAAATAACTTAAATATCTTAAAATATAATATAAGACTTGGAGGATTCACCAAGTGTTTATAAAACAAATAAAATAAAATTATAATTAAATTATTTAAAAATAAAAACATATATTTGGTTGAGGATAGCTTTTATTGTATTTATTACATCACTATTAGGCTATTATGATGTCATAAAACACCATGTATATTTATACGGTATTTAATTTTTACATAAATATTTGATTGTCTCAAAAAATTATGAAAAAGTCACATTTCTATACTTTCAAACAATTGATCTCAAAAATAATATTAATATTAGCTGAATAATTTTATAAATATGTGAATTTTCACTTTTAAAATAAAAACTGACATTTATTGAAAATGACAGGTTTTCAGCAACAACAGTTTTTGAACCCTAATAAAAATTATATTTGAATTCATAAAAAATATCTAATCATTTATATTTTAAAAAATAAATTTAATAATAATATTTTATTAAAATAATATTTATTTCATAAATCCATTAATTCGTCAAAATAGATTTCCAAAAATACTATTTATAC
This sequence comes from Viscum album, assembly GCA_963277665.1. NCBI lineage: Eukaryota > Viridiplantae > Streptophyta > Magnoliopsida > Santalales > Viscaceae > Viscum > Viscum album. The sequence goes on along the minus strand of OY728125.1, from coordinate 1,527,300,858 downwards.
TTTAAAAATCATTTACAAAGTTACAGTAATAGGAAGAAAAATATATTCATTATTCAATAAAAAATAATATATATAATCTTATTTGTAGGGTCTGGATACATGTCCTTTTATTACACTAGAATATTACCTAAGAGTAAGGTGCATGATGTTGGGGCTTTCACATGGTCTTTTAGTGAACATGGTTTGGGTCGTGATTTTGATGAGCTTGAACTTCTCCCATAAATGATTTTTCTCATGCTTAATTTATTGGAGCTCAGCTTGCGATTTATTTAGGTAAAATTCCCAATATTATATCTCCCTTGGAATATCTAATAAATTAGATTCATAGGTTACAATTCTACTGGGTGAGGCCATCACATCCTTTTTCTATTCCAAAAGGATTTGTTAAACCCCCTATATTTATACTATTCATGTGATCATTGTTGAACGACTATATTATCGACGATAAAGATAATTAACGACCATTTAAAATCCTATTGGATGTAATAAAATAAGTTCATGTGTTTTCTATAACCATAATACATTTAATTAATTCAAGATAATTAATTTTATTCATAAAATATAGGGTCGTTACAATATTCCTCTCTTTAAAATTTTCACCCTAAAAATGTCCTTTTACCATACTAAAACAGATGTGGGTAACTCTGATTTATCACCTCCTATGGTTCCCACATTGCTTCTTTTATCTTGTGGTATCAACACAACACTTTTAAGTGGGGTATTGTATTATTTCATAGAACTTTTTCTCTATGATCTAAGATCATCAATGGCTTCTCTTCATAGGAAATTCCATTCTAAAATGGTAACAAATATGGATTGAGTACATGTGATGGGTCTAGAATGTAATTTCTTAAGATGGATACATAGAATACATCTGGTACTTGAGATAGGTTTGGTGGGAGTTCTATTCTATAGGCCACTACTCTGATGTGCTCAAGGATCTCAAGAGGGCTGATGTACCTTAGACTAAGCTTTCCATTTTTCCCAAATCTCATCACTTTATTCCATACAGATATGTAGAGAAACACCATGTATCCAATATAATACTCTAGGACACATCGATGATTTTTTTCATAGATATACTTTCAACTCTAAGAAGATTTGATGTATTCTTGGATGGTATTAACTTTATCAACTATTTATTCAAGCATTTTAGGACCTAGATGTTTTCATTCCACAACTTCATCACAACCTATCAATGTTCTACACCTCTTCCCATAAAGGGATTCATAAAGAGCGATTTTTATACTTATATGGAAAGTATTATTGTAAGAGAACTCCACTTAAGGAATATGTTGGTCCCATTCACCTTTTAAGTCTGTTTAACAAGTTCTAAACATGTACTCATGTGTTTGGATAGTCCTTTTAGATTTTCCATCAGTTTGAGGGTGATAAGACATACTGAAGTTCAGCTCAATGTTTAGAGCATGATGGAGACTTTTCCAAAACATAAAGGTGAATCTTTGAGATCAAACAGACACAATTGATAGTGGTACTCCATAAAGCCTTAATATTTCTCTAATGTATATTCATTCTAATTTAACAACTGAGAAATGCTATTGAATCACAATGAAGTGTACAGTCTTTGTACGATGATCCAAAACAATCCAGATATCATTGTTTCCCTTATATGTATTTGGAATTCCAGTTACAATGTCTATGTTGACGTTTTCCCAATCCCATTTTGGTATGGGTAATTGTTTCATAATACCCTTAGAATTCATCCTTTAATCCTTCACTTTCTGACATATTAGACACTTTGATGTATATTCTACAATCTTTGTATTCATGTTATCCCACCAAGAGTTCTCTCAGTGATCTCGATACATCTTTGTGTTTCCTAGGTGAATTGAGAAATTTGAACTAAGTGAATCATCCAAAAGTTATTTTTTTAACTAAAGATTTGAAGGAACACATATTCTTTACCAAAATATCACAATTCCTTCTTCATTAACATTGAAATCCAAGGATTTCCCCCTGATTGTTTCCAAATTGTAAGAATCCGGATCTTCTTTTCAGGTACGTTTTTCCTTTTTCTGGAGTTTTTGAGAAAAATAAATTTTCTGGAAATTTCAGAAGTACACGTCGTGTACTTTATGAGTACACGTCGTGTGCTCTTCCCCGGCTCGAAGCCGTGTGATGGCCGTGTCCGGGCCACACACACGGTGTGTAAGGTTGAGGTGGAGGCTGATTATTTCGGAGTACGGAAAATTGAAGTACACGCCGTGTACTCAAGAATTACACGCCGTGTACTTTCTTTTATTTTCATTAAACGGACCGGGGTCACGTCTAACCCACAGATTCATCTTCTTATTCATTTTTCATCCGTCCGAGAGCGACCGTACGGCCGGATCTTCGACGGGCTCCCGCCTTGTCGTCCGTTCTCCGATTTGATCATGGTCGATTGCGTTGGAATCGCAGTAGTGAGTTCTTCATTTTTCTTTATCATTGTTTCTTGATTCTTCCTCGTTTCCATGTTATCATGGGATGAACGTTTTGTGAGTTTTCTCATATCTACGTCATTCCAAGGGGAATCTGTCATCGTAGTTCACTTATATCGATCACATAGGATCGAGGTAGGTGGTTTGTGCCTTTCCGTAGGAAGTTGATGAATATTATGTGCAAATTCCACCAATACCCTTGAACGGGGTATTGAGTGTTTCCTGTTTTTCCCATCCTGTTTCCTGCTTTGCTTGTTTGCTTTAGTAGAGGTTATTGTTTGTGATTAGAGTAATTTATTTTGTGCTCAGTTTGCTTTTCCATGCTTGTTTTGCCTATTGGGCGTTTTTCCAGTTGTCATGCCTAGTTGTAGGATAGAGGAACTATTTCTTTGTTATTGCTGTTGAGCCATAGAATGATAGCCAAGTAGTTCTTGAGGTTTACTTGGACGATATACATGCGCTGATCATGTTTAGTTATACTCAGGACTATGAGAACCTAGAGTAGTAGACCAAAGGGAGACTTGACGGAAGGGATTATCTAGAGTGTCTTTGAACTACGACGCAAGACTATAGGGGGAATTGATGTTGAGTGCTTCCTCAAAGAGTCTGTAGATCCACGACGTGGGACATAGGGGGAATTGACGTTGAGTGCTTCCCCAAAGAGCCTTTAGCACGATACGAGACTGTAGGGGGAATTGACAGCGAGTGCTTCCCTAGAGAGTCTGCTTAATTACGTAGTTGAACCAGAGAGGTGAGACTGTGTGTGCTTCCTAGAGGGTTTCTAGTACTGATAGGTTGAACTATAGGGGTTAGACCGGGAGATCTACCTAGAGGGTTACCTGTTTCTTCTTTTGTTGCTGGCTGTTTACTTGTGTACCATTTTTGCTTGAACTGTAGATTGTAGCTGCTTGTGCTTTTCTGTTTACTGCTTCTTGTTTTATTACTGCCATCTATTCATTGACTGTTAGGCACACATATTTGGGTGATTGCCTACTGTTATTGTATCTCACACCCAATTTGGGCCATGCTTTTGGGCCCAATCAGATTATGATGCTGCAGGTATAGACAAGGGCAAGCACCCTTCTACTTCAAGATCTTGATTGCAACAGGAGCTGGGGATCATGGGACCGAGTCGTGGCTCGCGATTCTGAGGATCTTACTTTGTTTACTTTTTCACTTGGTTTCAGTTTTATTTCAACACGTTGTTGTGTTTACTGTTTTCCTTAGATACTTGTACCTTCTGCATCATCATCATCATAGTTATATATCTATATTGCTTCCACTATTTGGTTTCTGCTGTTATGCATGTTGTTTACTGCTTCCGCTGTTTATTGTTGTTTTCTTACCTTTTATACCTTAACAATTGAGGGCATAGTTTCCCCACCGACTCACCAAGGCCCTCGCTGCTAGTTGGCAGCCTTTGGCATTCGGGGAAACACGCTTGAGGTCATGTGGTGAACCGAGTGCGAGGCACCAGTGGAGGGGGTTCGGACTCGGGTTATTACAAAGTGGTATCAAAGGGGTTCTTTTATCTTACCTTACCGTTTGGAGACTTCAGCCAGGGATAGGATGGTTTTGGTACTTGGTATTAAGCTGTGCCCGGGAGTAGCTAACCCGTGTACAGGGAAAAGCCATACTACCTCGTTAATTGCAGTTTTCTGGTTTTGAGATTTTATAGTTGATCTGATTTCACCTAGAGTGATTCACATGACTTTTGCGGTTATTGTTTTGATATTTCGGTTCTATTTCTGTCATAACCCGATGAGATGAGGGTATTCCATATCATGCATCATATAGGAACTTGTAAAAATCACATGTCATGCATTCTTGCCATGCCATTTAGGGTGCATTAGCGATTGCATGCTGTTGTGATAGGCTCTGTGTAGATTATACATGCTGTTGTGATAGATGCTTGATAGATTCTCGGCTGTTGTGTTAGAAAACTGTTGTTTTATTTCTTGATAAAATTAACGCCAAATTTTGGTCCTTGAGGTGTTATGGGACCTCCCGGATCAGAATTTGGCATCTTTTCACTTGTTTTTAGTGTTTCTGGAATTATGCGCAGTTTCTGAGCTACTGCGCAGAAAAACCCAGAATACACGACGTGTAATTTTTGGATACACGCCGTGTAGTTTTCAGGCCATGTCACTGACCGTGTGAGCAGAACACGGTGTCGTGGGAGTAACTTCGGGAACACGCCGTGTACGATTGGTACACGCCATGTGAGTTTGGAGCCGTGTACCAGGCCGTGTCACTAACAACACGGGCCGGGGAAGCTCGGGTAGAACACGCCATGTCCATAGGGAACACAACATGTATTCTTGTCCAGGTACCCAACCATGTCACGAACAACACGGGCTGGCGTTACCTTCCTTTCCACACGCCGTGTTTGTTTGGAACACGCCGTGTAGTCTTTCCCAGGTACCTGGCTGTGTAACAAACAACACGGGACGGTGTCACCTTCACCTATGCATGCCATGCTTGTAATGAACACGCCGTGTAAGGTCCAGCCGTGTAGACGACCGTGTAATCAACAACACGGACCGCCAAAGCCTTGTCTAGTGCACGCCGTGTTTGTTTCGAACACGCCGTGTAGTCTCGGGTTGAGTCGGACCGTGTGGGTTAGTCGTGTAAACAGACTCGGGCAGGGGAATAGTTTCAGGTACACACCATGTGTGGGGGTCAACACACCGTGTAGTTTGAAGTGTACATGACTTGTAGGGCAGGAGTACATGCCCATGTCTGTAGCTTTAGAAGACACTCCGTGTAGTTTTATACACGGTGTGTAGGCGTGTTTTGAAAACTTGTGTGTTTTCTTTCCCTGTTCCCGTTTTGTACCCTTGTGTTCTCTGTGCTTGTTTTCCTGATCTAAGTTGTGCTTTTGATCTTTCAGAGCTATGCCTCTGAGATGTCCACCGGTCGTACGTCTGTCATCGGTCAGTGATCAGACGCCAGATATGGCTGATCAGGGACTTCCTGTCAATCCCCCAACCGAGCCAGCTTTGGCACCAGTTGTTGTACCAGTTGTGGGCACTGATGCACAGTTCAGAGAAGGTTTCACGAGGATGATGCAGGCCTTCCAGGGAGCACCGCCTCCTGCCTCGTCTATGGAAGACTTGACGTGGGTCTTTCAACAGCAGCATCCTCCCATGTTCTCGGGGGAGGGAGGACCTCAGGCTGCAGAGTCATGGATGGAAGCCATGCTGACTATCTTCGAGCGTCTGGAGACGCCTCCAGAGAGGCGGGTCAAGATCGCCACCTACATGCTCCGAGACTCCGCCAAGAGGTGGTGGGACGTGATCTCAAAAGCGAGTCAACAACAAGATATGACTTGGGAGGAGTTATAGTGCATGTTCTACGACTACTTCTACCTGGAGACCCTGAGGGCCGATCGAGCCCGGGAGTTTATGAGCTCAGAGAAGGGTACTCTATCTGTCATGGATTATTCCTCTCGTTTCACTGAGCTTTAGTGTTTTACACCCCTTTGGGATGAGAGTTGGGTGTTCTTGGTGAGGAAGTTTGAGGATGGACTCAGGCAGGAGATCCGCTCGCAGGTGAACATCTTCCAGCTGACTTCCATTACTTCCATCTTCAATCAGGCATTGATTGCAGAGCGCAATCTGATGGACTCTGGAGCTGCAAGGCAGCGCGGTTCGGCTTCCAGAGTTAGCTATCCTCCAGATGACAGCAAGAAGCACTGTAGGGAGCCTACGCACGGTGATTCGAGGAAGCGAGAAACATCATCAGGCAGCCAGGTGACATGCTATTAGTGTGTCCGGACAGGTCACACAAGGCCATAGTGCCAGAGGGACCCCGTGGAGTGCCGATCTTGCGGCAAGATGGGTCACCTTCAGCGTTTCTTCTAGGTTTTCTCACCAGCAGCAAGTGACCGGGGTTCTTCCATGACTCCTTGTTCCGGAGTAGCACCACCAGTTTCTCACCAGTCAGGGAACTGGAGTTCTTCCAACCATTCGAGCCTAGGAGGAGGTCGAGGCCGTGGTTTTCAGCCACCAGTTCCTCAGCACCAGCAGGGCGGTTCAGCTCAGAGTGGTCATCTAGGGGCGCAAGGCCACAATATAGGCCAGTCTTTCACCGTGGAGTTGAATTATCAGGAGCAGGATCCCGACCCTTCTACCATTCGAGGTATGATTTTAGTAGCCTTAGTTTTATCTTCAGCCCTTTTTGATACTGGTGCTACCAATAGCTTTATCTCTATTGCTGTTGTGGAGAGGCTTGGACTCTGTGTCTTTTCTTCTACCGAATCGTTGACACAAGACACACCTTTGGGGATGAGGACATTTAGTGTACGCTATTGTAGAGAGTGCCCTCTCGAGGTTGCAGTGTATCACTTCTTATAGGATCTCTATGTCATAGAGATGACAGGCTATGATTTCATCCTTGGCATGGATTGGTTGATTCCCTTTTAGGCAATCATCTACTGTTATCACCGCAGAGTGAGTTTCGTTTTACCAGAGGGTAAATCTTTCCTTCATAGAGGCGAATGGGACGTTTGGGCGAGTCGGGCAGGACTCGAGCATCTTGGGCTAGGAGGGGTGACATCCCAGATTTCTAGTCTTTATCTGGATGATTAGGGGACTCCATAGTTGGAATTCCCTCCAGTGGTGGATCGCTTCAGGGACGTCTTTCCAGAAGACTTTTCAGGTTTGCCTCTGAAGCGTGAGGTAGAATTCTCTATTGAGCTCATGCTAGGAGAGGCACCGGTGTCCACTCCTCCATATAGGATGGCCACACCTGAGTTACAGAAGCTCAAGAAGTAGATGGAGGAGCTACAGGCTAAGGGTTTCATTCGACCCAGTACTTCTCATTGGGGTTCGCCTGTTCTGTTTGCGAAAAAGGCAGATGGTACCCTATGGATTTGTGTGTATTATCGGAAGCTGAACCAGTTGACGGTCATGAACCGATATCCCTTGCTGCGGATTGATGAACTTTTCGATCATCTTCGAGGAGATCATATCTTCTCGAAGATCAACTTGATGTCCAGTTATCATCAGTTGCATGTTAGACCATCAGATATACCTCTGACAGCCTTCAAGAGAAGGTATGGTCTATACGAGTATACAGTCATGTCGTTCGGTCTCACAAACGCCCCTGCAGTTTTCATGGCACTGATGAACCGAGTGTTCCATCCTTACTTGGACCCCTTCGTCGTGGTCTTCGTGGACGATATCTTGGTGTACTCTCACACTCGACACGACCATACCACACATCTTGAGATCATTCTGAGTACACTGAGAGAGCATCGACTTTATGCTAAACTCTCGAAGTGCCACTTCTGGATGGATCAGATTCACTTCTTGGGTCACGTCATGTCAGAGGTAGGAGTATTAGTGTGCCCAGAGAAAGTGAGAGTTGTAGTTTCCTGGGAGCATCCGAAGAACGTCTTTGAGGTACGAAGTTTCCTAGGGCTGGTTGGATACTACAGACGCTTCATTAAGGACATTTCTCGTCTAGCAGCACCTTTGACAGGACTGACCAAGATGGGGGCAACGTTCTTATGGTCAGATTCTTGTGAGTCATCCTTTCAGGAGCTGAAAGGGAGGTTGACGTCAGCACCGATACAAGTCTTTCCAGAGCCAGGAAAGAGCTACACTGTTTACTGTGATGCTTCAGGTATCAGGCTGGGAGCTGTGCTTATGCAGGGAGATGGAGTCGTTGCGTATGGGTCTCGGCAGTTGAGGCCACATGAGAGGAACTACCCTACGCACGATTTGGAGTTAGCAGTTGTTGTTCATGCCTTGTTTTGTTGGAGACACTATCTTCTAGGAGAGCACTTTGTGGTCTTCATTGACCACAAGAGTCTCAAGTATATCTTCACTCAGCGTGATCTGAATCTGAGGCAGTGCAGGTGGGTCGAGTATCTTCAGTCTTTTGATTTCGAGCTTGCCTATACGCCGATAAAGGGCAACGTCGTGGAAGATGCGTTGAGCAGGAGAACTCAGGTTTAGGCAGTTTAGGAGGCCAATAGTGAGTGGCAGCTGATGGCTCTGTTCTTTGAGATGCATATTGAGGTGCATGACAGACAGGGACAAACTTTCCTATCTTCTGTAGCTGTTACCTCCATGCTACTTGATCAGGTACGGATGAGGCAGCTATCAGACTCAGAAGTCTTAGTCCTACGAGAGAGTGTGTCAGGAGTGGACCCTCTTCCTGGATGGATAGTGGGCGAGGATGAGATCTTGCGTTTCCAGGGACGCGTATGGGTGCCAATAGACATACGCGAGGAGATGATGCGGGATTTCCATTCCTCTGTTTGGGCAGTTTATCCTGGCGTCACCAAGATGTATCAGGACCTTCATCGCCAATACTGGTGGCCAAGCATGAATAAGGATGTTGCTGGTTTCATCATGAGATTTTCTACTTATCAGCAGGTGAAAGTAGAGCATCAGCGACCAGCGGGGCTTTTACAGCAGTTACCCATTCCGGAGTGAAAGTGGAGCGTTGTTGCGATGGACTTCATGATCGGGTTTCCAAGGTCACCTTGGGGAAACTATGCTGTTTGGGTTGTCATTGACAGGCTTACGAAGGATTCTCACTTCTTTCCAATCAAGGAGACCTTCAATGTCGATGATCTGGGATGAATTTAAATCAGGGATATCGTTCGTCTACATGGAGTTCCGTGATCTATTGTTTCAGACTGAGATGCACGCTTTACCTCTCGGTTCTGGCAGGGAATTCAGAAGGCCTTGGGTACACAGGTACTTGTAAGTACAACTTATCATCCCCAGACTGATGGCCAGTCCGAGCACACGATCCAGGCGCTTGAGGATATGCTCCGAGCTTGCATCCTAGACTTTGGCAGTTCTTGGGAGAAGCATATTCCTCTGGTGGAGTTCACCTACAACAATAGTTTCCAGGAGACCATTCAGATGGCGCCATACGAGTCTTTGTACAGTAGTCCATGCTGATCGCCATTATGCTGGATGGAGGTATGAGAGACAACTTTTCTAAGACCTCATCTTGTTCAGGAGACCTCGGAACAGATAGAGCTGATTCGGAAGAGGATGACTATGATACAGTCTCGATAGAAGTCTTATGCTGATCAGCAGAAACGACCTCTGGAGTTCGAGGTCGGTGATCAGGTTTTCCTGCGTGTCGCACCGAGGTTGGGACACAAGAGGATTCAGAGACAGGGTAAGCTTTCTCCACGGTACATCGGGCCGTTTGAGGTCTTGGAGAGAGTGGGGACGGTCACATATCGGTTTCAGCTACCTCGAAGGTATCGGGCCATGCACGATGTCTTCCACGTCCCTTAGCTCCGACGCTACTTTTCAGACCCATCTCACATCTTTCAGCCCGATGAAGTCCAGCTTGAACGAGATGCTTCATTCGAGGAGCATCCTATCCGGATTGTTGATCGTAGTACGAAGGTTCTCTGCGGGCGGTCTGTTCCTATGGTATGAGTGTTATGGCAGCACGTGCAAGTACAGGACGAGACCTGGGAGAGGGAGGCCGATATACGATCACAATGGCCGGAGCTGTTTGGGGTTTCTTCTTCTACGACTCGTTAGGGAAATTCGAGGATGAATTTCTTTAAGGGGGGAAGTTTGTAAGAACCCGGATCTTCTTTTCAGTTACGTTATTCGTTTTTCTGGAGTTTTTGAGAAAAATGAATTTTCTGGAAATTTCAGAACTACATGTCGTGTACTTTCTGAGTACACGCTGTGTACTCTTCCCCATCTCGAAGCCGTGTGCTGGTCGTGTCTAGGCCACACACACGATGTGTAAGGCTGAGGTGGAGGCCGGTTATTTCGGAGTACAGAAAATTGAAGTACACACCATGTACTTAAGAAGTACATGCAATGTACTTTTTTTTCATTAAACGGACTGGGGTTGCGTCTAACCCACATATTCGTCTTCTTCTTCAGTTTTCGTCAATCCGAGAGTGACCGTAAGGCCGGATCTTTGACAGGAACCTGCCTCACCGTCCGTTATCTGATTTGAGCACGACCAATTGCATTGGAATCACAGCGGTGAGTTCTTCCTTCTTCTTTAGCCTTGTTTCCTGATTTTTCCTCGTTTCCAAGTTATCGTGGGATGAACGTTTTGGGCATTTTCTCAGATCTACATCATTCCGATGAGAATATGTCATTGTGGTTCACTTATATCGATCACCTAGGATCGAGGTAGGTAGTTTGTGCATTTCCGTAGGAAGTTGATGAATATTATGTGCAAATTCCACCAATACCCTTGAACGGGGTATTGCGTGTTTCCTGTTTTTCCCCTACTATTGCCTGCTTTGCTTGTTTGCTTTATTAGAGGTTATTTCTTGTGAGTAGAGTAATTTATTTTGTGCTCAGGTTGCTTTTCCATGCTTGTTTTGCCTGTTGGGCGTTTTTCCAGTTTCCATTCCTAGTTGTAGGATAACAGAACTATTTCTTTGTTATTGCTGTTGAGCTGTAGAATTATAGACAAGTAGTTCTTGAGGTTTACTTGGAAGATATACACGCGCTGAGCATGTTTAGTTATACTTAGGACTGTGATAACCTAGAGTATTAGACCAAAGGGAGAATTGACGGAAGGGCTTCTTGAGAGTGTCTTTTAATTACGATGTGAGACTATAGGGGGAATTGACGTTGATTGCTTCTCCAGAGAGTTTGTAGATCCACGACGCAGGCCACAGGGGGAATTGACGTTGAGTGCTTCCCTAGAGAGCCTTTATCACAATACGAGACTATAGGGGGAATTGACGGTGAGTGCTTCCCCAGAGAGTCTGCTTAATTACGTAGCTGAACCAGAGGGGTGAGACTGTGTGTGCTTCCCATAGGGTTTCTAGTACTGATAGGTTGAACCATAGGGGTTAGACCATGAGAGATACCCAGAGGGTTACCTATTTCTTATTTTATTGCTGGATGTTTACTTGTGTACCTTGTTTAGTAGAACTGTGGATTTTATCTACTTGTGCTTTTCTGTTTACTACTTCTTGTTTTATTACTACCATCTATTCATTGACTGTTAGGCAAAAATCATTAGGTGATTGCCTACTGGGATTGTATCTCACACCCTATTTGGGCCATGCTTTTGGGCCCACGTAGACTATGTTGTTGCAGGTATAGACAAGGGAAAGCGTCCTTCTACTTCAGGATCTTGATTGCACCAGGAGCTGGGGAGCATGGGACCGAGCCATGGATCGCGATGCTGAGGAGCTTACTTTGTTTCCTTTTGCACTTGGTTTCAGTTGTACTTCAGCACGTTGTTGTGTTTACTATTTTCCTTAGATACTTGTACATGTTGCATCATCTTCATCATAGTTATATATCTATATTGCTTCCGCTGTTTGGTTTATGCTGTTATGCATGTTGTTTACTGCTTTCGCTGTTTATTGTTGTTTTATTACCTTGTATACCTTACCGACTGAGGGCATAGTTTCCCCACCGACTCACCAAGGCACTCGCTGCTAGTCAGCAGCCTTTGGCGTTCGGGGAAACACGCTTGAGGTCATGTGGTGAACCGGGTGCGGGGCACCAGTGGAGGGGCTCCGGACTCGGGTCGTTGAGCACGGCCGATTGCATTGGAATCACAGCGGTGAGTTCTTCCTTCTACTTTAGCCTTGTTTCTTGATTCTTCCTCGTTTCCAAGTTATCGTGGGATGAACATTTTGTGAATTTTCTCAGATCTACGTCCATCCAAGGGGAATCTTTCATCGTGGTTCACTTATATCGATCACCTAGGATCGAGGTAGGTGGTTTGTGCCTTTCCGTAGGAAGTTGATGAATATTATGTGAAAATTCTACCAATACACTTGAACGGGGTATTGCGTGTTTCCTGTTTTTCCCCTTCTGTTTCCTGCTTTCCTTGTTTGCTTTAGTAGAGGTTATTTCTTATGAGTAGAGTAATTTATTTTGTGCTCCGGTTGATTTTACATGCTTGTTTTTCCTGTTGGGCGTTTTTCTAGTTGCCATGCCTAGTTGTAGGATAGTGGAACTGTTGTTTTATTATTTCTGTTGAGCCGTATAATGATAGCTAAGTAGTTCTTGAGGTTTACTTGGACGATATACACGTGCTGAGCATGTTTAGTTATACTCAGGACTGTGAGAACCTAGAGTAGTAGACCAAAGGGTTAATTGATGGAAGGGCATCTCCAGAGTGTATTTTAATTACGACGCGAGACTATAGGGGGAATTGATGTTGAGTGCTTCCCCAGAGAGTCTGTAGATCCACGACGCGGGCCACAGGGGGAATTGACATTGACTGCTTCCCCAAAGAGCCTTTAGCATGATACGAGACTATAGGGGTAATTGACGGTGAGTGCTTCCCCAAAGAGTCTACTTAATTACGTAGCTGAACAAGAGGGGTGAGACTGTGTGTGCTTCCCAGAGGGTTGCTAGTACTGATAGGTTGAACCATAGGGGTTAGATTGTGAGAGATACCCAGAGGATTACCTGTTTCTTCTTTTGTTGCTGGCTGTTTACTTGTGTACATTGTTTTCTAGAACTGTGGATTGTAGCTACTTGTGATTTTCTATTTACTGCTTCTTGTTTTATTACTGCCATATATTCATTGACTGTCAGGCACAAATATTTGGTTGATTGCCTTCTGGGATTGTATCTCACACCCTGTTTGGGTCATGCTTTTGGGCCCAAGCAGTCTATGTTGCTGCAGGTATAGACAAGGGCAAGCGCCCTTCTACTTCAGGATCTTGATTGCACAAGGAGCTGGGGAGAATGGGACCGAGCCGTGGCTCGCGATGCTGAGGAGATTACTTTGTTTCCTTTTGCACTTGGTTTTAGTTGTATTTCAGCACGTTGTTGTGTTTACTGTTTTCCTTAGATACTTGTACATGCTGCATCATCGTCATCATAGTTATATATCTATATTGCTTCTACTATTTGGTTTCTTCCTTTATGCATGTTGTTTACTGTTTCCGCTGTTTATTGTTGTTTTCTTACCTTTTATACCTTACCGAATGAGGGCATATTTTCCCCACCGACTCACCAAGGCCCTCGCTGCTAGTCGGCATCCTCTAGAATTCAGGGAAACGCGCTTGAGGTCATGTGGAGAACTAGGTGCGGGGCACTAGTGGAGGGGCTCCAGACTCTGGTCTACTAAATTCCCACGTCATACTTTTTATCATCCCTTAACCATTACAAAAGATACATTTTATAAATCATTTATGAAATGATTTATGATTTTTATTTCTTTATTATTCTCATGTCCATGTTCTTCAAGTCTAAGAAGATCGGTTCCTTCTCAATTCTCATCAATGATAGAATTGTTGGGTCCTTTCTACATATATAATTTTCCAATTTGTTCACATGCCCATGATGGTAGTAGATTGAGAATTCGTAATCCTTAATAATCTCCAACCATATTCATTATCTTATATTTATCTCTTTCTATGTGAATATATATTTTAGAATTCTGTGATTTGTAAATATTTCACACCTATCCTAAAAGAGATAATTCCACCATATTTTCAATGCAGGGATTAGAGCTTCCAACTCCAGACCATGTGTGGGGTAGTTTTAATCATGGATTTGCAACTGCCTGGAGGCATAGGCAATGAATTTTTCATTTTCCATCAACACACATCCCAATCCATTCTTTGTGGCATCACTGAAAATTAAAAAAAGGTCCCAAATTGTGGGTAATGTGAGCACAAGGTGAGTGATAAGCCTCCTTTTCAATTCCATGAATATTTCTTCACATTCATCATTTCAAGAAAATTGTACTCCCTTCTATGTTATCTTGGTAAGAGGTTTTTAAAATAATGAGAAATTTCTCATAAATCAGTGATAATATCTTGCTTACCTAAGGAAGCTATAGATATCTATCACAGATGTTGGCCTCAACCATTTTTCAATTGATTTTGTCCTTGAAGGATCTACAAATATCTCATTTATTGGGATTATTTTCCCCAATAATGATACATCTTCTAGAAAAAATTCACACTTTTTGTAAATTTCATAGAGCTAATCCATTCGCAAGGTCATTAATACAGTTCTTAGATGCTCCTCATGATACTCCTTGGTTTTGGAGTATATTAGAATATTATCTATAAATAGTACAACAAATTTGTCAAGGTAATCTCTAAATACTCCATTATTCAAGTTCATTAATATTTTTGGATCATTAGTGAGTCTAAAATGCATCCCTATGAACTCATAGTGCCCATTCCTTATATGAAAAGAAGTCTGGGTGATATCCTCCTTCTACACCCTTACATGGTAATATCTCGACCATATATACAACTTAGAGAAGTATTGTGCTTCATGTAGTTGATAGAACAAGTTATAAATTCAATGAAAAGGGTAATTGTTCTTTATCATGATTTTTTTGAGATTACGATAAACAATTCAAAAGTGCATTGACCTATCCTTCTTCTTGACGAAGAGGACTGGCGAACCCCATGGTGAAGCATTTTTGCGTATAAACCCTTTATATAGATTCTCATGTAGTTGTTTCTTTAGTTCCACAAGTTCCACAATATCCATCCTATATAGAGTCTTGGATATTAGCAACACCCATGGTATAATCTTTATTGAAAATTAATCCTCTCAGGTAGGTAGAAGATCATGAAATTCCTCAAGAAATACACCAGTGTATTCCCTCACAATTGTCTTGTCCTTGAGGATGATCCTTTCCTTAGACTCAATCATTCGAGCTAGATACTATTTCTCATGGGGTAATAATATCAATGCTTGAGATCATGGTTCTAAATAAGATTCATCAACCTCATTGCACATTTATAGATTTGGGGGGTCAATTCTCCATATGGAGAGTAACATTCATCTCACTACAATTTATGTTGCCTCTATATAAAGAAAACAAACCCATGATCATAATTACATATAATTTTCCCAAGGGAATTATGAAAAGGTTTTTAGGGAACTTCAATATAAAAATTGTGATAAGGGAGGAGTTATATACATGGGATGAAATAATTTCCCCATTAACCATATTCACCGACATCTCTACTTCCATGATTTTTGGTGGTGTTTGAATAGTTCTACTAAACATTCTTGATATGAAGGAATGCGTTGAACTATAGATGAAAACCCTACATTTCACTTTTTTTTCTCATTCTAATTTATCCAATATATAATTAGGGATATGTTTTATTAAAGTAGTAACCACATAAATGGTAATCTAATGGAATTAATGGATAACTTATAAATTACATTTTCCCCTTAACTTAATAGTTTTTAAGCATTAATATATGCTATCCATGATCTACTTCTTATCAAATAATATTATGGGATTTTTTATTTGCTCCCATAATATTGTATTGTAATTATTTTATAAATTTACCAACGAATATCCCCAAAGAGTGTCAAAATAGGTGCACAGTAAGGCCCAATTTCATGTACTAGGAGATGCTGAGTCAAGCCCAGAATACCTTGTCGGAGTTGTTACTCCTATGTACATATGTGCCAGAACCAAATCCAATTTTAGTTTAAATATTGGGATATATTTAATTGATAAAACAGTTTCTCTATACTCACCAAAATTGAGGGATGTTCTCTTATACTTAGTCTTATCCCTAAGGGTTTTCACTAGGGTTCTCTAATCCTAATCCAAAAAAATAACTAATCTTATCCTCTGATACCAACTATAACAACCATGATCTTTATTTCACATTTAAACATTATTTATTACATAATATTTCACTTAATACAGGTTATAAGATTTATTAGTCTATTGTATTTAGGGTTTAGGAACATTACATAACAACTTAAAACATTAAATAAAACATCTTTATTGAAAACTTCTTTAACATGACCAAAACATTCCTTCGTACTCAACACTACATGGGATAACCTAAGGAAAAACATAAGAAAGGGGTTAGATATAAAACCCAATAAGGGAATATGAATGGAATAACATGAGTATAATAATACATGTTAGACAAGGCATATCAATGAAGCATAAAGTAACATGAATAATTAGGCATGATATAGCTTGATAATCATAACATGGGAAATGTGGCAACAACTTAACGCACGACATAATAAACATAAATCAAATCTAAACCACCAATAATTCATGGTGGGAAAGAGTAAAATAAAGGAATCAGGTAAACCCCCATCCCAACATGACATATCATGATACTAAACATTACCCAATTCATTGGAGATCTATCAAGGCCCACCCTACACAAATATTTAAATATCATGCTTAAGTGTGCCACATAGATCATATTACATGGATTCAATAAGAATCATAATTTTATTAAATGATCTAGAAATGTGGTATAAATACATGTATGTACCTAATAAATAGGGTAATGGGCATAAATTTTAATACCCTGGATAGTGAAAGCGGTATGGTATTCACTATAATTTTTTTGGCATTGTAAATTGTGGTGCAATTTCGACAGCATAACAATAACATATAGAAATTAATAAAATGGGTTAATGAGAGCCAAATGGGTATATAATTATTTATAAATGAAATGTACAGAAATAGTTACATGTAAAATCATTACCCAACATATGTAATTGGAAATATAAAGGATAACATAATAAATAATCTTGAAGAAAGAGGAGAAAGAAAAAGAACGCTTACACAATTTTGGCATGGTAAGGGGTGTGTGTAAAGGTTATTAGGAGGTCTAAATGATAGTGAAAGTGGCTCTAATAAATTTTGAAACATGTGTACAGTAATTGGGATAGGAAAGAATGTATCCCAACATTAGAAAATAGAAACTAAAAAGGAAAATCATAAATGAGGTGCTTGATTAAAAGTGGAGAGAGAGAATACCTAATAGAATTTTGGCATAGTAACGACTTAGGTAAGGGTAAAATGAGGGAGGGATAAATGATCCCTCATAAAAATAACATCAACCTGATAGTAAGTTAATGATTACAAATGAATTAAAATATGAGAAATTGAAATTCAAAGAACTAGTCTCAAAGAAGGTCCTTGAATTCAAAGGTGAGGAGAGAAGTACCTTACTAGAATGTGTGACTCAAAAGGCATTGGAGAAGATTATTGGGAGCTTGGGGAGACTTAGTAGTAGTCTAGCGAGTATATTGAAGAGTTTGGAAGAGCTTCAAGGAGTTTTATGGAGGATAAATGACATCTGGGGTGGGTTTATTTAGGAAAGGAGGTGAATTTCATTATTATTTTGGTTTTGGACAATACATAATAAAATATTAAAAAAGACAAACCATCCCATGGTTTTTACCAATGTTTTATTAGAAATAAGATTGATATAAATTATTGTATGTGGTAAAGGGATAAAGGTAATAAAATATTTCCCTTCCTTATGTTGAGGTGAGTCACACTTTCAAAGAAATTATTTTAAAATCTTATAATATATTATAAGTCCTGGAAAATTCACTAAAGCATTATAAAATAAATAAAGTATACTTAAAATTAAATTATTTTATATTAAAAAAAATATATTTGGTATAGGATACCATTTATATTATTTATTACATCACTATTGGGAAATTATGATGTCATAAAAGACACCGTATATTTATGTGATATTTAATTTTTACCAAAAAATTTGACTGTCTCAACATATTATGAAAAATTCTCCATTGGATAATTCTGACATCCTGATTCCAAAAATAATATTCATTTTATCAGAATAATTTTTTAAATATGTGAGTTTCCAATTTTAAAATAAAAATTTACATTTATTGAAAATGATGGGTTTTTACAATAATAGTTTTCGAATCCAAATAAAAATTACATTTTAATTCATAAAAATTATATGATCATTTATATTTTAAAAATTCAATTGGGTAATAATATTTTATTAAAAAATTATTTGTTTATAAAATCCATTAATTTATCAAAATAGATTTCCAAAAATACTATTTTTTCTTTAAAAATCATTTACAAAGTAACAATAATAGCAAGAAAATATAATAATTATTTTATAAAAAATAATATAAATAATCTTATTATTGCGGTCTTGATACATATCCCTTTATTACACTAACATATTCCCTAAGATTAAGATTCACTATGGTGGGGTTTACATGTTGACATTAAATGAACATGGTTTGGGTTGTGGTCTTGAAGAGCTTGAACTTATCCCATAATTTTTTTTTCTCTTGCTCAAGTTATTAGATATTGGCTTGGGATTGGTCTAGAGAAAAGCCCAAAATTTCTATCTCCCTAAAAATCTCTGATAAATGGGATTCATAGGGTACGATCCTACTAGGTGGGACCATCACTTCCTTTTTTTGTGCCAAAAGGATTTGTTAAAACCCTATATTTATACTTGTCATGTGATCATTCTTCCATGACTATATTATCAATGGTAAAGATACTTAATAGTCATTTCAAATAAAATTGAATATAATAAAATAAGTGCACGTGTTTTATATTACCATAAGACATTTAATTAAATAAAAAAGTATAATTTTATTCATAAAATATCTGGTCATTACACATTCCTAGTCTCATATGTAAATTTCCCAAACAATAACACCTGAAAATAAACACTATGATGACACTTTGTGAAATATCAAACTTGGTTTACTTATGATTAACTAAACCTAGGCAACCACATGGCCTGAGGTATGCCTCCTATTATGGTTGAGGATTCCGACTAGCAATGAGGGCCTAGAATCTGATAGTGGGGGATACTAATCCCTTCGGTCATAGTGGAGAAAAGTGGATACAATAGACGAATAAATAACTGAAGAAGTATAATAATAATACTGATAGTGGAAATGAACCAAACCATCCATGTAATAAATAAATATCTTAAAATGTAAACTGCATCATATACTAAATGATGTTGTCATGTGTGTACAGAAGGTAAAGAGGGAATACATAGCAAAAAGAAGGTGATACAATACAATACATAAACAAGAATGAAAAAGGGGAAAAATTATCCAATAATCGCAAGCTGGGGATTAACCATCTACTACCAGGCTCTCATCTTAAAGCATTCAAATTATGTGTGGAAAGTGGGATAATTTACCATGTACACACCTGCGATCATATAAATTCTTTAGTACCAATGAAATGACGTATAGTGTGTGAGATAAGTCTCATTTGGACTCCACAAAAAATGCATTTACATATCCAAATTGTGTATATAACTGAACAATGTGTAGGTATATAAATTAAATAAAATTCTAAAATAATAACCCAAAAATGATTCGACCTCAACAGGTAATGTTTATAATCATGTGATCATTTAATAAATTATGATCCATTTTATAATAAGGGGATCATTTATAAAAGATATCAATAGTATTGTAATAGGAAGAAATAGTAACAGAGCATCCAAGGTTTAACGAAGGCATAATTGACCTTAGGGGTTAAGCCAAATCAGAGTAGTAATTCATGCAGTCCTACCATAAGGGCTCTGAGTGTAATATATGGGGTACACCCAAGTATTTCCATTGTAAATGAGTATATAAAAGTCTATAAATATCATCCATAATAATCATGGTAAAAGAATGAATAACCCCAATATAGTGAATCAGCAGTGCTGGGTGTCTGAAGACATTAAACAGAATCCAAGGAGTGTATCCAAGACATTCTAATATAAAGAAAATATGTCAAGTGAATAATTCATACTACAGAAAGTAATTTACATAATAAGACAAATAACATATTCCCCATTGGGTATCTCTAGAAAAAATTAGATCACTGAATTAGAATGGCTTCATCTAAGTGCACAAGTAATTCCCTCAGGAATCCCATGCTGGATAAAGTATAAGCATTCCTATAAATAGAAAACGGGTCTAAATAAATGGAAAAATATACAAATTTTATTTATATCTTATGTAAACATGGGATATGTAATAATCATAATATTTAATAATTTGATAGCTTCATTTCATTATATTGTATTAAAAACAACAATCGAATCAAGGACATGCAACCATTATCAATTAAAATTATATTCATCTAATAGGTTCATTCCATTACCTTTAATCAAGAATGGAATAGTGAGTTAATGATGTAAAACCAATATCAATTCAATTATATTTTACAAGGAAAATAAATATCAATATTTATATAATTTCTATTTGAAAATTTAATATTGTTTTATAAAGTTGAAGAACTTACCTAATTAAAGGCCATGTAAAAAAAAAACTAAACAGTTTCCCATTTAATCTAAATATAGTTCATCGAGGAATAAATAAGGAACAAAACCTGAATAGGTCTTATGTGTTGAGGTATCAACCACAATTATTATCTAGTGGTCCTAACAGTTCCATTGGTTAAAATTTAGTGAAGTTAAATTAAGGAAGATAAATTTATTGGGAGACACCGGTGAAACCGAAGTGCGCAGAATGGAACAATTTATAGATAATGAGACTTTAAGGGTTATTTCAAATACCAAACACCTTATTCCTATAGTATATGATTCATCTAGTATCATCCCTTAGTTTATAATATATCATAAGAAAATATAATAATGGATGAATACCCTAATAATAGGGAATATAAGCCCGCATCACAATAGAGTCATCGATAAGAAGAAAAATATTGAAAGGAGGCTATGGAGTGGAGAAAAAAGAGAGAGGAATACAATAAGATGAATAGATCTAAATTTTGATTCTAAATTGATTAATTATCAATAAACCTCAGTGAAAGGGGCTTGAGATCTATTTATATAAGAACATGAGTCCTTCTATCAAATGAAGGATGAGAGAATATAGAGAGGTTAAGTTGTAATAATTAAAGTTAAGAATGATAATTTTACCAAACATTCATGGGTCACATGGTTTAGTTGTATATTTTTCCAAATCATGTTCCATCCATGAACCATGTACTACCTCAATACCCCCCTCAAGACCATGGAATATGTTTTGATAAACAGAGTTCCATCTGTTTATTTTCTCTCTATTAAAAACTATAACGAGATTTCACGTTTGTGAGACTTGGGTCGCATGGTTGGGGAAAATCATAGAACTCATTTCTTCTCTGATAAACACACTGAAGGGTTTGTAGAAACCGTGATTAATCAGTGGCATTGTTTCTACTAACCATGCATCTTTAATGATTCTTCCACTATTCGGGGATCCAGGCTCTGAATAAGCCCCAAACACTGTTGAAACATCTATATCTTTATTAGGCATTCATATTTGGTCAAAAAATAAGGAAATATACTGAAAAATAAAGGATATATACCTCAAATAATTTTGTATTTAACCATTAGTTATTCATGATATTTTAAATTAATTATATCTTATTTCCACTATTTGCAACATAAACTAATTGATTTTTTTTTAAGAAAATGCAAATTTATTTCCCTCTTCATTTAGAAATTTTTTTTCTTGAAAAAGATATATTTCTAAATTTTTTTTCCAAAAATGTTTTACTATTATCCTGTTATTTTTAAAATACTTATTTACTCATGTTTTATTTTTTAAAAAATATGTTTTTTAATAAAGTCTTCATGTAGTTTTACAAACAATTCCCCTTGTTAATTTTCCAAAAATGTAAACGGAATCATTGTTTTATTATGTATAGAATAAAAAAAAATTCACATCATCATGAAAATTATTCAATTTGATGAATCCTTTAAATTTTTTGAAGTTAATTTTCAATGAAAAATATTTTAATTTTTTTTAGATTTTAAATATTATTTTTCTAAGAGGAAAGGATATTTTCCTCAAGAAATGTTTTCCATGACTGATCAAAATCATTTTCTATCTAAGATAAAATATGTCGATGTTTACTATGACGTACTAGGGATATGATCTAAGGATAAAATTATTGTTTTTTCTCTAAATGGGTTATTTTTATTATGGTATGATGTTTATGAGACTTGTTTCTCTTCCACATGTTTTACCACAATAGAAATCATATGAAACCTGCTTCTTTTTCCATGGGTGATGATATGATGAAATGTTTATAAAACCCATTTCACTTCATGGTCTATGATATGATGAATGTTTTTAGATCTTACAGAACACATAAATATGGGTTTAATTATGATATGGTGGGAACTATATCTACCTTCAATGCATTGGGTAAATATTTTTATCTAATAAGACAAAAAATAATAGAATTGGGAATTAACCTAGTTCAGTAATGGACTTTTTACGCTATGATGGGTTTGGTAGAGAACCATGAAAACTATGATGGTTTTGGTAATGAAACCATTCTACTATGATAGACTTCTTAGTGAGACTTTAATACTATTTAAATGATTTTCTATGATTATTTGTATTCCAAAAATCTATGTATTATGTTAATGTTATACTATCAT
Source organism: Viscum album (assembly GCA_963277665.1). NCBI lineage: Eukaryota > Viridiplantae > Streptophyta > Magnoliopsida > Santalales > Viscaceae > Viscum > Viscum album. The sequence continues at coordinate 1,527,278,256 of OY728125.1, read as the reverse complement.
GGATTGTGTTCTTTGATTCCCTTATGATTCATGTATTATGAAATTCCAATATTTATTACATGAATCTAGATTACGATATTTGATATTAAGGGTATGGTTTTAAAATCTTATAATCATGTTCTCATACCCTTATGTTTGTGTTATGCTTATGTATCTCTCTTATTTACCCATACTAAGCATCTGAGATCACCTTTTCTCAAATTTCCTTTCCCCAAGTAATGAAGAAATGTATTAAATATGATATATAAAAGAAGGGTTATAGTCATGAAGATAATAGTAGGATATTATGTAGTTTACCTATGTACCAGTTTATTATGTTTCTAAATTTCATAAGACACAATAATCTTACAGTCCTTAAGAGCGTGTTTGTGTAACATGATGAAAATTCAATGAAAATGATTTAATATCTTTGTATGATAGTCCTGGGTCACTATAGTTTTCACCAGAGGATAGGTTTACTTAACATTTATAAATTTGGATGATAAAACTATAGTTAAATCCCTAAGGACACATCTATGGATAAATCTAAGTATGAGTTAAATTATAGAAAAAAATCCTAGAATTTTTTTAAAGGATAGAGAGAGTGTTTTACAAGAAATTAAGTCCTTATATGGATACTAAAATTAGATGTGGCTTTGGAATATAGGTACATAGGGGTAATTCCTTGGAAAAGGGTGCATTGATGTAGAATCTAACATCACCTGGTGCACAATAATGAGCTTTGTTTCTTACCTAGTTGGACACTCTTAGAGAATATGATTTTGGAAATTTTAAATCTATTTTTGATCAATCATAAAGCACTTAAATTGATGTTGACTATGAATAGACTTTGATAAACCTAACGTGTGAAAAATATAAAATGGTTTCATTATTATGACATCATATTAGTTATTTTTCATGATTATGTAGTTCCCAATCATGACTATTGTTTCTTAGAATATGATTTTTCATTTTAGTCAATGGTTGAAACCTGAAGGAAACTTGTTATTGCAGAGTGAGATGGAAAATGAAATGATTTTACTCATGAGAATCAAAATGTTATGGGACATGAAATGAAAAATCCCATTTCAATTCTCACACACCTTTCTAAAGATATTGATCATGTTGAAATCCCAAACAAAGAATTGAGGGAACAACAGTCAGTTGAGTCCTCCATGAGGAAACACCCACCTTCTTTCAGTGGGTCTTAAAATTCAATATTTTTAGAATAATGGAATGTAATGCCCAAATATTTTACGGTATGTATCTTTAACATATTAAATAGCTTATGTTTCATAGAACACCATGTTTAAAACCACGATATACTATAAAATATTAACATGGCAATTAGAATAGTAATGTGACCATTATGAATAGAAATCTGACCAATAGATTAGTAACCTTTCCTATTAAGATATGAATAAAATTCAGGTATCTTATGAATGAAAATATAATATATTTATATCATGGAAAAAGTAAATAAATTTTTTAAAAATGATAAATCAACTGTTGTTTTTTGTGAAATATTAATGTTTATTTAATATTTTATAATTAATTTTTTGATTCATTTTTTTTTCATAAATCATATTCAGAACTTAATATATATTTTTACATAGTTGTAAGATAATTTTACGAGAATCAATTAATTTTTGAAATTGTCATAAAATCAATTATAATTTTGAAATTGGTATTTTTTAATAAATGATGTTTTTAATTAAAAATTAAATTTATCATATTTTGAAAATTATTTTTCATAAAATGGAGTTCTTTTTTTAATTCTATATGTTGAAAAATAGATTGGGTGAATTTTTGACTTTTTTCTAAAATAGTATAATCTTTGGTGAATAGTGAAATATGATAATTTATGGTATATAACATTATAAGATAAATTCGCTATTTATAGATTCATTTGTAATTTAAGCAACATTATCTAGAACTCCCATTCTCTCTTTACTATATTTAGTCATGATAATTAACACTATTAATATTCTTGATCCAAAATAATAAACTAATTAATAAATTAATAAAAAACACCCCTTTTATACCCTATAAATAACATTTCTCACCACCTCTTCTTTCCACACCCAAAATCCTTAAATATTGTACAATTTATTCCCAATACCTCTCCCAAACCTCTACCCTATTTTCTAGTCTTTCTGGTATCCCCCGAAAGACCATTTTAAAGTTCCTTAAGGAGGTTCTCGAGGAGAGGAATTTGTTGGTCGGAGTAAGACACTCAAGAGTGGGGTGAATTAAGTTCCTATTAAAATTTATGTTAAAATTTTTATTTAAAATATTCACCCAATTAAAAATAAAAACATGTTAGTTAATCAAGGTAGTAAAATTATAATAGCTTGACTATTCAAATATTTTCTTTGAAGATTGATTAATTCTCAGTAATAGAAATATAATATATTGATACAAATTTGGAAACTATTTTAATAAGTCAAAATAGTTATAACTACTATAAAAGACTGACTATCAAAGTAAAATTTAGTTTGTGAAATATGAGCTAAAACATAGAAATACTAAATTAAAATAAAGAATGGATAAAACAAGTGGTTCAGTCTCAAGTTGAGACTTATTTCACTCCACTTGGTGTTTGAAAACCACCATGAAATATATAAAACAAGCTTTGATCCACACCCTGGATCAGGTTTAAGAATAGTAAAAAAGACTATCTAGGTCACAATAACTCTTCCACTGTTCTATATAAGAAAACTAATTGCCAGGTCAGACATGAACGATTCCACAGTTTTACATGGGTGAAAAAAGTTGTAGAATGCTATTTGAGTGAGGATATCTTGTATCCTCCAATTTGGTGTAGGAGACCATGTGTGTTTTAATAGAGATACGCACAATTATGGAAAAGATTAATAAAATGGTACATAGTAGAAAAAAGATAATGAGAAAGGATAAAAATTCTCTGAGTGTTTTTCTATGTAGGTCTAGACTTATAGGATGTAGCATATGCGATTTTTGAGTCCTCTTCTGGGAAACGAGTGTCATGAGTATCAGGTTTTGGTTTCCAGGTCGATGGGATGTGCTTTGTAGCTCTTGATCCTCTTATAGTTGCTCCTGCGAGGATGTTTGTGGTTATGATCCATAGTATTTCATCTGCTAGAAATTGAGAGTTCTTTGTGTGTTCTTCAGTGTATGTTTTTTCATGTATCTGTTATCCTCTAGTTTTCTAGTCTCTTTTACTTCTTGATCTGTTTGCACCTCGTGTGCCACCATGTATTTTATCTTCAGTGTGTATTTGTTATGATTGATAGGGAGCGCGATCTTCACACATTTTACCTCGTATTTTCTTCTGAAAGGATTATAAAAGAACATTAATTATACCAGTGTTATTAAATTACTCAAATATTCCTGTTAAAAAAACTTTTAATTCCTATTGAAAAATAAGAAAAATGGTTATGTATGGAATGGTGTCACGGTTACAGTGAGATAGTTATAGTGGGGCAATCATGATGAGATCTATAACTACTAGAAAAGTTGCGGTGTTTGGTCCTTTGCAAATTCTAGAATCTATAGCCAAACTATGGTGTTAGATAAACTATGTCTCAGGTAATTGTTTCTAGTCCTTTGTCAAAATTCATAATGGTGTCTTATTATAGTGTCTTTGAAATAGTATCAAGGAAACAATGTCTAATCCTTTGCGAAAATATGGAATCAATAGCAGGCTTACAGTGTCACAAACTTTGTGAAGATCCGGAACCTATAACAAGCATATGGTTTAACAGACATAGCCAAATTCTGTAAGTTTTCTTAAGAAGAAATATTCACAGAATGGATTAAGATTATACATAATCAAAATGAAACATAATAGATCAATATTAAACATTGTTTACAAGCTTCAAACATGATTTGTGAGCATTAAAACATGAGGATCTTGACAACCCCCAAACATGATTTGTGAGCATTAAAACATGAGGAGTCCAAAAATCTACAAGCATGATTTTTGATCATTAGAAAACGAGGAGTCCAACAATCTCCCCCATTTTGATGATAAAAAATCATGTCATTTATATTCCATATATTTTAGTAAGGATAATATATTTGATTATATATGTGATATGTTGTATGAAAACTATTCTTCTTCCATGAAGATCCTTTTTCCATAAATTCTTTCCTAAACGACTCAACTTATTTCTCCCCCTTTTGGTATTCTCAAAAAAAAAAATAATTACTAAATGAAGGAAATTAAGAGAATAAACAACAACGGTGATCATTATATTGAATAGAATGAGAGAGTTAAGTATAAGCATGAGGAAAAATACAATACATCTATATCAAAAAATATCCTTCACTTATCTTTAGATCCATAATTATTTTCTTTTCCATTGGAAGATATATCAGGAGGAGTCACAGGTGCTGAAGTAGAAGTGGTATAAGGGATTGATCCAAATTTGTGAGAAGGAAAATGCACTCATTTAAATAAATAGGGTGCAATAGATGGTCTGGTGGAAGAAAAAGGTAATGCTTTATCATTAATAACTAGTCTGATCTGGATCAGAGTCTAAGATACAGAAATGGTATCCGAAGAAAAGGTAGAGGAGGAGGAAGGAGTTAGACCAGGTTGCAAAGGGAAAGCTGTATGAGCCATAATAACAGTACTTTTCACATGTAGATAGGGATTTAAAAACAAAATTAAATCCATGATAACCTCACCTCTATACTGCATAGCCTTCTCAAAATCATATTTGTTTTCTAGAAACTTCTCCTGAGTGGGTGTGACTTCCTTGATATTCTGTACTTGATCCTTAATGTTTTTATTCGCTGGAGGTATTTTCAAATATTCTACAAGATACTTGAAGTGATTAGTCATATCATTATTAGAATAAATTATCTTAAAGTAGAAGTGAAATTTCATAGATATTTCTTACTGAGCATCATGTGAAATTTTTGAATGGACCCTAACCAAATCTAGTACATGGTTACTATTCTTGATGACAGTAGAGAGACTTTCCTTATCAACACCACAAAACACTGATTGAATCTTTTTTGTAAAAACAGATCTGATCAAGTCATTGTACATAGGTTGATATGGTTGTCTAGAGGAATATTAATCTATAAGAAATGATGTGAGAGACTTATATTGATTTATAACCTTCTATAAACATCCTGTATATTCATTGGTCAGCTTATTATGTCTAGAAAAAGGCACACACATCTCATTGGCCATCATGGTGTTTTTATCAACCACCATTTCATATACAGTATTCAGATTTGGTTGAATTAGATATATACGCGTTTGTGGAAGCTTATCAGAATCATATTTACTATGATGAGAAATAGGACCTTGATCAGTTGGCATGGATTTCTACTTACTTTCAACCATTGATTTTAGAGATTTTACCTCACCACTCAAAATCTTGTTTTCAATCCAAACTTCCTAAATTTCATGAAGCATATTTAGTTGAATTTTCCAAATAATTTTCTCTAATATCAGGGTATCATCTCTTTCACTGAGATTAGTCATAGAGGCAGCCTACGACTTCATGTCCTTTACAAGTCCAGATAACAAGGTGTTTCCAATGTCTTTTAAGTCATCTTTACTTACATAAGAATAAGTTTCATGGGTAGGTTCAATAGTAGGATTTGATATATTTTCTAATTCCATTGAAGGTACAATTTCTTTAGCAATCATTGGTTTGAGATTAAACATTGCGGAGGGATCAATTAGTTTAAATGATACTCCTTGAGAATCAGCAACATCAAAATACTATGGAAATATGTACCGGGTATCTGATGATCTTAAATCAATAGGTTTAGTCACTTCAATTCTTGCCAAATTAGTTTTCTACTCACCCTCAATAGGGGATTCTATGATTGGACAAATAGACTTAGTCTCTTTAGTTAATTACATTTCTTCTACTCTGTTTGGCTCAGTTACTTCTTTTTCCAACTTAAAGGTCTTCTCCATCCTCGACTCAGAAGATAAAATAACTTTAGGCTACACAAGTTATTCAAAATGTCCCTCAGGAATATATTGTTGTTCTACAATAGCAACTTGTTCTTCTTCAACAAAAACTTCTTCCGTAAATTAAGAAACTATATCTTCTACAATTACTTCTTGTAGAACAGGTAGGCCACAATCTTCTTATTCTAAGATAGTTCCTTCCTTAGGTGAAACTTCCGCATCTTCTACCTCTTCATTTTAGTATTCAACAACTTCATCAAGTTCCATAACATGGTCATATACATTCTTAGGTCTTGAAGGGTTTTCAAATAGGTTGAAACTTTCAAAACTTCTTTCATTATCTACCACCGAATATTTATTCCATGGGTTCCAGCTAATTTTCATCCTTCTAACATTGCAGAAATTAACCTTGAAGCCTATTTTGATGTTGTATTGATCATATCACACTTGTGAAGTATAATATACATACATAGATTGATCATGTTCCCATTATTAATGATATCTATCAAGAACACATCTTGATACTTATGGGTGGTGAAGTCCCATTTCCTTGGAAAAATAATATGTTGAATAAACATAAAAAATAGTCTTGTTGCACAATCTAGCTTAGCTACTATCGACCTCCTCTTCTTTTTTGTTTGAATTTAAACTTTCTAGACCCTCTTTTAGGATGAACTCATCACTTGGAGGAGGAGGACCTCTTTAGTAGTCCTAAAAAATTTATTCATGTGGTATTCCTAGGAAGGCATCCCACAACATTGAATAAAAAGTGCATCTATGACCATTTACCCAACTTCTTACTACAAAATCATCTTTATAATTGAACATGAACTGAACATACTGATAAAACATAGAAACTAGCTTTAGATAAATGGATCTTTTCTTCTTTTTGAACCAGTTCAACCATCCCTATTCATCTAATACATTTAAAATAAGAAACTTACTTTCATTATCCACTTCGAACAATCTTTTTTCTCTAACACTACTGTTCTATTAGTAAGGCCTAGATTTAGTGGTTTCATAGGCATTATTTTCATAGCCTTTTTCACTTTGTTCAAATACTGATGCTTCGTAGGAGTCTATAAAGATGAACGCTTCATTATGGACATCCAATGTGGGTTCAATAAAGATGAAAAGTTGATATAGAGATAATGTTTTGAGAGAGAAGGGTTTTGGTTTTAAGATAAGAGAGATTGAGTTAAGAGAGGACTGGAAATATCAGTTTTTTTTTATCATTTATGGATTTCAAACATTGAAAACATAGATATGTGGTATAAAATCAATAAAATAATAGATACAATGATAAAAAAAAAATTCTAAACAAAGAATTATGATTCATTATGGTGAGACCGGAATAGGTAGTCATAGTGACAGTATTACGGTGTGACTCTAAATAGTGTGACCATGTCATTGAGATAGCAAGTATGAGGCCATAAATTAGAGACAATAACTATAAGATAGTAACTTATAGAACAGTTTATAATGAAATTGTAAACTGTGAAACATTAAACTATTTACATAAGGATTATCATCCCTAACTCATGTATGATGTAATTTATCCTTTCATAATTTAATGCATTAGTGAATATATAAGTAAGATTATTTTTAGTTCCAATGAATTCTAAAGTGATATCACCTTTCTGACAATGATATCTCAAAAAGTGATGTCTTACATCAATATGTTTAGTCCAGGAATGTGAAATAGGATTCATTTAAATGTTAATAGCACTTGTATTGTCACAATTTTAGGTACATTTCTAAAATCATATCCATAATCTAGTAAAGTTTGTTTCATCCACAAAAATTATGCACAACAACTACCAATATCTATGTATTCAGCCTCAGTAGTAGATAATGAAATAGATTTTTTTTACAACACTATAATAGTAGAGACTTTCCTAAAAAGTGACATGTTCCAAAGGTTCTTTTTCTATATAACTTACAACCATCAAAATTAGCATAATAATAACTTACTAGATCAAAAGGTTGTCCTTTAGGATGGAACAGTCCTATATTGGTTTTTGGTTTGAGGCATTTGAAAATTATTTTAACAGCATTAAAATGAGACTCTTTGGGGTTTTCGTAAAAAGGTGCACACATGAAAACACAAAACATAACATCAGGATGACTAGAAGTTAAGTATAGTAAACTTCCAATCACTCATCTATAAGTGGTTTGATTAAAAGATTTACCATTTTCATTAAGATCCATCTTACAGGTAGTACTCATTGGAGTATCACTAATTTTAGTGTTATCCAAGCCAAAACATTTTATGATACCTTTTTTTATTTCATTTAAAAAAATAACTTCAAAATTTTGAATGATTTGAAATCTAAGAATGAATTTGAGTTCACCAATTAAACTCATTTCAAATTCATTTTTCATTATTTTTGAAAAATCAATATATAAAGAATTTTTGAATATCCAAAAATAATATCATCAACATAGATTTGAAAAACAAAAATATCTTTAGATTTTTTTATAAAAAGAGTAGGACTAGCTATTCCTTTTTTAAAAACTTTTTAAATAAGAAAAATACTTAATCTATCATACCATGATCTTGGATCATTCTTTAAACCATATAAAGCCTGAGTTAATTTAAAAACATGATTTGGAAAGTGCGGGATTGTAAAACCAGAGGTTTTCTAACAAAAACATCCTCAATTATATAAAAACTTTGGAATGCACTCTTGACATCCATTTGATGATGTTTGAAATTTAGATGTGCTCCATATGTAAGAAATATTGTAATAGATTCAATTCTATCAAATGGTGAAAACGTTTATTCACAGTCAATTCATTTTTCTTGACAATAACCTTATACAACCAATCTATCTTTCTTTCTAACATTGTTACCAACTTCATCAACTTTGTTCCTAAACACCCATTTAGTGATTATGATCAAGATGTATTTAGTTCTATCCACAAGTTTCAAAACATTATTTATTTCAAACATTTTAATTCATCTTTGATATCCATCTCTGAAAATTCATCATTGATTTCCTCATTGATGTTTTTAGGTTCATGATGTGACAAGAAAGCTTGATGTTCAACCTGATTTCATAGAGAATATCTAGTCTACGTTCCTTCATCCTATTATCCAACTATTGAATCTAAAGGATGGTTATTAAGATTTCTAACAGGTCTAGAAAAAGGAGTAGTAACTTCATATTCTTTAATAGGTTTGGATTCATAAGGGCTCGAATCTGGAGAATTTCTAGAACATGAAGATTTAACAGATACCTTCAGAGGATGGTCAGAAGATTTAGCATTATTTTCTAGATTTTACATATCATCCTTAAGGTTTTCTAGTGAGTTCTTAGGTTCATGTGGATCTATTTCCTCAAATTCAACATGTACATATTCTTAGACATATTTGGTTCTTTTATTAATTTTCATATAGGATTTACTAGAATTTTAAAATCCTAGAAAAATTACTTTATTGCTCTTGGAGAAAAATTTGTCCAGATTTTCGTTAGTATTAAGGATATAGACTATGCAACCAAAAAAATTGAAGTAGTTAACCTAGGATTTTCTATTATTCCACAACTCATATGGAATTATTTTAAGGATATGTATAATTAAGACTCTATTGATTATATAAAATGATGTATTAATATCTTCTTCCAAAAAGTAGATTGGTCAGTCATATTCACTAAGAATGGTTATATCAATTTCTTGCAGGGTTCTATTTCATCTTTATACATCACCATTTGGTTGAAGTTTCCTAGGGTTAGAGAATTTATGACTATATCCATTTTGTGAGAAAAATTATCCAAACTCTTGGTTTTCACACTCACGACCACAATCACTTCTTAAGGATTTAATTCTAAGACCACTATAATTTTCTACAGATCAAGCATACTTGATGAAGTAGTTAAATGCTTCACTTTTATGAGCCAAGAAGAAGGTCTAAGTATATATAGAGTTGTCATCGACAAGAAAATAGACATAGTGATTCCCATTTAAACTAGAAAATATAGATGGTCCAAACAAATCCATATAAACCAACTCAAGAGGTTGAGAAGTGGAAACTTCGTTCTTTTGTTTGAAAGATATATTATGTTATTTACCATTTTGACAAGGATTACATAATTTTTCGTTTGGAAACTCAAGTTGGGGTAGATCCTTGACTAAATCTTTTCTAGTAAGATTTCTAAGGGAGATTATATTGCAGATTCCTAGTCTTTTATGCCAAATCCAAGACTCTTTTCCAAACACACTTAAGCATGAAACATTTTTTGCAACTAAATAATCTAAGATAATAGCATAAACATTTTCATTTCTAAAAGAATAAAATACTAATTCATTCTTTGAATTAAAAAAATTACAATCATTATTTTCAAATTTAACATGAAATGCATCATAACATAATTGTGAAATACTAAAAAAATTATATTTTAATCCATAAAAAAGAAGTACTTTAGAAATTAATACTGAGTTATAGTTTCCAATATGGTTGAGCCCAATTATTTTTTCTTAATTATTGTCACTGAATGTGATATGCACACCATCTATCATTATTAAATTCTTGAAACATGAGTAATATTTTATCATGTTTCTTGAACATCCACTATACAAGTACTATAAGCTTTTGTAGGATATTTTCAAGAAGTTTTCCTATAAAAGAAGTAAACAAAAACCGATTTTGGTACCCAGATTTGTTTGGGTCCAATAAAATTAGTAATCAATGCTTTAGGAACCCTCATCTTCTTCATGGATTTATTATATTTATTATGTAACAAATTTTAAAAATAGACTCTATTTGGTCAAGAATAACTGGAGGTAGTAAAAGACTTTTCAGAACTAGAACTAGAAACATAATTTTCATTTTTATGTAGAAAAACAGTTTTTTGAAATTTAGTTTCAAACTTTTTTTTGTGATATTTCTTTTCTAGGTTGGTATCCTATACCAGTAGTGTATCTTGGGGAAATTTTTTTACCAGGCATCTGTGTAAGATTATTTTTTCCAATGGTAAATTTATATAGGTCCTTTTTCAATTGCTCATTAGATAATTTATGTTCATTGTTCTTCTTGAGTAATTGATTTTTTTCATTCTCCATAGGAATATCAAATTTAAAAAGAGAAGTTAGATCATATTGTTTCTTTTAGGACTTATATATTTTTTATAATTCATTACAAGTTTGTTTAAGAATATTACAATATTCAACTAATTCTGCACTAATCATAGTTTCCTCATTGTCAGATTCATCTTTAGAATAATAAAAGTTATGTAATGGAGATTCTTGGGTTACCTCAAATGTATTTTTCTTGAAGTATGTATTTTCTTTGCTATCTCTCTCATCTTGTGAGGATTCAGAGTCACTATTTCTATCTTTAAAAGAACTCCAGGTGGACTTCATTGATTTTGGATACATTTTATCCTTTTTCCTCAAATTTAATCTTATATTTTAACTTCGAACAGTCTGCTTTCACATGTCCTTTTCATTTTCATTCATAACACACTATTTCATCAGAATTATTACTTATTTTATAATCCTTCTTTTAGTTTCCATTATCATTATATCTTCCTTTGAATTTTGTATTTCTGAAAAATTTCTTTCTTTTATAAAAATTCACAAATCATCAAGCTAATTAAGATATTTCTTCATCACTATAGATTGAGGATTGTTCCCTGTAGGAACTTTCTTCGAGGGATTTTAATTTCTCATTTTAATTGTGTTTAGAGGAATTAGTATTTAATTCCATAAATTTACTTTTAGGTTCATCCTATTCTTCTTTGTTGACTTTAGATTCTTCCTCGTACATCATATACTTGACTATCATATCCGTGACTCGTATATTTCAAATATTACTCCTCCAATGGCCTGAAGGCCTTCATTTTTTATTGATTTTGATAATCCACATTTCAAGGGGTGAGGTGGAACCCTTACAAGGCCCATAGGTGTATATATTACATGGCTCATAGGCCTTAGAGGAATTCATTGCCTGTAGGCTCAAAAATTACATAAAACCTAGACAAACTACTTGGAACTGCTCCTCCCTAGCATCTCCATCATGAAATCATCTCTCCACCTTCGCATGGATGTTCGACTAGGAATTAATTTGCATGCACAGGCTTGTCTCGATGGCAGGTGCCATACCCTCTCATTCTTGCAATCTGTTTAGATTCTTCTATGGTGAAAGCTCCTTACTCATCCTCCTTGTAGAGCTTTTTCCTTGTAGGTTGTCTGGTTTTCATATGCACTTAAGGAGGCCCGAATGCCTTGAGGTGGCACAAAGGCCTTACTGACCCGAAGGCCTGGGTGGCCTGAAGGCCTTACAGGACTCAGGGACCAAATCGGTGGCCCGAAGGACCAAACAGGGGCATATTCCCTGCTGCTACAGTGCCAAACAGTGCCTTCTACAGTACCTGCTATAGTACTGCACAGTTCCCGCTACAGTACCTACTAAAGTACTATTACAGTACCTGCTACATTACTTCTACATTACCTGCACAGTTCCCACTACAGTATCTGAGTATTCTCATAATTTTCTCCTTGGATGTAACATATCTTCCTAGAGAGATCACAATATTCACAATTTCAGTAAACCTAAGATACATGTTAGATATAGGCGCATCAGGATTCATTTTAAAGTTATCATATTTAATGGTATATGTGTTAAGTCTCATTTACTTAACACTATAGGTTCCTTCATGTTAAATTGATAAAGTATCCCAAATTTCATGGGTTTTTTACATATAAAAAAAATGTAAAAATCTTAATATCTAAAAGAACAATATAGGGAATTCATAGATTTGAAATTATTTCTATAAGAAACCTTATCTGGGTCATAACAAGTATACCTATTAGTATTAGTAATCTTTTATTCATCTATAATTGAAGACCAAATCTCAAAACCCATACTTTCTAAGTGTATTTTCATTTTAATTTTCTATTGTCCATAATTTTATACAATAAATAATGGAGGTCTGTTGGTAACATCACCCTCCAATCTATTATCAATACTAATGAGATAATATTTTAAAGAACATGAAATCTAAAGAGATTAAATTTTAAAGAACATAAAAATTTATAATTAACATAAATTTAAAAATCATTAAAATGCAACAAAAATCACAATTGAAAAAGATGTTAAAACAGTTTTAAATTTTACACTTTTGAAAATAGAAACATAAAAATAGCCTTTGATACAAAATGTTTGTCAAAGTAGGACACTCAAGAGGGGGGGGGGGTGAAATGAGTTCCTATAAAAAATTATATTAAAAAAATATTTAAAATATTTCTCCAATTAAAAATAAAAACAGGCCAGTTAATCATGGTAGTAAAATTATAATAGATTGACCATTCAATTAGTTTCTTAGAATATTGATTAATTCTTAGTAATAACAATGTAATATATTGATAAAATTTTGTAACTATTCTAGTAAGGAAAAATAGTTATAACTACTATCCAATACAAACTATCAAAGTTAAATTTAGTTTCTGAAATATGAGTTAAAATAGTGAAAGACTAAATTGAAAGACACAATGGATAAAACGAACGATTCAGTCTTAATGCGAGACTTAGCCCATTCCACTTGTTGATCACCCGACACTAATAAATATATAAAATAAGAATTGATACACACCCTAGATTGGGGTTAAAAATAGTATACATGACTATCCAAATCAACCGACCTCTTCTACTATTCTACGTGGGAAAACTAAATTCTAGGTCACAAAGGACCTCTTTTACAGTTATATGTTGGTGAAATAAGGTGTATAAATATATTTGAGTAAAGATATCTTGTATCCTATAGTTCGGTGTAGGATACATTGTGTGTTTTAATATAGATACACACACTGCTAAAAAAGATTAATAAAATGGTACACAATAGATAAAAGATAACAAGAAAGGATTAGAAATTCTATGAGTGTAGTTCTATGCTGCTATGGACTTATAGGATGTAGCAGATGTGATTTTCGAGTCCTCTTATGGAAACCGAGTGTCGTGAATCTCATTTTCTTGTTTCTAGTTTTATGTGATGTTCATTGTTTCCCTTGTTACTGTTATATTTATTACTATGAAGATGTTTTAGGTTCTAATCCACAGCAGTTCAGCCACCAGGAATCAATAGTTCTTTGTAAGTTATTTAATATATGTTTTTTCATGCATGTTTTCTCTTCTTTTTTTCTTGTCTCTTTTACTTCTTGATATATTTTCACCTCATGAACCACCTTGTATTTTACCTTGGGGGTGTCTTTGTTATGGACAATAGAGAGCACGATCTCCGCACCTCATACCTAGTACTATCAACTGAAAGGACTGCAAAATAACATTAATTATATCAATGTCATTAAATTACTAACATAGGATAAATATAAATAACTTCCAAATTAAATTGAAAAATAATGAAAAAATGATTATGTATGGAATGATGTCACATTTGCGGTGAGGTAATCACAGTGAGATATAGAACTGGTAGAAATGTTGTGGTGTTCGGTCCTTTGTGAATTCTAGAATCAAAAGAAAAAATACGGCATTTGATAAACAATGTCTCAGGAAATGGTCTCTAGTCTTTTGTAAAAATTCTAAATGGTGTCTTGTTACGATGTCTTGGAAATGGTAGAAAGGATACAATGTCTAGTCATTTGCAGAAAACTGGAACTAGTAGCAAGATTACAGTGTCACATACTTTGTGAAAATCTGGAACTAGTAGCAAACATACTATTTCACAAACGTAGACACATATATGTAAGTTTTCTAAAGAATAAATATTCATATAATAGATTAGGATTAAACATTATCAAACTAAAAAATAACAAATCAAGATTAAACTAAGTTTACTAGATTCAAACATGATTTGTGAGCATTAAAAGATGAGGAGTCAAACAATCTCCAAACATGATTTGTAAGTATTAAAACATGAGGAGTCTAAAAGTCACCAAACATGATTTTTGAGCATTAAACCATAAAGAGTCGAACAAAATTAAAGAGGAAAAATTCCCTTTCATTCTTTTATTTCTATTTCAATTTCTTTTCTTTTATAATCCCTTCCTTAACTCCAATATCCAATAATTCATAATAAATATATTATCTTTTATATAACATAAGGTTATTGTGTTAATGGAATATTCATCATCAAACCCCTTTTCCTCCCCCTTTTATTCTAAAAATTAAAACATCATCTCTAAGGTGTCGATTCACCACCTTCATGGTTGATG
Organism: Viscum album; assembly: GCA_963277665.1. Taxonomy (NCBI): domain Eukaryota; kingdom Viridiplantae; phylum Streptophyta; class Magnoliopsida; order Santalales; family Viscaceae; genus Viscum; species Viscum album. The sequence goes on along the minus strand of OY728125.1, from coordinate 1,527,263,180 downwards.
ATTTTCTATTTTATAATAATTCCTTCAAGTATGATCATAAAATCATTATAATGGTTAAAAAATATTGTAAAATTTATATTAAAAATTATCTAGTGTTTTTTAATGAGTATACATACCTAAGATTAATTAATAAAATAAAACTAGTGTGTGATGATTGAAAACTTCCAAAATAATCATAATGATTATCATTATCGGTTTTTATAATGAATCATACTGATATCTGAAAAATGATGTATAAGAAAATTTAATATTATTTATGTTAATTAATAACATATGATTTCAACTCTTTATAACTATTTCAATTTTACATGGTCTTTAAACTTGTATACAAGAGAACCAATCATGAAAACCAAGGATACGAACACTCCTGAATGACGAAATTAAATATTATAACTCATTATAAAACCATAAATGAGATTAAAAAATTTAAATAAATCAAATATATGTTTAAGAGGTTTTTAATTAAATTATTAAATTTTACAATTTCATTATCCATGATATTAAGTTCAAGTGGAGAATACTTTCAGATATAAGGCAAGGGTTTCTTCCCAAACCTCCATTTTTACTTTAGGATATGTTTTCTATCTCTTTACCAAAATATAATACTTTTTTATTCTTATGTGACCCTCCTAACTATTTTTAAATCTATTTACCAAATCTCAATTATTCTCTCTTTAATAGGAAATGCATGTTCTATATGGATCCTCTTTCAATTACTCCCGATAAGTAACCCCGATTAAAGGGAACTTCCCAATTTCTTATCAATTTTCATGTACACTCCATAATATGTTTTAAGAAACCAATTTTTTTCTAAATGAAGATTTGGTATCCTGAAAAACTATCTTAGTTCATTTATGGTTTTATATAAAAAATTATTCCTTTTTCCTATTTAAATACCCCTTTATATTTTTCCTTAAACCGCACAGATGTGGCTCATTTATAAAGTTTATTAAACATTATTTTTATATGTTTTCACTTTATATTCAAATTTTTTCTTTGAATTTTCTTTTTATATTCCTCAAATATAATTTCATTACCTTTTAGTTTCTAGAATATATATGTTTACAATCAGTCTTTTATGAAAAATACGAATGATTTTCTAAAAGAACTCTTCTCTCCAGAGTGAAAGGGTATTTCTCCTAAGAATTTCTTAGTGATTTTATTAGATTATTTACATATATTTAAATACCCTCTGTTGAATATTTTTTTATTAATTTATATTTATCTCTTATGTTACAATCTACTATATTTTATTGAATGGTTTATGAATATTTTTTGGGATTTAGTATCTTGATACCATTCAACATATTACTCTGGATGGTTTATGATTATGTTTATTATTTAGGGATATTGTTTACATTTCATAATACAATTAAAATATGAATGTATATGATGATTATGTTTCACCCATGTCATATGAGGAAAGAATTAGACATAGTATGTGATAGGCATAGCTCGATATAGCATCTCGATGCATTGATATGTCTCTTAAGATAAACTACACTTGTTTTTTACCAATTTCTATATGGAATCTTGGATGGAGAATTGACAGTATGGTTATAATGTTTCTCATTATGCATTCCCCCATTATGATATTAGTTAATTATAATAGATGTGATTATTTTACTATCATAATATCCATGACTAAGTATATATCTCATGTGGTTATTTATATGGCATTATTTATTAATCCTTTATTCCTACCACATTATTCTAAAGATTATGTTTTAATGGAATGTGTTTTTAGTAATTCACTTTTACTTATTATTTACATTTATAATTGATTATATTTTATTTATTACCCTTAATAAGAATTTTAACTCACCCCTTTATTATGTTTTATTTTCCCCAAGGATGTGAAGATTTATATTATGAATGACTTGTAGAGATAATCTATGAGTTTATGGGTGTTTATAATGGAGTTGATATTTTGTTTTTCCTTTCAATTTGTAATGTAAAAATTATTTTTATATCTAGTTTTCCAAAGTTACTAAAATATTAGGTACTTTCGGATTCAAAATTTTTATTTATGCCAATGTAATAAGTAAGGCACTATCTTCAAGATACCGAGGTATGGGTCTTTACATTTGGTATCAGATGAAGTTTAGTAGAAACTTTGGGAAATATATTTAGGAAAACATAGGATATATAATGAAACCCTATGACATAATTTTTAAATATTTTTAAGGAAACTAAGATTATGATTTATAAATTAGTTATACCTAAAATTTTCAGTTTTGGATTATTTAATTCACTAGTTCTTAGATTACACATTATGTTTCATAATGTTTTGATATAATATATTGCATGTCATTGTTTATAAATGACACATATTGTATGGAATGGAAACCATATCAATGTGCATATCCCATATAGGGATTTACCTCCTATGCAAGATATTGATGTAGGATCTAGATCTGCAATTGGAGATGAATAAATTATAACTATACTGGGAAAACTGACTCAGTTTATAAGAAATAACCATACTCACATGGAGTAACTCGATCCAAAACATGGAATAACAATGTTATACCACTTTATGTGACAAAACCCCCCATCATTCAATTGGACTAAAAACCCATTTGAAGTTGAGAAATGGATAAGTTCCTTATAGAAAATATTTATAACATTGGGAAGTAATGAAAGAGAGAAGGATATCATGGAATTATATCATCTCTTAGGATATTTAGATCAATGGTGATCATTATTTGAAATCAAAAAAGAGTAGAAATAAATTTAAAATATATATTGGAAGGATTTTAAGGAAATAATATTTGAAAATACTTCCCTCATGAACAATGAATAGGTATAGAGATGAAATTCTTTATTCTGAGATAAAAATAGGATGAAAACGTTGAAAATTATAAAGCCATCTTTACGAGGTCAACAAGGAATGTTGTAGGCTACATAAGTAATACAAGGAGAAAGATGGGAAATTTAATTGATGGTCTTAAACCAATTTGATGAAGGGAACTAGTCTCCCAGAAATTTTCATCATACAAAGATACAATATCATGTTCCACAAAGACAAAGAAAGAAATTTACAAGACTTATTGATTCAAATGGAATCAATATACGAAGAGGAATATTGAGTAAAATGGAAAAGGAAATAAATTAAAAGCGAAGAAGTGGAGGATAAAATATTCAACTTTAAATAAATGTGGAAGGAAACATTGTGGAACATGCATATTGGGAATGAGAGTTTGTTATAGGTGTGGAGACAATGTTAATGAGGTCTGTGACTGTAGAGGCTAGAATAAAGCTGGAAATGTGAAAAGATTCAACTGTAAAGAGTTTGGACACTATCAAAATTACTTTCCTATTAATAAAGGGAACTAACCTTGAAAAAGGTCAAGGGAGTAAGGCTATTCTTATACATCCACAACAACTGAGGTTGAATTTTATAATGATGTAGTTTTAGGTACATTAATCCTCTCCTAAAATTTAACTAAAGTATTATTTGATTCTATATTATTGAATTATTTTATATATTTATAGTTTCAAATTAAAATTAGTTATTTTTAATTCACCTTAACAGGGAGTTTTCTATAAAAAATCCTAGTGAAAACCTTATTATAACAAAAATGTGTCGATTAGTTCCTATTATGGATCATAAACATGCTCTAATTAATGAATTTATTATCATACCTATGGTTTATTTTGATATTATTCATAATATGGATTGGATTTCAATTTATGATTGAAAAATTTACTTCGAAGAGGTTTAAATCATGATTCTTGATGAAGGTATATAATTTCTTATCTTTAGAGGGAAAACATCTTCATACAAGTCATATCCGGATCCACCATGAGTAGTTCTTATAAATGATATTACTAGAGAAGAAGAGTAGGTAAAACCTACTGACTAAAAGTAAGACATTTAAATTAAGGATGTAACTATTTTAAAAGAACACATTAATGTATTTCTAGAGGATTTAGATGGATATCTTCCAAAGTAAGGATTTGAGTTTTCTATTGATTTAATTGTTGATGTAAGACCGATATCAAATAATCCATATAGAATGGACATGGAGGATTTAATAGATATAAAGAAATAACTATACAAATAGAATTATAATGGATTTATATTCCCTTGTGTGTCCCCTTTGGGAGCCCATGCTCTATTGGTTAAGAAGAAATATGGATCGATGTGGTTTTTCATTAACTATAGAGAAATCAATTTTATTATGATAATGAACAAGAATAATCTACCTTGAATTGATGAATTATTTTACCAACTTCGTGGATTTCAATATTTTTCAAAGATTGATCTTCATTATAGATATCATCAGTTTCATGTGTAGAAGGAAGATATTACAAAGTCATCATTTCAAACAATGTATTGACATTATGAGTTCATAATAATTCTATTTGGACTTCCTAATACTCCCTCTATTTTTATAGATCTAAATAATAAATTATTCAAGGAATATATTGATATTTTTTTTGTATTTATTTAAAATATCACGGGGTACACCAAAAGATATAAGGACATGAGAACCACTTATAGATTGTTCTGGAGACTCTTATAAGAAAATAGTTATTTGAGAATTTTATAAAGAGCGGTTTATGGATTCAAATAGATTATTTTTTAGATAAATTATCTCCATGGATGGAATCTAAGTTGATCATATGAAGACAATGGTAGTACTTGAATGAACTAAACCAACAAACATAATAGTGGTATCTAGTTTTATTAGTTTAAAAGGTTTATATCGACATTTTTTTCATAATATTTCCTGATTAGCTAACACATTAACCAATATTACTCGTAAAGGGTTTAAGTTCATATGGATAAAATAATATGAATAATTTTTTGAAGAATAGAAGAGTAGACTAGTGAATTATCTGATCTTGACTCTACCATCAAGAAATGGTGGATTTGTGATTTATAGTGATGCATCAAAGAAAGGACTTTGTTGTTTCCTTATAAAAAAGGATAGAGTTATTACCTATGCATCAAGGTAGTTAAAAAATAATGAACAGAACTATTGAACTCATGATCATGAGTTACCAGTTTTAATTTTTTCTTTGAATATATGAAGATACTATCTATATGGTGTAAGATTTGATATATTTATAAATCAAAAAAGTTTGAAATATATATTCTCATAGAATGAAATCAACACGAGGAAAAAGTGATGGATCAAGATACTCAAGGATTAGGATTATTCAATACACTACCACCCAGGGAAGGAAAATAAGGCATCATATGCATTGATCATGAAGGATCACTGAGTTCTAAGAAAAATGGCGATTGAAAAAGATCTTGTGCACATGCATCTAGTAAAGATAGATATCGTAATTTTCAAGGAAGGTGAAACATCACTACATTTACAAACTGTTTCCAAACCATCCTTATTAAAAATGATAAATAGTTCTAAGTCTGATGATGATAATTTTCAAAATAAAACCAAGTTGTGGATTATGGGAAGTTGGATGACTTTGTGTATGAATCCGGAATTCTATAATTTGAAAAAAGGCTTGGGTTGCCTTTATACCCGAGTTAAAAAGAGAATTTTTGGATGATTCTCAAAGATCTAATTTCTATATACACCCTAGTAGCACTATGATGTATACATATTTTATTGACCTTTTTTGGTGGGATAATATGAAGTGGGAAATTGTTGATTATATATCTAGATATTTAGTCTGTCAGTAGGTGAAGGCTGGATGACAATAGCCTAGAGGAATCCTGCAACATTTTCTTTTTCCTAAATATAAATTGGATGGAATTACTATGGATTTTGTCACCTTAATACTAAATACTCCAAGAAATAATGATGTAATATGGGTAATTATTTATAAAATTACCAAATCTACACATTTCCTTTCTATAAGAGAGGATTTTCCTTTGGAGTGACTTGCACGAGTCTATATCAATAAATTTGTAAGACTTCATGGTGAACCTATTTCCATTAATTTTGATCATGATCCATAATATACATCAAAGTTCTAGAAATTTCTGTAGAATGCTCTTGATATCGAGATTCATTTGAGAACTACCTATCACCCTCTAACTAATGGGTAGTCAGAAAAAAAATTCAAACATTATAAGACTTTTTGAGGTCCTATTAACTTTACATTCAAGGTACGTGGGATATGTATCTACCTTTGGTAAAGTTTTTATACAACAATAGTTTCCATTCATGTAATCAAATGGAACCGTATGAAGCATTATATAGAAAAAGATTCCATACACCAACATGTTGGGATGAAGTTGGTGAAAGGAATATTATAGAACCAGGTCTTGTGAAGGAAACAACAACAAAGGAAAAGATTATTCAAACCCATATAAAATAATATCAAATTAGGAAAGAGAGTTACAATGATAACCTAAGAATGGATATGGAGTTTCAAGTGGGAGATCATGTCCTTCTAAAAGTATCTCTATGGAAGGGTGTCATGGGATTCAATAAAAAAGGGAAATTGGGCCCCATGAGCTAACATTGTAAACATTTTGAGGAATAAATTATGATGAAGAACTACCCAAATATTTTAATGAGGTGACATTATGGACATTTTAAGGAAGATATTTCTAATGGAGGAGAAAATGTAACACCCCATGATTTTATGGTTTGTCTCTTTAACATCTTCAATAGCTTATGTTGCAAACAACGCCATGTTTAAAACCACGATATACTTTAAAATATTAACAAGACCATTAGAATAGTAATGTGACTATTAGGAATATTAATCTGGCCAATAGAATATGAACTTTACCTATGAACGTATACATAAAATTCATGTATCTAATGAATGAAAATATAATATATTAATATTATGTAATATGTAAATAAATTTTTTAAAAATGATAATTCAAGTGTTGGTATTTGTGTAAAACATAATTGTTTATTTAAACAATTTTAATTAATATAATGATTTGAAATATTTTTTTTAATAAATTTTCTTCATAAATTAATATTTTTTGTCTTATAGTTATAATATAGTTTTATGAGACCTTAATTAATTTTTTAATATGTCATAAAATAACCTATAATTTTGAAATTGGTACCTTTTGAATAAATGATGTTTTAAATTAAAAATTAAAAATTTCATATTTATACAAATATGTTTATAAAATAGAGTCCATTTTTTAATTATAAATGTCAAAATATGTTTAGGGTAAATTTTAGAGATTTTTTTAAAATAGTTGAATTTTGGGGAATTGTAAAATACGGTAATTTATGGTATATAACATTGTAAGAAAAATTAAATATTTCTTGAGTCGTTTCTAATGTAAGGGCCATAATAATGAATAATCTTGATCTATTTATTATATTTATTAATGTGAATTAAAACTATTCATAGTCTTGAACCAAAATAATAAACTAATGAATAAAATAATAAAAAAACATCCTTGTCCTCTATTATAAAAACCTCCCCTCACCACCTCATCTCTGTACTCCCCCAAAGACTTGAATATTTTACAATTTATAACCAATGACACCCCCAAAACTATCTCCCAATTTCAGGTATTTCTATTATCATCCAAAAGACCATTTCAAAGTTCCTTAAGGAGGTTCTCAAGGAGAGGAATTCCAGAGGTAAAATCCTCTTTCATTCTTTTGTTTTTCTTTCAATTTATTTTCTTTTCATGCCCTTTCCTTACATAATCTATCCATACATTCATTATAATTCCATTATATGAAATATATATTAATATTATTATTTTAATGTAATACTCATCATCAAACACCTTCACCTCTCCCTTTTATTCTAAAAATGAAAACATCATTTTTTTGGTGTTGATTCACCACCTTCATGGAAGATGATTTTACATTATCTAATACCACCTTCATGGATGGTGATAAAAACATTATAATGGTTTAAAAATATTTTAAATTTTATATTATAACTTAATTATTGTTTTGGAACCAATATATGTACATAATATTAATTAATAAGAAAACAAGTGTGTGATGATCGAAAAAACCCCAAAATAATGTAAATGGTTATCATTAATGTTTTATATAATGAATCATAAAAAAATATAATAAAATGATATATAATACCATTTAATATTATTTAATTTAATTAATAATATATTATTTCAAATCAGGGTAACAATTTTCATTTTACATGATCTTCCGTACATGTATACAAGTGAACCAATCATGAAAACCAAGGAAATAAACACTCTCGAATGATGAAATTGAATCTTATAACTCATCATAAATTCCATAAATGTACTTAATAAATTTCTAATAAATCATATATATGTTTAATAGGTACTTAACTAAATTATTATTGAATTAAAAATAATTACACAGTAAATTAAGTGCTAGTGTAGTACTCTTTCAGACATAAGGTAAGGGTTTCTTCCTGAACCTCCATTTTTCTTTTGGAATATGTTTTACCTCTCTTTAACCCAATGTAATTATTAAGTATTATTATTTACTCATTATAAATTATTTTTCTATGTTATGAAGATATATATTTATCTTAATTATAATTTCTTTGATGGGGAAATACATGGTTTATAAGATTCTTTTTCTAATTCCTCCAAATATGGAAACTCGATTAAAGAGAACATCTCAATTTCTTACCCATTATCATGTACACTACATAATATTATTTAATCCAACAATATTTTTTAAAATCAATATTTTTAAAATGATAATATAACTTAGTTCATTTCTTATTTTATGCAAAAAATTATTCATTTTTCCTCTTTAAGTAATGTTTTATATTTCCCCTTAAACTGTACTAAAGTGGCTCATTTATAAAGTTTCCTAAACACTATTTTTATAGGTTTTCAATTTATTTTTAAAATTTCAGTATGAATTTTATTTTCATATCCCTTAGATATAATTAATTATATTTTATTTTCTAGGATATACATTTTTATTATCTGATTTTTATGATAAATAAAAATGATTTTCTAAAAAAGATCTTCTTTTTCAAAGTAAAAAGGTATTTCTCTAAAGAATTTATTAATGATTTAATTATAGTATTTTCATCTAATTCAATACCATATGTTTATTATTATTCTGAAATGATATTTATCTCTTATGTTACCACCTAACATATGTTATTGAGTGGTTTATGAATATTTTTGGTGATCTACTATCTTGATACCATTCTTCGTACTACTCTAGATGTTTTATGATTATGTTTTTTTGTTTAGGGATATTTTTTACATTTCATTTTATAGTTTCAATATGAATGTATATGTTGATTTTTTTTCAAACCTTTAATATGGGGATTGAATTGGACTTAGTAGTGATCGGTGGGCCCACTATATCCCATCAATGCATCATTAGGTCTCATGAGACAAACTAGAACAAGTTTTTAACAAGTTATGTATGATGTATTGGCCGAAGCATTGATAGTATGTCTATGATTTACAACATTATGAATTCCCTCATTAGGATATTAGTATATGATAATCCATTTGACTATTTGACTAGTATAATATCCATGGTTAAGTTTCTTTCTCATGTAGTTATTTATATGGAATTATTTAATCATCTTTTATTCTTACCATATTATGTTCAATATTATGTTTTATTTGAATGTGTTTTAATTATTCACTTCTACTTATTGTTTATGTTTATGATAGATTACACTATATTTATTACACTCAATTTTCATGTTATCTCACCCCTTTATTATATATTATTTTCCCCAAGATGCGAAGATGTATTTCATGAATTACTTTTAGGGATAACCTAAGAGTTTATGGGGGTTTAAAATGGAGTTTCTGTTTATTTTCTTTCATATTGTAATGAAAAAATTATGTTTCTATTTAGAATTCAAAATATATTAAACTACTTGGTCTTTTAGGACTTTAATTTTTTATGTATGTCAATTTAATAAGTAAGGAACTGACTTTAGGCTACTGGGGTCTTGGTCTTTAAGTGGATCAACACCACTAAAAAGATATTTTTTGTTCTCTAGTGTTCAAAACTTTATAAATTAGTTTTATATGTCTACCATATGGAAGGTGAACCTAATCATTGGTGGAATCATATCAAGAATATGAGGCAACATGATGAAATTCACACTATGGATTGGTATGTGTTTACAGACTTATTTTTCAACAAGTAATTTCCTTTTATTATTTTTTAAAAAAGAGAGAGGAGTTCCTTGATATAAATAAAAATGATGATGGATATGTTGGTACCCACGGGGAAAATTTTACAATACTTGTGAGCCAAACTTCTGGTATTATCATAAAACATAAAATAAATGTTGATTGATTCTATATTAGATTAAAACCAATACTCTAAAAGGATTTATCCATAAGAGTCTTTAGTAAATATGAAAATATTATTTTTATGTTATAAAAATGTGGAGATAGAGGCTAGAGTTATGAATAAATCTTATAGTTTTGATAAAAAGAGAGAAATGTATTTCTTTTAAAAATATAGATCTATGGAGAGAAAAAAATTATATTCCTTTATGCTCAAAGAGAAGGAAGAAGAATGGAGGAAATTTCCTCAAGGGGACTAGTAAACGTTTTAAATGTGTAAGGGAAGGTCATCATGGAATTTATTTTCTAAGTGATGAGATGAAGTTAGATAATTATTCAAATAGATAAAAAGCTGTATAAAATGCACCATCTATGTAGATATCCAAATCTTGACATATGTGGAAATTATATTACTTTTGTGGAATACTTAATACATAACAAAAACCAACACTCAAGGACCGTAATAGTTTAGTATCTTTGGAAAGTCGTAACATAATCTTCTAATAATGGTGAAAGATCTTCAACATCTCCCATAAAGATCTTCCCCTTTGGTTTTATTACCTAAAACCTTTCTTTAAATCATGGGGAAAAGAAAACATATAAAGGGTGAGTGTAAGAACCCGAATCTTCATTTTCAGGTATGCCTTTCCTTTTTCTGGAGTTTTTGAGAAAAATGATGTTTCTGGAAATTTTTGAAGTACATGCCGTGTACTTTCTGAGTACACGCCATGTACTCTTTTTCCACTCGAAGCCATGTGCTGGCCGTGTCCGGGCCACACAAATAGTGTGTAGGGGTGATGTGGAGGCCAATTTTGGCAGAGTACGGAAATACCTAGTACGCACCGTGTACTCTAAAAGTACACGTCATGTACTTTTTTTTCATTAATCAGACCGGGGTCGCTACTGATCGCCATAAACGTCTTCTTCTAGGTTTGGTTCGACCGAGAGATGCCGTACGACCATGAAACTTCTCCGGATTCCCAAGCCTCCATCTGTTGGCCGATTCGACTGTCGTCGATTGCATTGGAACCACAGTGGTGAGTTCTTCCTTCTTCTTGAGTTTTATTCCTTTTTTCTTCCTCTTTCTCAAGTTATTTTGGTTTTAGAATTTTGGACATTTTCTCAGATCTACGAAATTAAAGGGAGAATCAGTCGTCGTGGTTCAAGTATATCGATCTCATAGGATCTAGGTAGGTGGTTTGTGCCTTACCGTTCAAAGTCTTTGAGTTTTATGTGCAAATTTCACCAATACTTGTGAACAGGGTATTGCGTGTTTACCTTTTTTCCCTTGTTGTTTTCTTGCCTTTCTTTTATGCTTGTGTAGAGGTAATTTAATCATGTTAGAGGATATTTTTTTGTTATTTGATGTTTTTACCATTCTTTGATCTGTTTACAACCTTTGGGTCTTGTTAGCCTTTGGCTGTTATGACTGTTGCCATGCCTTGTGTCTATAGGATGGAGTGTTTTGCATTACATGCTTGTTGCCTTGTAGAAAGTTAGACAAGTAGCTCTATAGGTGTACTTTGGTTATCCAAGTAGCTCTGTAGATGTACTTTGGCCTTATAGTATTATCATTCACTGATTAGAACAGGGCTGTGAGAAGCTGGTGCTATAGACTCTAAGGGATAGACCGAGTGGGCTTCCCAGAGAGTCCTTGACATTACAGACTACAGGAGGTTAGACCAAGTGAGCTTCCTCAGTGAGTCTTAGACATTACAGGCCACAGGGGATAGACCGAGCGAGCTTCCCAGAGTGTCCTCAGATTTTATAGACTATATGAGGGTAGACAGAGTGAGCTTCCTCAGAGAGTCTTACCTTGTTTGATTTCTCTTTAAGAACCTTCACAGGATAGAGGAGTAATTGACTGAGTGAGCTTCCTCAGAAAGTCTGTGGTATAACTGAGGCTATAAGAGGAATTGACCGAGATAGTTTCCTCAAAGAGTCTCTAGACCTTGGGGCTAAGAGGGTTATACCACATGATCTTCCTCAGAGAGTCCCTGACTACCCTAGACTATAAGGGGAATTGACAGAGCGAGCTTCCCCAGAGAGTCTCATAAAATCGTATGGCCAAGATAGAGGGGTTAGGCTGAGTGCACTGCCCAAAGGGTTGTGGTACTTCTTGTTTAGGACTAGAGGGGATGGTTGCGGTTACTTCTCAGAGGGTTTCCTGTTTGTGTTAGTTGATTTTCACTACTGTTGTTGGTTGTGGATTGATTACTATTGTGTATCATCCTGCTGCACTACTTACTATTTACTGCATACTGCTTGCTGTTGCTGTTTACTGCTTATTGTACTTTTACCTGCCATATACTCACTGACTATTATGCACAGATCGTCGGGTGGTTGGCTACTGGGATTTTATCTCACACCCAGTTTGGGCCAGGCTTTTGGGCCCAATTGGACTATGTTGTTGCAGGTATAGACAAGGGAAATCGCTCTTAGACTTCTAGAACTTGATTGCTTGGAGCAGGAAAGCAAGGGACCAAGCTTTGGCTTGCGATGCTGAGGAGCTATTTACTTTTCTTTTGTACTTGTTTTGTTACTGTGGTATTTTCAGCATTGTGACTTTTTTGGATGCTTTCCTAGAGTAGTATCTTACAACATTCTATATATACATATGTGCTCCAGTTTGTTGATTTAGTCTTCCGCTGTTTATTATTGTTGGTTATTCACTGCTTCCACTATTGCATGTTTATTTATTTCCACTGTTTACTCTACCAATGAGGGCATAGTTTCCCCACTATCACACCCAAGGTCCTCACTTCTAGTCGGAAGCCTCTGGAATTTGGGAAAATGCGCTTGAGGCCATGTGACCAACCAGGTATGAGGTGCATTTGGGTGGCTTCCGGAATCGAAACGTTACAAAGTGGTATCAGGGGAGTTATTTTCCCTTGCTTTACTGTTTGGAGACTTTAGCCATGGATATGATGGATTCAGTACTTGGTAATAAGTTGTTCCCGGGTGTAGCTAACCCATGTACATGGAAAAGCCATACTACCCCGTTTATTACTATTTTATAGTTTTGAGATTTTACAGTTGATATGATTTCACCTTGAGTGATTCACATTCCTTGTGCTATTATTGTTTTGATATTACAGTTCTATTTCTGTTGCAACCTGATTAGATGAGGGTATTCCATCTCATGCATCACATAGGCACTTGTTAGAAATCACATGCCATGCATTCTTTCCATGCCATCTATGGTGCATTAGAGATTTCATGTTGTTGTGACAGACTCTGGGTATATTATGTACTCTATTGTGATAGATGCTTGATAGAATATTAGCTATTGTGATAGAGAAATTTATTGTGTTGTACTTTGCTTAAATGAATGCCAAATTTTGATTCTTAAGGTGTTATGGGCCATTTTGAATCGGAATTTGGTGGATCATGATCCTATTTTCTCTTTTACATGACTGTAAGAGATTCCATGATTTGATTCTTGGGGATTATGGGCCCTCACTGATCGGAATTTGGCACCTCTTTGCTTTGTTTTCAGTGTTTACAGGCTTCTGTGCAGTTTCTAATCTACTGCCTAGAAAAACCCAGAATACACGGTGTGTACTTTCTGGATACACATCGTGTAGTTTTCAGGTCGTTTCACTGACCCTGTGAGCCGAAACACTATGTCGTGAAAATAAATTTTAGAACACGCTGTGTACGGTTGGTGCACACCATGTAGTTTAGATCCGTGTACCCGACCGTGTCACTAACAACACGGGCTGGGGAAGCTCGAGTAGAACATGATGTGTTGGTAAAGAAAACGTCGTGTAGTTTTGTCCCAGGTACCCGACCGTGTCATGAACAACAGGGGTCAGTGTTATCTTCTCCTATACACGCCGTGTTTTTTCAGAACACGCCGTGTAAGGGCAGCCGTGTAGACGACCGTTTAACTAACAACACGGGCCGCCGAGACCGCGTCTAGTACACGCCGTGTCCCTAGGGAACACGCCATGTAGTCTGGGGTTAGTTGGACCATGTGGGTTAGCCGTGTAAGGAGACTCAGGTAGGGGTTCAGAGTTCAAGTACACGCCGTGTGTGGGAACAACACGCCGTGTAGTTTGGGGTGTAACACGACCAGTTTTGGCGGAAGTACACGCCCATGTTAATGGAAAAAAGTACACACCGTGTAGTTTTTATACACATTGTGTAGTCGTGTTTTGTAAAACTTGATAGTTTCTTCCCTATGCTCCCATTTTATACTCTGTGTTTTCAGTATTTGTTATTCAGATCTAAGGTGTGCTTTTGATCTTTTAGAGTTATGCCTCCGAGACGTCCTCCGGTCGTACATCAGTTGCCGGACGGTGACCAGACACTAGATTTGGCCGATCAGGGACCTCCTATTGATCCTCATACTATGCCAGCCTTGGCACCAGCAGTTATACCCGTCGTAGGCGCTGATGTGCAGTTCAGGGAGGATTTACTGAGGATGATGCATAATTTTTAGGGAGTGCCGCCTCCTACCCCGTTGATGGTTGAGTTGATGAGGGTTTTCCAGCAGTATCATCCTCCTAATTGTTCAGGGGATGGAGGACCCCAGGCTTCAAAGTCGTGGTTAGAGGCCACCCTGACTATCTTCGAGCATCTGGAGATACCCCCAGAGAAGATCGTAAAGCTGGCCACCTATATTCTCTGGGACACCGCCAAGAGGTGGTGGGAGGCGATCTCGCAGTTAGGATGCCAACAGAGTATGTCATGGGATGAGTTTCGACGCAAATTCTATGAATACTTCTATCTGGAGACCCTAAGGGCTGATCGAGCCCGAGAGTTTATGAGTCTGCAGCAAGGTACTCTTTTTGTCATGGAGTACTCGTACTGTTTTACTGATCTGCAGTGTTTCACACCGATCCCAGCAGGTGATGAGTTGTTCTTTTCTAGGAAGTATGAGGACGGCCTCAGGTAGGAGATCCAATCCCAGGTGAATATCTTTCATTTTACTTTTATATACTCCATCGTCAACAAGGCGCTGATTACTGAGCACAATATGAGGGATTATGGAGCAGTGATCCAGGGCGGTTCGACATCCAAAGTATGTGTTCCTCCTACGGATAGTAGGAAGAGACGCAAAGAGTCTTCTCGAGGAGATCAAGGTTCATGGGATGCATCTTCTGGCATCCAGGTTGTATGATACCAGTGCAGTAGGAGTGAGCATACTAGGACTCAGTGCCAGAGAGATCCGATGGAGTGCTGATCTTGCGCTAAGATGGGCCATCTTCACTGCTTCTATCACATCTTCTCACCTTCAGCTGGTGGTAGGGGTTTCTCTATGACCCCGCATTCTGGAGATGCTTTGCCAGTTTCCCACCAGTCTGGGAACTAGAGTTCTTCCAGCCGTTCGGGCCGAGGTGGAGGTCGCGGCCATGGTGGTCAGTCACTAGGTCATCAGCGACAGCAGAGTGGATCAGCTCCAAGCGGTCAGCCAGGGGCATAGGGTAGCGGTGTAGGCCCGTCTTTCACCTTGGAGAAGACCTATCAGGAGTAGGATCCCAACCCTTCTACATTTCGAGGTAAAATCTTAGTAGCCTCAGTTTTATCTTCAGTTCTTTTTGATACTGGTGCTTCGCATAGCTTTATCTCTGTTGCAGTTGTAGAGAGCCTTGGGATCTGTATCTTTTTGTCTGCCGACTTTTTGACTCTTGACACGCCGTTGGGAACAAGGACATATAGTGTACGTTAGTGCAGAGAGTTCCCTCTTGAGGTTCCGAGGTGTCACTTCTTATGGGACCTCTATGTCCTAGAGATGCCGGGCTATGACTTCATTCTCAAGATGGACTGGTTGGTTCCTCTCCAGGCAGTCATCGATTTCTATCACCGTAGGGTGAGCTTCATATCACCAGAGGGCAGATCTTTTCATTATAGAGGCATGTGGGATGTCCAGTCAGGTAGAGATAGACCCGAGCATCATGGGATATGGGAATTTATAGCCCATATTGCCAGTCTTTATCTGGAAGACTAGGGGAATTCACAGTTAGACTGTCCCCCAGTGGTGGATCGTTTCAGGGATGTTTTTCTAGGGGACTTTTCAGGTTTACCTCTAGAGCGTGAGGTAGACTTCTCGATTGATCTCGTTCCAGGAGTGGAACTGGTGTCCATTCCTCCCTATAGGATGACTACATTTGAATTGCAGGAGCTCAAAAATCAATTGGAGGAGTTACAGGCAAAGGGTTTCATCCAACCCAGTACTTCTCCTTGGGGTTCTTCTGTCCTGTTTGCAAAAAAGGAAGACAGAACCCTTCGGATTTGTGTGGATTATCGGAAGCTGAACCAGTTGACAGTCAAGAACCGATATCCCTTGTCGAGGATAAATGACCTATTTGATCAGCTTCGAGGAGCCTGAGTATTCTCGAAGATCGAATTGAGGTCCGATTATCATCAGTTGTGCGTTAGACCATCAGATATACCTCTTACAGCCTTCAGGAGTAGGTATGGTCTATACGAGTATACAGTAATGTCGTTCAGTCTCATGAACGCGCCTACAGTTTTCATGGAACTGATGAACCGAGTGTTCCATCCGTACTTGGACTCCTTCATCGTGGTCTTTGTGGATGATATCTTGGTGTACTCTCACACTCGACATGACCATGCCACACATCTTGAGATCATTCTGAGTACACGGAGAGAGAATCGGTTGTATGCTAAACTCTCGAAATTCCACTTTTGGGTGGACCAGATTCACTTCTTGGGTCACATTATCGTAGAGACAGGAGTTACAGTGGACCCAGAGAAAGTTAGGGCTGTAGTTTCCTGGGAGCATCCAAAGAACGTATTTGAGGTATGAAGTTTTCTAAGGATGGATGGATACTACAAGCCTTTTATACAGGACTTATCGTTACTAGAAGCACCATTAATAGGTCTGACCAAGAAGGGGGAGATGTTCATATGCTCAGATTCTTGTGAGTCAGCCTTTCAGGAACTGAAGGGGTGGTTAACGTCAGCACCGATACTAGTCTTTCCAGAGACAGGAAAGGGCTACACTATTTACTGTGATGCTTCAAGTATCGATATGGGATCTATTCTTATGCAGGGAGTTGGATTCGTTGCGTATGGGTCTCGACAGTTGAGGCCACACGAGAGGAATTACCCTACGCACGATTTGGAATTGGCAGCTATTGTTCATGACTTACGCTGTTGGAGACACTACCTTCTGGGAGAGCACTTTGTGGTTTTCACCGACCACAAGAGTCTCAAGTATATCTTCACTCAGTGTGATCTGAATCTGAGACATTGTAGGTGGGTTGAGTACCTTCAGTCCTTTGACTTTGAGATCGCCTATATGCTGGGAAAGGGCAACACAGTGGAAGATGCGTTGAGTAGGAGAACTCAGATTCAGGAAGTTCAGGAGGCCAGCAGTGAGTGGCATCTTATGGCTCTATTCTCTGAGATGCACATGGAAGTGCACGACAGGCAGGGACAGGCTGTCCTATCTTCTCTATCTGTTACTTATACACTTCTTGATTGGGTACGAATGAGGCAGCTATCAAATTCGGAGGCATTATTCTTGCGGGAGAGTGTGTCCGGAGGGGACCCTCTTCCTGGATAGACAGTGGGCGAGGATGAGATCTTTCATTTCCAGGGATGCGTATGGGTGCCAGCAGACATACGTGAGGAGCTGATGTGGGATTTTCATTCTTCAATTTGGGAAGTTCATCCTAGCGTCACCAAGATGTATCGTGATCTACACCACCAGTACTAGTGTCCAGGTATGAAGAAAGATGTTGCTGGTTTTGTTATGAGATGTTCTACTTGTCAGCAGGTGAAAGCAGAGAATCAGCGACCAACATGGATTTTACTGTAGTTACCCATTCCCAAGTGGAAGTGGAATGATGTTGTGATGGACTTTGTGACCGGGTTACCGAGGTTACCTCAGGGGAGTGATGCTATTTGGATTGTCATCGATAGGCTTATGAAGGTTGATCACTTCTTACCAATCAAGGTGACCTTCAGTTTGGATGATCTGGGGCAGTTGTACATCCAAGAGATTGTACGTATACATGGAGTTCCACACTCGATTATTTCAGACAGGGATGTGAGTTTTACTTCTTGGTTCTGGCAGGGACTTCAAAAGGCTTTGGGTATGCGGGTACTTTTGAATACAATATACCATCCCCAGACTGATGGCCAGTCCGAGCACACGATCCAGGTACTTGAGGATATGCTCCGAGTTTTCATTCTAGACTTTGGCAGTTCTTGGGAGAAGAATATCCCTCTGGTGGAGTTCTCCTATAACAACAGTTTTTAGGAAACCATTCAGATGGCACCATTCGAGGCTTTGTACGGTAGGCCATTCCGATCACCCTGATGCTGGCTGAAGGCAAGAGAGGCAGCTTTACTGGGACCTTGTCTTGTTCAGGAGACCTCAGAGAAAATAGATCTAATTCAGAAATGGATGGCTACAACACAGTCTCAGAAGAAGTCTTATGCTGATCAACGGGAGTTTGAGGTCAGAGATCATGTTTTCCTACGTGTCTCACCGAGGTTGGGACATAAGATGATTCAGAGACAGGGTAAACATTCACCGTGGTATCTCAGGCCATTTTAGGTGTTAGAGAGAGTTGGTCCGGTTTCCTATCGGTTGCAGTTACATTAGAGGTACCAGGCCATGCACGACGTCTTCCCTGTCTCTCAGCTCCGATGTTACTTTTCAGATCCATCACAAGTCTTTCAGCCTAAGGAAGTTGAGCTCGAAGCGGATGCATCGTTGAGGAGCATCCCATCTGGATTGTCGATCGTAGTATGAAGGTTCTATGTGGGCGGTCTGTTCCTTTAGTATGGGTGCTTTGGCAGCATGGGTGAATATAGGATGAGACCTGGGGAGGGAGGCCGATGTACGATCGCAGTGGCCGAAGCTGTTGGGGGTTTCTTCTTCTATGCCTTGCTAGGGAAATTTGGGGACAAATTTTTTAAGGGGGGAAGTTTGTAAGAACCCGAATCTTCGTTTTCAGGTATGTCTTTCCTTTTTCTGGAGTTTTTGGGAAAATGAAGTTTCTGGAAATTTTTGAAGTACACGCCATGTACTTTCTGAGTACACGCCGTGTACTCTTTTTCCGCTCGAAGCTGTGTGCTGGCCGTGTCCGGGCCACACACACGGTGTGTAGGGGGGATGTGGAGGCCTATTTTGGTGGTGTACGGAAAGTCCTAGTACACGCCGTGTTCTCTAAAAGTACACGCCGTGTACTTTCTTTTTTTTTTCATTTATCGGACCGGGGTCGCACCCGATCTCCATAAACGTATTCTTCTAGGTTTGGTTTGACCAAGAGATGCCGTATGGCCGTGAAACATCTCTGGATTCCTGAGCATCCATCTATTAGCCGATTAGACCACCATCTATTGCGTTGAAACCGCAGCGGTGAGTTCTTCTTTCTTCTTGAGTTTCATTCCTTGTTTCTTCCTCTTTCTCAAGTTATTGTGGTTTGAGGGTTTTAGAAGTTTTCTCAGATCTACGATGTTCAAGGGAGAATCAGTCATCATTGTTCAATTATACCGATCTCCTAGGATCGAGGTATGTGGTTTGTTCCTTACCGTTCAATGTATTTTAGTTTTATGTGAAAATTCCACCAATACCTGTGAACGGGGTATTGCATGTTTACCTTTTTTCCCTTGTTGTTTTCCTGCCTTGCTTGTATGCTTGTGTAGAGGTAATTTAATCATTTTAGAGGATACATTATTGTTCTTGGATGTCTTTCCTATGCTTTTCTATGTTTAGGACCTTTGGGTCTTGTTAGCCTTTGACCGTTATGACTGTTGCCATGCCTTGTTTCTATAGGATGGAGTGTTTTTCATTACATGCTTGTTTCCTTGTAGACAGTAAGACAAGTATCTCTATAGGTGTACTTTGGTTAGCCAAGTAGCTCTATAGATGTACTTTGGCCTTATAGCATTATCATTCCCCGATTGGCATGGGGCTGTGAGAACTTGGTGCTATAGACTATAAGGGATAGACCGAGTGGGCTTCCCAGAGAGTCCTTGACATTACCGACTACAAGAGGTTAGACCGAGTGAGCTTCCTCAGTGAGTCTTAGACATTACAGGCCACATGGGATAGACCGACCGAGCTTCCCAGATTGCCTTCATATTTTATAGACTACAGGAGGTTAGACCGAGTGAGCTTCCTTAGAGAGTCTTACCTTGTTTGATTTATCTTTAAGAACCTTCCTATGCTAGAGGAGGAATTGACAGAGTGAGCTTTTTTAGAGAGTATGTGGTATACCTGAGGCTATAGGAGGAATTGATCGAGATAGCTTCCTCAGAGAGTCTCTAGACCTTGGGGCTAAGAGGGTTAGACAGCGTGATCTTCCTCAGAGAGTCCCTGACTACCCTATACTATAAGGGGAATTGAACGAGTGATCTTACCCATAGAGTCTCATAAATTCGTATGACCAAGCCAGAGGGGTTAGGCTGAGTGCACGTCCCAGAGGGTTGTGGTACTTCTTGGTTAGGACCAGAGGGGATGGCTGCGGGTACTTCCCATAGGGTTTCCTGCTTGTGTTAGCTGATTTTCACTACTGTTGTTGGTTGTGGATTGATTACTGTTGTGTATCATCTTACTTCACTACTTACTGTTTACTGCCTACTGCTTGCTGTTGCTGTTTACTACTTATTGTACTTTTACCTGCCATATACTCACTGACTGTTAGGCACAAATATTCGGGTGGTTTCCTACTGGGATTTTATCTCACACTGTTTTGGGGCCATGCTTTTGGGCCCAAGCAGACTATGTTTTTGCAGGTAAAGACAAGGGAAAGCACCCTTCGACTTCGGGAACTTGATTTCTTGGATCAGGAGAGCAAGGGACCAAGATTTGGCTTGCGATGCTGAGGAGCTATTTACTTTTCTTTTGTACTTGTTTTGGTACTGTGGGGTTTTCAGAATTGTGACTTGTTTGGATTCTTTCCTAGAGTTTTATCTTGCATCATTCCATATGTACATATGTGCTCCAGTTTGTTGATTTAGTCTTCCACTATTTATTATTGTTGGTTATTCACTGATTCTGCTAGTTTATGTTTATTTATTTCCACTGTGTACTCTGCCAATGAGGGCATAATTTCCCCACTATCACACACAAGGCCCTCACTTCTAGTTGGCAGCCTCTGGCGTTTTGGGAAATACGCTTAAGGCCATGTGACCAACCGGGTACGGGGCGCATTTGGGTGGATTTCGGAACCAGAACATTACAGTGAGCTCAAATTATCAATAAGGGTAAGTATGGAGAAAAGAAAAAAAATCATATACATTTAAACTAAAAAAACATTATCATAACCTTTAAAATTAAAATCTTGAGCAATGCCATAAAACATGGCAGTACGTAATGCATAGATCATAAAGCAACATTAATCATGATAAAATAGCATGGGAATAAAACATGTAATTTTGGAAAACCATTAAGCACATGATATTATTTCCATAGTAGCCAAGGCATTTCTGCTAAGACCATCTTAGTGGAAAAATTCCCTTTCTGAATCGAGTTCACTCCTCGTTCCAGTCCTGTAACACTGAACCAGATTAACTTACCATTCCAGCCATGTCTATCTCAGGAGATATAAATCTTTACCCAATTCATTGGAGGGAGATATAGGTCCCACCCATCACATAATGAAATCATTCTTACTTGTGGCACAACAAAAACATAAATCATTCATCATAACCGAAAGAATAAAATGGGTTTTATAAACATCATCCCATCATAACATAATCCATATAAAACAAATGGATATCATTTAATCATAAGAAAAGTAAAACCATGTAAATCATAGAGACATTATACTTGAAACATACACATATGAAATAATGTCATCTTATATGGAAAATGTTTTTGATAAAACACTTGAAATGAATTCTTGAGGAAAATATACTTTCTTCTTCAAAATCATTTTCTTTTCACAAAATACCATGAAATTTTAAAAGAAAATGATTTGGTTGAAAATATTAATGAAATATTATAGAGTAATATTCATAAAAATAAGGCATTATAAAACCTTAAAAATCCATTCATGCCATATAGGTTAAAAAAACATTCTCCTCGTACTTTTGTCAGAAAAGTCAAAAATTACCACGTATGCTAAACAAAAGAAAGATTCCTTCCATAACACAAAGTAAAAGTCAAATATGGGTAAAAATGACTTTAAAAATCCATGGAAGAATATTAAACACTTTATGAAAAACTTTTTTATGGACATGGATGAAAAATATAACCCCAGTAAATACTTACGTATAAACAATCTCGAATAAAAATGAGATTGAAAAATTATCCCATAACTTAGGTCTGATATGATTCGTACGTATCCGAACCTCCTGTATAATGATTTAAATAATGTCATTTTATTATTACAGAATCATATTAATTGTTATGATATCATATATGGTTGACTTATGACTTTATATCACACGTTGTTTTGTAAATTGCATGTTAAAGCAGCATTTTGGGTAAAATCGTCTTATTTATCGTACGTGTTCAGACTTGTTGTTCATGATATTATTATTACTTATATCATGATTTACTTAATTCCATAATTTAAATCATGATTTATATATCAATATATATTTATTATATATATATATATAATAGATAGATAAATTAAATGAAATACACCGTTCATGGAGACGACAAACCGTACATACGCATGAATGCTGTTTTCCTTTACTTATTGACTTGAATGGAAGTAAGTAGATGAAATATATATATGCATAAATCCAGTATCTTTATCATGTATTATATTTCATTATTATTCATTATAAATACTTTATAATCATTCTTTAATGTCTAACATTAAGAATGAATCTCATCGCGTCGGGGAGACGGTAATCCGTACGTACGCACGAGCGATGATATCATTCCCATACTTACTAAATTGAATTGTAGGGGATGATATAATATCTTAGAATAATTATTATATTATAATAACTATATATAGTTATTCTTTACACCATTATACCCATCCAAGTAAAGTGATGGTGGAAAAATAGATTACACCACGGCGTGGAGACGGTATTCCGTGCGTACGTACGCGCGGTGATTTCATTTTTTGTAGGATGGATAGAAGGTGAAATGGGGTTGTTTCATGTTTATAATAAAATATTATTATATCATTGATACTGATGTTATTACTTAATTATTAAACAACTAAATAAGATGAAGTAGAAGAAGAAATAAATTTTAAAGAATCAGTAATGGATATTACCTCTTCTTCGACACACCTCTTTGAAACCTCCTCTTAGGAAACTAAAATTGGTCTTTGAAGAAGTAAAAGACCTATAGAATGTTTCTATGGAAGTTGAGAAGGGAAATGGGAAGGTTTTGTCCGAGCATGAAGGCTCAAAGTTGTGTAAAGAACAGAGGGAGGAGGTTCCCTTTTATAAGGGAGGAGAGGGGCACCTTAGAAAAAACTTAAAATATTAATTTATAATAAAGTCATATTCGGTTAATAATAGATCAAAATTGATTTATTTATAATATAATGTGGGTATGGGTCGAAATAATCTAAACCAATAGGTTTTAGACAAGTTTAGTTTACTAGTTTAACCTTATCATTTAGATTTAACTCTAAGTTAAATAATTTTACTTTTACCATGTCTTCTTGTTTTCATACACTATATGGTTAATAAACTTACTATAACAAGACAAAAGAACCCCAAGTTGTTAATTATTAATATATATAACCTTTTCTAAGTTATTTGTCCGAACCTTATATTTTTATGAATAAAATAATAATTAATAATATAATATTTGTTTTAAAAACTATTTTATGCAATTTTGATACTATTTGGTAATTCATTTTTGTGAAAATCATAACAGCATGATTAGTTCAGAAAACGTTAATTAAATAAATACTAAAATATCATATTAACCTATAATATTAGTTTAATTCAAAAAAAAGTCTCAAATTACATTTATTTGGGTATTTATATTATCAATCATGTTAATATTTCATTAATAAGGTAATTACTGCATCATCATTGTGTCATAAATAAATTAACATATTTAATGTATAAAAATTATAAATAAAATACCATTATGTAGGAAACAGTTTTATCTTTATAATGAATATTTATAGTCGAATTTATCTTATATATAACCCTATATTAAAAATGTTTTAGTTATTAAACTTTGATTTTATCTCTTCTTTAAATAAAATAATAATAAATGTCCTATTCTAATCCAAGTGGACCTAAAGGGTAATATTTTATTCCTAAGGTTGTTTTTAGTCGAATTAAACTTATCCAATAGAATTAGGACATGTGTTAGGGTAATAATAATATCATTTTATCCTTAACTACCCTATTTACTTTTAATCGTGGTAAATAAAAGTAAAACGTTACTATTCACCAAAAATTATTTTTATCGTATTGAACCACATATTACTCCTTGATATTAACCGTGTCTCTCAAATTTTTGAAATTCCACTACCAGAAGCGGTAAAATTATGTTTTATGTAAATTTTCAAATTCTCCTTGGAGGTGGGTAAAAGACGGTGAAAAGTTCAATAAAATTTTTATATATCTAAAATTATTATAAAATGACTCCAATGAATTACATTAAACTTATATAGGTATTATATATCGATTTTGACCTAAAATAAATGTAAATAAAATAAATAATTATTTAAATAAAAAGTCGGTTTTTATATAGTAACCTAGTGTTTTCACTATTCATCAAAAATTGAAAGTTTTCAGAAAAATACCAAAAATTCACCCTAGGATAATTTTGATATTATGAATCAAAAAATGAAGTTTATTTTAAATGATAAAATTTATATAATTTTAAAAAGTGGGTATTACTATTCACAATGGCTAGTTTATATAATATTTTAATAACATATCTTTGTTTAGTAAAACTCGGTATTGCGTAAAACACACGCTATTGTGGAAGGTCGTGATTGCGTGTAATGTAAGCCAAGTTAGGGTTGCGTGTAGTGAAAGATTCCTTTGTTGTTGCGTATAATATAATCCAACCATATTACATTTATACATTAAATATATATATATATATATATATATATATATACCCTCAATGTTGCGTAGAATAACTTCTATCAAACGAACATGAAATTTTCTGTAACATGATCCAAGATTAGTGTTGCGTATACTGAAAGCTAATATGGTGTTGTGTATAGCACAAGATAATCTTGGTGTAGCGTACAACACAAGACATGAAATAAATTAAAAAGAATACTTCTCATAAAATCTTGGTGTGTTACATTCTACCCCCCATAAAATGAATTTCACCCTCAAAATTCGTCGGGGTTATAAATCATTTACTACTTGAAAGTTTCTTTCATAGAAACCTAAATCATAAAAAGGAATACTAAAACTTAATTTTAAAACTAATGTATGAAACGTAGTGGTTACCCAAATTAACTTATCCCTGGGTTTCCACAATGGAGAACATAGGTGAAAATATGGATATGGAAGAGAAATCTGACCATCAAGTTCTAATGGATAGCGCTAGAGAACATGGCTATGAAAAAACCAACAATCACAAATCTATAAATTTGTGATGATCCAAGGTACCATCTAATTCATCAGATATGAGAGTATTAAGACAAAATTTTTGGTTTTCAAGATCATTTCCCTAAAGTTGAAGAATTTGAATTAAAAGAATTACTTACTTTATTTTGGTACAATCTCACCGCTGCTCGTCCCCCGAACAATTTCCACTTCATCTCTTAAAGAAATGAAGTTGAATTTGTATTTTGTGATGTTTTAACAGATCATGTGATAGAATGATAGGTCATTCCATATGTCTCAAACATAAGGTTAGCAAAAGTTATATACATAAGTCCATCTATGGTGAGGTTAATCATATATGATTCCAAAAATGGACTTATACATCATCTATCATACCACTTAATAAAATAAAACTAGTTTCTACTAACCAGAGACTTCTTGTAGGCCAGTGGTAAGAAATAAAGGCCTGCCGCACTTCATTTTTGGGTTCAATTCCCGCAACCTTGTCCGACGCGATGAGTTGTCTCTCATCTAGCATGTTGTCTTTTTTTCTAAAACTTCACTATTATAACATTACAGAAATAATAATGAAAAAATTTCTAGCCTTAAACAATACTATATGATGTCTGAAATAATCCATTCCAGTCTTTAGACTTATCCAAAATACATCTGTCCAATCTCATAGTATAAAGAAAATCATTACTAGAAATGTCATCAACCAAGCATGTGAATACCACCATTTATCCCCCATATATCATAAGATATATCTTGTTAATGTCATTCCAAACATGTGAATACCTTAATCTTATATTCTCTTGCAAAATGTATTACCATAGAACCATAGTGAAAACATGAATTCTGTCAAAAGGTAACTCTTTCAACATACCAAAATCTCAATATTTATATATACTCAAGACATGATATCACTTTTTCCTTATATCAGTCATGAACTCATTAATACTGTAAAATATATTATTTTCTCTTTATCCCTTCATTATGCGCATATCATCTGCTTTCCAAAATATTTGAATCGCTTTTAATGGTTACCAGTACCATATAATTATTGAAAACCAATACATAGATATTCCAAAATTCCACAATACCATAAATGAGATTCCATGATACTATTTTGAAATCCCATTACATAAACACTTAATCATTACACAACATCATTGTCATACTCAACATCACAAATAGTGATCGCATGTGACTTCCCTTTATCCTTTGCCTTAAGAGGTTGCTCACATTGATCATCATTAACCCTTGTATTAGGGTATTTATTAGCATAATGCCCCATTTCCTTGCACTTGAAGCATTGAAGTGTTGATGGAGCATTCTCTGTAGTCTTTTCACTATTCACATCATTAGAAATGATTTTCCCATTACTTCGACACTCAGCTTCTTGATGACCTTCTTTTTCACACTTGAAACATTTTCTAGTACCTTTTAGACAGTCTCCACCATGCTTCTTTCCACACATTGAGCATAAATAAACATTCACCTTCTTTTCACCATTGTTCTGATGTTTTTCCTTGAACTCCATCTTTCGTTTCCTGTCAAAACCATGAGATGGTTATGTTACACTAACTTTCAGTTCTACCTTGATAGCACAACACACAATTTCATCATAGCTATTGAAGTCTCTTATAGCTAATGCCCTTCTAAGACTTGGTTTTAAGCCACCGAAGAATCGATCAACTTTACTTTCAGGTTGGATGATAAAGCCATATGCATACCCTGCAAGTCTTGTAAAATTCACTTCGTATATACCAACAGATTCATCATCCTTTTGCTTAAGCTCAAGAAACTCCTTCTTTATCTTTGTTCGAAGAATATGAGGGAAGTAATTATTGAAAAAAAAGTTCTTGAACTCATCCCATTCTATGGATTCAATTTTATCTTGGGGCCTTATATTTTTAATTAGTTTCCACCACTGGTCTGCTTCACGTTCTAAATAGTAAACAGCTAAAATGACTTTTTCATGTTCTGAACAACGAAGTATGGAAAATATATTTTCAATGGTACTGATCCATTGTTCATCAAAAAGTGGATCAGAAGACCCATTGAAAGACGGTGGACGTTGCCTCCTGA
This sequence comes from Viscum album, assembly GCA_963277665.1. Classification (NCBI taxonomy): domain Eukaryota; kingdom Viridiplantae; phylum Streptophyta; class Magnoliopsida; order Santalales; family Viscaceae; genus Viscum; species Viscum album. The sequence continues at coordinate 1,527,235,450 of OY728125.1, read as the reverse complement.
AGGACTCAATAGAATATTATTCCCTTATCTGATCATTTGAAAATCTAGAATGATTCATAGCTTGTGTAAATATAGTAATAAGATTTTTCACACCATCTCCCATCACATTTGGTTGCTCGGGAGGACAATCATTGCATTGTCCATTACATTTATCAACACGGTTCCTTCAGGTTCTAGCCATCGTCTAAAACCCAAAAAGAACAGTGTGAGAGGAAAAAATCATGCTAGGGAAAAAACATAATAAAGGGGGAGTACCTTAAATATCTAACATCTTAGGTTTAACTCTAATATCGTTACCGTAATTCTAGGACTATAACCTATACTTATATTTAACCTTAGGGACATCCCTATATATACCTTATAAATACCACTAGGGATCTCACTAAAGTTCTCACATCCTTGTTTCCAAAGGTTGACTAAACCTTTCCTATGATACCAACTGTATAGACCCGAAGCTTGACATACAAGGAAATTACATTACTTTTTCGGAATACTTAATACATAACAAAAACCAACAATCAAGGACCATAATAGTTTAGTGTCTTTGGAAACTCTTAACATAATCTTCTAATCATGGTGAAATATCTTCAACATCTCCCATAAAGATCTTCCCCTTTGGGTTTCTTACCTAAAACATTTCTTTAAATCCCGTGGAAAAGAAAACATAAAAAGGGTGAGCTCAAATGATCAGTAAGGGTAATCATGGAGAAAATAAAACAAATCATATTCATTTAAACTAAAAAAACATGATCATAACGTTTAAACCAAAAAATCTTGAGAAATGACATAAAACAAGGCAGTACGTAAGGCATAGATCATAAAAAAACATTAATCATGATAAAATATCATGAGAATAAAAAATGTAATTGTGGAAAACCATTAAGAACATGATATTATTTCCATAGTAGCCAAGGCATTACAGCCAATACCATCTTAGTCGACAAAGTCCCTTTCTGAATAGAGTTCACTCCTTGTTCCAGTCATGTAACACTAAACCGGATTAACTTACCATTCCAACCATGTCTATATCATGAGATATAAATCATTAACCAATGAATTGGAGGGAGATATAGGTTCCACCCGTCTCATAAAGAAATCATTCTTACTTTTGCCACAAAATAAACATAAATCATTCATCATAACCCAAAGAATAAAATGGGTTTCATAAACATCATCCCATCATAACATAATCCATATAAAACAAATGGATATCATTTCATCATAAGAAAAGTAAAACCATGTAAATAATAGAGACATTACACTTGAAACATACACATATTAAATAATTTCATCTTAGATGGAAAATGTTTTTGATAAAACACTTGAAATGAATTCTTGAGGAAAATATCCTTTCTTCTGGAAAATCATTTTTTTCACAAAATAACATGAAATTTTAAAAGAAAATGATTTTATTGAAAATATTCATGAAATATTATAGAATAATATTCATAAAAATAAGGCATTATAAAACCTTAAAATTCCGTTCATGCCGTATAAGTTAAAAAAACATTCTCCTCGTACTTTTGTCAGAAGAGTCAAAAAGTACCACATATGGTAAACAAAAGAAAGATTCCTTCCATAACACAAAGTAAAATTCAAAGAGGGGTAAAAATGACTTTAAAAATACATGTAAGAATATTAAACACTTTATGAAAAACATTTTTATGGACAGGGATGTAAAATATAACCCTAGTAAATACTTACCTATAAGCAATCTCGAATAAAAATGAGATTGAAAAATTATCCCTTACCTTAGGTCCGATATTCTTCGTACATATCCAAACCTCCTATATAATAATTTAAATAACGTCATTTACTTATTAAAAAATCATATTAATTGTTATGATATCATATATGGTTGACTTATGACTTTATATTACCCGTTCTTTTGTAAATTCCATGTTAAAGCAATGTTTTGGGTAAAATCATCTTATTTATCGTACATGTTTGGACTTGTTGTTCATGATATTATTATTGCTTATATAATTATTTAACTACTTCCATAATTTAAATCATTATTTATATATCAATATATATTCAGTATATATATATATAATAGATAGATAAATTAAATGAAATACACCGTTCATGGAGACGGTAGACCGTACGTACGCATGAACACTGTTTTACTTTCCTTATAGACTTGAATGGAAGTAAGTAGATGAAATATATATATACATAAATCCAGTAGATTTATCATTTCACATATTTCATTATTATTCATTATATATACTTTATAATCGTTCTTTAATGTTTAACATGGAGAATGAATCTCATCACGTCGTGGAGACGGTAATCCGTACGTACGCACGGGCGATGACATCGTTCCCATAATTATTGAATTGAATTGGAGTGGATGATATAATATCTCAGAATCATTATTATATTATAATAACTATATATATTTATTCTTTACACCATTATACCAATCCAAGTAAAGTGATGGTGGAAAAATAGATTACACCACGGTGTGGAGACGGTATTCCGTACGTACGCACGCGCGATGATTTCATTTTATGTAGGATGGATAGAAGGTGAAATGGGGTTGTTTCATATTTATAATAAAATATAAGTATATTAATGATACTTATGTTATTACTTAATAACTAAACAACTAAAGAAGAGTAAGTAGAAGATGAAATAAATTTGAAAGAATCGGTAACAGATATTACCTCTTCTTCAACACGCCTTTTGAAACCTCCTTTTAGGGAACTAAAATTGGTATTTGAAGAATACCAGGACCTATAGTATGTTTCTAGGGAAGTTGAGAAGATAAATGGTCAGGGTTTGGCTGAGCTTGAAGGCTCAAAGTTGTGTAAAAAGGAGAGGGAGGAGGTGCGCTTTTATAAGGGAGGAGAGGGGCACCTTAGGAAAAACTTAAAATATTATTTTATAATAAAGTCATATTTGGTTTATAATAGCTCAAAATTGATTTATTTCAAAGATAATGTGAGGATGGATTGAAATACGATAAACCAATAGGTTTTATACAAGTTTAGGTTACTATTTTAACCTTATCATTTAGATTTAACTCTAAGTTAAATAATTTTACTTTTACCGCGTCTTCTTGTTTTCATTCACTATATGGTAAATAAACTTACTATAACAAGCCAAACAAACCCTAAGTGGTTAATTATTAATATATATAACCTTATATAAGTCATTTTTCTAAATCTTATATTTTTAATAACAAAATAACAATTAATAATATAATATTTGTTTTAAAAACTATTTTATGTCAATTTTGACACTATTTGGTAATTGATTTTTGTGAAAATCATAACAGCATGATTAGTTATAAAAAAGTTAATTAACTCAATACTAAAATATTATATTAACCTATAAAATTAGTTTAATTCAAGAAACGTCTAAAATTACATTTATTTGGGTATTTTTAATATCAATTATGTTAATATTTCATTAATAAGGTAATTACTGCACCATCATTGTGTCATAAATAAATTAACTTATTTAATGTCTAAAAATTATAAATAAAATTCCATTATTTAATAAATCTTTATATCTTTCTAATGAATATTTATAGTTGAATTTATCTTATGTATAACCCTATATTAAAAATGTTTTAGTTATTAAACATTGATTTTAACTCTTTTAACTCTTCTTTAAATAAAATAATAATAAATGTACTAATCTAATACAAGTGGACCTAAAGGGTAATATTTTATTCATAAGGTTGTTTTTAGTCTAATTACACTTATCCAATAGAATTAGGACATGTGTTATGGTAATAATAATATCATTTTTACCATTAATTACCCTATTTACTTTTAACCGTGGTAAATAAAAGTAAAAAGTTACTATTCACCAAAAATTATTTTAATCTTATTGAACCACATTTTACTCCTTGATATTAACCGTGTCTCTCAGATTTTCTAAATTCCACCCCAATTAGCGGTAAAATTAAGATTTATGTAAATTATCAAATTCTCCTAGGAGGTGGGTAAAAGACGGTGAAAAGTTCAATTTTTTTTATATATCTAAAATTATTATAAAATGACTCCAATGAATTACATTTATGTTATATAGGTATTATATATCAATTTTGACCTAAAATAAATTTAAATAAAATAAATAATTATTTAAATAAAATGTCTATTTTTAAATAGTAACCCAGTGTTTTCACTATTGATCAAAAATTGAATGTTTTCAGAAAAATACCAAAAATTCACCCTAGGCTAATTTCGATATTCTGAATCCAAAAATGAAGTTTATTTTGAAAGGTAAAATTTATAACATTTCAAAAAGTGGGTATTAATATTCATAACGGCTAGTTTATATAATATTTTATTAACACATCTTTGTTTAGTGAAACTCGGTATTGCATACAACACACGCTATCGTGGAAGGTCGCGATTGCGTGTAATGCAAGCCAAGTCAGGGTTGTGTGTAGTGAAAGATTCCTTTGTTGTTGCACATAATAGAATCCAACCATATTTAATTTATACGTTGAATATATATATATATATATACTCAATGTTGCGTAGAATAAATTCTATCAAACGAAGTTGAAATTGTGTGTAACACTATCCAAGATTAGTGTTGCATATACTGCAAGCTAATACAGTAATCTATATAGCGCAATATAATTTTGGTGTAGCGTACAACACAAGAAATCAAATAAATTAAAAAGAATACTTCTCATAAAATCTTGAGTTGTTACAATCTACACACCAATGTTTCAAATTAATGGAGTATGTGAATTCTGCTAACCAATTCCTAAATATGACGGTTAATGAAGTTGATCAACATTAACAAACTATTTAGATGAGTGACATAGATAAATCTCATGATATCACTATTTCAATGAGTGGTGTTCTAACGATGCGTTGAATGTACACTGACCATACACTATAGAACAACAAATTTATTTCTTGAATGTGGATCTACACATTATTTCATATCTGAATAATGTTATATGGGTATCAAGATGACACTCAAATGATTAGATGTAGAATTATTAGTGAAAAATTATAATTGTATGATGATCACATATCAATTCAATTATTCCTCTCTGGTTGATGTTAGTGGGAATGTGCTTCTTGTAAATATTTTATTATTCTTATTATTGAATTTAATGTTATCTCAGACATGCATTGTAATTATCTGTATAAATTTTACATAAATTTTCAAGGAAGGGAAGTCAGATTTTATATTTCAAAATAATCTATGATGTTCTATCAATGTAACAATAAGTATTATCTTCCTATAGAGATCACATCCATTTTATGGGTCTTAATTACCATTTATAAGTGGTTTTCATCTTAGGTGGTTAGTGAGAAACTCAACACCCAAGGTATTACTATTTTTTGGGAATTTTTTGTTTTCATTCAAGAGGTCTTTCCCAGACTTCCAAAAAAATGTGAATTTTAATTCTAAATATAACTCATACATGGTTCAACACAAATTTAAAATACTCCCTATAGAATATCACTGATTGAGTTGAAGGAACTAAGGAAAAACAAGGAAAACCTTGACAATGAATTCATTCGGCCATGTGTGTCTCCTTGAGGTGAAACAATTATTTTTTTTAATAAGAAATATAGGTTAATACAACTTTTTTTTATTATCGATAGATTAAAATGATCATAATTAAGAATAGTTATCCTCTTCCCTGTTTTGATGACTTGTTTGATCAATAGTGTAGAGTCAATACTTTTCCAAGATTTTACTCTATTCATGATGTCATCAGATGAGGGTCAATATGGAGGATATATCCAATATTTCATTCATTTAAATATATATAGACTATGAATATATAGTGATACCATTCGGTCTATATCTTTCCCCTGTAATCATTATGGATTTAATTAATAGGATATTTAGAGATTACCGTGATTATTCTGAGTTATTATTTATAGATGATATTGTTATCTATTATAAGAGAAAATAGAAGAATGAAGACCATTTGAGAATTTTACTAAAAACCCTAAGGAAGGAGAAACTCTGAAAAATTACAAAGTTTCAATTTTGGATGAAAAAGGTTTATGTTTTGAGTCATATAATTTCAAGAGAGGGTATATTGGCAGATCCATAAAAGATGGAGGCTATTGAATATTGACCCTAACAAACCCTAGTGAATATGATTCATAGTTTTCTTGGTTAATATGGATATTATCAATGGTTTTTGGAGAAATTATCATAACTATATAATCCTCTGATAAAATTTTCATTGAAGGGAGAAAAGTTTTTATAGAAAGATTTATGTGAGGAAAATTTTAAGAAGCTAAAGATTAGATTAATCAGTGCACCTATGCTTACATTTTCATACATTGGATAATGGTTTGTAATATATAGTGATGAATCCAATAAGGTATTGTGATGTTTTATTATACATAATGAAATTGTTATTGATTATTCCTCTTGATAATTGGAGATTCATGAGAAAAATTATACAATTATTTATTTGGATTTAGATGTGGTATGTTTTGCATTAAATATATGGATACAACATCTTTATGGAGAATTTTTTAATATTTATAGAGGTCATAAATATTTGAAGTATATATTCACGCATATTGAGTTTAATATGTGCTATAGAAGATGGTTAGAGATGATTTAAGATTATGAATGCTAAATTCATTACCAACATTGAAAAGAGAATACGGTGGATGATGAAATGAGTTGAAAGGATAATTATAGATTATCCATTACAATGGTTAAAAAAGAAAAAATATTTTTTTTTATTTGAAAAGGATGGATGTGGAAATCATGACTAAAGGGGAAAAATATTATCTTACTCAATTGAATGTTCAACAATTTATCAATGTGTAGATTAAAGAGGCATAAGAGGAATATGTATAACTGCAAAAGATGTTTAGAAATGTTATTGAGTTTAACCTTGATCATGATGGAATGATAAGGTTCATAAATCATGTATGTGTTCTATAAATACTATATTCGAAGAAGGATTTGTTAGAGGAAGCTCATACTTCTTTGTTCATTATTCATATGGGAAGTATGAAGAATTATAGAGAATTGATAGATTATTTCTACTGGGAAGGCATGAAGTTAAAAATCATAGAGTTTGTATATTTATTCTTAGTATCCTAGCAAGTTAATCCTGAAATAAAAATTTCTATGGGTATGTTGCAACCACTTCATATACTAGAATGGAAATGGGAAATCATCCCAATGGATTTTTTCATTGGACTTCCCAAAACGTTTAAAGTTAATAATGCTATATGGGATGTATTTCATCACCTTAATAAGTCATCCCACTTTAATACTATAAGAGAATACTTCACTCAAGATTATATTTCCAAGATATACATTAAAGAAGTGGCATGATTTCATGGAGTACCAAATTCCACTATATACGATTAGGATCTGAGGTTTTTCTTAACATTCAGGGGAAGTCTTTAGTAAGATATTGGCATGGAGTTGAGTTTTAGCAATGAGTGTCACCCTCAAACAGATGGTCCGTCCTAATGTAAAAATTTAACCCTAAAGGATATGATGAGATCATTTTCATTTTATTTTAATGGTGGTGGGGATCAAAACCTTCCTCTAGATGAGTTTTAGACATAGATTTCACTTGAGCAGTTAGATGAATCCTTATGAATACCTATATGGAATTAGTGTATATATCTGATATTCTGGAATGAAATTGGATAAATAAAGCTATTAAAACATGAGATAGGTAAATAAATGGTAGAGAATGTTAGAACCATTCAACAACACGTCAAGATAGTTGTGAGTCAGTGGAAAAGTTATTATATCAATCACTAGTGTGATATATAATTTTAATTTGGTTATAAGGCGTTTCTATGAATTTATATATGGAATAAGGTTATGATATTCAGGAAGAAAGGGAAACTAATCTATAGGTATATCAATACCTTTGAAATTATTAATCATATCTGGATGGAATCCTATTGGATGGAGCTTCCACTAGGCCTTTTTCATGTACATGTTATGTTCTATGTATCTCTCTTGAGTAAGTACATACTTTATCATTAAAATGTATTGAACTCATAGTTCATGCAACTGGATTAAGATATTTCTTATGAGGAACAACTGATAAACATTCTTGATGATATAGTGAAATTTTTATGAAACATTACCACTCACCTTGTCAAATATTTGTGGTGGAACCACCATTTTGTAGAAGCTATAGATGATATTGAGGATATGATGATACAGATTTATCCTTATATGTTTTTATTAGAGTGATGAATTTCAAGGCTCAAATTCATTTTAATGGGGGTTGAATGTAACACTCATAGTTTTTGTGATTTTTTAAATAAATTAAATTTATTTGATATCTTGTGTCACATGAAAAACCAAGTTAATATTTATTACATGAAACACCAATTGAAGCTTATTCTACATGCTACACTGGTTTAGCTTGTGTTACACACGACATTGAGTTTTAACAAAACCATGATTTAACGCCCTAACCCCAGTTACCACGAGTTAGTGAATTATTACATATCATTGGCATGATCCCAAGCGATCAAGTCCCGAAATACTGACTAGTTTAGTAGCCTTATAACTACTAGATACATACATAAGTTTTATATTACATCATGAAATAATGAAAAAAAACATTGTATCCCCTTTGAACAAACTCATCTCCCGTAGAATATTCTTGCAATTTAATCATGATATAATTCCTCACATCGTGGGAAAAAATAAAACATAGAAAGGGGTGAGCTCAGATTCTCAATAAGGATAACAATATAGCAGAAACTTTCATAAATAAGCCTAAACATTTAAGGCAATGTATAAAACTAAAACACAAGCCTTTTAAACTTAAACATTAGAATAATATGAAAAAGATAAATCAAATAATGGCATTTAATTATTCACATGGATATTCTACTAGTCTAATAATCACATGTAATATCAATAGCCAATTTCAAGATGATGGAATGAATAATTCCACACATCTTAACCACATAGTCAAGGCCTCATGCTAAGACTACAAATAATATTTTGTCAAGGCCATGTACCAAGACACTAGTTTGTCTCATGAGACCTACTGGTGCATTGAGGAGCTATAGTGGGATCCTCTCATTACTTACTATGTAAAATTCATTCCTCATCTGAAAAGGTTGAAACATAACATAAAAATTCATATTGAAACTAGCATACAAAATGTTAATATTTTAACCACAAACCATGAATGTTATAAAAATAGCACATCCACAGTCAAACATAACTCATTCAATACAATATTGAAGATATTATTATAATAAATCAACCTCAATCAATAATAATAAAGGATATTGACATAGATGAAAATAATCACTAAAACTATTTGAGAGAAAAATCCCTTTTTTTAAAACACTTAAATGTAACCCTATTTATCAAGAATCCCTTTAAAAGAGATTTTTAAATCAAAGTTTCCCATACCACTTTGAAAATTTTAAAGGGAATTTTAATTTTAAAACATTTATTTCCATATAAAAAATCCTTAATCCTATTTTTAAAACATGGACATTAATGAGAAAGATTTAAAAGAATAAATATTTTAAACATTTAAAATGACATTTCAGTTAGAGTTTTTATCCTATTGAGAGATGCATGAATACAAATATTTGAGATAATAAAAAATTTATAATATCATGTCAATAAATGGATTCATGACACAGTATGTCTAAGTACAATATATACACCATATAAATGTGAATTGGTTTATAACAACAAAGTTATGTCAATGGAATGTAAATTGACATGAAATCCCATATAAAGATAGTATCCATAGGTTAAGGATATATCAATGACATAATTATGTGTGAATAATATAAAAACACTCAATATGATTGGATATTTAGTGTAAATAAATCATAGGACATTCACAGATATTCTTGTAAAAACAACACCAATGACTTGGATGTTTAACTCAATGAATGGAAATTAAGTTAAGATTAATCTTATCAAGTTCATATCGATGACTTGAGAATTTATCAATGGAGTGATTATGTTTATAAAAAGTATATCCACATGAAAGTAAGTTGAAATTACTAAATAAATAAATATTTATTTATTTCACACATAATCTTGAAGTAAAATAATCAATGAAGATTGCATAAAACCTAATGAGTGTAAATCGAAATTAGAAATTCCCTTACCGATTTGGTAACATACAAAACAAAAACTCCATGAAATAAGGAGCATATAATGAATATGTAAATACCCATAAATTAATTTATATTACACAAAAAATACAATTATGGGAAGTACATACACCACAAAAAGGAAATAGTGGACATATAGTATGAATCTCATGGGAATAAGAGGTGAGATGAAAACCCCATACCTTGTACTTTTCCATAGTTGAGGGTATGTTAACCTTATATATGATCATTAAATTATTTTTATTAAATTATAAAAGAACAATATACATAAATATGATATCATATTTGATCTTTTAATATTTCTTTGTTAATAATATTTCAGTAGTATCATTTTTTCAGGGGTAAACTGGTTCATTTTTCATTTTAAGTTTTGTTATGTAAGTCATATTTTTACAGATAAGATGTATTTGATTTGTATACAAATGATATTATATTCTTAAAAATTATTTTTAAATCAGAAAATGATATTTATTCTTGAAGGGTTATGATGGGGAATGAATCTCATCACGTTCATGGAGATGGTAATCCGTACGTACGCACGAGCAATAATACCATTCTATTGATGGTGAAATCGTATGTAATTTGATGGTATATAATATATAAATAATAATTAACATGTCATATTTATTATTTATATCAATTATACTCATTATTATACCCATCCAAACAATTAAGTGTCAAACAACAAACTACACCATGACGTGGAGACGGTAAGTCGTAAGTACACATGTATTGTGACCTCGTCATTCATAGGATTGAGAGAATAATGAATATTGTTGTACCATATTAATAATAACATTATTGTATGTATAAGGTACTGGATTTATTATTTTGGTTTGGAAACAACAAATAAAGAGGAAGTGGAAAAAGAAAAGAACATTGAAAGAGGTGATGAAATAATTACCTCTTCTTAGGGTGCTTTCTTTTGAGTTGATCAAAAGAGCTCCATAAGTTGGATTTTTAGACAAAGTGAGGCCTTTACGTAAAATTTAGGGTAGTTGGGAGGATATTTGACCAGGGTTTGTCCAAGACAAATGGCTTTGGAGGTGTGATTTAGAGAGAATGGGAAGTAGCCTTTTATAATATAGGTGAGGGTCACTTTAGAAAAACCTTGAAATATTATTTTATTATACAATCACATTCAGTTTATAATGGATGAAAAGGGATTTATTTTGAGTATAAGGTGGGTATGGGTCGAAAACCTCTCAAACAATTTGTTTTAGATAAGTTAAGGTCAACATATTAACTTTATTTTTTAGATTTGACTCTTGGTTAAATAGTTTAACATTTACCATGTCTCCTTGTATTTTTATATTATATGGTTAATAAACATACTATAAAATTCCAAGAGATCCCAAAGTGGTTCAATAATGACATATATATTATTATATAAGTTCTTTTTCTGATCCTTATATTTTTAGGACAATTATATCATTTAATAATATAGTATTTGTTTTAAAAACTCATTTATGTCAATTTTGACATTATTTAGTATTCGGTTTTTGTGAAAGTCAAAAAAATCTGATTTCATCGAAAAAAATAACTTTAATCAACCCAAACATGTAATATTAACCTATAAATTTTTTTAATGCATAAAAATTCTCATTTTACATTTATTTTAATATTTATAATATCAATTTTTTTAACCTTTCATTAATAAGTTAGTTACTGCATCATCATTGTGTCATAATTAAATTTACTCATATTTATAAAAATTATAAATAAAATACCATGATGTAGGAAATATTATTATATTTCTAATGGATATTTATAGTCAAAATTATCTCATGTATAACCCTATATTAAAAATGATTTAGTTATCAAAATTTGAATTTAACACTTTTAACTCTTCTTTAAATAAAATAATAATAAATGTCCAAATCTAAACGAAGTGGACCAACAAGATCATATTTTATTCCTAAGGTTTCTTCTGTTAGAAATAAACTTATCCAATTGAAATATGACATGTGTTAGGGTAATTATAATATAATTTTTACCTTTAATTAAGATATTTACCTTTTACCGTGGTAAATAGAACTCAAAAGATACTATTCACCAAAAAATATTTTCATCTTATTGAACCAAATTTTACTTACTGATTCCAACAGTATTTCCCAGATTTTTTAAATTCAAGTCAAAAAAGAGGTAAATTTACGTTTTATACAAATTTGCTAACATGCATAGAAGGTGGATAAAAGATGTTAAAAAATTTAATAAATTTTATACATCTAATTTTATTATAAAATGATTTCAATGAATTATATTGAACTAATATAGGTACTATGTTTCTATTTTAACATAAAATAAATTTAAATAAAATAAATAATTATTTAAAAAAAATGAATTTTTAAATAATAACGTAGTGTTTTTCACTATTAATAAAAAATTGAATGTTTTTAGAAAAATACCAAAAATTCAACCTAAGATATTTTTGATATTCTGAATAAAAAAATTATGTATATTTTACCAAATTCAAAATATATAAGTTGTATTAATAAATTTAAAATTAATTCTCATTGTCAAAACCAGAAAGTGGGTTTTTGAGAAGTTAAAACTATCAAAAGATTGATATGTGTTTATGTGTGGTTTAAAAGTAAAATTAATTTCAATGATGAAAATTGGATTAAATGATAAAAACATAATATAATTATACATCAAAACCATTCAAATGTATAATTTAACACTATAAATTTTTTTATTAAAAAATTTATTTTCGATTAAAATTTAGTATCTTTCACTATTCATCAAAATATGAAAGTTATCAGAAAAAGGAAAATTTTTTATCCAAACTAAATTTTTATATCCCACTTCTAAAGAAGAATTTAATTTCATCAAATTGAATATATAAAAGTGTCAAATATTTGATTGAGAAAGGGTTCCCCATTAAAAGGCAGAAAAACATCATTTTTAAAAAAATACTTCTTTTATCTTAAAAATTGAATTTGTCCTTATATTATGTCAAAGAAACACAAAAGATGAATATTAAAATTATATGGGATTTATATAAAATAAAAAATGTGGTTATTACTTTTTATAACCACTTCTTAAATGGATGGTTTGATAGGTCATGGAGCGCTTGAACTCGGTGTTGTGTACATCGCACGCTATTGTATTATTCAAAGAGAAGCTTACAGTGAATTTTTGGGGTGTTACATTCTTCCCTCCTTTAATAAATGGCATCCTCGCAATTTGAAATTCTTTTTCGGAAATAAAAGGTTAAAAAAATAGAAAATACCTTTGTGGAAAACCCACATTAGAAAAAGGATTAATAAAATTTAGTCTTGATAAGAGGGAAATGGAAATTAAAAAGTCACCACCAAATTAAGATTTCAAATATGAGAACATTGGTAGAAATTATAATTGGAGGGAAAACACAAATATTTATAGGGAGTTATTGAGGTCATCAATCACAAACAAGTGAATGGAAAATTGAGGGCCTCACAACCACAAATCAATGATAAATAATGTAAGGTATTAAGACAATACATTTTTGGGTTTAAGATCCTTTCCCTAATGTTTAAGAATTAATTTCTTCATAGAATAAGAAAAAAAAATTCTTGATTAGTAGAGGTCCATCCATTAACTAATTTATACCTCAAACTCATATTTCACTCCAAAAGATGAGTATTCAAGATGACTTGGTCACACCTGAAGTGCTAGAATCAACTTATAGAGAATCACATAATCCACAAAGGATGAACTATATATTTTCCTTGTCTTTTGAGATTAAACAAAACCAAAATGGTTAGTAAAAGATCATATGATTTCCAAAAGGATAATACTTTGGAGAAATAAATAATAATCTTGATTACTGATATTAAACCAACAATAACCAAAGTTCAAAAAATACCATTTAATAAATAATTGTACTTAAAATCCATCAATATAATCTAAACTAAGATTGAAATCCAAAACTCAGAAGAATTTTATTACGTTGTCTTCCACGTTAAATTGAATCTCCAAATAACATCGACTACTCTTAAAGTCACATACCAAAAAGTAATTAACCTAATCACATATTCTTTATGATAGGTTATTCATTTCCATAAATAACCCAAATCGCTATAAATCCACAATAAAAAACTAGATAAAAATACACCATTACTCCTCAAATGAAATCCGATTGTATTTTATTTCCCTTAGGCATATAGTGTTCCTAACAGAGTGAACGTCTTCCAAAATAACATTTATCACTTAATCACCAGATAATTTTCATACACTAAGGATATCCATTTTATAAAACATAAGATCTCAAATCAACTTATTATTTATCAATAGAATCATTTAACTAAAAAATAATTAGTCACACTAATTAGGGACTTCCCGTAGTCCAGTGGTAGGAGAGAAATCTCTGTCGCATTTTGGATGTGGGTTCAATTCCTGCATCTTTGTCCGACATGACGGGATGTCAAATGGTCTTCATGTTTTCCTTTTTCAAAAACTATATTTTATAACATTTCTAAAATGATATAAATTCATGAAAATAACCATAACATAATTTAACCACAAATGTTATCTCATAACTCACATTTTCATCCAAAAAATGAATAACCTGTAATTGCCTCAAATTCTAGGATCATATAAACCCAAATGGTTATTTATAACTCTATCAACGAAAGAAAAGACAATTCTTTATTGAATATAAATTTCACATAACAAACTGTAGGGTTACACATACAAGAGAAAATTCTTCCAACATAATCCTATCAATAAATAACACTAATACATTTAAACATTTCTCCATCCACTTATTTCCACATAGTTTCTTCCTTGACCAAGAGGTTATCCTATAGAATAATTCATTGACTCAGTTAATTCCCAGGTATAAGTCCTCAACCTTAAACATTACTTAATCTTGAGTTATTACTAGATTACACATTGAGGATCTTTTCAGGTTTAGTGTTTTAGAGAATTAGATCATAAATCAGGCATTACATTCCACATTTAAACAAAGTGGTTACATAAAAGATAGTATTCATTTTTTTCCATGAACAGAAACATATTTAAAACAAAACATGGACTCTTTCATGACACTTACTTGACCCTATCATCACATCATATACCTTTCCCTTGACCTATGAAAAACATTTCAAAAACATGGGATGAGCATAAAAATCTCAGTAAGGGATATAAAAGTACGAAATGAAAACATTAGTCCATGTATGTAATCATACTTTAATCATAAAACATAATAATTTTAACATACCTCCTCAAATTGTGAAAAAATCATAGAAATCATAAGACATAAAGGTAACTTGAGGCATTCATAACATTCTTACGTAGGGAGTAACTCTCATGGTTACGTTTGGAATACCCATCATAGTATATTCCCTAAATCTCTTCGGAGAAACCTTAATGTTTAACCCCTTCGCATTAGCCAATGCATTTGAGATCTCTATCGGGCTCACCCGCCCTTAGTTTATCATGGAACTACCCGTCTTCATAACAATGCCCAAGAACCATAACATAATCGTATGACATAAAACATGCATAAAGGAAACATAACATTTCCACATTTCAGTCACAAGATATCAATACAACACATTGATATAATAAAAACATTATGAAAACCATTTTCAATACCATAATAAAAGAAAAGTAATACATGATATTTATTTTTCATTTTAAAAAAAAAGTTTGGTTATGGCTTGTAGAGGAAGCCGAAAGTCAAATAATGGTCACGGCGGCAGAGAAGTCATTTTCGCCGCATACATACGACAAAAAAACATTCCTTTTTTCATTTAGTAAAATGCTTCATATAAAAAAAATATTCCTTTTGAATAAGCGTAAAATTCAAAGGGTTTTATACACCGTATAAAATAAAGTTGTGTATAAAAAAATATTCCTCAATGAATGGAGATTGAGACGAAGTCCCTTACCTCGGGTCCAACTTGACTCGATCGTTCTTTAACGTCCTGAATAATAAGTTTGAGTTAAATTATACTTGCTTAAGAACCTTTTTCAAGGTAATTATTCCTTTTATATCACTTGTTACCATGTTATGAACACTATGTAATTATTTATGTTAATAACGGTCGTTTTGTCGATCATTGGTACTTGAGTCAAAAATAAACACTTTATAATTACAAGTTGTTCATGTGGTAAAATATCCATTATACCCAAAATTATATTCATGATGTAGATATCATATGTATAATATGTATCCAGTATATACATGCATTTATAATATTACATAACATTTAGAGGTAAGAAATGAAATGCACCGTTCATGGAGACAGTAAGTCGTACGTACGCATGAACGATACCTTCATTTCTATATCATATTTAATGGAATTAAAACATAATGATACATAATAGTATTATAATTCCAGTATGGTATCATATATAATATCATTAAATATATCCTTTATATGTACCACATATGGTATTAACGAATCAAATCACTTTGAGGGGGCGGTAGTCCGCACTTCCTAAAATGAAGATATCGCATTTACCCCTAATGGAAACCATAAAGGTATGCCATAAATGAAAAATAAAAAAGATTAAGTAAAACATATACATATTATATATCATATATAAATATAGCGACATCTTAATCACCGCCTTTGAAGGTGTTATAAGAATATTGAACAATCATCGTTTCGTGAGGCAGAAATTCTCCATCCATGGAAACATTATGTTCTTTAACCATTAGATGTAGGTGTGTGTAAGTTTAGCTCTAATACTTCTTATAAAAACATACTATTATATTGAATATACTGGTTTTGTTACAAAATAAATTAATAAAAAGAGCTTATGGGGTTGGAGAAGAAAAATAAAACAAAAGAACACAAGTGAAGACATTACCTTTAAATCAGGTAACTCCCTTTGGTTTGAACCAAAATGATTTCTTGAAGAGTTTCCTGACTAAGGTAAGGATTCTAGGATGAGGAGAGGGATTTGGAGAGACAAAATGAGCAGATCTTGGTGGAGAAAAAGGCTTGAGAAGTGTGAGTAAGGAGGTAGAGGTGGGGGCCTTTTATAAGAGGAGAGGAGGGGCACTCTTGGAAAAGTATAAAATGTTACTTTATTTTCAAACGCGTTTCGGATTTTAAAGGCCCAAAATTGATGTGTTTAGAGGATAAGGTGATAAGGGTTCGAAATATACTCATACAATAGGTCTCTGACAAGTTTAACTCTTTTATTTTACATTATATTTTCATTTTATTTAAATCGTTCATTAATGAGGTAATCGCGGCATCATCATGATGTCATAAATAATTTAATTTATTTAATGTCTAAAAATTATAAAAAAATACTATGATTTAGGAAATATTTTTATCTTTCCAATGAATATTTATAGTCCAAAAGATAATTTATGTAGACAAAATTAAGAATATTTTACTTAGGTGATACATTCTTTGTTATATTTAACTTTTTTTAAAAATAAAAAGATAAAAAGTAATTATCACACAAAAGTGATTCCATGGGGTCCCCAAGTTTGGCACAAGAAATCCCATGGTCGGCCATGACATAACCAGTATATTTATGACACAGTTTGGGGTCATTTGTTATTATTATTATTTTATTTTATTATCCTTAACTACCTGATTACTAACTAATCAAGATAATTAACGATAATTACCGTCATTACTATTCACGAAGTCCAAAATCAAAAGAGTCTTGATTAAATAATTTTGACCTTCTGATTACAAATATTTAATCCATTTTACCAAATTTCAAACATAGAAATTGCAATAATTAATTTAAAAATAATTCCCGTTGTCAAAACAAATAGTGGGTTTTTTTGAAACAATATCTATGAAACGTTTGGAATTATTTTATGCCCAATTACAAAGTCAAATTAATTATAATGACCAATATTGGATTAGATTGTAAAAATATATTATAATTAAACTTTAAAACCAATAAAAAATATAATCTAACCATATAATTAAATTATATGAAAAAGCAGTTTTAATGTAAAATGCAGTATTTTTCACTATTCATTAAAAAATGAACATTGTCAGAAAAATACCAACAAATTAACCAATGTAAATTTCAATGTCCCAATCATAAATAATAATTTTATTTTGAAAAATATAGCTTATAAAATTTTCAAAAGTTTGATTTAAAAATTGTTTTCCATCAAAAGGTAGTAAAAAAATCTTTTAAAAATATTAGTGTATTCCATGCTTAAGATTGGATTTATTCTCATTTTAAGCCTCTAAAACACTATCTAATTCATAAATAGACATAGATAAAAATATATATTATTAATTAATTACTTGGGATGTTACACCAGGTCCCCAAAATTTATGGAAAATGACTGTAAATGGATTCTTGGGATCATTTTTATTATCTTCAATAGTACCCTTCATTTTTCCTCGGCAATTGTTTACATTATGTCCTTCTTTCCAACACATAAAGCATTTCTTTCTTCAATTGAGACAATTTCATGGGTGTCACCTTCCACATATCCTGCATGATTAAAATTTGAACTTTCTTTTCTCCATGGTCTCCACTGTTGGAGCTCTTATCGTTCACCACCTTTCTCTTCATTTTTGAGTCTGGGAGTTGGTTAATATATATGTTGTTGATCATATTTTTGGAAAACTAATTTGACATGAACATGATATATTTCATGCCTATAAAAAATACATTTCTTTGCCCATTTCCCCCACTATTCCCACCTTTTACATCATGTTCAATGTTACTATGACTTCCTTGGAATCCAGCCATTGACTAAAACCAGAAAGCATTGTGTGAGTAACAATAGTCAAAAAACCATTTAGAGAATATCATGAGACCTAATTTTTAATCTAAATCACCGTAGTATTAACCTAGGTTATTTATTATCATATTATATTAAAATCATTTCAATTATTTTTTAAGGAAAATGTGAATTATCCTAAACATATCCCCCAGGAGTGTTGTAACCAAGAGTGTAGAAATGCCTGCTTTTGTGTAATAGGATACCTCTGGTCAAGCTCGAAACTCCTTGTCAGAGTTTTCACTCCTAGGTACATATGTTCCAGAGCCTCCTCTACCTACTCATATCCAGACAGGGATGTATTTAATGGAAAATACACAAAATCTCCACATTACGAAAATTATAGAAAGATCTTCTATACTATTCCTCAAAGTATATCTTAGGGTAATGGTCTTTAATGAGAATTTTTATAAATCTAGCTTCCAAGGTTTGTACTAAACATCCTTTGATACCAACTATAACAACCCAACCCTAGTTACCCAGAGTTGATGCATTAGTACATATCATTGGAATAATCACAATAGATCAAGTCCAAAAATATTGATTAGTTTAGTAGCCTTGGAAGTACTGGATATATACATAAGTTTTACATTACATCATGAAATAAAGAAAAACAACATTTTATCCCCTTTGAACACACTCATATCCCTTAGACTATTCATGTAGGTTAATTATGATATACCTTTTCACATCCTGGGAAAAAATAAAATATAGAAAGGTGTGAGCTCAGATGCTCAGTAAGGATAACAATATAGTAGAAACATTCATAAATAAGAATAAACATTTAAGTCAATGTATATGACTAAAACACAATCCTTTTAAACTTAAAATTCAGTATAATATGGAAAAAGATAAATTGAATAATTCTATTTAATTATCCACATGTATATTATACTAGTTAAATTATCACATTTAATATCAATATCCAATTTCATAATGATGGAATGCATAATACTGGACATCATAACCTCATAGTCAAGGCCTCGAGCCAAGACTACAAATAAGATTTTGTCAAGGCCTTATTCCAAGACACTAGTTCATATCATTAGACCTAATGATGCATCAAGGATCTATAGAGGGCTCCACCCATCACTTACTAAGTCCAATTCATTCCTCATATGAAAAGTGTAAAACATAACATAAACATTCGTATTGAAACTAGCATAAAAAATGTTAATATTTTAACCACAAACCATGAATAGTATAAAAATAGCACATTCACAGTCAAACATAACCCATTCAATAAAATATGAATGATTTTATTAAAATAAATCAACCAAAAGCAAGAATAATTAAGGATATTAACATAGATGAAAATAATAACTAAAACTATTTTAGAGAAATATCCTTTTTTTGAAAACATTTAAAAGTATCACTATTTACCAACAAGCCGTTTAAAATATATTTTTGAATCAAAGTGTTCGATAAAAATTTCAGACTTTTAAAAGTAATTATATTTTTAAAACATTCACCTCCAAATAAATAAATCCTTAAAACCATCTTTAAAACATGGTCCTTAATGAGAAAGATTTAGAAGAATAAATCTTATAAACATTCAAAATGATATTATTGTTAGAGTTCCTAACCTAACGAGAGAGGCATGAATACAAATATTTGAGGTAATAAAAACTTTATAGTATCATGTGAATAAATGGATTCAAGATATAGTATGTCAAAGTATAGTATATACACCATATAAAAGTGAATTGGTGCATGGCAATAAAGAAGTCTCAATGGAATGTAAATTGAGATGAAATCCCATATAGAGATAGTATCCTTAGGTTGAGGATAAATCAATAACATAATTATTTGTGACAAATATGAATACACTCAATATTATTGGATATTCAGTGTAAATCCATCAAAGTACATTCACACATATTATTGTAAATACAACACCAATGACTTGGATGTTTAACTCAATGAATGGAAATTGAGTTAAGATTACTCTTATCAAGTTAATATCGATGACTTGAGAATTTATAAATAGAGTAATTATGTTTATAAAAAGTATATCCACACAAAGGGAAGTGTAAATTACAACATAAATAAATAAATAGTGATTTCACACATAATCTTGGAGTAAAATAATAAATGAAGTTTCCATAAAACAAAATGAGTGTAAATCAAAATTAGAATTTCCCTTACTGATTTGGTAACTTAAAAAACATACACCCCATGAAATAAAAATCAAACAATTAAGATGTAAATACCAATAAATTATATAATATTATAGAAATAATACAATCATGGGTAGTATATACACCACACAAATTGAAATAGTGGCAATATAGTATGAATATCACGGGAATAAGAAGTGAGATGAAAACCCCTTACCTTGTAATTTTCCTTAGTTGATGGTATGTTAACCTAATATAAGATGGTGAAATAATTGTTATTAAATTATAATATAACCATATACATAAATAAGATATCATATATGATTTTTTAATATTTCTTTGTTAGTAATATTTCAGTAGTATCATTGGGATGAGTGTTAACTGATTCGTTTTTCTTTATACGTTTGGTTACGTAAGTCATGTTTGTTATGAATAGAATGTATTTGATTTGTATCCAGAATGATATTATGTTCTTAAAAATTATTTTTCAATTATAAAATGATAATTATTCATGAATGGTTATGATGATAAATGAATCTCATCGCGTTCGTGGAGATGGTAATCCATACGTACGCACAAGCGACAATACCATTCTATAGATAGAGAAATCGTATGTAATTAGATGTTATATAATATATAAATAATAATTATCATGTTATATTTATTATTTACATCAATTATACTCATTATTATACCCATCCAAATAATTAACTATTGAACAACAAACTACACCACATCATGGAGACGGTAAGCCGTACGCACACACATATAGTGACCTTGTTATTCATAGGATGGATTGAATAACGAATATAGTTGTGCCATATTTATAATAAAATTAAATTTTGAATAAGGTACTGGATCTATTATTTTGTTATGGAAAAAAAATAAGAAGTAGAAGAAGAAAAGAACATTTAAAGATGTGATGAAATAATTACCTTTTCTTCAGGTGCTTCATTTTGATTTGATCAAAAGGGATCCTTAGGTTGGTTTTCTGATCAATGTAAGGCCTCTAGGTTTAATTGAGGAAATTTATTAGGATATTTGAGTAGGGTTTGGCCAATACAAATGGATTAGGAGGTGTGATTTTGAGACAAGGGGATGTACCTTTTTATAAGAGTGGTGAGGGTCACTTTAAGAAAACCTTGAAATATTATGTTATTATACATTTATATTCAGTTTATAATGGATCAAAAAGGATTTATTTTGAGGAAAAGTTGGTGTTGGGACAAAAACCTCTCAACCTATTGGTTTTATATAGGTTTAGGTCACCATATTAACCTTATCTTTTAGATTTAACTCTTGTTTAAATAGTTTAACATTGACCTTGTATCCTTGTATTTTTATATTATATGGTTAATAAACATACTATAAAATGCCCAGAGTACCCAAAGTGGTTCATTAATGACTTATATATTATTATATATGTCTTTTGGCTAAAAATTATATTTTTAAGACAATTATATCATTTAGTAATATAGTATTTTTTAAGAACTCATTTTTTTCAATTTTTACATTATTTAGTATTTGGTTTTTGTGAAAGTCATAACAATCTAATTTATTCAAAAAAAATACATTGAATAAACCCGAAAATTTAATATTAACCTATAAAATATGTGGAACTCATAAAAAGTCTCAATTTACATTTATTTTAATATTTATAATATCAATTATTTTAATCTTTCATCAATAAGGTATTTACTGAATCATTATTGTGTCATAATTAAATTTAATTATTTAATGTATAAAAATTATAAATAAAAAAACATGATATATTAACTCTTCATATATTTCTAATGAATATTTATAGTCAAAATTATCTTATGTATAACCCTATATTAAAAATGTTTTAGTTATTATAATTTTAATTTAACACTTTTAACTCTTCTTTAAATAAAATAATAATAAATGTCCTAATCTAAACCAAGTAAACCAAAAGGATAATATTTTATTCCTAAGGTTGATTTTGGGAAAAATAAACTTATCCAATTGAATTATGACATGGGTTAGGGTAATTATAATATGAGTTTTACTTTTTATTACCCCATTTACTTTTAACTCTGGTAAATAAAATTGAAAAGTTACTATTCACGAAAAATTATTTTCATCTTATTGACCCACATTTTACTTACTGATGTCAATCGTGTCTCTCAGATTTTTGAAATTCAATTCACAAAAGCAGTAAATTATTGTTTTATGCAAATTTGCTAATGTGCCTAGAAGGTGGGTAAAAGACGTTAAAAAAATTCAATAAAATTTTATACATCTAATTTTATTATAAAATGGCTCCAATGAATTATTTTGAAATAATATAGGTATTATGAATCTATTTTTACTTAAAATAAATTTAAATAAAATAAATAATATTTAAATAAAAAATTAGGTTTAAAACAATAATGCAGTGTTTTTCATTATTCATAAAAAATTGAATGTTTTCAAAAAAAAAATTCATACTATGATAATTTTGATATTCCGAATCCAAAAATGGGATATAGTTTACCAAATTAAAAACATATAAGTTTCATTAATTAATTTAAAATTAATTCTTTTTTTCAAAACCAGAAAGAGTGTTTTTTGAGAAGTAAAAACTATCAAAAGATTGATATGTGTTTATGTTTGGTTTAAAAGTAAACTTACTTCCAATGACCAACTTTGGATTAAATGATAAAAATATAATATAATTATAATTCAAAACTATTAAAATTTATAATTTAACACTATAAATTTTTCTTATTAATTTTTTTTCAATTTAAATTTAGTATCTTTCACTATTCATTAAAATGTGAAAAATATCAAAAAAAAAAAAAAAATTTATCCAAAATAAATTTTTATGTCCGTATTATAAAGAAAAATTTAATTTCATCAAATTTAATATATTGAAGTGTCAAATATTGGATTTAGTAAGGGTTCTCCATTAAATGGAAGAAAAACTATATTTTTTGAAAAATACTTCTCTTATCTGAAAAATTGAATTTTCTTTATATTATGTCTAAGAAACAAAAAAGATCAATGTTAAAATTATATGGGATATATATAAAATTAAAAAATAATTTATTACTATTCATAACCACTTTCAAAAAGACTAGTTTCATAGGTCTTGGTGCACTTGAACTCTGTATTGCGTACATCATACACAATTATATTATTCAAAGAGAAGTGTACCATGGAAGCTTTGGGTGTTACACATGATATATTATTAATATAGTTATATTAACATGAATATTATAAAATAGACATTAAAAATACTGATATGAAAATAAGTAACTAATTTATAAATATTACTTATAATTTTTTTATATAAAGGAAACATATTGATATAAAAATTGATAAATTTTCGATAAAGTATTTATATGTTTTGAAAATACTATTTTCTCAAAAAATACTTTTTTCTTCTTATCCTGAAAATTAAAAAAATTAAATTTTAAAATTTTATAAAATTAATTTGATAAAATAAAATTATTTTTTTTAATTATAATGTCAAAATTATTTTACGGTGTTTTTTTGATATTTTTAGGAAAAGATTCATTTTTTGATGAACAATGAAAAAGAATAAATTTTATTTGAAAACTACATTTTGTTTAAATTTTTTAAGAAATTAAATGATATTTTAAATTGTTTTTAATATAAAATCAGTTCAATTATACATAAATTAATCCAATTTAGGTCATTAGAATCAATTTCATATTTAATTTTTATAGAAAAACTCTATAAATATCTGAACATTTTGTCTTTAAAACCCCGCTTTCTAATCGTGTTTATAGAATTGATTTTAAATAAACAATTTCCAATTATATTAATGTAATTTGGAAAAAATTATTCCATATTTGTAATCATCATAATTTATATTATCTAATAAGGTTAAAATATTTTTTTGACCAAAATGAATAGTAAGAGTAAAATTAGTTATCGCGGTTAAGGTAAAATTGGGTATATTGAGGGGTTAGAAAAAAACATTAAGGGATAAAATGATCTATAAACTTTTATAAAATTTATTTAATGGATATATTTTAACCTTATCATGTCTAGGGTTTTCATTTGATGTATTTTGGACATTTGTGAAATGTGAAAAATAGGGGTATACTTTTTCTTTTCAAAAAATTACCAGCATGACACTCACCTCACTTATAAAAGGCCAGCCCCTATAATCTCTTATTCACTCCTCCAAACCCATTTATTTAGCCTATAACTACCCAATTCACTTTTAAAATTCCAACACTAATTTTATAATACTTATTTTGGATAGAAATCCAACCTATGAAGGATTTTGGCGCAAAGCTAAGGAGGATACCCGAAAAAGAGGTAATGCACATCAATGAATGTTTTTTAAATCATTCATAAACCTCCTTAAATTATTATTATACAATGAAAATATAATATCATTAGTATCTAAAATATACATAGATGTTTTTATGTTATTCTCATGACCAAAAAACCATCTTCAAGACCATCAAGTAGGTTACAAAATCATCATTTGTTTGTACTGAGGACTACCACCCGCAAACTGATGTCATCATTTTTACATTTCCACCTCTCAAGGGTGGAAATGATGATGAATTTATTATTTATATATGATACTTATTATATTTTTATGATTACGGAAACACTACTGGAAATCTGACCTTTCCCAACGCTTCTATACCAACAATTTGTAAAAACTATTGGTATAGGTCCCCTTCCCCAATAGTTTGGCCAAACCATTGGGAAAGCCCACATTGAGGTCACTTTTCCCAATGGTTTGCCAAAACCGTTGGGAAAGGGTATGGATTTCCCAACAGTTTAGCCAAACCATTGGGAAAATTCCACTTTGAGGCCACTTTTCCCAACGGTTTGGCCAAACTGTTGGGAAATGGTGGGTACCTATCCCAATGGTTTGGCCAAACCGTTGGTATAGGTACCCCACATACCTCCCAAAATCAAAGGACCAATACCAATAGTTATGAAAATCTTTGGTATAGGTGCTTTGATTTTTTATCGAATCTTCTTACTAAGAACATTATATAAATCAAAATTTAAAATAACTATGATAATACATATATATATATATATATATTTACGAAATTATGTTCACAAAATTCATGTAAGGTTAGTGTTTAGGTCATTTAATGATAAACTAGAGGTCGTGGGATCAAATCCCACCGAATGTTTTTTTGAAATACATATACAAATTGATTTATGGAACCGTTGGTATAGATTTTTATATTACTTATACCAACGGTTTTAAAAACCGTTGGTATAGGTGTACACAAATAGTTTTCAAAAAACCGTTGGTATATAACTATCCCCATGACTTACTTGCCAACGGTCCTCCAAACCATTGGTATAGGTTAGTTTTTGAGTAGTGAAACAATATATCTCATACATATTTATGATTTCAATTTTGTGGGAATACGATAATGTCGCTCGTGTATATGACAGAATACTGCCTCGCGAAGTGATGTGATTGATTAATGATTTACATGGAAGGTAATAATGACAAGTTTAATGAAGATATATAATATATATTAAATAAATATCATTAGTTTATTATAATAATTTATTTACCTTTCTTTTTTTATCTGACAAGAAGATGGAAATATTGTTAATGCGTACATATAACCAACTGTCTCCACAAACATCCTATTTTATTTTCTATCAATTAATTTTATGTATTACCCTAAATAAATATATAATGACTATATATATGACTTATTTAATGTTCAAAACCTTGGATATGATGAAATCATGGTCTATGTAATAGAAAAGAAAATAATAGGGAAAAAAACGAAAAACAAAGTAGTTATTGCCCGAAATGCAACTTTAATAAGATATTATTAGTAAATAGATAATAATGGGTTATAAGTAAATAAAATATAGTATGATATAAATATGAGGGGTTATTTAAAAGATGTATATTAAAAATATTTTTTTTATATGAGGTCTAAACAAGTACAAATGTTTTCGAGACTTAATGTAAGGGATTTCCATCGCACTTTTTACTTTTTTGAGACACATGCCATATTCACCACCTACTTATTTTAGGTGGTATATATATTGACCATGAATGTATTTTATGATTATTATTCTGAAATTTATTGGGATTTACATATCCATTTGATTATCTCTCTTTCATGGGGTTTATGGTTCAAAATTTACCAAAGTTATAAAGGTTTTATGTCTCAATTTGTCTTTTTGAGACATGCAATATGTTATGCAGATATATTTTTTAATAAGGTGTATATACAACCAATTTGACATCTAATATCATGAATTTATTTATCCTATTTATAATTTATGTTTAAATATATGTTATTAATTCATGGGGATTATGATTTGATTTTACTGAATTGGTAATGATTTAATTTTACAATCTCAACATTGATTAGTATTTTTTATAATTATGTTTCAAATGATAAAATATTACGATCCAAGTCTCATGAAACTAATTAATTTTAATCTAAAATTTATATTAATGACATTTACAATTAATAGTTCCATATTTATACTATTTTTTACTTAGATTAATTAAGATAATGTTTTTATGAAAATATAACTTTATTTATTTTATTTGTCGAATATTCATTATCTTCCAAAACTGTTTCGAACTAGATCTAGTTGCCACTAATACCGGAAAAAAATCTAGCCCATGACAAGTCCCAATGGGTTTTCCCTATCCCAACATGCTGGAACATGTTTCTGGGTATCAATAAATTATGTTTTGGGAATGATTTACCCTAGTATGAAAGCATAAATCCTTAAAAACAACAAATAATATGAATCTGAAATTTCAATTCCAAACAAGACTTATGAAAAATCCAGAACTGAAAAAATGGTTTTAAAAAATTTAAAAGAGGCCCAAATAACAATAAAAACAGCATAAAGTCATCCACCATGACTCCACACAATAAGGGTTGTCACCCCCGAGCCTTCTCCACAACACTGCACTGTAGGAGGGGTCTAACAACCTGAATCGCCTTCACCTGAAGATTTTCCTTTCCCCAAGTCAAACATAATCAAGTCCACATACACCCAATGGGTGTGATTAGGGTTTAGAATAATCCTAATAGGATAAAAACCAAAGATTCCAAATAGTATGCAGTACAAGGAGAAAAATCAAGCAATTTCAATATGTAAAGAAAATCATTGAAAAATTCCAAGAAATGTAACATTCAATTGAAAACTGTTTTCAAACTTAAACTTTAAGAATGTTAACACATTTAAATAATAAAATTTAGCTACTATAATTCACATCCAAAGAAACCCTAATACAAGGGTAAATACAACAAATTCATTGAGCACCAAAAATAGGAACACCCCTAGGCAACTAGATAGTCTTGGAACTTATGCACCTCATACATCGATGAAAAGTAACCACGTCAAAAATCTTTTTTCTTGCATGAGCCACTAGTATGGAACATACCCATAACCGAGTGGTCCCAAAAAATCATCCATATAGTTTAGTTATAGATTTTTTTATCAATTTTGTAAGTGAAACATGGACAAAACCCATCTGGATCACTAGTCGTACGAGTACATATCTTTCCACCTAGGTACCTAGGTTTCCCCTTTGTGCTCAAATAATTTCATCATAATACACACATCCCTTTTAATATAAAACACCACTACTAGTCACAAACAAACAATACAGTATCTATAAACACTTTATACCACTTAAAACACACTACATAACATTTTTATTTTCAATAAAACAACTTCTCAAAATGTCACATTGTTTTGCACCCAAAAATTCTTGAAATCCCCACTTTTCACAGTATGTGCATACTTACAAGTCACCAAAACAGAAATGGAATTCCAATATCATTCAATGATACCAAAAAATCATTTTTTGTGAAGCCCCATATGAACCATGAAGTTATATCTTTATAAAACCTCTATTTCCACACAAAACATGGAACTTAAAAATTAATGTGTTTCACAAACACCATTAAAAAAAGTTTTCGCCAAAAATAAAAAACGAGATAAAAATTTAAAACATTATTCTTAGGCCTAATACACTTCAATAAAATCAACTATATAATTATAGGGTATCCCTAAATGAACCAACACGAGATTTCTATGAAAAACCACCAATTTCACATAAAAGTGGAACTTAAAATTGATTTTCATTGAAAACACCAATAAAACCAATTTTTTAAGCAATAATAAAATGATATAAACATGAAAATACTATAAACACAACATGCTAAGTAACAAGGATTTCATACACATTGGAACCACATACCAAAATTGTCAAAAACCTCAAATCGTTGTGCGAAAGTTACACTGCACCACCTCCACACCACAATGGAGTTAAAACAGACCTAAAAAAAGAATTCTATACCATGGAACACAAGATCAATCCCTAGTTTCAAAACCCTACTTGATGGACATTAGGAACATCAAGAATAAGAGAAGAAACCCTAAGCAAATGGGAGCAAGAAGGAAGGGAACCCACTTATTTGAGGGATCTTGATAAAATTTCACACAATACACTAGTATATGAAATTAAAAATAGAAAAAAATTAAAGTGATGTTTTAAAAAGGATGAGGAGGTCATGTAGGAACTGTAATGGGTGGTAAATATTGAGAAATGAAAGAGTTATGAAGGAAACAAATTACCTCTCCAAATATGGACGATTTGAGAAAGCTTAAAAGGATTTTCCCTAATCAGCGATGTAAATGAGATCCAAAGAGGAAAATATATGTTGGGTCTCTACTAGTGATGTTGTCTTCGAATGGGAGGTCGAATCACTGAAAAAGAGAAAAAAATTAATAATTTATTAAATAAACAAAATTTGTTTTTGAAACTGGACATGGGCTTCCTGGAAGGTCCAATTCCTTAAATAGAAACCCAAATACACCATGATTATGGATTTATAAAGGGACCAAATTAATATGGTGGTGTTAATAGGAAAGGGGAGGAAATTTTGAATGTGTAATGGGTGAAAAATATTCAAAAATGAAAGAGTTATAAAAGAAACAAAATAGGTTTTTAAATCTGAAAATGAGCTCATGGTTTGGCCCAAATCCTGAAAACTCCCCCCATTCTTCCAAAAATGAATGGGAAACCCCCCAAAAAATAAATAATTGAAATTAAATGAAAAATAATTTTAAAATATTTCATTAATGTGACAATTATTCCCACCATGAAAGACTTTCCACCATGGAAAGTCAACCTGAAGCTTAATCTGAAAACCAGAATAGGTACTCTTCCTCAAACCATGACTTCCATTCCCATGTCTCATGTGCGTCACTACCATGCTGCCAATGAACCCAGACCAGCAGAACAGACTACCCTTGAAGTAACTTCTCTCAGGATTCCACTATTTTCACTGGCTGATCAAAAACTGACATGTTAGGCTCTATCTACAGTTATTACCAACTCAACACATGGGACAAATCCAGGTTGTCTTTCTTCAACCAGGATACATGGAAGAAATCATGGATGGATGTCAATTGGGATGGTAAATCCAACCTGTATGACACCTTTTCGATATTCCTGGTGATCTCAAAAGGTCCGACATACCACGACATCAGCTTCTCTTGCTTTCCCAATCGACGATGGCCAAGACGAGGGGCCACTTTCAGGAATACCCTATCACCCACAGAAAACTCCAAGTCTCAATGAATTCAGTTAGAAAAAGATTTATGGTGACTCTGAGCTCTTAATAAAAGATGACTGATCAATTTTACCTTTTTAGAAGTCTCTTGGACTAGACTCGGCCCCGATAGTGAGGTGTCACCTACCTCATCCCAACGTAGGGGGGACCGACAAGGCCGACCATAGAACGTATCAAAAGTATCCATTTGAATCTCAGATTGGTAACTATTATTATAAGAAAACTCAACCAATCCCAAATGGCCATCCCAGAAACCTCCAAAGACTAGGACACATGCATGGAGCTTGTCCTCCAAAATTTGATTTTCCTGCTTTTTCTGACCATCTGTCTGAGGGTGGTAAGTCGTGATCATCTTAATTTGAGACCCCAAGGGAATATGAATTAATTCCCAGAACCGATAAGTGAAATGGGGGTATCTATATGATAGAACTATTGATGAAATTCCATGGAGTGTCACCGCCTATTAAAGATACAAACGTCTCAATTCATCCACTTTAGTTGTATCTCTGATTAGAATGAAGTGGGATGATTTTGTCAGATGATCAATCACTACCCAAATGGAATTATTACCCCAAGGTATATGAGGCAGGCCCACAATGAAGTCCATGTAAACCTTTTCATGATTCCAGGTTGGAATGGGTAATGGTTGGAGCAAACCGAAGGGCCTCTAATGCTCTGTTGTCACCTGCTGGCATGTGTAGAATTTTGACACAAAGTCGGGTATGTCCCATCACATAACTGGACACCATAACTATCGTCTCACATCATAATACATCTTGGTGGTACTCTAAGGGAAAACCCATTGAGAATAGTGGCTGTCCTCTATCACCACCTCCAATAGAGATAATGATACCACTGAAAGGTCCTTGAAGCACAAGATGCCCTCAGGGGATGATGACCAATTAGATGATGTCTCCCCATCGTGAATAATTTTTCTCGAACATTTAAAAAGCTCACCACTAGGATATTTATTCTAAATCAACTCCAAGAGAGAAGGAGTCAACATAATGCTCGCCAAGAATATACTTCCATTTTGATCCTTCGTCTCTACATGCATCTGAGGAAGGAGTCCCATAAAAGTTCACTCATCACTGGAATTACACAAAGCCTCCATTGGAACTCTTCTCCTAATGGTTTCAGCCACCACATTACCCTTTCCTGGGGTTTAGACATTGTCAAAGTCGAACCCCTTCAAGTACTTGATCCAGCGACGCTGCCTCAAGTTAAGGTCCCTCTGTGAGCAGATATATGCCAAGATTTTGCGATCCAAGTAGACCAAAAACTTCTCCCCAAATAGGTAGTGATTGTAAGTCTTAAAATAATGCATCACCACTACCAAATCTAATTCGTGGGTTAGGTAATTATTTTGGTGTGGTCGGAGTTGGAAAGATCCATACACCACCACATTATCGTCCTCTATAATAACGCACCCAAGACCCATAACTGAAGCATCCCAATAGACCAAATACCCCTTCCAAACCTCAGGAAAAATAATAATGAGTGTAGTAGTCAACCTCCTCTTTATCTCATCAAATGATTCCTAACATTCTAGGACCCATAAAAACTTCACCCCTTTCTGGGTGAGCACATTCATCGGTGAAGCAAGCCGAGAGAAATCCTGAACGAATCGACTGTAATAACCATCCAGGCCAAGGGAACTCCTGATCTCAAACACATTCTTCAGTTTCTCTAATGAAATGACTGCACTGATTTTCTTAGGTTCCACTGAGACCCCCTTCTCTGAGATCAAAATCCCCAGGAATCTCACTTGCCTGATATAGAAAGTGCACTTTGAAAACTTTACATAGAGGCAGTGATCTTGCAAAGTACCCAGAACGATCGTCAAGTGATGTTTGTGTTCCTCCTCAGATGAAGAGTATATGAGAATATCATCCATAAAAACAACAATGAAGGAACCAAGATACTAATGGAAACCCTATTCATGAGTTCCATATATACCTTGAGAGAATTGGTCAAACTGAATGGCATGACCAAGTACTCGAACTGGAAGTACCTACTCTGGAAGGCTATCTTTGGGATATATTCATATTTTACACTAAGTTGGTGGCATCCTGAATGTAGGTTTATTTTTGAGAACCAATTTTTCCCCTTCAACTGATCAAAGAAATCATCTATTCTAGGAAAAGGTTATTTGTTATTAATTATTACCTTATTTAGATTCTGGTAGTCAATGCACAACCCGAGGGATCCGTCAGCATTTTTTGTGAACAACACAAGAGAGGACCAAGGAGAGACACTTGGTCGAATGAATCCTTTGGATTCCAAGTCATACAATTGTATCTTTAAATACCTCTACTTGGTAGGGGCCATGAGATATGAGGGAAGATATATCAGCTATGTTCTCGGTTCCATATCAATCAAAAGCTCCACATACCACTCCTGGAGAAAACCTGAAAAATCATTTGAGAATACCTCCATAAACTCATACACTACATGAGGAAGTGAAACTTTTGGGAAAGGACCATAGACCTCTATCACAAGTCAAAATAACTAGAAGATAATAATTTCCAACATTAGGAGTTGAGGCCCTGCGCGACCTGACCGAGGATCCCATTCTCCACGAAACACCTAATGATTCCCATCAAGTTTTGTGAAACTCACTCACTAACTGTAGAAATCGATGTGTACCTAGAAGTGTACTAGCCAATACATTCCAATTATAAAAAAAAGATCCATATATGAGACCAAGAGGTCCCACTCCATCTCAATCCCTAACACGGAGAGCACACATGATGGGAACCTGAGACCCTACTCCTTCTTCATTCCTAACAGCATCACCAACTCCTATGCAAAAGAAAACAACTGAGTTGGTAAATTCAGAATGTTTACAAAATGGAAAAAAAAGAATAAAACAGAGGCACCAATATCAAAAAAGAGAAGAATATATAGAGTATGTGATCAAAATGGTACCTCGAACTGTCGAAGATCCCACCTTTGATCCTACTAGTGCCTGATCCACCGCATATAGATGTCCTGTCTCTTCCTAAGTAAGACTGCTAGTCTGTGGTTGCGACCTGAACTGGATCTACCCAAAAGATGACCTAGCACCACCACCACCACCACCACCAAAATGATATTTCCAGTCCTTGACGGCTCGGACTGTGCTAGCCCTCGTCTTGAAGCCCCCGACCTTGCCCCACTCGGAAGTGGATGTGCCACCCCACAGAAGCACTGCAAATGCCCCATACATCCAAACTGGTAACAAGGCCTTATAGAAAGTGGGAATTCTGGTTGAATATGCCCTGGCTTCCTAAACTGGTGAAACATGAATGATATCTCCTCAGAATCCACAGATAGAAACTACTTGGTGGAGTGGCCTGAACTACCACCTCCCATCCTCACATACTCTTCCGACTTCCTTTTATTTTATGAAGTGCTGTCACTTCCCACAACTGATACTGATCTAGAGAAACTAGCCCTACCATTATAGTTAGTCTCCACCATGCACTCATGGTTAACGACCTCATCATATGTCCTCATCTTAAACAATAACACCTGGGATTATATCTCTGGTCGTAAGTGTAACACCCCAAGCTTCCACGATACGCTTCTCTTTCAATAATGCAATAGCTTGCATTGTACGCAAGTTCGAGATTCTAACACACCGCGACCAATAAAAATAGATGTCATTAATAGTAATACTACCTTTTTGAAATTATATAAATATTATATTTCAAAATGGACTTCATTTTTGGATTCGGAATATTGAATTTAGCCTAAGGTGAATTTTTGGAACTTTTTGGATAACTTTTATATTTTGATGAATAGTGAAAATTACTAAATTTTAATTAGAAACAAATTTTTTAATCAAAATAATTAATAGTGATAAATTATAAAATTGACTGGTTTTAAATTATAATTAGAATATAATTTTACCATTTTATCCAATGGTGGTCATTAGAATTAATTTCACTTTGAAATTGGACATAAACAATTGTCAATCTTTTGATACATATTGTTTCTTAAAAACACGCTATTTGTTGTGACAACAGGAATTAATTATTAAATTAATTAATGCAACTTATATGTTTGGAATTTTTTAAAATAGACATCATTTTTTAATTCGGAATATCAATTATAGCTTAGGGTGAATTTTTGGCATTGTTTTGAAAAACTTCAATTTTTGATGAATAATGAAACCACTAAGTGATAGTTAAAAACTGATTTTTCGTTTAAATGAAACATAACCACTTCTGTGATTTGATTTTCAAAAATCCAACATACATGGTTTTCATTAGGAAGTAAAATGTGGTTCAATAGGGCGAAAATAAATTTTTGGTGAATAGTAACTTTTAAGTTTAATTAATCGCGATTAAAGGTAATTAGTACAATTTAAGGTAAAAATGATATTATAAAAATATGAAATTACCTTTAAACTTGTCCTACCCTTATTTGATGAGTCATGGACAACTATTAAAATCCATGGGTCAACTTGGGGACCCCATGGAGCCACATGGGTAAGAAAATGACATTAATAACTTTTTATTTAAAGTAAAAATAAAATTGTCACAAACATGTGTTGTTTTACTAAAACAATTATTACATGGGGTTATATAAGTTAACTTTTCTACTATAAATATTCATTGGAAAGCTAAAAAGATTTCATACATCATGATATTTAATTTAGACATTAAATAAATTAAATTGTTTATGACACCATGATGATGCAGTGATTACCTCATTAACTAACGATTTAAATAAAATAAAAAGATAATGTAAAATATAAGACATAAACTTTTCAAAAACCTATTTTATGAGAATATTTCGAAACCTTATCACCTTATCCTAGAAATATATAATTTTGGTACCTTTGAAATCCAAAAATCACTTCATAATAATGTAACATTTCACGACTTTCCAAGAGTGCCCCTCCTCTCCTCATATAAAAGGCCCCCACCTCTACCACCTTATTCACACCATCAAATCCATTTGGCTCGGCCAAACTCTGACCATATACTCTCTAAACTTCCCTCTATTACTCATAGAATCCTCACTTTGGGAAGAAGTCTTCTCAAGGAAGCCTTTGGATCAAATCAAAAAGAGTTACCCGATTTTAAGGTAATGTCTTCTCTCACGTTCTTTTGTTTTATTTTGCTTCTCTAACCCCATAAAATATTTTTATTACTTTATTTTGTTACAAAAAAAGTATATAAAATATACTAGGATGTTTTTATGAGAAGTATTTGATTTACACTTACACACACCTCCGTCTAATGGTTAAAGAACATACTGTTTCTGTTGGTGTCGAAATACTGCCTCACGAAACGATGATTGTTCAATCTTTTTTTTAACACCTATAATGGTGTCCATTATGATGAAAATATTTATATATATGATATATATTATGTTTATGTTTTCCTTATTCTTCTGTATTTTTCATTTATGTCATAACTTTATGATTCCCATTATGGGTAAACGCGATAATTTCATTTTAGGAAGTGCGGACTACCGCCCCCTCAAATCGATTTGAATCGTTAATGCCATATGTGGGACATGTAAAGGATGGAGTAAATGATATTATATATTATATTATACTGGAATTATAATACTCCTTTATATCATTATGATTTCATTCCATTAAATACGAAATAGAAATGAAAGTAGTGTTCATGCGTACGTACGGCTTACCGTCTCCATGAACGGGGCATTTCATTTCTTACCTCTAAATGTTACGTAATATTATAAATGAATGTATATACTGGATATATATGATATATATGATATCTAAATCATGAATATAATTTCGGATATAATGGATATTTTACCACATGAACAACTTGTAATTATAAGAAATTTATTTTTGACTCAAGCACCAAAGATCGACAAAATGACCATTCTTAACTTAAATAATTACATAATGTTCATAACATGGTAATAAGTGATATAAAAGGAATAATGAACATGAAAAAGGTTCTTAAGCAAGTATAAATTAAATCTAGTTTATTATTCAGGAGATTAAATAACGATCGAGTCAAGTCGGACACAAGGTAAGAGAACTTCTTAACCCAATTTCCATTCTTTGGGTTAATCTCCTACTTTTAAATTATGTCATGATATTATTATGTCCTATCTTGTATTTGTACTTATAGTATATACACATAATAGATTTATTTTTTTAAATGATCTTTGTAAGGGACTTCGTCTCAATCTTCTTTCATTGAGGCATATTTTGTTTTAATACAAGACTTTCTTTTATACGGTGTATGAACCCCTTTGACTTTTAATTTTATTCAAAAGAAATATTTTTATACGAAGTGTTTTACTAAATGAAAAAAGGGAATGTTTTTTGTCGTACGTATGCGGCACCAATGAATTCTCCACCGCCATGACCATTATTTGAGTTTTGGCTTCCTCTACAAGCCATAACTTTTTTTAAATGAAAAATAAATACAAAGTTTTAATTTTCTTTTATTTTGGTATTAAAAATGGTTTTGATAATGTTTTTATTATATCAATGTGTTGTATTGATATATTGTGATTGAAATATGGAAATGTTGTGTTTCCTTTATGCATGTCTTATGTGATACAATTATGTTATGGTTTATGATATGTTTAAACCTCTTCATATAAAGAATGCATTGGACTTAAAAAGTGACAGGTGGAGCCCGCTATAGCTCCTCGATGCATCGACAGGTCTCATGAGACAAACTAGTGTCTTGGCATGAGGCCGTGAAAAAATATTATTTGTAGTCTTGGCACGAGGCCTTGGCTACGTGGTTATGATAGTCTGGCATTATGCATTCCATCATTATGAAAGTGGTTATTGATATTGCATGTGATTATTCGACCAGTAGAATATCCATGTGAATAAGTAAATGGAATTATCTCATTTTACTTTTGCCATATTATGTTGAAGTTCAAGTTTAAAAGGCTTTTGTTTTAGTTATACATTTACTTAAATGTTTATGTTTATTTATGAAAGCTTCCGATATATTGTTAGCCTTACTGAGCATCTGAGCTCACCCCTTTCTAGGTTTTATTTTTCCCAGGATGTGAAGAAATATTTTATGACTAACCTACAGGGATAGTCTGAAGGGGATATGGGTGTGGACTTTGGAGACTATGTCATTGTAGTTTTTCACTTTATGATGTAATGTAACATTTATGAATGTATATAGTTTTTCCAAGGCTACTAAACTAATCGGTCTTTCGAGACGTGATCTTTTGTGATCATGCCAATGTTACGCAATAATGCACCGACTTTGGGTAACTTGGGTCGGGGCGTTACAGTAAGCCTTTCTAAAACATCTCAGCCTTCGCTTGATCATTGGGGAAAATTTCATCAGTATAGTGAAAACATTCTATAAAACGGTTTGTGTACTCTATCACAGATAGATTCCTCTGAATAGGATACATTAACTCTCAAGTTCTAGCATATGCCAAGACCTTAGGGCAACACTACTCATTGAAGACAACCTTGAAATCTCCTCAGTGCATCTGCTAATTTTTCTTAGTCTGAAGTAATGATTCCCACCACCTGTGGCTAGGAACCTCCAACACAAAGGAGTCACACTTCACCTTAAGCTCGTTGGGTGTATCTATGAACTCAAACATTCACTTGATCTTATCGATCCATTACTCTACTTCTTGGGGTACAATGCTGCCTCAGAAGGTGGGAGGATTCTTTTTCAAGAACTCTTAGGCCTTGTCCTTTCTAGGACCAGTTTCATCCTCTCTGAAAATAGATAGAATAGGATACAGTATCTTTCATAGAGCTTAGGAATCCTGGACTGTGGCCTCGACTAGCCTCTGATCAATTGGTGTGGGAGAAATCTCTTTGTCTTCCTCCCGTGGGCTCATGGGAGCTTTCTGGGGTGGCATGTTGCAACAAAATGAAAAAGTTACAAAAAATATTCAAAAGAAAAATTTCAAAAATTCTAATAAAATAAATCAAATATAAATAATCTAAACACATTACAGTAATAAAAGAAACAACTACTCCCCCCCACCCGATGTCCATGTGTGGTCTACAGCCCACACGTCTCACTAGGAATTGAAGTAAATCAAAAAATTATAACGTCCAATGGTGACTCAAGGTTCACCCGGAGAGGTGAAGGCAAGACACCCTACTCATGACCAAAACCCTAAGCCCTAAAAATCCTAGCCCTGATCTATCCCGACTCATCCCAAAATAGTAATATAACCCAAAAACATTGGCCTCCTTTGATACCATTTTGTCACAAACCAGATCGGATCTCCACTAATACCAAAACCATGTCCCACCCATGACAAGTATTGAAGGGCGTTCCCTATCCCCATGGGCGGGAACATGTTCTCGGGTATCAATAAATTAGGTTTGGGAATGATTTACTCTAGTATGAAAGCATAAATCCATAAAACAACCAATAATAAGAATCTGAAATTTCAATGCCAAACATGACTTAGGAAAAATACAGAACTGAATACATGGTTTTAAAAAAATTAAAATAGGTCCAAATAAAAAAAAACAGTATAAATTCAACCACAATGACTCCACAAGATAAGGGGTTGTCACCTCCAAGCCGTCTCCACAACACCGCACCGTATGCGGGGTATTACAACCTGAACCGCCTTCACCTGAGGCTTTTCCTTTCCCTAATTCAAACACGACCAAGTCTAATTAAACCCAAGGGGTGTAAGTAGGGTGTTAAACTATGTCCAATATGACATCACCCAAAGATTACAAAGAGTATGAAATACATGGTGAAAAATCAAGCAGCTTTAATATGTAAAGAAAAGCGGTGATAAATTCCATGAAATGCAACTTTCAATTGAAAACAGTGTTCAAACTAAAACATTAAGAATGTTAACACATTTAAATATGAAAATTTAGCTACTTTAATTCACATAAAAACACACTCTAATACATGGTTAAATAACACAAATCCAATGAGCACCAAAACCAGGAAAACCCCTAGGCAACTAGATTGTCTCGGGCCCTATACACCTCATACCTCGGTGAAAAGTAACCATGTCACAAATTTTTTCCCATGCATGACCCACTAGTAGGGAACACAACCATAACCTATTGGTCCTAAAACATCATACATATAGTTTAGTTAGAGTTTTAATTATCCATTTTCTTAGTGAAATAGGGACAAATTCCATCTAGATCACTAGCTGTACTAGTACATATCTACCACCCTAGGTTCCCAAGTTTCCCCTTTGTGATCAAACAATTTCAGCCTACTACACACATCTCTTTGCATATAAAAACTCCACTACTAGTCAAAAACAAACAATACAGTATCTATACACACTTTATACCACTTAAAACACACAACAAAACATTTTAATTTTCAATAAAACAGCTTCTCAAAATGTCACATTGTTTTCCCCCAAAACTTCTTAAAATCCATTCTTTTCACACCATGTTCATACTTATAAGTCACCTAAACCGAAATGAAATCCCAATACCATTCAATAAAACCAAAAAATCAGTTTTTGGGGAGCACTATATGAACCATGTAGTGATATCTTTATAAAACATCCATTTTCACACAAACACGACACAACAAAATTCATGTGTTTCAAAAACACCATTAAAACAAGTTTTTAAAGTCACAAAAAAATGAGATAAACATTAGAAACATTATTTTCATCCCTAATAAACTTTAATAAAATCAACTAAGTAATTATATGTATCCCCAAATGAACCAAAAAGAGATTTATACGAAAAAACCCCAATTTCACTTAAAAGTCAAACATAAAATTAACTTTCATTACAAACACCAATAAAACAAATTTTTTCAGCAATAATCAAATGATATAAACATGAAAATACTAAAAAAAGAAAGATAAGTCACAAGGAATTCACAAACAATGGAATCACATACCAAAAGTGTCAACAACCTCAAATATTTGAGAGAAAGTTAAACCACACCACCTCTGCACCACAAAAGAGTTAAAATAGAACTAAAACTATAATTTCAGACCATGAAAAACAAGATCAAACCCTAGATTCTAAAACATACTTGCTGGTTATTAAGAACATTAAGAATAAGAGAAGAAACCCTAATAAAATGGGAGTAAGAAGATGGAAACCCACTTACTTGAGGGATCTAGAAAAAATATCACACAATACACCAGTAGCTGAAATTACAAATAGCCAATAATGAAAGCGATGTTAGAACAAGGATGAGGAGTTCATGTAGGAACTATAATGGGGGGGGGGAGTGAGAAATGATGGAGTTATGAAGGAAACAAATTACCTACTCAAATATGGATGACTTGTGAAAGCTTGATAAGATCTTCCCTAATATGCAATGTGAATGAGCTCCAAAGATGTAGAAGAGAAGATGGGGTCACACCTAGGGATGTTGGCTTTGAGTGGCTGGTAGAATCAACAAAAAAGAGTAAAAATTAATATGTTATTAAATAAAAAAAATTTGTTTTTAAAACTGGTAATGGGCTTTCGGGCTGACCCAATTCTTTAAATAAAAACCCACGTATGCCATGATTTTGGATTTTTAAAGGGTCTAAATTAATATGGTGGTGTTAATAGGTCAGGGGAGGACATTTTGGAAGTGGTATGGATGCAAAATATTAAAAAATTAATGATTTATAAAATAAAGAAAATTGTTTTTTAAATCTGGAAATGAGATCACAGTTTGAACCAAATCATGAAAACTCACACATTCCTCAAAAAATGCATGGGAAACCACCAAAACAAAGAAAGAATTGAAATTAAATGAAAAATACATTTAAGAAATTTCATGTATGTGACAATTCGTCCCACCAAGAAATACTTTCCACCCCAGAAAGTCAACATGAAGCTTGATCAGAAAACAAGAACAGGTACTCTTCCTCAACCCATGAATTTCATTCCCATGTCTCATGTGTATCACTACCATGATGAAAATGAACCTGGACCAACAGAATAGACTTCCCTTGAAGCACCTTATCTCATAAGTCCACTATTTTCACTGGCTACTCAAAAACTGACAAGTCCAGCTCTATTTCCTGTTCTTCTTAACTCTGCACATGGGATGGATTCAGGTTGTATTTTTTCAACTAGGAGACATAGAAGACATCATGGATGGATGTCAACTGGGAAGATAAATCCAACTGGTATTCCACCTTTCCAATATAATTGGTGATCCCAAAAGGTCTGACATACCACGACGTTAGCTTCCCTTGATTTCCCAATCAACGACAGCCCAGACGAGGGGACACTTTTAGGAATACCCTGTCACACAAAGAAAAATGTTAGTCTCGATGCCTCCAGTCAGCATAAGATTTATGAGACTCTGAGATGTCAATAAACACTGCCTGATCAATTTGCCCTTCTCAGAAGTCTTCTGCACTAGACTCGGCCCCAGTAGTGAGGTATCACCTACCTCAACCCGACACATGGGGGACCGACAAGGCCGAGCATAGAGCACCTCAAAAGGATCCATTGAAATCAATAATTGTTAACTAATATTATAAGAAAACTCAACCAATACCAAATTGATATCCCAGAACCTCCAAAGTCCAGAACATATGCATTGAGTATGTCCTCCAAAATTTTATTTGCCCGCTTTTTCTGACCATTCGTTTGAGGGTGGTATGTCGTGATCATCTTAATCTGATACCCCATGTCCTTTTTAAGGCCTTCCCAGAACCGAGAAGTGAAATGGGGGGTCTCTATCTGAGATAACTTATGATTGAATTATATGGTGTATCACCACCTCTTGAAGATAAAAACGGCCCAACTCATCCAATTTATCTATATCCTTAATCCGAATGAAGTGCGGTGATTTGGTCAGACGATCAATCACCAACCAAATGACATTATTTCCCCTGAGGTGTATGAAGAAATCCAAAAATGAATTCCATGGAAACCACGTCCCAATTCCAGGTAGGAATGGGTAATGGATGGAGAAAACCAGAGGGCCTCTGATGATCTGTTTTCACATGCTGACATGTGTAGCATCTCAACACAAAGTCCGATATGTCATGTCACATACATGGACACCAAAAATGTCATCTCACATCATAATACATATTGGTGGCACTCGGATGGAAAACCCATTGAGACTAGTGGCTATCATTTAACACCACATTCCGTAGAGATAACGACACTAATGAATGGCCCTTGAAGCACAAGATTCCCTTAGGAGACAACAACAAATAAGAGTACATCTCCCCACTATGGAGAAACTCTCTCAGTCATTGAAAACACTCTTCACTAGGATGTTCTCATTGTATCAACTCCAAGAGATAAGTATTCAACTAGACACTCACCAAGAATGCATCTCCATTTTTCTCTTTTGTCTCCACATGCATCTGAGCATAGAGGCCCATCAAAGTCCACTCATCACTGGACTTCCTCAAAGCCTCCACTGGAACACTTCTGATCAAGGAGTCAGTCACCACATTACCCTTACTTGGGGTATAGAAAATATCAAATTCGAACCCCTACAAGTAATAGATCCAGTGACGCTACCTCAAGTTGAGGTCTTTTTGTGAGAAGATAAGGGCAAAGATTTTGTGATCTGAGTAGACCACAAACTTCTCCCGAAAGGGGTAGTGACGCCTAGTCTTAAAAGCATGCATCACCTCCAACAACTACACATCGTGGGTTGGGTAATTATTTTTGTGTGGTCAAAGTTGGAAAGATTCATACACCACCACTTGATCATCCTTTATAAGCACGCATCCAAGACCCATACTTGAAGCGTCACAATAGTACACATACCCCTTCTTGGCCTCAGGAAAAATTAGCACGGGGGCAGTAGTCAACCGCCTCTTTAACCCCTCAAAGTATTCTTGACATTATGGGCCCCATACAAACTTCACCCCTTTCCAGGTGAGCACGGTCATCGGTGAAGCAAGTTGAGAGATATCTCAAATGAATCGACTGTAAGAACCAGCTAGGCCAAGGAATCTCATGATCTCAAACACATTCTTTGGTTGCTCCCATGACCTGAATGCACATAGATTTTTGGGGTCTACTGAGACCCCTAGCTCTGAGATCAAATTCCCTAGTAATCTTATTTCCTTGATCTAAATAGTGCACTTTGACAACTTTGCATAGAGTCGGTGATCCTGAAAAGTGCTGAGAATGATCCTCAAGGG
Source organism: Viscum album (assembly GCA_963277665.1). NCBI lineage: Eukaryota > Viridiplantae > Streptophyta > Magnoliopsida > Santalales > Viscaceae > Viscum > Viscum album. Next base: position 1,527,191,859 of record OY728125.1, on the reverse strand, counting down.
ATGTTTGTGTTCCTCCTCAAAGGAAGAGTGTACGAGAATATCATCCACGAACACCACAACGAAGGAATCAATATACTGATAGAATGTAGAGGCCCAAAGCTTGAATTACATATACATTACATTACTTTTGCGGAATATTTAATACATGACAAAAACATACGCCCAAACACCATATTAGTTTAGTGCCTTTGAAAACTGAGAACATAATCTTCTAATCATGGTGAAAGATCTTCAACATCTCCTATAAAGATCTTCCCCTTTTGTTTTCTTACCTAAAACCATTCTTCATATCTTGGGGAAAAGAAAACATAAAAATGGTGAGCCCAAATGCTCAGTAAGGGTAAACATGGAGAATATAAAACAATCCATAAACATTTGAACGTAAAAACATGAACATAAAACAAAAACTTGAGCAATGACATAAATCTTGGCAGTACATAAGGCATAAATCATAAAGGAACATTAATCATGATAAAATGAAATGGGAATAAAACATGGAATTGTGGAAAAACATTAAGCACATGTTATGATTTCCATATTATCCACGGAATTGCTACAAAGACCATCATAGTGGACAAAGTCTGTTACTGAACTGGGTTTACTTGTCGTTCCAACCCTGTATTACTGAACCAGATTCACTTTCCGTTCCAGCCATGTCTATCTCATGAGATATAAATATTTACCCAATGCATTGGATGGATATATAGGTCCCACCCATCTCATAATTCAATCATTCTTATGTGTTCCACAAAAAACATAATTCATTCATCATAACCCAAAGAATAAAATGGGATTCATAAACATCATCCCATCATAACATAATCCATATAAAACAAATGGATTTCATTTCATCATAAGAAAAATCCAACTATGTAAATAATAGAGACATTATACTTGAAACATAAACATACTAAATAATTTCATCTTAGATGGAAAATAGTTTTGATAAAACACTTGAAATGAATTCTTGAGGAAAATATCCTTTCTTCTTCAAAATCATTTTCTTTTCTGAAAATGCCATGTAATTTTAAGAGAAAAGGATTTTGATGAAAATAATCATGAAATATTGTAGACTAATCTTTATGAAAATAAGGCGTTATAAAACTGTAAAAATCCATTCATGTCGTATAAGTTAAAAAAAAATTTCTCATACTTTTTCCGGAAAAGTGAAAAAGTAACTCATATGGTAAACAAAAAAAAGATTCCTTCCATAACATGTGGTAGAAGTAAAAAAGGGTAAAAATGAATTTAAACATACTTGAATGAATAGTAAAAATTTTATGAAAGAATTTTGAGAAAACATAGAGATGGATGATAAACACAACCCCAGTAAATACTTATGATTAAAAAATCTTGGATAAGAATGAGATTAGAATAATTATCCCTTACCTTATGTCCAATTTATTCCATATGTGTCTGAGACTCATGTATAGTGGGATTAAACATATTATTAAATTGAAATATAACCATAATAATATTTATGATATCAAATATGATTCACTTACGACTTTATATTACCCGTTCATTTGTCAATTCCATGTTCAAGCAGTGTTTTGGGTAAAATTGTTTTATTTATCCTAAGTGTTTTGACTTGTAATTATTCATATGATTACATAGATCAGGATTACATAATTTCAGAATAAAAAACATTATTTATATATAATATATATTCAGAATATAAATATATATAATAGTTAGACAAATGGAATGAAATACACCATTCATGGAGACAGTTGGCTATACGTATGCATGAATGCTTTTTTCCTTTCCTTAATTACTTGAATGGGAGTAAGTAGATGAAATATATATATAAATAAATCTTGTGAAATTATTATGTCATATATCACATTATTATTCATTATATATACTTTATAATCATTCTTGAATGGTGAACATGGATAATGAATCTCATCGCGTTGTGGAGACGGTAATCTTTACGTACGCATGAGCGATGATATCATTCCCATAATTATGGAATTGAATTTGATTGGATTATATAATATATAATAATTAGTATGATGTTATAATAATAATATAGAGTATTTATTTCCACCATTATACCCATCCAAGTATGGTGGTGGTGGAAAACAGATTACACCACGGCGTGGAGACGGTAAGCCGTAATTACGCACGTGCGATGATTTCATTTTTCTTAGGATGGATATAAGGTGAAATAGGGTCGTTTAATAATTATAATAATATATAATTATATTATTTATACTGATGTTATTACTTTATTTAAATAACTAAAGAATAGTAAGTAGAAGAATAAAGAAACATGAAAGAATCAGTAGAATAGATTACCTCTTCTTCGATGCACCTCCTTTGAACTTCCCCTTTAGGGACTAGAGTTGGTCTTTTTAGAAGACCAGAATCCAAAAAATGTTACTAGGGAAGTTGAGAAGAGTAATAGTCAGTTTTTGGGTAATATTGAAGGCTCAAAATTGTGTGAGGAGGAGAGGGATGAGGTTCCCTTTTATAAGAGAAGAGAGGGGCACTTTTAGAAACCTCAAAAATATTAATTAATAATAAAATCAAACCCCACTTAAAAACTTACAAAGTGACTCAAATTATATATGAGGTAATATAGGGTTGTAATCTCATCAACCTATCAAATTTAGAAATGTTGAAAAATTATTTAAAACCTAATAAATTTGATTTATCCTTATTTAATTTATTTAATCTTATTTGTGGTAATAATATTATAAATTTTATGTTGTTATAAATACTTACATATGTGTTGTGAATTGAAAATAATTGGATAATTTATGAAATTTTAGACCTTATTAATTTCAATTTATATTTTTTAAATATTTTTGTGATTTTTAAACAATTTAATTACATGTTATATTTATAAAATATCAATAGTGTCAATTTTGACACTATTCATTTATTTGAATTTAAATAAACTCCAAACAGAGGATATATTCGAACCAAAATATTTAATAGATTCTTAACATGTCATATTAATCTAAAAAATTTGTGGAGAACATTAATTAGTTCATATAATATTTATTTTAATATTTTTAAAGCAATTAATTTGATATTTTTCTTAATCAAATAATTACTACAACATATTTGTATAATTATTTCATATAACTATTTTTTGCATAAAAATTAATAATAAGATACTATGATGAAGCTAAATATATTATATTTCATAAGAATACTTTTAGTTGAATTCATCTTCTAAACACCCAACTTTTAAAATGATACGTTTATTAAATTATGAAGGTGACAAATTTTACATCATTTAAAATAAAATAATATAAATGTCATATTCACTTTTATTAGGCTTCGAATGGTCCACAAGTTGACCCTTGGATTCTTAGGGTATATATATACTCGAACAATATGGTTTGGTCAAGTGTTTGGTTCTTTTGATGGGTATTATTATTTTAATAAAAACTATATTATAAATTTTTCACTACATAAATAATTTCTGCGTCATTAATATACAAGCTATTAATGTAATTATATATTTCTTAAAAATCACAAATAAATTACCATCAAGAAGAAAATCATGTTATATTTAAAATTAGTATTTATAATCAAATTTATATTTAGTATAACATTATATTAAAAATACATAAATTATTAGAGATTGATTGAGACATATTTCACTTTCTTTAAATAAAACAAATTAAAGGTCTTAATCACTTCCAAGTGGGTTCTAAAAGATACCATTTCAACCCAAGTATTTTTTAGGACGAAATATAATCATCCAATTATATTAATACAAGTGTTAGGGTAACTTTATAATATTATTTTTACCCTTAATTACCTAATTTACCTTTAATTGTGGTAAATAAAATTTACCGTAGTTACTATTCATAATGCCCAAAAAATAAAAATTATCTTATTAACATAATTTGGACCCACTGATTCAAAATATTGAATCCATTTTTCCAAATTCAATACACATAAGTGGCAGTATTTAAATTAAAATTAATCCCGCTGTTGAGAAAATGAGTTTTAAAAGTTAAAACATTGCAAAAGATTGAAATGATTTTACCTATGAATTCAATGTAAAATTAATGATAATGAAATAAATTATAATAAATGTTAAAAATATATTCTATTTATACGTTATAACCATTAAATATTATAATTTAACCATATAAATTATTTTGAATAAAAAAGGTGTTTTTAATTAAAATATAGTGTATTTTTACTATTCATCAAAATATGAAAGTTATCAGAAAAATATTAAAAATTTATCCAAAGTAAATTTTTATATCCTTATTTCAATGAATAAGTTTATTTTTTCAAGTTTAACTTAAAACTATGTCCAAAAATATATTTAAAGTGGGTGCGCCATCAAAAGGCGGCAAAACTGCATTTTTGGAAAAATACTTATTTTACCTGAAAAATTTATTTTGTTCCCATACCATGTTCTAGATTATGTGTGAGATGAATGATAATGTTATAAAATTCAAAATGTGGTTAATACAATTCATAACGGCTAGTTCATAATAATATTAAAACAATATATCATTGTTTAGTGAAACTCGGTATTGCGTACAACACAAGCTATTGAGGAAGGTCGTTCTTGCATGCAACACAAGCCAAGAATAGTGTTTGAATATACTACAAGATAATATGATGTTGCGTATAGCGCAAGATAATCTTGGTGTAGTGTACAAAATAAGACATCAAAGAAATTAAAAATATTATTTCTCATAAAATCTTGGGGTGTTCCATTCTACCCCCCTTAAAATGAATTTCTCCCATGAAATTCGTCAGGGTTATAAATGGTTCACTACTTGAAGATTTCATTCATAGAAACCCAAATCGTAAAAATTAATACTAACACTTCATTTTAAAAAATAATGTTAGAATGATAACAGATACCCAAAGTAACTCATCACTGGGTTTCCACATAAGAGAATACAGGTGAAAATATGGATATGGAAGAGAAATCTAATCATCATGTTCTGATGAAGAGTGGTAGAGATCATGGCTATGAAAAAGCCAACAATCACAATTCTATACATCTGTGATGATCTAAGGTACCATCTGATTCATCGAATATGAGGACACTAGGAGAACATTTTTGGTTTTCAAGATCATTTCCCTAAAGTTGAATAATATAAATTAGAAGAAATACTTACTTGATTTTGATACAATCCCATCGTTGATCGTTCCTTGGACAATTTCCACTTCATATCTTAAAAAAATGAAGTTGAATTTTTCATTCGTGAACTATTAGCGGATCATGTGATAGAATGATGGGTCATTCCATCAGTCTCAAACAAAGGGTTGGAAAAAGTTATTAAATATACATAAGTCCATATATGGTGATATTAATCGTATATGGATCCAAAAATACCACGTAATAAAATAAAACTAATTTCTACAAACTAGATACTTCATGTAGGCCATTGGTAGGTGATAATGGCCTGTCGCACTTTGGTTGTGGGTTTGATTACCAAATCCTTGTCCGATGAGATGAGTTGTCGCCCATCCTATGGGTTTTCCTTTTTCTATAAATATAATGTTATAACATTTCAGAAATAATATCAAAAATTTCTAGACTTAAACAATATCATCTGATTTCTAACTTAATCTATTCCAATCTTTAGGTTTATTCAAAATACTTATGTCCAATCTCATAGTATAAATAAAAAGAGTACTAGAGAGGGCATCTACCAAGTATTTGAATACCATCATTTATCCCCAATATATCATAAGATATATCTTGTTGGTCATATTCCAAACATGTGAATACCTTAATCATGTATTTTCTTGAACCATGAATTACCATAGAACCTTAGTGAAAACATGAATGCTTTCAGAAGTTAATTATTTCTACATACAAAAATCCCAAAATTTCTATATACTCAAACCAGAATATACATTGTCCTTTTATCAATCATGAGCTCATTAATACTATCAAACATCTCATTATCCCTTTATCCCTTCATTATGCACATATCATCTACTTTACAAAAATATTTCAATCACTTTTCATTGTTACCGGTACCATAAAAATATTGAGAACCCCCATAAACCAATACATAGATATTCCAATATTCCACGATACTATAAATGAGATTCCACAATGTAATTTTGGAATCCCATTAAATAAAAACTTAATCATTCACCACATCATTGTCATACTCAACATCACAAATAGTGATTGCATGTGACTTACCTGTTTACTTTTCCTAAAGAGATTTTTGATGTCGATCATCATTAACCCTTGGATTAGGGCATTGGTTAGCATAATGCCCCATTTCCTTTCACTTGTAGCATTGAAGTGTTAGTGGTGCGTTTTCTGTAATATTTTCTCTATTCACACCAATAGATAGATTTTCCCCATTACTTCAACACTTAGCTACTCGATGACCTTATTTTCCACACTTCAAACATTTTCTATTCCCTTTAAGACAATCTTAACCATGCTTCTTTCCACACTTTGAGCATAAAGAAACATTCATCTTCTTTTCACCATTGTTTTGAGATTTTTCCTTGAACTCCATCTTTCGTTTATTGTCAAAACCATGAGATGGTTATGTAACACCAACATCTAGTTCAACCTTGATAGCACAATGCACAATTTCTTCATAGCTACCGAAGTCTCTTATCACTAATTCCATTTCAAGACTTGGTTTTAAGTCACTCAAGAATCGATCAACTTTACTTTCAGGTTGGATGATAAAGCAAGATGCATACCTTGCAAGCCTTGTAAAATTCACCTCGTATATACCAACAGATTCATCATTCTTTTTATTAATCTCAAGGAACTCCTTTTCCATCTTCGTTTGAAGAATAAGAGGGAAGTACTTATTGATAAACAAGTTCTTGAACACGTCCCATTCCATGGATTCAATTTCATCTTGGGGACTTGTATTCTTAATTAGAGTCCACCACTGGTCTACTTCACATTCAAACCGGTAAACAGCCAAAATGAATTTTTCATGCTCTGAATAGAAACGTATATAAAATATCTTTTCAATGGTACTGATCCATTGTTCAGAAACAAGTGGATCAGAAGACCCACTGAAAGAAAGTAGACGTTGCCTCATGAAAGACTCAATAGAATATTGTTCCCCTATCTGCTCATTTGGATTCCTTGAATGATTCATAGCTTGTGTAATTATAGAAATAATATTTTGTACTCTATATACCATAACATTGGTTTGTTCAGGAGTAAAATCATTGCATTCTCCATTACATTTATCAACATAGTTCCTTCGGGTACCGACCATCGTCTAAAACCCAAAAATAATAGTATGAAAGGAAAAAATCATGATATGGAAAATAATAATAAAGGGAGATTACCTTCAATATATAACATCTTAGGTTTAATTCTAAGATCGTTAGCATAATTCTAGGACTATACCCTATACTTATACTTAACCTTAGGGGCATACCAAGACATACCTTAGAAATATCTCTAGGGATCACACTAAAGTTTTCGCATCCTAGTTTCCAAAGGTTAACTAATCCTTCACTCTAATACCAACTATAGAGGCCCAAATCATGATGTACATAGACATTACATTACTTTTTCGGAATACTTAAAACATGACAAAAAACAGACGCCCAAAGACCGTATTAGTTTAGTGTCTTTGGAAACTCGGAACATAATCTTCTAATCATGGTGAAAGATCTTCAACATATCCCATAAAGATCTTCCCCATTTTTTTTCTTACCTAAAACCTTTATTTATATCCTAGGGAAAATAAAACATAAAAAGGGTGAGATCAAATTCTCATTAAGGGTAAACATAGAGAACATAAAACAATACATAAACATTTGAACGTAAAAACATGAACATAAAACATCAAAATCTTGAGCAATGACATAAATCTTGGAAGTACATTAGGAATAGATCATAAAGGAACATTAATCATGATAAAATATCATGGGAATAAAACATTAAATTGTGGAAAACCATTAATAATATGTTATGATTTCCATTTTTGTCAAAGCATTGCTTCCAAGACCATCATAGTGGACAAAGTCCATTACTAAACCATGTTTACATGTCGTTCCATCCCTATATTACTAAACCAGATTCACTTGTCGTTCTAGCCATGTCTATCTCATGAGATATAAATATTAACCCAATTAATTGGAGGTAGATATAGGTCCCACCCATCCCATAATGAAATAATTCTTATGTGTACCACAAAATAAACATAATTCATTCATCATAACCCAAATAATAAAATGGGTTTCATAAACATCATTCCATCATAAATAATCCATATAAAACAAATCGATTTTATTTTATGATAAGAAAAATTAAACCTTGTAAATAATAGAGGAATTATACTTGAAACATAAATATACTAAATAATTTCATCTTAGATGTAAAATACTTTTGATAAAACACTTGAAATGAATTCTTAAGGAAAATATCCTTTCTTCTTCAAAATCATTTTCTTTTTTCAAAATTCGATTTCATTTTAAAAGAAAAGGATTTTGTTGAAAATAATCATGAATTCATTTAGATTAATCTTAATTAAAATAATGCATTTTAAAACCGTAAAAATCCATTCATGCCGTATAAGTTAAAAAAACATTCTTCTCATACTTTTTCCGGAAAAGTCGAAAAGTACGTCATATGGTAAACAAAAGAAAGATTCCTTCCATCCCATGTGGTAGAAGTCAAAAAAGGGAAAAAATGACTTTAAAAATACTTGTATGAATAGTAAAAATTTTATGAAAACATTTTGAGAAAACATGGACATGGATGAAAAACATAACCCCAGTAAATACTTACGAATAAACAATCTCAGAAAAGAATGAGATTGGAATAATTATCCCTTTCCTTATATCCAATTTCATTTGTATGTGTCTGAGACTCATTTATAGTGGGTTTAAAAATATTATTAACTTGTAAAAGAACCATAATAATATTTATGATATCATATATTATTCAATTATGATTTTATATTACCTGTTCATTTGTCAATTCCATGTCAAAGCAGTGTTTCGGGTAAAATCGTTTCATTTATCGTAAGTGTTTTGACTTGTAATTATTCATATGATTACTTAGATCATGATTAATTGCTTCGAGAATGTAAAAAAATTATTTATATATAATATATATTCATAATATAAATATATATAATAGTTCAATAAATGGAATGAAATACACCATTCATGGAGATAGTAGACCGTACATACGCATGAATGATGTTTTCCTTTCCTTATTGACTTGAAAGGGAGAAAGTAGATGACATATATATATATATATATACATAAATAATGTGGCATTATTATGTCATATATATCATTATAATTCATTATATATGCTTTATAATCATTCGTGTATGGTGAACATAGAGAATGAATCTCATCGCGTCGTGGAGACGGTAATCCGTACGTACGCACGAGCAATGAAATCATTCCCATAATTATGGAATGGAATTGGAGTGGATGATATAATATCTGAGAATTGGTATTATGTTATAATAATCATATATATTTTTTATTTCCACCATTATAACCATCCAAGTATTGTGGTGGTGGAAAAACATATTACACCACGGCGTGGAGACGGTAAGTCGTACGTACGCACACGCAGTGATTTCGTTTTTCGTAAGATAGATATAAAGTAAAATAGGGTTGTTTAATATTTATAATAACATATAAGTATATTATTTATACTTATGTTATTACATTATAATGAAATAACTAAATAATACAAAGTATAAGAATAAAGAAACTTGAATGAATCGGTAGAAGAGATTACCTCTTCTTCGACACACCTCCTTTGAACATCCCCTTTAGGGACTAGAGATGGTCTTTTGAGAAAACCATAATGTCCAAAAAGTTACTAGGGAATCTGAGAAGAGTAATGGGTAGGTGTTGGCCGAGCTTTAAGTCTCAAAAGTTTGTGAGGAGGAGAGGGATGAGGTTCTCTTTTATATGAGAAGAGAGGGGCACTTTTGGAAACCTCAAAAATATTAATTAATAATAAAATCAAACCCCACTTAAAAACTTCCAATGTGACTCAAATTAGGATATGAGGTAATATAAGGTTTTAATCGCATCAAACAATCAAATTTAGACAGGTTGAAAAATTATTCTAAACCTTATCAATTTGATTTATCCTTATTTAATTTATTTAATCTTATTTGTGGTAATAATATTCTCAATTTTAAGTTGTTATAAATACTTACATATGTGTTTTTAATTGTCCATAATTAGATAATTTATGAAATTTTAGACCTTAAAAATTTCAATTTATAATTTATAATTTTTTTTTGATTTTTAAACAATTTAATTACATGTTATTTTTATAAAATAAAAATAGTGTCAATTTTAAAACTATTAATTTATTTGAATTTAAATAAAATCCAAACATGGGATATATTCAATCCAAACCATTTAATAGATTCATTAAATGTTATATTATTCTAAAAAATTTGTGGAGAACATTAATTAGTTCATATATTATTTATTTTAATATTTGTTATACCATTAATATGATATTTTTCTTAATCAAATTATTACTACAAAATTTTTGTATAATTATTTTATATACATATTTGTTGCATAAAAATTAATAATAAGATACTATGATGAATTTAAATCTGTAATATTTCATAATAATACTTTTAGTAGAATTTATCTTCTAAAACACCAATCTTTTAAAATGATATGTTTATTAAATTATGAAGGTGACAGCTTTGACACCATTTAAAATAAAATAATATAAATGTCATAATCTGTTTTATAAGGCTTCGAATTATCCACAATTAGACCCTTGGATGATTAGGGTATATATATACTCGAAAAATATGGTTAAGTCAAGTTTCTGGTCATTTGGATGGGTATTATTATTTTAATAAAAACTATATTATTATTTTTTCACTAAATAAATAATTTCTACATCATTAATGTATAAGCTACTAAGGTAATTGTATATTTTTTGAAAATCACAAATAAATTAACATCATAAAGAAAATAATTATATATTTAAAACTAGTATTTATAATCGAATTTATATTTTGTATAACCTTATATTAAAATACTTTAATTATTAAAGTTTCAGGGAGACATATTTCACTTTCTTTAAATAAAATAAATTACAGGTCTTAATCACATCCTAGTGGGTTCCAAAAGATACCATTTTAACCCAAGTATTTTTTTAGGACGAAATAAATTCACCCAAATATATTAATAAAATTGTTAGGGTAATTTTATAATATTATTTCTACCCTTAATAACCTGATTTACCTTTAACTTTGGTAAATAAGATTTACTGTAGTTACTATTAATAATGACCAAAAAATTAAAAGTAGCCTATTCACATAATTTGGACCCAATTATTCCAAATATGGAATCTATTTTTCTAAATTCAATACACATAATTAGTAGTATTTAATTTAAAATTAATCCCGCTGTTGATAATACTGGTTTTAAAAGTTAAAACATTGCAAAAGGTTGAAATGATTTTACCTATGAATTCAATGGAAAATTAATGATAATGAAATAAATTATATTAAATGGTAAAAATTTATTCTATTTTTACTACAAAACCTTCTAATATTATCATTTAACCATATAAATTATTTTGATGAAAACATTTGTTTTTAATTAAAATTTAGTGTGTTTTTACTATTCATCAAAATATGAATGTTATCAAAAAAATATTAAAAATTTATCCAAAGTAAATTTTTATATCATTGTTGAAATGAATAAGTTTATTTTTTCAAATTTAACTTATAACTATGTCAAAAACTATATTTAAAGTGGGTGCACCATCAAAAGGCGACAAAACAACATTTTTTGAAAAATACTTATTTTTCCTGAAAATTTTATTTTGTTCCCATACCATGTTATAGAATATGTGTGAGATGAATGATAATGTTATAAAATTTCAAATTTGGTTAATAATATTCATAACGGCTAGTTCATAATATTATTATAATAATATATAATAGTTTATTGAAACTCAGTATTGCGTACAACACAAGCTATTGAGGAAGGTTGCTCTTGCGTGCAACACAAGCCAAGAATAGTGTTTGCATATACTAGAAGCTAATACGGTGTTGTTTATAGTGCAATCTAATCTTGGTGTAGCGTACAACACAAGACATCAAAGAAATTAAAAATATTATTTCTCATAAAATCTCGGGGTGTTACATAGAACACCCTAGTCATGAGTAACATAAAGACCACTGGAGCATAGGTCAATCCTAAGGGCATGAATAAGTAATTGAAGTTGTTGTACCTACTCTGGAAGGCTGTGTTCATGATATATTCCTAATTCTCCTTGATTTGGTGGTATCCTGAATGAAAGCATATCATTGAGAACCAATTATCCCCCTTCAACTGATCAACCAAATCATCTATTCTATGAAAATGATATTTTTTCTTAATCGTTACCTTATTCAGCTTCTGGTAGTCAATGCACAACCTGAGGGATCCATTGGCCTTTTTCACGAATAACACAGGACATGCCCAAGGAGTGATGCTTATGTGAATGAATCCTTTAAATTCCAAGTCTTCCAGCTGTATCTTTAATTCCCTCAACTGGGTAGGGGCCATGAGATATGAGGGAAGAGATATTGGTTATGTTCCCATCAGAAGATCTATCAAAAAATCCACATCCCGCTCTGGGGGAAAACCTGAAAAATCATTTGTGAATACCTATGTAATCTCATTCACTACATGAGGTAGTGTACCTTTAGGGGAAAGACCATCATCCTCTAGAGTGAGCGATGATAACTAGAAGATAAAACTTCCCAACTCTTAGAGTGGAGGTCTTGCACGACCCGACCGAGGATCCTATTCCCCATGAAAAACCTGATGACTCCCATCAGGTGTCGTGAAACTCACACACCACCTGTAGCAATCGATGTGTTCCTGGAAGAGTAATAGAAAATCCATGCCAATTATCACATAAAAATGATCCATTTCTAATACGAATACTTCCCACTCCATCTTAATCCCTGACACGGAGAGCGCTCACGAAGGGCACCTGAGACCCTGCTCCTTCTTTCCCAACGACATCACCAACACCATTGGAAAAGACAAAAACAAGGTTGGTAAATTTAGAGTGTCCAAAAAATGGGCAGACATGAATGAAATAGAGGCAAATGTATCAAAAAAGAGCAGAAACTACAGAAGATGAAATCAAAATGGTACCTCGAACTGTTGACGGTCCCGCCTCTGATCTTTCTGGTGCCTGATCCAACACATAGAGATGTTGGGTATCTTCATGAGGATGAATTATAGTCTATGGTGGTGCCCTAAAATAGAATTTCCCAGAAGATGACACATCCCTACCACCACGACCAACAATACGAGATCCTCCAGTCCTCGACGACTCATACTGTGATAGAACTCCTCTTAAAGCCGCTGACCATGAACCACTAGGAAGTGTATGTGCCACCCCGTAGAAGCACTGAAAATGCACCATACCTCCACACTGGTAACAAGGCCTCAGAGGAAGTGGTCATTCTAGTTATATGTGCCCTGTCTTCCCACACTGGTGGCACATGACTTATCTCGCATCAGAAGCTACAGAAAAAAACTGCCTGGATGAGTGGCCTGAACTACCACCTCCCTTTTTAACATGCCCATCCCACTTCCTTTTCCTTTCTGAAGATCTACCACTTTCCACTACTGATACCGATCTAGAGACACCTTCCCTACCATTCTGGTCAATCTCCACCATGCACGTCCAGTCAACAACCTCGGTATAGGTCCTCCGATTAAATAGAAACACCTGAGATTATATCTCTGGACACAAGCCTTTCTCAAACCTATGGGCCTTCACTTGCTCATTGGAGACAATTTCAGAAGTATACCAAACCAATTTAGAGAAAAATTTGGAATACTCCATCATAGATAGATTCCTAGGAAATAGATCCATGATCTCTCGAGACCTGGAATATGCCAATACCTCAGGGCAGTAATGCTCATTGAAGACAACCTTGAAATCTCCCCAGCGCATCTACTCTTTCTTCCAAGTCTTATGAACTAATTCCCACCACCAACAGTTGGGACCCTGCAACAAAAATAAGGAACACTTCACCTTTATCTCCTCAGGTGTATCCACGAAGTAGAATATGCGCTCGATCTTCTCGATCCATTCCTCTACTTCTTAGGGTTCAATGCTACCTCAGAAGGTGGGAGGCTTATTTTTCAGGAACTCTTGGGCCTTGTCCTTTCTAGGTTCAGTATCATCATCTCTAAAAAGATTTTTAATAGGACCTAGTCTCTATCTTTTAGCCTATACAACCCATACCATGGCCTTTACAAGCCTTTGATCAATTGGTGTGGGAGAACTCTCTTCGGATTCCTCCCATGGGTGCAAGGGAGATTTATTGGGAGGCATGTTGCTACAAAATGGAACAGTCAAAAAAACAATAGTCAATACCAAAATCCTGAAAATTTTAATCAAATACATCAAATATAAGTAATCTAAACACATTACAATAATAAAATAAACAACTACTCCACCCCCACCTGATGTCCACGTGTGGTATGCAACCCACACGTCTCACCTGGAAGTGATGTCAATCAAACAATTATAACGTCCACTAGTGACTCAAGGTTCGTCATAAGAGGTGCAGTCTAGGAAGCCTACTCATGACCAAAACCCTAAGAACCGACTTTCCTAGCTCATGTCAATCCCAACTCCTCCCAAAATAATATTATAAACAAAAAACATAGGCCTCATATGATACTATTTTTCACGAACCGGGTCCGGTCGCCACTAATATCAGCCCTAAATCCATCCCATAAAAAGGCTCGAAGGGTGTTACATATCCACATGGGATGGAACAAGTTCCTGGGTATCAATAAATTAGGTTTGGTAATTATTTACTAATGTACGAATGCATAAATCCTTAAAAATAATCAATAATAAGAATTTGAAATATCAATTCCATACAAGACTTAGGAAAAATAAAAAACTGAATACATGGTTTTAAACAATGTACAGGAGGTAAAAATAATAACAAAAATAGAATCAAGTCTACCAAAATGACTCCACATGACATGGGGTTGTCACCTCCGAGTAGTCTCCACAACACCACACCGTAGGAGGGGTCTAACAACCTGAACCACCTTCACCCGTGGATTTGCCTTTACCTTTGTCAAACATAACCAAGTACAATTACACAAAATGAATTTATGTAGGGTGTTAGCCTATGACCAATAGGATACAACCCAATTATTCCAAAGAGTGTGCAATATAAGGTGAAAAATTAACAATTTTTAATATGTAAAGAAAAGAGGTGATAAATTTCAAGAAATGCAACTTTCAATTGAAAACAGTTTTCAAACTAAAACATTCATAATGTTAACACATTTAAATAGGAAAAGTTATAGAATATAATTCAAAACCAAACAAACACTAATACAAGGGTAATTAACACAAATATAATGGGCACCAAAATCAGGAACAACCTTAGGCAACTAGATAGTCTCTGGCCCTATCCACCTCGTACCTCGGTGAAAATTAACCATGTAAAAACCCTTTCCAATGCACAATCCACTAGTAGGTAACATACCCACAACCCAGTGGTACCAAAAAATCATACATATAGTTTATTTAGAGTTTTATTTATCCTTTTCCTCAGTGAAATAGGGACAAAATCCATCCGAATCACCAACCATACTAATACATATCTTCCCACCTAGGTACATGGGTTTCCCCTTTGTGCTCAAACAGTTTCAGCATACTATACACATCTATTTTCATATAAAAACACCACTACTGGTCACAAAAAAATATTACAGTCGATATACACACATTATACCACTTAAAACACACAACAAAACATTTTTATTTTCAATTAAACAACTTCTCAAAATCTCACATTGTTTTTCACAAAAAACATCCTTGAAATACCCACTTTGAAAACCATGTTCATACTTACAAGTCACCAAAATGGAAATAAAATCCCAATATCATTCAATAAAACCAAAAAATCAGATTTTTGGTAGCCTCATATGAACCATAAAGTGATATCTTTATAAAACCTCCATTTTCACACAAACATGGCACTTAAGAATTCATCTGTTTCACAAACACCATTAAAACAAGTTTTTTCAGCAACTATCAAAGGAGATAAACATTAAAAACATTATTTTCATCCCTAATACACTTCAATAAAATCAACTATGTAATTATATGGTAGCCATAAATGAACAAACACGAAATTTTTATGAAATCCCTCCAATTTTACATAAAAGTGGAACTTAAAATTCATTTTCATTACAAACACTAATAAAATAAATTTTTATAGGAGTAATCAAATGATATAAAAATCAAAATACTATAAACACAAAAATATATGTCACAAGGATTTCATACATAGTGTAATCACCTACGAAAAGTGTCAAAAACATCAAATCTTTGTGTGAAAGTTAAACTACACCACCTACACCACACCACATAGTTAAAAATGACCTAAAACCAGAATTTTAGATAATGAAACACAAGATACAACCCTAATTTCTAAACCATACTTGATGGAAATTAATAACATCAAGAATAAGGGAAGAAACTCTAATAAAATGGGAGCAATAAGGAAGGAAACCTACTTACTTAAGGGATCTTAATGAAATTCCACACAATACACCAGTAGCTGAAATTCCTACCATCCAAAAAAGAATGTGAGGTTCAACAAATTATGTGGAGATCCTATAGGAACAAGAATGGGGAGGGGGGAAAGTGTGAGAAATGAATGAGTTATAAAGGAAACAAATTACCTCTTCAAATATATACAATTTGAGAAATCTTGAGAAGGTTTTCCCGAATCCGCAATGGAAATGAGCTCCAAAGATGGAGAAGAGAAGTCAGGGTCATGCATAGGGATATTGGCTTCGAGTGGGATGTGGAAGAACCAAAAAATAGTAAGAAATGAACATGTTATTAAATAAATAAAAAATTATTTTTTAAAACTAGAAATGGGCTTCCGGGATAGCCAAATTCCTTAAATACAAACCCAAATCCACAATGATTATGGAATTCTAAAGGGTCCAAATTAATATGGTGGTGTTAATAGGTCATAGGAGGACATTTTAGAAGTGGAATGAGTGAAAAATATTAAAAAATGAAAGAGTTATAATTGAAAAAAAATTGTTTTTAAATTTGGAAATGGCCTCACGGTTTGGCCCAAATCATGAAAACTCACCCATTCCTCAAAAAATGCTTGGGAAACCCCGAAATCATAGAAATAATTAAAATTAAATTAAAAATACCTTTAAAAATGTCATTCATGTTAAAAAATATTGTTTTCTAATTTTGTTTCAGAAATATTAAGCTATTATCATATGATTTTTTTAAAAAAATCTCATTTATGAATTTTTTTACAATTGTTTGAAAGGGATATTCATGTGGTTTTACAAGTAATGCCTAATTTGATTTTACTAAAAATTTGAAAGGAATATTTTTTTAACATGTACAACATGAACAAAACATACCATAATTAGGACTATTATTTTATTTCAATATACCTTTATAATTTTTTAAGGTTATTTTCAACAAAAAAGTTTTTTTAAATGTTTTATGTTTTAAAATGTTTTTTCAAAGTGGAAAGTATATTATCCAAAATAAAAATCTTAAATGATTGATAAAAATAATTTTCTATCTAAGATGAAATTAATTGATGTAACATATTCTTTGCCGGGGATATGGTCAAAGGATACCTTATTATTATTTCTATGAATGGTTTATGTTTATAATGGAATTATTTTTATGAAACCCTTTTCTATTCCATAGGTTATATGATGATATAATTCTTATGAAACCAATTATTTTTGAAATGGTTATGTTATGATAAAATTATGAAATCATTATGAAACATATGTCTTTTCTATAGGTTATGATATGATGAAATGTTTATGAAAACTATTTCCTTTCATGGTTTATGATATGATTAATATTTTAGGATCTTGAATTACACATTAATATTGTTTTTAATATGATATGGGTGGGACCTATATTTCCCTCCAATTCAATGGGTAAAGACTTATATCTCATGAGATAGACAAGAGTGAAATGAAGAGTGAACTATGTTTAGTACTGGACACTTTCAGCTATGATGGTCTTGGGAGTGAACCTAGACTACTATGATGGTTTGGTGAGTAAACACATTCCACTATGATAGCATTGGAATTGATCCCTGAATACTATAGAAGTGAATTTCTATGCGTATGCATATTCCAAATATCTATGTCTCATACTAATGTTATATCTTCATGGCTCATGTTCTTTAATTACCTTATGATTCATGTATTATAAAATACCAATATATATGACATGACTTATGATTTTGATATTTTATAAGCATGATATGGTTTTAAAATGTTTACACATGTTATCATACACTTATATTCATGTTATTCTTACATATCTCCCTAATTTACCCTTACCAAGATTTTGAGCTCACCCTTTTAAAATTTTCCGTACCCCAAGTTATAAAGAACTATATTACATATGATATTTATAACAAGGTAGATATTTATGAATATCATAGTGGGAAATGATATAGTTTACCTGTGGATGAGTTTTCTGTGTTTCCATGTTTCAAAAAACACTAAAATATTATGGTCCTCAAGTATGTGTTTGTGTAATGTAATAGATACTGATAAAAAATGATGTAAAATATATGTATGATAGGATTAGGTCACTATATACCAATAATTTTGTAATCGTATAGCCCATGTAAAATAATCATGTTTCATGAGCATTCCATCACCATAATCATAAACCATCCATTGGAATAAAAAGGATGGTATCATATAATCATATCCCAATTGAAACTTAATTAAAATCAAAGGATGTAATAATGGATGAAAAATTATTGTAAAATATCCCTTAAAATTTATTAAGTAAAATGAACTTTTCATTTTAAAATCAACTATTTAAAATAAAATAAATTCCACAAGTTTGGATTTTTTTAAAGGAAACATTCTGTTCAAACCGAATTCATTAAAACAATGACTCCACTGACACATTCTGTAAAAGTGAATTGTTCAGAAAATGATAAGAATATTATTTTTGAAAAATTTTGTACACATAAAAACATGTGTAAAAATGAAATTAAACAATCATTTATGAATTTTTGAAATAATTCCCAAAAACATTTTAGAATACACATAAATAGAGGAAAAATGATTTCTGACCAAAAGAGAAAATAAAGATGGTTTTTCACAAAAACTTATTCAAAACAATATTGAGTTATGAAGAGAAGAATATGGTACTAAAACATAAAAATTGAATAAATAAAAATATTATATTGAAAATTAAATGGTTTTATTAGACAACTATCATAAAATTTCAACAATGTAAATTCAAGCATAAATAATCTCGATTAAAATGAGATTGAAACATAAATCCATTACCTCAAGTCTTATCCTACATTATATGTGCTCAATAACCTTATAAAAACAATAATGATTTAATTTAAATCTATTAATGAAGAATATTCATACATATTATAAAATATACAATTTTCTTATATAATATTATCACCCCATTTATTATCATTTCTTTATTAAAATAATTGGTTCGAGTGATAATTGTTTCATTTTTCATGATGTTTCCGAATTTGAAGTTTCAGTCCTTATAATGTTCTAATGGTTCCATTAGATCTATAATTATAATCATGGAATAATTAAATTATTTGATATTATATACACATTATAACCATTATTATAATGTGTTGACGAAAATTGAAATACTTCACCTTGTGGCGACATTAGTCCATACATTCGGCTGAGTGATGCTTCACCTTTTTGATGGGTTGAACAAAATAAAGGAAAAAAATAATTGAAAATTTTTGAACCCTAATATTATAATTAATATAATATATATTCATTAAATATACCCTTATTAGAATTAATTTATTGAGAAAATGAAAAACAAATCATATTGTTTCGTAAAGGTGGTATTTCACACATACGCATGATCGACATTATGATTTTCAAAACAGAAGAACGGTAAAAAGGTAGATAGTATATTATAATTATAGGAGTATAAGTATTAAATAAATATAATATATAAAAATTTAATCCATCATAATTTCTAATCATTAATTTTGGAGATGGAAAATGAATTAAACCAATATGTGGAGGCGATTGGCCACATGTACTCATGAGCGATAATTTCAATTCCAATATGATGGAAAGGAGAGTTAAAAATGGTTATTAAATAATCATAATAAATTTTAATAACATTTAGGATACTAAATTTATTATTTTATGATCAATACCACATATTTAATGTTGTTTTAAGAAGAAATAAATTGAAAGAGTTTGGGTAAGATGATAACCTCTTCATCAGTTGACTTCCTTTAGATACATTTTTATGGACTATTGGAATTGTTCATTAAGAATATCATAACCCCAAATCCATGTATAGGTATGTCTAGAAGATAATTAGGGTTTCTATGGTAGAGATTGGTGTAAAACATTGGCTTGATATAAAAAGAGTTAGGGTATCCTTTTATCAGTGGGGGAGGTCCGTAACTTGAATTTTTAAAGGATAAAATATTTTTAATCGACATCATTAGAATATAATCCCAAGAATAATTAAATTGAAAGGATAAGGTGATAATTCTAGAAATAAATTCATACAATAGGAATAAGGAATGTTTTTAGGTTATTTTAGCCCTTATCACTATAATTTAACCCCTGATAAACCTATTTTAAACTTAACTATGATAAAAGATGGTTAAATTTATTTCTATTAATTATGAAAATATTATGTTGAACTTATTAACTAATGTTAATTATGAAAATTTCAATTATTAAATCTATTTTACCTTTTTTGAGCATAAGTGGAAGAATTAAATTTAAATATAATCCCACAAAACTCTGAAAAAGAAGTTTTCAAGAAAAATGTATTCTTTAATACAAATAGTGTTTATAGAAAAATCAAGAATAAAATTTGTTTCATATAAATTAATAGGATTATTAATAATATAGATAAAATAAATACACTTTGAAACCATTTTTAAATGAAAATTTTGAAATTCTTGAAACAAAAAAGATAGTTTTCAATAAAAAATATTAGTTTTACCTACTCATCGAAAAATATAGCTTTTCATAAAATAACCAAAAGTTCACACTAAGATACTATATACCCAATGATTAAAAAAATGAATCTAATTTTTTCAAATGAAATTACAAAAAATGTTATAAATTAATTATAATACCGTATTCAAAATGGAATAAAAAACATTTTTTAAGAAAACATATTTTTGAATCATGAAATGCCTTTACTAAAAAATGAGTACATTTTTATCAATATAATCTCATTATATAAAATATTTATTCTTAATTTTTCAATATTATTTTATTCTTATTCACACTACCAATTTATACTACCACAGATCGGAACAAGAGTAGTGCCGACCTTTATCAGCACTAATAAAAATATACTAATAAAAGGGTGGCCATTTTTAGTGCTATCTAAAAGCACTGATAAAACTACCCTTTATCAGCACTAAAAAAAGTGCTGATAAAGGTGTACCAATTATCAACACTTTTTTTAGCACTAATAATGGTTTCTAATAAAAAATATTATTAATTTATATAAAATTATTATATTTATATTAAAAAATAATGTTTATTTATATAAATTAAATAGAGAATGCATATTTATAATTAGTATATATATTTTAATAATGAAAATATATATAATCTTTTAAAAAAAGTATTTATATGATTATAATTAAATTAATATATATTTAAATAATTATAATATTATATTAAATTTTATTAAATTATATATATATATACATTATATTTATAATTATATATTTATAATTATATATTTATACTTATATATAAATACTTTTTAAATATATGTATATATATATATATAATTAAAATTATAAATAAATAATTTTATATTTAAATAAATATATAGATGTGTGAGTATAATTGGCGTGTATATGTTATGTATCCATCATAAATGTTCATTTATACATTACACCCTTATTATTATTCATGTTTTCTATTTATGTAATGACTAATGTTTTATGATATATATTTTACTTGGTATATGATTCAATCATGTTATACCCATGAATCTATTATGTTCCCATAAATAACCATTAGAATACAAGAAATATATTTAAATAATAAATATTTCTATTATATTCATAATTATAAAATTTTAATTTTATATAAACACTGTATAAATATAATCACTTATAATTATTATTATAATTATATATATATAATTAAGAAATATATATTTATTATACTTATAATGTTGTAAATATATATAATTAAATAAATATATCTATAGATATATAAAAATATTTATAAATAAATATGAATATTTATAATTACAATTATAATTATATATAGATGTGTTTAAATAATAATAAAATTATAATAAATATATTAACTATATAAATTAAAAAATTCATAAATATAATAAATATATTTCTTATAATTTTATAATTATTTAAATATACAAAGATGTGTATATATTTAAAATTATAATGATAAATAAATAAATATTTATTATTTTTTTTATTACAAATAAATATAAATTTATGTATATTTATAATTATATATAAATATTTATTTATTTAAATAATTATAAAATTATAAAAATATTTATTATTCTTATAATTTTATAAATACATATAACTAAATATATATATATATTTATAACTATATACAAATATTTATAAATAAATACAAATATTTGTAATTATAAATATATATAAATATAGATATATTTAAATATTTATAAAAATAAAATGAATATATTAATTAAATATATTAATAAAATTATAAATACAATAAATATATTTCTTATAATTTTATAATTATTTAAGTAAATATATATAAATTTTTATAATTATAACTATAAATAAATAAATATTTATTGTAAATTTTGAATTACAAAAAAATAAATATATATTTATAGTTATAATTATATATATATTTAAGTAATTATAAAATAATAAAAAATAAATTTATTATACTTAATATTTTTAAATATATATAATTAAATAAATATATTTATAAATATATACAAATATTTATAATTATATGTCACGACCCGTTCTCTAGGGCCCGTGTCATGACTACCCCAAACCTACCTTCCATATGCATGGAGCTAATGACTAGAACCAAAAGGCATATCCCAAATAAGAGTAGGTATTGCCATTAAACCTGTACACACACACACAACCCATATTGTGAAAAGTAAAGCAGAAACTGGGATATCAACATCATGTATGCCATACGAGGAAACAACCACACAAGTAATGATGCAACTGAAAGGAAAAATGGGCCAGAATACAAAACCAATTGAAAATGAAAATACTATAAAAGGAAGTACAAGCTTCAAAGGTCATATGACAAGGATCCTACCTGATGGGTAGGAACAAGTCACTGTCAGATGTCGATGAAGCTTACTACGTCTGTAGATCCACCTCCGAGCACCACCTGGCCTAGGCTCTCCAAGATCCTAGTCAAAGATTTCTATCATCTGCATAAGATACGATAGGTATGGGAAACTCCCGTGTAGGTGTGTGCATAAATTACATTGTTGGGACCCCAAAACCTACTCGGGTATCAAATAATTCCACGAAGGAAATCACAAAAGAATGCATAAATAAAAGAGTCACTAGAGTCAGCTCAAAAAAGGTATAATTAAAGTGTTGATATAAAAACTAACAGTTGAAAACACTGAACATAAATTACGGAAAAGGCCCTCATCCCCGATGAGTCCTTTAGGCTAGTTAGGTCGCCAAGACCTATTCAGTAGCTAAGTCCTGAAGTCTCACTAATAGCTGAGTCAGGAAGCCTCCCTGGATAGCTAAGTCACAAAGACTCATTGGTAGTTGAGTCATGGAGCCTCACAGGGTAGCTGACTCATGATGTTTCACTACTAGATGATTTAAGAAGTCTTGCTAGGTATCTGAGTCATGAAGTCTCATCGATAGCGAAGTCTCCAAGTCTAACTGGGTAGCTGAGTCACAAAGTCTCACTAATAGTCAAGTCATGGAGTCTCTCTTGGTATTTGTGTCATGAATCCTTACTGGGTCAACTTTAATGAAATCTTACTTATAATATTTCTCAAGGGCCGCACCGTCATGTGGGTCCCAATGCTATAGATAGAACGTAAATCAGAAGCATGGTCTAGGAGATACGTATCTTTTTGTAAACAGGGGTTGGTTACGTCTGGGATCGACCCGACTGGTTCGAACTGACCCAACAAACCCAACCCGAGGTCCTACATGACCTAACCCTATCTGTCTGGCCCATTGGGCGTTACTAGACCGAGCTGAGGTTGGTTGTAGATCCAGTCTGATGAGTCACCCAGTGACCCAAAATTTATCCATCCCTGCACGCACTTGTTGGCCGGACTCTTTTCCTGGCTTGGGTCATCGTTACGCCCGACTTTAACCCATCGACCTAGTCTACTGAAGCATAGAATCTCGAAGTTAAGTCTTTTATAGGCGATTCTCGGTGTTTTGAGTTCAATAGTGCCCACCGATTTGGGATCCGAGCACCAGTTAAAAGTTAGTAAAATCAGCTCGTATGTTTACTTAAATGAACTAAAAAAAGTTCAAAATTCTGTTTCGGGCTCACCAGGCCCCACAATCACACTCCATCAGAACTTCTAGTCTTGAAATAATTGCATATAATTTTAAAAAACAATTCACAGAAATTCCGGGACATTACATTAAAATTAAAAATAAATATAAAATTATAACAAATATATTAATTATCTATATTAATAAAATTATATGTATAATAAATACAGTTATTATAATTTTATATATTTATTATATATAATGACAAATATAATAAATATATTTACTATAATTTTGTAATTATAAATATATATATATTTTTAAAATATTTATAATTTTATAAATATATATAATTATATAAATATATTTATTATATATAGAAATATAAATAAATATATACTTATTTATAGTTATAATTATAAATAAATAAATAAATAAATATTAATTATATATATAATTTTGAAAATATATATAATAATATAAATAAATTATTAACAATATATCTTTATCCACACGTTTTTAGCATTGATAAAGATATGCCTTTTTCAACACCAAAAAAGAGATGATAAACTGTGTCATTATCAGCAGTACAATTTTAGAGCTAATAAAGGCCTGTCATTATCAGTGCAAAAAAATCACTAATAAAGACATGTTTTATGAGTGCTTCTTATTTTAGAACAAAAAATACATTTATCCACACTTTTTAATTAGCAATGATAAAAGTTTTACATAATTTTATAAATGAACCTAACAGTTGACTTCTTCTCTCGTACACCTCAAGTTCTTGTGGAATCCAACCTCTACCATCACCGAACCCATACTCTTCCACTTTGAACCCATCATCCACCGATAGGAACCCCTCATCCTCCGAAAACCCCACCCCTGTTGTGAACCCAACCTCCGCCGTCGAAACCCACCTCTGCATTTTTCATGACCTGTCCCCGGAGGCCCGTGCCGTGACTACCCCAGGCCCGCCTTCCACAGGCCAACGGTTGGTGACTAGCACCGAAAAGGCGTATCCCTAAAATGGGAATGAATTTCCTTTAAACCTGTACAAACACACAGTCTAAGATCACAACGAGCTGAAACCACAGTGTAAAATTGTAGTTGTAAAAGTGTGTACTGAAAGTAAAGGGGCTAGAATACAAGACCAACTGAATGATACAACTACAATAGAAAATAGTAAACAACTCCTAGGATCATCCACCAAGGATACTACCTAAAGGGTTGGTACAACTCATCCCCATAGTTCCCCATGTCAACCATCACCGCCGTCCACCATTAGGTCCTAGCTTCCCAAGTCTCTGTCAAGGACACTCGTCATCTACACAAGACACAAAATGGTGTGGGCGAAGCCCGTACAGAGGTGAGTATAAAAATTCCATGTAGGGACCCCGAGACCCCCAAAGGTAACTCAAAATTCCTAAAAAGAAAACCACAAATCATATTATCAATCACAAAGCAGAAAGAAAAATTCTCCGCTCAAACCAGGTATCCAACTCAGAGAAACAAAAAAAATAAGATTATGATCCACACAGGGTCGCTATGTTGCTGATCCACAACGGGCCACTCTAAGGCTGGTCCTTAACGGGTTGCTAGGATGCTGATCCACAAAGGTTCTCTATGATGTTGATCCACATAGGGTCACTATGAATATTGATCCACATAGGGTTGATATGATGATGATCCATGGCAGGCCGCTCTAAGGCTGGTTCTCGTCGA
Source organism: Viscum album (assembly GCA_963277665.1). Lineage (NCBI taxonomy): Eukaryota > Viridiplantae > Streptophyta > Magnoliopsida > Santalales > Viscaceae > Viscum > Viscum album. The sequence goes on along the minus strand of OY728125.1, from coordinate 1,527,165,640 downwards.
GTTCGTATGATGCTAATCCACATAGGTTCGCTATGATACTGATCCACATAGGGTTGCTTTGAATGCTGATCCTCACAGGGTTGCTACGATACTGATCCACACAGGGTCGCTATGAATGCTGATCTACATAGGGTCGTTATGATGTTGATCCACATAGGGTCTCTATGAATGGTGATCCACATAGGGTCTCTATGATGTTGTTCCACATAGGGTCGTTATGATGTTGATCCACACAGGTTCTATATGAATGCTGATCCACATAGGGTTTCTAGGATGCTGATCCATGATGGGCTGCTCTACGACTGGTCCTCATCGGGTTTTTATGATGCTAATCCACATAGGTTTGCTATGATGCTGATCCAAATAGGGTCGTTATGAAGTTATATCCAGCCAAAAGTTTCCACAAAGGCATAATCCAAGGTTCTGCCATGCCTTAAGGGTTCCAATGCAAAAAATAACGTATCAATCGGACGCCCGGTTGGAGAGTTATAGGCATTTTAATGTCTAGGGCCCGATTGGATTCAGGTATGATCCAACCCGGCCATAATCTAACATTCTCCAAATCTCTGGTGGAGTATCTCAAAAGTACCATCTCACTCCAAGGATCCCAATGCCATAAATAGCTTATCAAACAGACATTTGGTTCGGAAGATACAACCTTTTAAGTGTATCTGTGCTCAAAAGGGTCTTGGTCCAGTCTGACCAGACCCAATTTGGGTTGACCCAAATCGGTCCAGGTCTTACCTGGCCCGAACCGGCCTGGGCAGTCCCAGTGGGGTTGGGCCGCGGACCGGCCCAACATGGATTGGCTAGGCGCGGCCCCCCCGGGTGGTCCGGCCTTCTAGGTGGCACGACACCCAGCTGGTGGCCAGCATGGAAAGGGGAGCCACTCCCCCTCCATACTGAATGGTTCAAAGAGCTATTTGGCTCTTTAATTGGTGGCTCCAGGTGGCACTGCCCTGGCCGTCTATGGGACCTGCAGGGAGCATGTCTCCATCATCCACAGCTTCGAAGTCGCGACCTTCTCATTGCGGCATGCAGCAACGCGCTAACTCACCACCAACGTAGTTGGACATTGCCGGTAGCCCCGAACTTCTTTCATGGTGATACCTCCTTCCGCGGCCGGTGAGCGCCAGTCACCGGCCGCCGCCTTCGCCTGCTAGCACCAGTCGCATCACCGCCCCACCGGTACCACGCCAGTAGGACATCCACAGGCTACTGGGTGAGCTCTGGTGGTCTGTTTTCCCTTCTGCTCTTGGCTACGAGACTCTCAGGATACCACTATCACTACGTAGCTTCCGGATTTAAGGTTCTTCCATGTTGTAAGATCGTCCCCTGAAGAACACAACGTGAATGAAGCGGTGGAGGTTCTGAGCCTTGTTCGTTTGGCCTGTGCTCTCTGTGTAAACATCATAACAGGTGGTAGTAATTGAATTCATCAAATATAATCTTTACCAAACCCCCTACCTTGAGATTCATTGGAGATGTCACGGTTGTGGTAGGAGGAGAGTCCTCATTGGTAGAAGTCACTGGCATTCGTCGATCCCGAATCATTTTTTCCAAAGCTTCCATTCTTCGTCGGTGGAAGGTGACGTGATTATTTGCGAGAGGTTCCACATTTGATGAAGCCATGTACAAAACTCCAACCCAAGATCCATTTAAAAAGTGGGGGAGGGTGAGTGATGCACTGAGGATTTAATGAGGTTCTTTAATGAGTGAACCTCTTAACTCCAAAAGGTGTGATTACGAAACAAAAGAGTCAAAATATTAAATGGCTTTACAATCCATCGGTCCCACCACCGCCACTCATCAGGTGGTAGGAAAACATAAAATAACAAATCTGTAATTTTATTATTTCTTTAAAAGTCGCATAAAATAACTTTTTCACCGGACCTACTACTATCAATGTTAATCCTCACTTAATCGAACCCCAGTGATGTGGATTCAATGATGCCCTCATACTTTTAATCTGATTAGTAGATCAAATGATATAAAACACCGCCCACATATTTACTAAATGTACCTTTAAAAAAGGTTAAAAAAATCCATTCCGGGAACATTGGGACACAGAATCAGGCGCCATCAATTTTTGCAGACTTGTAATAATCCCAAATAATTTAATATATATATATATATATATATGGAATTTTTGGGACTTTACAATCTCCCCACCATAGGGATATTTTCCCTAGAAAGTTACAAAAAACTAGGGAACAATTGGGTGTACTGAGCATGCGGCTGAGCCTCCCACTCCCTGGTGTTCTCTTGGAGGTTCCCATGCAACCAACAAAATTGCACCAGAGGAATCGACTACCCACAAAGTACCCGCTCCTGTTGATCCTCTACCACCACTGGGAACTCCGCAATTATCGCCCCATCGTCGATGTCTGAATCACCCCAGTCGATAACGTGTAATAGATCATGCATGTTCCTCCTCAACTGCGACACATGGAAAACATCATGCACCCGGTGTATCTGTGGAGGAAGATCTAGACAGTAAGCTGTCTCTCCTACTCTTCTGAGGATCTGGAAGGGTCTGATGAACCTTAGAGATATATTTCTACCCCGACCAAACCTCTGTAATCTTTATAGGGGTGAGACCCATAAGAAGACATGGTCTCTTTCCTCAAACACCAAGTGTCTTCGTCTCATGTAAGCATATGACTTTTTCTTGCTCTGTGAAGTCTTCATCCACTCCTGGATGATTTGCACCTTCTTAGTGGTAGCCTGTACCAACTTTGAACCCATAAGTGATGACTCCCATGGGTCTTTCCAGCATATTGGTGACATGCATGGTCTCCCATACTGGGCCTCAAATTGAGCCATATTGACAGTGGAGTGATAAATGTTGTTGTAAGCGAACTCCACCAGTGGAAATTGGTCCTCCCAACTATGACCAAAATCAAGAACACAAGTAAAAATCATGTCCTTGAGTGCCTGAATGGTACACTCTGTCTGACCATCTGTCTGAGGATGAAAGGCAATTCTCAAACTTATCTTAGTCTCAAACTCCTCCTATAAACCCTTCAAAAAATGGGATGTAAAACGAGCATCGTGATCTAAGACAATTGTCGATGGAACCTCGTGAAGTTGTACAATCTCTTATATGTAGAGATGTACCAAACTCTTTACTGATCCCTCCTCTCAGATCATTAGAAAGTGGGTTGACTTGGTGAGTAAGTCAATGATCACCCAGATGGAATCATGGCCCCTCGACACACATGGAAGAACTGTCACAAAGTCCATGAAGATACCATACCACTTTCACTCTGGTACCTCAAGTGGTTGTGATAATCCCGCTGGTACTTGATGCTCGACTTTCATTTGCTGACAAGTGAGGCATCATAACACAAACTCTACCATTGCTTTCTTTATCCCTGTCCACCAGTACTAATGCTGGAGGTCCCAGTACATCTTTTCCAATCCAGGATGTACCACTAAAGGGGATGTATGGAACACCCTCAACACCTCTCCTCGTAGCGTCACTAGTACCATGGTGATTCCTCTGAAGAGAACGACATGCTCCCCACCTTCTGAAAATCTATCGGGAGCTTGTCCTGAGGATACCTGAGCATGTCGGGACTCACAGTCCATATCCCCAAGCTGTACTTCCCTAACTCGCTAAAGGAGTGGGAAAGTAACTACTATAGACTAGAGATAAGATGCTCCATCTCTATTCCCAAAGGATATCTGCAACATGGCTAGCTGCTCTGTTGCCTCACTCAGAAACTATTGACTAGACCTCCTGTTGTGTACATCTGCAATTACGTTCCCCTTCCCAAGAGTTTAGACTATCTCAATGTCATGTTCCTGTAAGAAATCTAGCCATCGCCATTGTATCAATTTCAGTTATTTATGTGAGAAGATATACCTGAGACTCTTGTGATCAGAGTAAACAATAAATCGTTCACCCATAAAGTAGTGCCACCACATCTTCAGTGCATTTACCACTACTGCTAACTCCCGGTCAGGGGTAACATAGTTCTTCTCATTCTGTCTCTAATGTCGTGAGTTGTAGGTGACCACTACTTGTTATTTCCTCAGGAAATAACCTAGTTTGGTCCCTGATGAATTGAAGTAGACTACATACCCAACACACTCTTCTGATAGCCTCAAGATGGGTGCACTTTTCAATCTTTTCCTTAGATCCTTAAAACTCCACTGGCACTTCTCCATCCACAAGAAAGGACACAACTTCTTTGTCAAAGATGACAAGGGTTCCACTACCCTGGAGAATTCTGGTATGAACCTTCAGTAGTATCCATCAAATCCCTGGAAACTCCGCACCTCAGTCATAGTCTTGGCTGGCTCCCAAGAAAGCACTGCCTCTATCTTCTCCAGATCCACTACAAATCCAGCCTCTAAGATAACCTGCCCCAGGATGTGGACTTCCCATATCTAGAACTGAAAATTAGAGAGATTACCATAAAGTTGGTTCTCTTGGAGTGTATCTAGAACTATCTGTAGGTGTGTGACATTCTCCTTCTCCGATGCTGAGTATATCAAGATGTCTTCAATGAAGACCACCAAGAAGCGATAAAGGTAATGCTAGAATATTTTGTCATGATCCCCATGAATATTTCCAGAGCATTGGTCACGCTGAAGGGAATCACCAAGAACTCATAATAGACATACCGACATCTGAAGGCTCTCTTCAGTACATTCTCATCTCATACCCTGAGCTGATGATAACCTGGTCTGATGTCTATCTTCAAAAACCATCGATCCCCCTTAAACTTGTTGAAGAGATCATCGATCCTTAGCAGATGATACTTTTTCTTCACAGTCACCTGGTTCAAGTGCCGATAGTCCAGACAAAACCTCAAGCTCCCATATTCCTTCTTGGTGAACAAAATCAGGGCTGACCATGGAGAAACATTGGGCCTTATGAAGCCCTTTCTTGAAAAGTCCTCCAAACTGTACCCTTATCTCACAAAGCTCCACGGGGGCCATCCAAAATGCTGGTGTAGATATTGGTGTTGTCCCATGGTACATGTCAATGTAAAATTCTACCTCTCTACGAGGAGGTAGTCCCAGAACATCATCAGGAAAGACATGAACATACTGGTCCACCACTATAAGATAACTCGAACTCCTAACCTCAACTTCTCCGAGGGTGATTCTAGACAACTCATGAGTGATTGGATACACCCTCCTCTAAGAAAGTCCATCATGTGCTAAAAAGGTTCCATTCTCACCAGTGAAGGTAAACCTGATCCCATCCTTGCAGACACACTACAATTTGCACATAAAACATTCAATCTATGCATGGAATGTGGATAACCATTTCATACCCAACATGACATCGTAAGGCCTCGACGCTGCTACTAGGAGATTCCAGCCAAAGCTCTCTCCCCTAGAGTGATCTCACACTATCATCACCAGTACGTAATCATCGTATCTTCTCCCATAGGAGTCTCTAATCATAAATATCAATTTAACAACTCTATCAGAATCTTCGCGCTCTGAACGAGTGTCATGGAAATAAAAGAGTGACAGGAACCTGTGTCAATAAGAACAATATCAAGGGTGGAATAGACACATATTGTAACTCTAATCATCTCTGGAGAACAGTGGTTATAGGATTCTAACACCTAATGTTGTGCACATCCTTGTTCGCCTACTCTCGATGGTAGGGGTGGATCACCTGGGGGTGGTGGTGGTAGAACCTAAAACCATCGTCCATCACCTGATTCACAACCTATTCCTCTTCCACGTCCGCCGCCCTGTAGACCTCCTCGCTCGAATATCTACCTTTGCCTTAGTGGTCCCTCAACTGTCTGCTAATCATCTGTATGGCGGGTCAGGAAGTCGTGATCCATGTGGCCCTGCCTGATGCACATGGATCACATTCTACTACCTTGCGGACCCCCTCTTCCTCGTGAGCTCCGCACCTCCGAACCTATATCCAGTGGTCGCCCCCAGAAGGAATGGAACTCTTGGACCTCTGTATCATGTGTATACTACCTCCTGTAGATGTCTCGACTACCTACCGTTCGGTGGTGGCTCTCACTGTTGTTGCGTGCTCGGCTAAGAATCTCTCCACTAATAATTCTTTTTCGAGCACTGCAGCCTGCGTCTAGACATTGAGCGATATCATTGATGCTATAATCTCTAATCAGAGACACTACTCAAAGGTTTGGGCCCTGAAAAAAGTGTTCTATACCTTGTCAGTGGAGTAGTAGGAGAGGTCAGTGGTTCTCTCTGAGTACTGGGCCACTGATAGGCTACCCTGCTGTAAGTGCAGCAAGTCCTAGATATGCCCTAAGCCTAAAGTTGCTGCGACGAACTCTGCCCTGAAGAGGGTCTTAAAGTCCAACCAGGAGAGTGTATCCTCCTCATGTTTATAGAGGATTAGACTCCCCCATCTCCCTACTGTGCCCTAGAATAAGCTAGCAGCTAAGATCACCATCTGATTTACTGATAACTCAACTAAACGAAAAACTCATGCCACAACCTCCAGCCAGTCCTCATCTGCCTGGGGATCTGTCTCGCCTCGAAACCTTAGAGGACTCTATCTCAAGAACTCATGCAATGCGCTCAGTTAGTGTGCATGGTTTTCCAGTGGGGCTGGTGGAAACTGCTGCCCTCCTAGTGGTGGTGCTGTTGGTATACCACCTGAAGGTTCCAACATAGTAAGATGGCCCTACACTGAAGCCTCATCACTCAGTGGGCTATCATCATGAACTCTCTCAGGAATATTGGCTGGTTCTCTACGTGGTGGCATCCTGAAAATAAACAGGTGTGACACGGTTAATAAGTTATACCTGGTGAGCTGAACCAAAAGAGATCAAAATTAAAAGATTTCTAAAGCACACACAATCAGTGTTTTCATGCACCGATTCAGAAATCATAATTCAGGGTTATGGTGTATCAATATGTTGGTCACCGCACCAACAATAGACTCCCCAAATAGAAAACCACACTAAAAACACTTAACACTGTTTCTCCATTGGAAGATCAGAGTCCTAGTTCTTCGGTAGAACCGACTCCTATGATACCAATTTTTCATAAACCATCCCCCAAGGCATGTCCCGTGACTACCCCAAGCCCTCCTTCCATAGGCAATGGGTTGGAGAATACCACTGGAAAGGAATATCCCTAAAATAGGAAGGAATTTCCTTTAAACCTATACAAACACACAGTCCAAGAACACAATGAGATGCAACCACGAATGAAAATTACAGTAATAAAAGTGTCTATTAAAGTTAATGGGGCCAGAATAAAATCCCAACCGAAAGATACAACTACAATAGAAAATAGTAAACATCTCCTGGGATTTACACCAAGGGTCCCATCTAAAGGGTAGGTACAACTCATCTCCACATCTTCCCACGTCAACCGCCACCGCTGTCCACCATCATGTCCTAGCTCCTTGAGTCTCCATCAAGGCTGCCTATTATATGCACAAGACACCACATGGTGCGGGCGAATCCCATGCAGATATGTGTATAACAATACCCACTAGGGACCTTGAGACCCCAAAAGGTCTCAAAATTCCACAATGGAAAAGAACAAATAATTTTCTCAATCACAAAGAAAAAATAAAAAGACTCGGATAAAACTAGGTATACAACTCAGAGAAACATGAAATAAGATGTTGATCCACACAGGGTTGCTATGTTGTTGATCCATGATGGACCAATCTAGGGAAGGTCCTTATCTAGTCACTATGTTGTAGATCCACACAGGGTCTCTATGATGATGATCCATATAGGGTCTCTATGAATGTTGATCCATATAGGGTCGCTATGATGTTGATCCACGACAGGCCGCTCTAAGGCTGATCCTCACCGGGTCTCTATGGTGCTGATCCACATAGGGTCCCTATGATGCCAATCCACACATTGTATCTATGAATGCTGATCCACACAGGGTCTCTATGATTCTGATCCACCCATAGTTGCTATGAATGTTGATCCACAGAGGGTCTCTATGATGTTGATCCGCACATGGTCGCTATGAATACTGATCCACATAGGGTCGCTATGATGAAGATCCACACATGGTATCTATGACAATTATCTACATAGGGTATCTATGAATGTTGATCCAAAAAGGGTCACTAGGATGGTGATCCACAAACGGACGCTTTAAGGGTGGTCTTCATCGGGTCGATATGATGCTGATCGACACAGGGTTGCTATGAAGATGATCCACACATGGTCTCTATGAAGTGACAGACAACCACATGATTCGAAAAATGAGTAACCCAAATGTCTACCATGCCGTAAGGGTTCTAACTTAAAATACAATGCGTCAATTGGATGCCCGGTCCGAGAGTTATAGGAATTTTAATACCGAGGGCCCGGTTGGATTCAGCCACGATCCAACCCGTCCATTCTCCAACATTCTATGAAACATAGGTGGAGTATCTCAAAAGTACCGTCTCACTACAAGGATACCAGTGCTATAGACGGTTCATCAAATGGACATCTGGTTCACAAGATATGACCTTCTAAACGTATCTGTGCCCGAAAGGGTCCGGGTCTGGTCCGACCTTGTTCGAGCGACCGGGCCAACTAGGCCCAGTTTCGGTGGACCCAACCCAGTTCCAGCCAACCCAACCCAGCCTAGTTGGTCTCGCCCGCGGCGGGCTCGGTCCGCCCTTACCAGGGGAAACCCGCCGGGTGGTCCGGCCCACTAGGTGGCGCGAAACCCAGTTGGTGTCCCACATGGGGAAGGGATCTGATCCCCCTCCTTCTTGAATAGATCAAAGAGTCGTTTAGCTCTTTAATTATAATTACCAAGTGGCGCCGCCCAGACCATCCATGAGACCTGTAGGGAGTTGGTCCCCTTCTTTCATGGCTTCAAAGATATAGCCAATTCACCACAGAGCGCGACAGAGTGCCGTCTCACCACCATCGCGTTCGGTCTTTTCCAGCCACCTCGACAAGCCACCGCAGCACCGAGCAACACTGCCTACTTCCACGGACGGTGACACCGATCACCGATGCTGCACCTGCAAGACTTCTGTGGGCCACCAGGTGAGCTCCGTTGTTCGTTCTCCCTTCCTCTTTCCCCTACAGACCACCCGGGATTCCGCTGTCACTGCGTGGCTTCCAGATTCAAGGTTCTGCAGGGTTTTAAGATCATCCCCTGAAGAACACGACAATAATAAAGTGACAGAGGGTTCGTTCCTTGTTCATTTGGTATGAACCCTCTGTGTCAACATCATAACATGTGGTAATAATTTAATTCAGCAAAGATAAACATTAATAAACCCCTCACCCCGAGATTTGTTGGAGACGTCGCAGTTGTAGAGGGAGGAGGGTCCTCGTTGGAAGAAGTTTCCACCATTTGTCGATCCCAGATCATTGCCGCCCAAGCTTCCATCTTTCATCAGTGGATGATTCTGTAGTAATTTTCCAGAGATTTCTCACTTGATGGATTTGTTTCAAAAACTCCAACCTAAGCTCTATTTAAAAAGAGGGGGAGGGTGAGTAACGCACTGAGGAATTAATGATGTTCATTAATTAGTGAACCTCTTAATTCCCAATGGTTTGGTTAAAAAACATGAGATTCAATCCATTAAATGGATTAAAAACCAATCGGTCCCACAATCACCGCTCAACAAGTGGTAGGAAAAAATAAAATAACAAATTATATATTTTATTATTTCTTTTAATGTCACAAAAACTAAATTTTTCACCCGACCTACTATGGTCAATGTTAAGCCTCACTTAAGTGAATCCCAGCACCGAAGATTCAACGGTGCCCTCAAATTTTTAATCTGAGCACCAGTTAAAAATAGATAATTCACCGCCCACACGTTTACTAAACGTACCATTAAAAAAGCTAAAAAAAATCCATTCCGAGCACACCGAGCCTCAGAATCAAGCACTGTAAATTTTCACATACTTGTAATAATTTCAAACAATTTTAAAAAACTTCATATCGAATTTTTGGGTCTTTACAACTATGAACCCCACCTCCACTGGGAACCCCTCCTCTTCCATGAACCCCACCCCTCCGTAATCTCCACCTCAATGAAGAACTCCACCTCTGCCTAGAACCCCACCTCCCTTGAGAACCCCACCTCCATCAGGAACCCCACCTTCACTGAGAACTCCAACTCCCCTAAGAACTACTCCTCCATTAAGAACCCCTCCTCCACCGCGAACCCCATATCCACTGTGAACCCCACCTCTACTGCCACCGATACCACCACCTTCACCACTACCGACTACTATGTTACATTAGAACCCTAACACTATCATTGAAACCCCTCCAAGGTAAGGTATACCCCCACTTAACTTTCTCCACCTCTCTCTTGCACCACATATATGAAATTGTGTCCACTTAAAATTTATACATGCCCACAAACACTCCACTGGTACTGGATTATGCCATCAGTATGTTTATTTCATGATGGAGTGTAAAGGTTTATTACATTTTGGGATTTAGTGGTTGTAAGTGTTAATCATAGTTTTGGAAGGAGTTTGGAGAGTTTCAGTTTCTAAAATCTGGGAAAAGAGGAATTTCATGACGTTTAACTGTATTACATGACATGATACCATACTTTGCGGCTTGTCTTGGATCTTTTACGAAGTGAAAATATTTTACACAGTGTGAGGAAGATTTTCATGGTCCGTAATATTCTTAGGTTTGAAGATTAAAATATAATTATATGGTGATGGGTTTTTCAGTGGAATTTGGCCATGAAGGATTACACGATGTGAAGTGGCATTAAACATTTTTTATACCCCACTATTGTAATGTTTTAAAGATTTTTCTAAACACTTGAGTTTTCAAACCCTATGAATACAATAATTTCTTCTTGACCCTAGAAGACCTTGTGACCCCTCTCTAGTGTTTTGAAAGTTTTTTTCACCGAGGATTAAATCCTAGCTGCTCTCCTTCGATCCGTAGCAATTCGATATCAACCTAAGTTGCATTATTCCTCTTTTCTTGTGGTTTATATAGGAATGGCATCTCATTTGATCCCATTATTATTCAATTTTAATGTAATATGTTCTTCCTTACTCCTAATGTGTTATTATTTGGTTTTCACTGGTTTTGTGGTCTCACTGCATCCTCGAGTGGATGCAGATCTCGTGGGAGGGGTAATTGGAGGACCGTTACATGATTTTTTTCTATGAAAAAAATGTTTACACCTTTAAGGTAGGGGTTTTAACCTTATTTTCTCTGTGATTTTGTTTCATGTGGTAGTTATATACTACTTTTTTTTCTATGGATCATAGTTGTTCCACACAAATGAAATATAATAACTGGTAAATGAGTTGAAAGGGGTATAGGGATGTGATGTAGATGTTTTTTTGGCTACGATATTTTTGTAATTTTTTGAATTATATAGGCTAAAAACCATATTGAAAAATGTGTCCATTGGTGGCCCATGATTTCTCACTAAAAAAGATTCCAATTGGTCTGTTCCTGTTGAATATTTTTATATAGAATTGGTAAATCACATACAATTAGATAATAAATAGATTCCTCAGGATTTCCAAGTTTCTTTGAAAGCCCTAAATTAGAAAGTGAAATTAAATAAGGGATTCCAAATTAAATCTAGAAACGTGTTATGATTTCGTATGTGGGGTATCTATGGTTGTGTGAGATGGACTAAAGAGAGGTGATGTGTCTATGTTGTAACTTGCAGTTTTTCTCTAGTTCGTGTTGTGGTCTGGTTATGAAGAACATGTATGTGATATGGGTTGGTTAAGGTGGTGTTGTGGATGAACCTGTAGACAATAAATCAACATGGATATGTAATGGAATCTCAGGTTGAGAGACTGATAGATTGTGGAATGGATGAGTAGTGTTATGCAGTGGGGATGCAGTTGGGTTTTTCTTGGGTTGTGTTTCTTAATGTGGTTGAGAGTTTGGGACTTGGTTTGGCGGTTATGTTTAATTTTCATAGAGTTTCTCAATGAAAGTTTGTTGTCTAGGTTTTTTGTTCTGTGTTGTTCTTGGTAGTTTCTCGGATAGTAACGAAATAGATGTATAAATATTTTATATAAAAATATTGGGACGATCTTGGGTTAGTTTGGTTAATAGAATGAATAAATGAATTTTTAATGGAGAATGGTAATGGTTAAATTAAATTGATAGGGAATATGGATTGGGTTTTTGGCTTTTTTGTGTGGGGTTATGCATTTAGAGGTAGAAGAAAATTTAGTATTTTTGTGAGCTGGTTGTTCGTTTTAGAACCTATATGTTGGGATGAGTGTTTGGTATATATATATGTACTGTTATTTTCTTGGTGATTTCTATACAGACCCCACCCTTATTGAGAACAATGTTCGGAACACCCCCATCATCATATGGGAGGGTGTTGTTCCTAAACATCCTAGTGGGAGAATAGATGGTGTCCACCTGATCTTCCCTTATCTATCATCCAGGCAGTGATAGTAAAATATTCTTCAATAAAGCTGTGTATTTTGAGGCCCAACTATGTGCAGGTGAGTTGCGATTCCCAAGTTTCTTCGGGATAAGGTTTCAGTTTGTGAGGGCAAGGTGTTTGCGGGCGGGTGGTGTTTTCCCAAGTGTCTTCGAGATGATATGTGTTGTTATTTCCTAGGTGTCTTTGGGATGAGGTGTAGTTTGTAGCCTAGGGGTCTGTATACAGGATGTGACGTGACTTGGGGATCAGGTGATGGGACAAGATTTTGTATGTGTCCTAGGTTTCTATAGGTGGGATGTGATGTGGATTGTGGGGCCTAAGTGTGTATGGGAATTTTATGATGTGGTTCTTTTAGAAGAGGTGGGATCGTGAGGATATTTTCTATTAGGAAAGAAAAGCTAAACCAGTGGGATGTGGTGTGGGGTACCCAAATCATCGATGTGACTACTATATTACATTACTTGACCTTGGTTACTTGGTGAGTGTACCTTGGTGAGAATGGGATTTCTAGTGTAACCTGTTTGGTGCTAATTGGTTCTATTATTTTCTCATAGATGCATTAGTATGATCCCTTTCACTTGGGCATGAGAGAATTCAGTTTTTTTCCTACTTACTATTTATATATATACTCATCGTACATATATAAAACTTTTTTCATTGTTTGTAGTTGGATTACACAGATCCTGTTGGAACCTACTAGCGTGAATCATGAAAGTTTTGGAGTCAATTCATTAACTTGTACTTGGTACTTATATTGGATTTTTATTGCATTTGTGATATTATTATTTTGAATATTCATGTGGGATGGAGTTTGGTTTTCTTTTATATATATTTCTATCATGGATTTAATTTTGGATGAACTATCTTATCTTATGACTTTTTTTCCTAAAAAATGAAATGAATCCCATTTTTGTTAGATTGTATACCCTTGGTTCTAGTCGCCACCCCGGGGCCTATTGGGGGTGGGACTCAGGGGTCATTATCTACCTTTATTCATTTCCATCATAGGAGGGGTATCTTTTGAGGGACGGGATTGTGATAGAATGGAATCAGAGGTGATGGATGAGAAATAGGATGAGGTTTGGCATTAGGAATAATGGGGATTTCATGTTTTGGTAGGGAAATGGTGTCAGGTGATCTCAGTGGGTGACATAAGCTAGGGAAGACTGGCTAGGAAATAATATTTTAGGCCCCCCATGATCTGATGCAAGTTCTCTAAGACTACCAAACAACCAAGTGAGGCTACATCAGTTGCAGGGTAGAGTCCTAGGAGAGGTACATGAATCAAAATGACTTATGTCCATGTTTGAATTGGGTTTTTGAGAAATTGGGAATGAATGAAAATAAATGAGTTTAAATTAATTTAAATGATAATTTAATAAAATTCCATACTATTCTAGCTTAGGAATTTCTTTTTTTATCATTAAGCTATGGCACCCGGTTGTCATTCTCAAGTGTCTTGGGTAGTTGAGGGTCAGCAGGCTAATATGGTTGACTGGTGGAGGGTCGATCCAGTGTAGTAGGAAGACCAGTGGTAGAGAACATTATATTCTTTCCAGCGATAGGACTTGGGAAAGTATGAGGGTTGTGTTTCACACATTAAGATAGAAAGTATGATTGAGGATCTCGATATCACCTTCAGTTTGATCTGGGCCCCGATGGAATACTGGGTTCCTTTGGTTATTATCTTGATGCATGGTTTTATGTATTAATGGTGTAAACATTATCTGTGAGAGAGGAACGAGGAAGATGAGTTGTGGGTCTACATTCAAAAGGAGTTTTGAGAGGAGTTCATTTCTTTGACTATGAAGGCTGAGAAGTGGCAGGAGCTACTCTTCCTTCAATAGTGAAGTATGTATGTGTTGGAACTTGGGATCATGTTCAAGTATCTTCTTTAATTTTCCCCTCATCTATTTCTAGATGAAGAGTCTCTTGTGTGACAACTAGGGGTTTCACTTCGTCCCTCTATCTAGTACACTATTACTCCCATTACATTGCCATCATACTTGGAGGTTGATAAAAATGAATAGGTGATTTAGAGAATGAACTCACGAGGAGGCCTAACTTGAGAGGGGAACTAGAAGAGTTATTCAAATGGAAATGATACCAGAAGTAAGTCTCAGATTCTATGGACTTTGAGATTTCTTCTAGTAGGGAGTCAAGCTTAGATGTTACCATTTTGACCCTGTTTTCCTCAAACCCTTCCTATGAATTTGGGACTGAGGTGTTTCATATGTGGAGTCTATGGGCCTCTTCAGAATCATTTTCCGATGTTCGTTCGATCTCAGTATGGCGGATGTTGATTGGTTCAATTCCAACCTCAATAGCAGTTTCCAGCCAAGCCGTTTGGGTAGCATGGACACCAGGCTCGTGCTCTATCGAGGGGAGATGGAGCAAGTTGAGGCCTACCTTTGGATATTTCTTAGGGACCTCGACCCAAGCATATTCATGGAGGCAGTTATTAGTATAGGGGTAGAGGATATGGGATCAGTCAGTTACATGTAGAAGAGGCATTAGTTACAATAGGGCCAGAGATAGTTAAACGTACGATCAGTTTGTTCAGTACCCTTGCTTGCACTTTGTTTGATTTTGAAACTCCTCACTCCTTTGTTTAAACTACTCTAGACCATTCTATATAACTAGATATAGAGAGTCTTCCCATGCCTCTGTTTTTGAGTACGCCAGTAAGAGGTTAGACCACCCTCTTTGATGTGTGCCGGGGATGTAGACTAATGATGGGACCACATCAGACGCATGGGGGTATTTTATTGCTACATATTCTACCATGTTATGTCATTATCAACATCATTTTTTTTGTATTTTGTGTATTTTGTTATTTACTACTTCAATATTAGAGTCATGTTTGTAGATATGAATGGCTGGCCTGTGGTTTTCTTTGGTGAACATAGTTGTTAGGTGGGAAGTCGGCGTGTAGAACATCTTCTTTCCATGATGGATGATCTATTAGTATAATTGGAGAATGATGAGATGGTGGAGGTTCCTAGAGTTATATAGGAGTTACTATATGTTTTCTCTAAAGATGTTGTGACTCCCCCCCATCGACATGTCATTGAGTCCAGGATAGACTTGTAGCCCAATACTTCTCCAATTTTGATGGTTCTTTATAAGATTAAACCTTTTGAGTTGTGGGAGCTGATGGTTCAGATTGATGACCAAATTAAAAAGGTCGTTATCCAGCCTAGTGTGTCTTCTTGGGGTGCCTCAGTGTTGTTCACAAATAAAGAAGATAGTGGTTTGAGTTTGTATATAGCCTATAAGAAGCTAAATCAGGTGACAATAAAGAACCATTACCCTCTTCCATGGATATATTATGTTTTCGACTGACAGAGAGGGGATATTTGGTTTTTTAAGATCAATCTATAGTTGGATATCACTAGTTGAGGGTGAAGGAGGATGATATCCTGAATACTTCTTTTAAATAATGTTATGAGAATTTTGAGTCTGTATTCATGCCATTTCATTTTACTAATTCAATACCCGTGTACACGGGACTTATTAACTACATCTTTCATGAGTTACTGGACTAGTTCATCATTATATTCATCGATGATATCCTGATCTACTCGAAGTCAGTGGAGGAGCATTCCAATAATCTATGGTTCATCTTGAAGGTTCTTTAAAGCCACCATATCTGTGAAAAGTTTTCCATGTGTTAGTTATAGACATGAGATGTACATTTCCTTGGGCATGTGGTGTCTCAACAGGGTGTGGTGGTCGACCTGTCAAAGGTTTAAATAGTTATTTCTCGGGAAGCGCCTAAGAATATGGTATAATTTTTCAATTTTCTTTGCCTCATTGTCTATTATCAAATGTTTGTACCTAATTTCTCTTGAGTGGAAACTCCATTGATAGTTATGACTAGAAAATACAAATATTTTTGTGGATTGAGTAGTGCCAGATAGTGTTCAGTTATCTGAAGGGGAAGTTGGTTAGTGCTCCAGAGCTCTAGTTTCATGAAGAAGGAGTAATGTTTGAGGTTTTCTATGATGCATCCCATCTAGGTTTAGTATGTTTCTTGATAAAAACTTGGGAATTGATCTCTTATAGGTCTAGGTAGTTATTCCCCCATGAGTGTAACTGTGCCACCCATGATCTAGAGTTAGTAGTAATTGTGTTTATGCTGAAGTTGTGGCGACATTACCTCATTTGGGAACAATTCATAATCTTCATGAACAACATGATCATGTGGTATATCTTTTCCCAATGTGATCTAAATATGTGGAAGTAGTGGTGGATAGAGTTTCTTCAAAACTATGATTTTGAAATCTCCTACACCTCAGGGAAGGGAAATGTTGTGGTTGATGATTTGAGACAAGAAGTCTCATAATTTTTTTTGGTAATATGAATATGTGTGGAAGGAAATGGAAGAGTGGGAATACCTGAAATTGAATAAAAGTGTGGATAGTGGTATATGATATTTGTTCCAGTTGATAGTGAAGTCTTATTTGATGTAGTAAGTGGAAATTTCTCAGTGGGGATACTTGAAGGTAGAAGTGATGAATGATCGCATTGACCATGGTGATGATCTAGAGGGATGGTTAACTGATGGTCAAAATTGGATGCTATTTCAGGGAAGGTTGTTTGTTCAGAAGATGATGTGTGATGGAGTCCTTTTTTAGTTTAATAAATTACCATTAGTGGTACACCCAAGAGTTTAAAATATTTTTTGTGTCTTGAGGATGTAGTTTTTTTGGACTAGGTTGAAGTAGGTAGTAGTGGAGTTTGTGGGCAGGATCTTGGGCTACCAATAGGTGAAGGTCAATCATCATGTTCCCGGATGTTTGTTGCAACCCTTGGATGTACTTGAGTGTAAGTGGGATGAAATATCTATGGATTTTTTCATAGGGTTACCCAGGGCTCTGGAAGGATATTATGTTATCTGGGTAGTGGTGGACTAGTTAACGAAATCAGTTCACTTCCTAGAGATCAAGAATTTGGACATATTGTATGATTTGGCTAAGAGGTATGTGGATGAAATGGTGCAGATTCATGGAGTTCTAAGGCCCATTATCTGAAATCGAGACACACATTTTACCTCCTGAGTATATATGTGATTACAACATGCTTTTGGCACCCAGTTATGCCTCAGCTTTGACTTTAACCTTCAAACATATGGGTTGATGGAACAAACTATCCAGATTATAGAGGATATGTTAAGAGCATGTGTCTTGAACATTGGAGGATCATGGGTGTAACAGTTACCCTTGGTAGAGTTTGACTATAATAATAGATGTCACTCTTCCATTGGAATGGCTCTTTCTGAAGCTTTGTATGGAAGACCATGTCAATCACCTTTATTATAGACATAGGTTGAGGAGAATGTTGTTCTTGGCCTTGAGGTCATGAAGATCATAAAAGAGAAGGTTAATCTTGTTCATGAGAGGATGATAGTGATATGGTATGAGAGAAATTTGTATGTCGATCCTAGGAGGAGGCCCTTAGAGTTCGAGGTTGGAGACAACATGTTCTTAACAGTTTCCCCTCTATGTGGGCAGTGGAGGTTTGGTAGAGGGATAAATCCATCTTCTAGGTATGTTAGACCCTTTGGGATGTTGGGGAAAGTTAGAAAAGTGGCATACCATTTGGTGTTGCCACCACAATTGGAGAGAATCCATGAGGTCTTCTAGGACTCTCAACTTTATCAGAATCTTCATGATGACTCCCATGTCCTTGAATGGGGAGAGTTGGATATCGAGGATGAAGCGAAAAATTTAGAGAAACTAGTAGAGATCTAGGATTATTGAGAGAAGGTTATACATGGACAGAACATTCCTTTGGTTCATGTGTTGTGGAAGTATGGTGGTCTAGATAAGAGTACCTAGGAGTAGGAAGCATAGATGCATTCTTAGTACCAAGAGTTGTTTTTTAGTTTGGGATTGTTCTATTTGGTTTTGAAATGTAATGTTTGAACCATATTTTTTGAGATGAGTTATTTTAACTTGGTAGTGTTATGTGTGGTGCACTATGTGATAATGTCTTGACATTTGAGATGGGGAAGACCTGATTCCCAATCAATACACATTAATTGTGATGCAGTTAAACCCATTCAGACGAGTTAGTTCCACCCAGAGAGGATAGTATCATGACATGGAGGATGGAATTCTCATATTAATGTATTGGTATAGTGTCAATATTGTTCTTGTGTGGTGTACCTTATTGTCATTTTGTAGCAGCTATCAGAGGAGGTGTTCTTGGATGCGGGGGGTTTCCACTACATCTTTCAAACAACATAGAGTGGTTTACCATTGGACATTAATGTGTTATATTGTTAGTGGTGTTTCAAGCATAACAATATTCCCGAGGGATATCTCAAGTGGTGGTTGTTTGGACCCCTATTTCTTTTGGGATTGGTTTTGGATTCTCGAGGGCAAGAATCATTTGAGAAGTGTCTAATGTAATGGTCTATGTCAGCCCGGTCCCTTACATTGCATGTCTAGGTGGTTGGAAGTGTCAGGGGGGGGGGGGGTTCAAAAAGAGTTTTGGATAGGCTCAGTTTCAAAATGATATAAAATGAGGGATTTAATGATGTGTAACTTTATTACAAGACATTAAACCCATATTTGAGACTTGTCTTGGAGTTTTCATGATGTGTAGATATTTTACACAGTTTGAAGAAGAGTTTCACAGTGTGTAATATTTCAGTGTTTGAAAAAAAAAAATCAAAAGGTGGTGGGTTTTTCAATATAAGTCAACCTCGGGGGATTACACATCATGACGTGAAATTGCACGTTATGTAATACACCACTATGGTAACATTTTAAACATTTTTCCAGCTGCTTGTGTTGTCAAAACCTATGACTACAATAATTTCCTCTCGACCCTAGGTGAACCAGAGACCCCTATTAATTTTTTAAGGTTCCTTCACCAAGGATTAAACCCTAGATTAAATCCTTCGATCTGTATTGATCTGACATTAATCTAAGGCATGTTCTTCCTCCATTCTTGTGGTTTCTATCAGTTTTGGATTTCTTTTATTCTCATCATTATTTACATGTAATGGAGGGTGTTATTCCTATCTTTGAATGTGCTATTCTTCAATTTCTGTTATTTTAGTGGTGCCGCTGCATCCTTAGGTGAATGAAGATCTTGCAGGAGGGGTAATTAGAGGTCTGTTATGTGATATGTTTCCATGCAAAGAAGGCTGAAACATTGAAGATAGGTATTTCTCCCTTCATTTCTCTTTGATTGTGTATCATGTGGGAGGTATCTACTCTTTTTTCCTATGGATCATAGTTGTGTCAAGATAATACAAGATAAGAACTGGGTAAATGAATTGAAAGAGTTAGATGGATCAAATGAACACATTTTTCTAGATTTGATATTTTTGTGATGTTTAGAATTATACTGGATAAACACCCCACTAAAAATCATTGTCGTTGGTGGTCCATTAATGGGTACTAAACATGTTTCATGACAGTTGGTTCCTTTTGAACAATTATAAATGGAATTGTTAAATCGCGTACAATTGGATAACAAATGGATTCCCAAAGATTTCATAGTTTATGTGAAAACCCATGAATTAACAAGTGGAATTAAATAAGTGATTCCATGTAAAATCTAGATTTATGTAATGCTTTGGAATTTGGGATAGATGTGGTTGTGTTTTTAGGACCGATGGGAGGTGAAGTGGCTATGTTTTGATGTGTGGATATTCTATGGTTTGTGTTGTGGTCTAGTTTTAAAGAATGAGTATGTGTTTTGGGTTTGTTTGAGTAACATTTTGGATGAACTTGTAGATGATACATCAACCTGGGTATGTAATGGAATCTTAGGTTGAGAGATTGATTGATTATATAATTGATGAGCAGTGTTACATAGCAATTCTATAGTTAGGTAGTTCATGGGTTGTTTTTCTAGATGTGGTTGAGAGTTGAGGACTTTTTTTGGTTGTTATGGGTAGTTAACCCATATTTTCTCCATGTTTTTGCGTTGTATATGTCACATGTTATGCGTTGTGATAGGTAGTGTCCTGAATAGTTGTGAAATAGATGGATAAATATTTGATTTATAATGTTTGATATTGGATTGGGTTGGTTTGGTTAAGGTAATGAATAAATTAACTACGAATGAAGAATGGTAACGGTTAAATTAAATTGACTAGGAATAGGGATTGGGTTTGTGTCTTGTTGTGTGGTGTTGTGAATTTAGAGGTATCCACAAAGATGGAAGTATTGTGAGCTAGTTGTTCATTTTAAAACTCATAGGTTGGGCAGAGTGTTTGGTATATATGTATATATAGTTTGATTTACCTTTTGATTTCTATACGCACCCCACACTAGTTGAGAAATATGTACTGAACACCCCCATCGTCATGGGGGAGGGTGTCTTTACAAAACATCCCAGTGGGAGGATGGATGGTTGGCCACCCACTCTTCCTCGATCCCTCTTCTAGGTAGTGATAGCCTAAGATTCCTCGAGTAGGTTGTGGTTTGTAAGGCCTAGGTGTGTTTGGGTGAGTTTTGGTTCACATGTGTCTTCGGTATTAGGTTGTAGTTTGTGAGTCACATGTGTGTGTGGGCGAGTGGTGTTTCATAGGTGTATTTAGGTTGAGATTTATTGTTCTTTACCAGGTGTCTTTGGGATGAGGTTTGGTTTGTGGTTCAACTTTTTCCAAGTGGGATGTGATGTGACTCAGGGCTCAGGTGATGGGATGAGATGTTATATTTTGACTAAGTCTATGTGGGTGGGATGTGATTCATCTTTTGGGGATCAAGTGTGTTTGGTCAGGTTGTGAAGTGGTTCTTTCTGAATAGGTGGGAGCGTGAAGAAATATTTCATTAGGAAAGAGTGGCTAAACTAGTGGGAAGTGGTGTGGGATACCAAAATCATCTACGTGGTTACTATATTTCTCTATTTTAATTATGTTACATGGTGAACATGCCTTGGTGAGGATGGGTTTGATAACATACCCTTTTGGTGTTGAATGGTTCTACTGTTTTATCACATGGGAATTTGTATGCTCCCTTTGACTTTTACATGAGAGACTTTGGTTTCAATCCAATGAAGTATATCTATATACTCACCCTACATATATAAAACTGTTTTTAGGCTTCTAGGAGGATTATATAGACTATGGTGGACCTTACTAGCTCAGATATTGATAGTTTCCAAGTTGCTGCTTTAGATTGTTTTTGGTACATAATTTAGTGTTTTATTGAGCTTGTAACAATTTTACTTTGAACATGAACATGGGATAGTTTTTTTTTCTTTTTTATATATATAAATATCTATCCATGGGTTTTTTGGTTGAACCATATTATATCCCAGTCTTGTTTTTATAAAAAGGGAAATGACTCCCATTTTTGTGAGATTGTGTACCCATGGTGCTAGTCACTACCCTAGGTCCTATGATAGGTAGGACTCAGGTGTCATTATTTCCCTTTATGTATTATCAAACCAGGAGGGGTATCTTGGGAGGGAGGGGGTCATGACCTAGAATTTCTACTAGAGTACTAAGAAATCATTATGGGGATCTTTTTTATATGAAAATACAGTTCTAAATTTTTATTTTGATATTTCACCTCAATCATTCATTTAAAAATAGACTCCCATTGGATTATAGTGATAGGACTTGTTCCCCAGTCTTGGCGCACAAATTCTCCTTTAGGGAACAATTCCTCAATGAAACATCATCAATAATTATGTATAGGATCCCATGTTTCTAATACAATCAATGGTTATCCTCAACATTATTTAACCACGATTCAAAAAATATTTTAGTGTAATGCATATATCAATCATATGGTCAGTGGTCATTCTCGGCCTATATGTCACTTTTACCCTTAGTTAAAACTCTATAAGTCACAATTTATGAAACCCTCTCACTTCCCTTATGTTTAGGTAGAGTTTCGTCACTATAAGTGTTGTTACCCCATGAAATTTTCTATTTTTATTTAGTGAATTAGTCACTTGGAATCACATCTAGCCTTTTTCCCTTGGTATCTCAAAGATCTCTAGTGATAACCGACGTAATGGTCCAACCCTAACCCATATTACCCTAATTTTCACTCTCACGTAATATGAATGATCTTATATTGAAACTTTTTTCTCACACTAAGAATGATTAACATTAGCTTTAAGTTCTATTTTATTACTCTGTTAGAAATATTGAGTTGCATCAAAATTTGAAACTTAAGATTCATATGAGTATAATCATATTAATTGAAAAAAATGAGGAGGAATGTCCAAATATGGGATTTATCATTTAGTGTAAAAGTGGATATGGATGTTCCTAATACATTGAATTATCTATCCCATATATCATTTTCTAAGAGGACATAGATTCCTTCAAAAATCTCAAAAACTCCTTTTTCTTAGCCTCCTCTCATGGCTAAACTTGGCCCTCCAATACTTAGAGTTCATCTCTTCAAGCCCTACACACCACCACCTAATCCAATACTAGGGAATGCTAAACCATGGAATCCACTAGTTAGGTCCTTATACATGTGACATCCCTATACCTCACCAATATTAGAGCCAATGGTTGAAACTCCTCTATCTCTTTCTAGGAAATATTCTATTGAATCACCCACATAGACCCTATGTCATGGGCTCTAAATCTGACTTTAAAAAAATCAGCTGATCATGCCACACCCACTCCCGTTCGACCAAAAATTCAAGGATCATGGTGTGAATGGAATGATAGAATACTTAGTTAGTCCTCAGAATCACTGACTGGTGGTATATACTAATGTGGTAAATGTTGGATATATTCATTTCTACATATTTCAACGAGCTTTTAACGGAGGGATTTTTGTCTTCAGGGATTGGCATAAAATCCAGTAGCCCAAACCAATACAATGGAACCCTTTATGAATGTTTCCATTAACAAACATCTATTTCAAGATCTTCCTCCATCATTTGATATTATTCCTCCATTATTTAATTGGTTCTCAATCAAGGGTTCTCTTGTATTTTTCTTCTATTTTTAGTGACATCGAGAATGAGTTTGTAAGCCATTTTTGACTTTCAGTATGATGGTGAAAGTTCTATAATTTTTTTAATCCATATTTTATGGTTCAAAAAATAGTTATGTGTGGAAGTGGATCTAATATAAAGTAGTTTCTTGTGTAATTTTCATTATGTTATGAATTTCTATTTGATATCCAAGGAAAAATCATATAAAAAAATTCATGTGAAGGGTGAGTTCTGTGAAAAGAGAAAAAATATCACAAATTCTACGAATACTGATAGTCCCATTTAGGACCCTTAGAACTACATAAATGGGTAAATGTAAAATTTATTCTACCATGATTTCACGATAATTGATCAAAAATACCCATAGGAATTGTTTTCTTTAAAATTAAATCCTCATTCCTCCATCAAATCTATTTATAAGGGGAGGGGGTTTCTTATTATAAAAATTCATTGAAAGCATATTAAGGAGAAATAATGATAAGAAAATAAGTATTTTAATTTATTGTCTAGAGTCTAACTTAATCCCATGTTTCATGTAATGTTTTTGAGGAAGATATCTAAACAGATCTACTGGAAGGCTTCATGCTAATGGGAATAGAAGTTCCATTTCTAGTCTCATATCTAGTTTTTGTGGGCTTCAGTAGGCACCAAGATAGAGTAACTATAATTTCAATACTTTCATGGTAGAATTAATGTTCATGAAGAGTAATATAAATAATTTATACTATATTAAGGTGTATTAAAATGGGGTTTTTTTTCCTTTTACTTCATTATGTGGATGAATTTATCTTGTTTGGACTGATGAAGGAAAGGCTGGAAGAGTTTAAGAATGATTTATCTATAAGATCCCAAATGAATGACCATGGTTCTAGAAAGTGGATAATAAGGATAAATATTGAAAGAGACTTAAAGCCTATAACGTTTTCCAAACATAGTTTGTTTATATCAAAAAATATTGTAAGTATTTAGAATGAGAGAGTTATAAATAGTGAGAAATCCTTTAACTGGACATTTAAAACAATCAGAGGATTCCCCTAAAATAGATGATGAGTTGAAGTTAGTAGAAATGGTTCTACATGCATTAATTATAGCATGTCTGATGTACATCATGGTCTATAAAAGACCTAATATCATTTATGAGGTTTTCTTAGTTAAATGATTAATGGTGAATCTAGAGAAGGATCACTGGATGGTTAATAATTAGTTTTTTTTATACCACAATGTTTTTGTGGATCTAGAACACTCTTTCAAAATGGATGATCCATTGAAGGGGTTTATGGATTTGAACTTCAGATGATATAAAGAATCACTATAGAGCACTATTGACCATGATGAATCAGTGTAAATCAATGACTTGATGTTTTAGAAATTATTATTATGTTAATTAGATTTCAAACTAAGATTTTGGATGACTTGAAAGTGTTAAAAATATTTTAAAATGTTGTTTTATTTTTAATGTGGTGATTTAACCCTTGTGATCTATATTTAAAACCAATTTTTTTTATCCATGGTTAATTTTTGTATCAAAGTTTTCACTAGTGTAGAAAACGTTTTTTACGTCGGTTATTTTTCATTTTTTACGTCAGTTTCTAGCCGACGTTAATATGGGCGATGTTATAAATAAAGTTTTTGACGTCGGTTATTTTAAAACCGACGTAAAAAACATAAAATCGCGATGTTTATGACGTCAATTATTCTAGAACCGACATGATAAATAAAATGGGAAGGGTTTATCACGTCGATTATTTAACAACCGACGTGATAAAAGGCCTGGAAAATGGTTTATCACGTCAGTTCTTAAAAAACTGACATGATAAAAGGACGGGGAAATGGTCTATCACGTCGGTTATGAAAGAACCGATGTGATAAACCGGGGGGTGGGGGGTTTATCACATCGGTTATTATAGAACCTCCGTGATAAACCGGGGGGGGGGGGGGTTATCACGTCGGTTATTAAACATCCGACGTGATAAACCGGGGGGAAGAGGGTTTATCATGTTGGTTTTTTAATAACCGACGTGATAAACTAGGGGAGGGGGGTTTATCACATCGGTTATTATAAAACTGCCGTGATAAACCGGGGTGAGGGGGGTTTATCACGTCGGTTATTATATAAACGCCGTGATTAACTGGGGGGAGGGGGGTTTATCACGTCAGTTATTAAATAACCGACACGTTAAACCATTTTCCAGACCTTTTATCACGTCAGTTATTAAATAACCGACGTGATAAACCATTTCCCAGGACTTTTATCATGTCGGTTATTAAATAACCGACGTGATAAACTCATTTTTTTTTTAAAAAAATTGAATGCAGTCATCTGTTCTCCACCAGAATCAACCAGAAAACAAATCAAGAAATCGTACCACAAAAACAGAAGTAGATCAAAATTAAGCATGTACATTGATAACATATAAACTTACCCCCTAGACATCCCCCACCCTCATGTATACCCCATGGACATCCCCCCACCCCATTGGAGCCCTCACCCTCATGTATACCCCCTGGACAGCCCTCCCCCACCCAATTGGAGCTCCCACCCTCATGTATACCCATTGGACATCCCTCACCCACCCCATTGGAGCCCCCACCACACTCCTGGACTGCCCCCCGACCCCCAGACAGCCCCAAACACCCCTCGACAACCCCCCATCCTCCTGAACAGCACCCTTTCACCCCCTCACCCCACTTGACAGCCCCCACCACACCCCTGGACAACCCCCCCACCCTCATGTATACTCCCACCCCTGGACAACACTCCCACACCCCTGGACTGCCTTCCCACACCCCTGGACAACCCTACCACCCCCTAGACAACCCTTCCACCCCCCTGGACTGTCCCCCACCCCACCGGACAGCCCTCCCAGACCGCTGGACACCCCCAAACCCCACTGAACACACCCCCACACCCTTGGAACCCCTCCCCAACAGACCCAAATCCATACCAGAAAACCATCATAAGTAAACCAAAACAAGAAGCAGAGAAAAATTAAACATTCACTTATATAACATTCAAAACATACACTATCAACTTAAAAAAAACTAAATCCAACCTAAACAACTACCAAATACACAATTACAACGAAAATATTCAAAATTACAATTTACATTACAAACAACTGAAAGTCAATCAAACCTGTAAAATAATTTGACCACTCCACTTGTAAGTGTTTGATGTCTTCAGAATTATAGGGTTTAGGGTCATCAAAAAGCTACAAATGAAAAAGAAAGTAGTTAACGTGTATAATGAATAAATCAAATTGAAATATTATGGCAATGTTTAAGAGGAAATCGTACCAGGTCAAAATTCATAACTGTCCCAGTTGTTATTATTTCATACATAAATCTTAACATATAATATCCACATTCGATGAGGCATTTTTGTTCATGAAAATTCTGTTTGAATGAGTGTAAATTCAATATATTATTTTTATGTAATAAATCAAAAGGTAAAAATTATAAATGGATATTTACCTTCGCATTTACATATTTGATCTTTGCACCTCTTTTCTTTGTGTTTTTTCAAAAGTATGCCCATGCACTGTTAGAAAATAATACGAATGTGGTAAATTTAAAATTCATTATAATATATAAAACTATTGAGAAATTGAAACTTACTTTTCCAATATATTCTTAAAACTACCCCGCACATCACCATGGACAGAGCATATCCAATAAAGGGATTTCTCCCTTGGGAAAAAAACCCCTAACATCCAATGATCACTGATAAAAGGAAATTTGACATTAGTGGTTTCTTATGTTAAAATATAATTAACTCTTTGAGAGAAATGTGTTTCATACCTCTCACAAAAAGGCATCATCCAACATTGTGTGATTATATTCTTTTCAAATCTTTCAGCAATATAAACCATTCATTATTCCTCATTCAATGCACATGCTTTTGGGGAAATCAATTGAGGGTCCATGAATCCATATACTTCTGTCAGCTCATTCCTCTCACAAATTTTATAAAGATACCTAATAAAAAACATACATAAGTATACATTTTTAATAAATATAACACATGGAAAAGGTTTTAAGACTTACATGGAAAAAAATTTCACCACGTTGATGCCCAACTTATCTCCAGTAATAAGCTCCATGATATCAGTTTTTATAATCCCCACTCTTATTTCACGTCCACAAAAATGACCTTCCATTGGAAACTCATAATAACCTAACAAAAAATGTGAATATCTTGACAATCTGTCAAGACCATTTGAATCTGTATCTGATGTCATAGCCATTTGTCTTTGTTGTTGTCTATACAATATTTCTTTACCTTTGAAGTGTTCCTGTAAAAAAAAATTGAAAAATATATTAGTTTTCAAATGATAAAACAACTTTAATAAAAAAATAAAATAAAAGATATAACATTCATACCTCTATGGTAATGAGTCGAAGAAGTCTGGATGGCCAAATTAAAAAATGGCTGATACTCTGTCCAACTTTCGCCACCTCATCTGTAGGTATTGGTACCCTAGATGATCTATCTATAATATCCTGCACAACGACCCTCTGATTATCAACCTCTAATTGTTGATGATGAACTCTATCTCTTATACAATATACCAACCCATATGCTACTATATGATGTTGAGAATCATCAACATACAACTCGCAAGAAGTAGGATGCTGCGACAGAGGCGTAGGATAACAAATGTGGTCCGCAGGCTGAGGTGGGGGAGTGGGAGCTACTGGCGGAGGTGGAGGATAAATAATGGGGTCTGCAGGGGGAGGTGGAGGAGTGGGAGCTACAGTCTGAAATTGTCTTTGCATTTATGCAAACATAGACTGCACCAACTCTCTAATCTTGTCCTCCATCGTCACATTAATATTATGAACTTCAGCCTCCAAATATTCTATTTTTTTTATAAACCCCCTCAATGTTATAAGTTGAAGAACGTTGAAACACTTTTCTTACCGATACACATGCCAGATATCCTCTTACATGACCACGATGTTCGGGCCTTCCCAATACTGCAAATAAAATATCTTCCCTCCCAGTAGCTGTAAATGTCCCCTCTGAACTCTGCTCCTCAAGAGAGTCCTGTATTAATTAATTGAACATTTCTATAATGATTGAAATTATATAAAACGTTCATGTATGTAATCTATTTTCCAAGACTGCTAAACTGATCGTTCATTCGGGACTTGATTCCTTATAATCATGCCAATGTATTAAAACAATTCACTGACTCTAGGTAACTAGGGTCAGGGCGTTACAGTTGCTATCATAAAAATTTTAGTACAATCCTTAGAAATTAGATTTGGAAAAACTCTCATTAGGGAACACTACCCTAAGATAGACTTTGAGGATTAATATGAAGAACTTCTTAGAATTTTGGTATTGTAGAGATTTTGTGAGTTTTCCAAGTAATATATCCATGTCTGGATACGAGCAGGTAGAGGCAGCTTTGGCAGAGATGCACCTTGGGGTAAAACAAAAAAACACCACATTGAGCTAGACTCGAATGGGAACTTGTGCATGAAAACTGGCATTACTGCACTCTTGGTTATGACACTCCTGGGGGATATGCTTAGGATAATTCACATTTTCATTACAAGACATTATGAATGATTTTGGAGTAAATACTTTCTCAAAGAAAACATTTTATGATTATAGATTATATGCATAATATTTTCAATTTATGTTAGATATTTTAAATGTTTAGAATTATGCATTGAGATTCATAAACTAACCTAGTGTATGCCACTATATAGAAATGGTGCCTATTAGAATGAATGATAATTCCAGCAATACCCATGATCGAAAGATTAAGAAGGATCATATCTTTCATTGTATTATTCCAACATTTAAAATGGAAATTTTCTCTCACATATTGTCATCATATGAAGAAATAATATCATGTTTTAATAAGATATGTAAAAAATTCCATGAGTCCTATGGATTTGAAGGGATGTAAGAGAAGAAAAGTATGGAAGAGAGAAAGATGGATAAAGGGAAGAGGGGAAAGAAATATTTTCCCATATGTGATAATTGTGGAAAGAATCTTCTTGGAAAATACATGAAGGGTATGGGAGTTTGTTATAAGTGTGGAGAAAAAGGACACCATGTATGTGATTGAAAGGGTAAGAAAAAGGTTTCAAATGTACAATGCTTCATCTGCAAGGAGGTGAGAGAATATGCGAATCAATGACCAAATCATCAGAGTATACCCCAAATGATGATATTGGATAATAATCCAGTTATGATAGTACTGAAGATGAAGAGGAATGATTAGAGTTCTTATGTTGTTATTAAAGTATTGTGTCATTTGAGTATTATGTTACTGATGTACATGTTATAAGAATTATAGAGTATATAAGGATCGTATTGTAGTACAATTTCATTAAAGATTTAAGATTATACGATTTTAAGAAAAGTGACTCAAGAACAAGTTAATCATTTTGGAAAATACATGGATGAAGGAAAGGTAAACATTAATATGGTTCTGATACCGAGGTAGTGATTTTGGAATAAGAAATGATTGATTTGGACAAAATATATTGGACATTATAGACATTCTTGGAACTAATTAATATTTTGTTTATTCCATCATTGTTGGAGTTTACAAATTTTTTGGATATAACGTGTATATCCAGTATTCTATGAGGAATAAGGGGGCTTTAATCTAATCAGTATGGTTTTATGGTAATTCAGGGTGTTACCATGATTTAAAAGAAAACATGATGAAGGTATTCACAGGTTATTATGTGGTAGAAAGATCATCATTGTGTTTACATTCCTTATAAATTTTGGACAGTGAGTTTGGATAGAAGTATTCTGGATAAGACTAAAGGTTAGAATGGATTAAGTTTGATATTGGATACTATTGTTAAGGACAAATCATTTATTAAGATTATTTTTGTATTGTTATGAAAAGGACAACCCGGAGGTCGGGCGACAACCTGCCGTGTCCAGCAAAGTCGCGAGACTTAAACCTACAACCGCAGGGTGACTAGGGTGGATCACCTACCACTGGAATACGTGATACTTTAGTTTGTATAATGTAGTTTTTTTAAATAGTCTGAAAAATGAATTATAAATTCATTATTTTTGGAACCTTGTATGATTAGGATAAATAGAATATTTTTTAATTCTATTATCATTTAGAGTGAAGAAGAGTTTGTGGTAGGAATTAGTAGAAGGATGAAACTCTACTTGTCAAGTATATTTTTTTCCTCTTATTCTATGAATAAATTAATTCTTAAACTTTTGGAAAGGGATCTTAAAACCAAAAATGAGTTATCCTAATACCTTTTGTTTTGTTGAAACAATTATATTTTAAATCATCATAGATTGATGGATTTGAGGCCCTCAATTTTACACTTGCTTGTGATTGATGACCTAAATCACTCCCTATAAATATTTACGTTTTCCCTCCAATTATGTGTCTCTAATTTCCACCAATGTTCTTCAAATCGAGATCAAAATTTGGGGGTGACCTTTTCATTCCCTTTACCTTTTATTAAGACTAAATTTTATTAACCCAATTTCCGATGTGAGTTTTCCACAAATGTATTTTCCTATTTTTAACCTTTTATTTTTGAAGAACAATTTCAAATTGCGAGGACGCAATTTATTAAAGGAGGGTAGAATGTAACACCCCAAGCTTCCACATTACGTTTCCCATTAAATAATGCAATAGCTTTCATTGTACGTAACTTTGAGAATCTAAGACACCACAACCAATCAAACTAGCCATTATGAATACTAATACCCACTTTTTGATATTTTATAAATTTTATTTTTCAAAATGGACTTAATTTTTGAATTCAGAATATTGAAATTAGCTTAGAGTGATTGTTTGGTATTTTTCAAAAAACATTCAATTTTTTATGAATAGTGAAAAACACTACGTTATTGGTTAAACCTGACTTTTTATTTAAATAATTATAAATTTTATTTAAATTTATTTTAGGTAAAAATAGATACATAATACCTTTATAAGTTCAATTTAATTTATTGGATTCATTTTATGATATTTTTATATATATATAAGTTTTATTGAACTTTTTACCGTCTTTTACCCACCTCCTAGGAGCATTTGCAAATTTGCATAAAACATAATTTTACCGATTCTGTGAGTTGAATTTCAAAAATCTGAGAGACAAAATTAATATTAGTGAGTAAAATGTGGTTCAATAAGATGAAAATCATTTTTGGTGAATATTAATTTTTAACTTTTATTTACCACGGTTAAAAGTAAATAGGGTAATTAAGGGGGAAAATGATATCATAATTACCCTAAAACATGTACAAATTCTATTGGATAAGTATAATTCAACCAAAAACAACCTTAGTAATAAACTATGATCCTCTTTGGTCCACTTGTATTAGATTAGGACATTTATTATTATTTTATTTAAAGAAGAGTTAAAAGAGTTAAATTCAAAGTTTAATAACTACACCATTTTTAATATAGGGTAACACACAATATAAATTCAAAAATAAATAGTCATTATAAATCTAAATATATTTCCTACATAATGGTATTTTATTTATAATTTTTAGACATTAAATAATTTAATTTATTTATGACATAATGATGATGCAATAATTACCTTATTAATGAAATATTAAAATAATTGATATTATAAATATCCAAATAAATATAAATTGAGACTTATGATGAATTCAACTAATTTTATAGGTTAATATGACATGTTATTATTTGTTAAATAAATTTTTTTTAAGTGATAATGTTTTTATGGCTTTGAAAAAAATCAAATTCCAAATAGTGTCAAAATTGATATTATTTAGTTTTTAAAGAAAATACTATTTTAATAATTGATATAATTTTACTAAAAAAATAATATTTGTCCAAAGGACTTAGATAAGGTTATATATATTAATAATAAACTACTTGGGGTTTTCTTGGCTTGTTATAGTACGTTTACTAACCATATAATATAATAATACAATGTGACATGGTAAATGTCAAACTATTTATCTAAGAGTTAAATCTAAAAGATAAGTTTAATATTAAGACATAAACCTATATAAAACCTATTGGTTGAGAGGTTTGCGACCCATCCCCACTTTATCCTCTAAATAAATCATTTTTGAGTCATTAGAAACTGAAAATAATTTTATTATAAAATAATATTTCATGTTTTTCCTTAAGTGACCCTCACCTCTCTTATAAAAGGGTACTTCCCCTTCTCTAAATTTCACACCTCCAAATCCTTTTGGCTCAGACAAATACTACACAAAATATACTCCCAAATTATCTCAAATCATCCTAGATTCCTTAATTTGATCAGAAATCCAACCTATGGAGCCCTTTTGATCAACTCAAAAGGAAACACCCGAAGAAGAGGTACTAATTTCACCACCCTCTTTCAGGTTCTTTTCTTCTTCCACTTATACTTTCTTTGTTTTTTACAAAAAAAAATAATAACTCCAATACCTCTTAAATGTTTTGAGGTTTTTCAAAATATGGTACAACCATATTCATTATTCTATCGATCCTATAAATGACAAAGTCACCATACCTGCGTACGTACGGCTTACGGTCTCCACGTCGTGGTGTCGTTTGTTATTCAAACACTTAATTATTTGGATGGGTATAATAATGAGTATAAATGATGTAAATAGTAAATATAACTTGTTAATTATTCTGTATATATAATATACCATCTAATTACATATGATTTCACCATCAATATAATGATATTGTCGCTCGGGCATACGTACAGATTACTGTCTCGAGGACGCGATGAGATTCATTCCCACATTCACCACTAAAAGTTGATTATAAAAAAATTATATTATTAATAAGTATGTAATATATGGAATAATTCTGATACTATATATATATATGTATTTACTTACATATATCTTATTCACTCATTTTCATTCAGTATGATATGAAAACAGAAACATCGTTTATGCGTACATATGACCTACCATCTCCATTAACGATTCCTTCCATTTCATATATATATCTATTATAAATATTTATATTCTAAATATATATGATATATAAATCATGTTTTATATTCTAGAAGTATTTAAATCATGATCTAAATGATATGATCAATAATAACAAGTTAAAACACATACGATAAAGAAAGCGATTATTATCCAAAATGTTAATTTAACATGGAATCATTATTAAATGGATGATATAAAGTCATAAATGAATAATGTATGATATAAAAAAGATGAATATGGTTATGGTATAATTTAATAACATAGTATGGTCATTATACAAGAGGTTAAACATACCCTCTACCAAAGAAAAGTGCAAGGTAAGGGTTTATTCTATAATATTTTCATTATCTGAGGTTGTTTTTACGTAAGTATCTATTGGAAAATATTTATTATCCATGTCCATTTTTCATAATAGAGTTTTCAAACGGATTATTGTTAAGGTAAATTTATACTAAAACATCATTTAAAATGTTTTAAAGATTTATTCTTCTAAACCGTTCTCTTTAATGTCCATGTTTTCTAAATAGTATTAAGGATTTATTTATATGGAAAGGAATGTTTTAAAATGTAAATTTCTTTAAAAAATTTCATAGTGTTATGATACACATTGATTCAAAACTATATTTTAAATTAATTCCTTTATAAATTATGTGACTTTGAAATGATTTCCTGAAAAAGGATATTTCTCTCAATGATTTTTACTGATCATTTTCAACTATGTCAACATCATTTACGAGATATTATTCTTGATCAAGGATGATTTATTATGATAAAAATCATTCATATTGTATTGAAGGTTTTTTGATATGTTTGATTATGGATGGGTTATTTTTATACCATTCATGGTTTATGGAAAAATTATTGGCATTTCGTATGCTAGTTTTAATACAAATATTTATGTTATGTTTAAACCATTTCATATGAGGAATGCATTGGAATTAGTACGTGAAGGGTGGAGCCTGCAATAGCTCCTCGATGCATCGGTAGGTCTCATGAGACAAAATAGTGTCTTGGAACGAGGCCTTTAAAAAATCTTATTTGTAATCTGGGCACGAGGCCTTGATTATGTGGTTATGAAGTCTGGCATTATGCATTCCATCATTATGAAATTGTATATTGATATTACATGTGATTATTCAACTAGTATAATATCTATTTGAATAAGTAAATTGAATTATTTGATTTATCTTAAACTTATTACACTAAAGTTTAATTTTAAAAGGATTTTGTTTTAGTCTTATACACTGTCTTAAATGTTTATTCCTTTTTATGAAAGTTTCCGCTATATTGTTATCCTCAATGAGCATCTGAGATCACCCCTTTTTGTGTTATATTTTTCTCAGGATGAGAAGAAGTATATTATGACCGACCTTTAGGAATATTATAAGGGATATTAATTTGGTCAATAGAGACAATGTTGTTGTTGTTTTCTTCGTTTTATAATGTAATGTAACGTTTATGCATGTAATCTATTTTCCAAGACTGCTAAACTGATTGGTCCTTTGGGACTTGATTCCTTGTAATCAAGCAAATGTATTAATGTAATGAACCAAATCTAGGTATCTAGGGTCAGGGCATTAGATATACAATCCAATTACATACAATTTCACTACCAATAGAATGGTATTTTCGCTCATTCATAAGTACAGATTACTGTCTCCATGAACACGATGATATTTATTCCCCATCATAACCATTCAAGAATAAATATCATTTTATGATTAAAAAATAATTGTGAAGAACATAA
Source organism: Viscum album (assembly GCA_963277665.1). Classification (NCBI taxonomy): domain Eukaryota; kingdom Viridiplantae; phylum Streptophyta; class Magnoliopsida; order Santalales; family Viscaceae; genus Viscum; species Viscum album. The sequence continues at coordinate 1,527,130,651 of OY728125.1, read as the reverse complement.
TATCATTCTGGATTCAAATAAAATATATCATATCCATAATAAACATGACTTACATAACAAAACATATAAAGAGAAACAAATCAGTTAACACCCAAAACAATGATACTACATAAATATTATTAACAAAGTAATATTAAATGATCATATATGATATCATATTTATGTATATTGTTCTAGTATAATTTAATAACAATTATTTCACCATCATACAGGAGGTAAATGTACCCTCAAATAAGGAAAACTACAAGGTAAGGGGTTTTTATCTCACTTCTTATCCCCGTGAGATTCATACTATATTTCCACTATTTCCTTTTGTGTGGTGTTTGTACTGCCCATGACTGTATTAATTGTTCAGAATATTAATATATTCTTATAATTATGGAAAAGGTGAGTTTCTTATTCTTACATATGGTAGTGAGGTTATTATATTAATAGAGTATAAATTATGATACTCTTAAAATATTCTAATTAGAGAATGATATTGTTTGATCACATTCTTATTTATTACAAAATTAATTAGGATTATTTGAAACATATATGGATTTTTATTTAGTAGTTTTTCATTAATGGGTTGGAAACAAGTATTAAATTTTAATAATGACTCTGAAAAATGATTTTATTGCACGGTTATATTTTTGGAGGAATCTATTTTAGAACAAATGATTAAGGGATGAATAACAAGATATAATAAAAAAATATTGATGTTTAGATTATAAATGGTTGATTAAATTTGAAATATTATGTTATAAAATATTGGTAATAATAGTATTGATAATTGGTTCATGATATGTTTGTTTAACTTCATCTCATTTTTATGATTCTCTTATATATTGGTTACCATATGATTTTATGAACTATTTATTGAAATTTTTGAGGGTTATAGATAGTGTTTATTTTGAAAATAATATATGGTTTCACTATAGTTTAATGTATTAGATATTTCAATGGTTTTGGGGAATTTATATTTTAGATAATGTATGATTATGGTATATAAATACTTTAGTATATGATTTTATGAATAATTAATATTGATTGAGAAAATATAAGTAACTTACTTTTACATAATATAGAATGATATATTTTACCTTTGAAGTACATCCTGAATGATAAATATGTTAATAATTCTATTACCTACATACATTTTTTACTATTAATTAAAAGTTTGAGAATACAATTTATTTAAGGATTTTGAATGTAACAATCTGGGATTTTTGATTTTATTTCTCAAAATTTTTATCATCCATGAGCACTTCCTCCAAACACAACATTGAACTAAAAAAAATTAAAATATATTTATTGTTATATTAATTTAATAAAAACAATACCTGTAGAAAAAAAATTAGAAAATGCATACAAAATATGATTTTATATATTTAAATATTTTAAAATTCATTTTTCAATAAAATCTATTTTACATTATATATACAAAATTGTTCTTTAAAAGATAAATTTTAATGTATTATAATTTTAATTTACAAATATAAAATTTATTTTTGAATTTTATATACAAAAAATTATTATATGGTGATTTTTTTTATATTTATTTATTTTTACTTGAATAGTGAAAAATTTATAAATTTTGAAAATACAATCACATTTATGACATTATTAAAATAAAATAATGAATTAAAATATTTCATATCCATTTCCCTAAAAATAAATAATTTTATAATGTATGATTAATCTTTTTAATTTACCATATTGAATTTAAGAAACCTATATTTAACATTTTGGAGACATAAGTAATATTTAACTTTTGATGACCATTTTAATTCTCTTATATTTAAAATAATTCTTTTATAACTTGTAGAAAATAAATCTAAAAATGGATATCATATAATCTATTAATATTTTCAAATATTTTGTAATGGACCGAACCTCTCTGGTCCATTACATTATAAAAATGTAGTGTTAGAGGTGTTCTGGGAGGTTAAGGTGACTTAGGGGTGCGTTTGGGTGAACTTTTAAGGAAGACCAAAGGGATGTAGCTTTCCCACGGGCTGCGCACAATTTGTCTAAATCGTGCAGCAAAATCGTGCGAGGTGGGTGTTAGAGGCAGTGGCTAATGCATGGTTAGCACACGGTTTGGCTAACCAGGCAGACTAACCATGTGATGAGTGTTGGCGAGGCAGTAGCTAATGCACGGTTAGCGCACAGTTTGTCAAACTATGCGGACTAACCGTGCGGGCACTTAATATTAGATCCTAAAATTGTGGATCTAACTCTTTTTCCTCTAAATGGTTCATTTAAGCCCCTAATCGACCATAACATGGGATCACCCTCCCTCGAAGGTAGTGGAACATCTCCCAAGCATTTTGGATGTGATCTGAAGGCTTACTTTGGCAAATCAAAGCCGGTTTCTTGAGGTATGTGATCGTTCTCATTTGTTCTTGATCAATTCCTTAGATCTACTTCTATATACTTCTATTCTTCCCTCGGTTTCTTATATCTATTCCCTTAATTGGTATATCTAAGTGTTTGGATACCAAATATGATGAGATTTGATCTTGATTGTGTTTGGATAAGGGATCTAAAAAGGATTCTTGGAGGATCATCCCTTCTTCTTGTGCGTTCTTCGTTTGTTGGGGTTTTCGTCAAAAATCATTGAGGTACGGATCTTACCTTCATCTATCTTTTGTGCATCATGTAGAGTGGGTATCCTCTTGTTTTCATGAGATATGGCTGAACCAGTAAATAAAGATAATAACTGGTTAAAGAACGGGTTTGGGAAAATTTTGTAGATATTGTTGTTCTATTTCCATCAATGCTTATCCTTTGATTATGTTGTGAATTGAATAGGCTTATGCCTATTTAAAATCACTGTCGTTGGGGGCCTTTTCTTGTGCAATAAAATGTTTCCCTGTGTTTCTGGATTGTTTTGAGGATGGAATTTCATAGAATGTGGAAATTGGTTAATCATGTAAATATGGATGATTAAATGAATATGTGGAACCCTTGTATGATCACCCCAATTAAATTAAATTAAAGAATGAATTTTGTGGGTGCTGGTTGTGGTTTAATTTTTTGAAGGGGTGTTTCATGGATTTTTGTGGAACGGGTGAGCAGTGGGGCTACAGTTGGTTTGGTTGTGGATTGGCGTGTATCATATGGTTGTGATGGGCAGTGGAGCTGCGATGAATGGTATCAAAGGGATAATGATGTGGTATGGGAATTGTTTCTGATGTGTTTGTGGTTTTAGTGGTTGGCAGCAGGGCTGAAGGGATGTGTTGTGTATTTTAATAAAAGTGTAAGAGTTAACTAATTAAATGTGGGTCATGTTAGTTGACTAAATAGAAAAAATCAATGGAATTGATTGGCCAATAAAATAAAATGGTTTTGTGTTGCTTGTGTTTTCCCTAACTTTATTTGTGGTTGGCAGGGATATATTGTACAAACGATTGCTCTGGTTTGGTTGTTGTTAGTTGCTTGGTAGTTAAAGCTCTGATAAACTAAAATAGTTGAAACATGAAAAGCTTAATGGAGTTTGGGGATGTTCATTGTGTGTATACTTTCGTGGTAGCATTATCGAGGCATGTGCTCAGATCTTTTGTGTAGAATCCTTAGGATGGGATGAGTGGTTGATATAATTATATAAATCTATATGTTTTATGTTTCTTTACACACCCAACCCATGTTGATCACTACGTGCCGAAAACCCATGGGATGGGGGGGGGGGGTGAGACTCCCAAACATCCAAAGGATGGCTGGTTACTGTTCTTCCATGTGCTCTCTCTTCTAGGTTCTATAGCCCAAGATCCTTTGGGCAGGTTACGACAGATGTTTCCCAAGAGTCTTCGGGATGATGATGTGCTATGTTCCCAGGTGTCTTCGGGATGAGATTTGATGTGGTTCCCAGGTTCCTTCGTGATGAGATATGGTTATGGCCAAGGATTGATTTTCGGCGGAATGCAGGATGAGATGTGGTTATGGCCAAGGATTGTGTGCCAGCGGGATACAATGAGCTTCGTATGACCAGGTTGCGGCACTAGCTCGAGCTTTGTATGGCCAGGTTGCGGCACTAGCTTAGGAAGAGGGGGAAGCATCAGAGCATTAGGCGTGAGGGATTGATTAGTAATCAGTGGAAAGGTGGTGTGGGGTACCCATACTTTGATAATATTACTATAGTACTCTATTGACTTGCGATATTTGGTGAGTGTGGCATGTAAGGTTGGGTGGATAGATTCCTTTCTAGGCTTTGGTTCCTTTTGTTTTCTCACGAGGTATTAGGATGTCTCCCAACCTGTGCACGAGAGCTTTAGGTTTCCCTATTGAGTATACTTGTATGCTCACCCTACATTTACATTACGGTTTTCATGAGGACTTCAGGGACCATACAGGGCCTTTCTAGTTGGGCGTTGGAGTTTTTCTGGTTGCATTTTTTGCTTTCTTTTTTTGGTATCGTACTTTGGAGCTTTTCTTGTACTTTTACTTTTGTTTCAGCAGGGTATAGAATATCCATATGAGTTTTGTTTTGGGTTTATTTTCATTTACTTGTTCCTTTTTCTTTTGGTGTTTGTCTCATCCTATTTCCTGATCTTAAATAATAAAAAGGGTAATGCCCCCCATTTTTGTGAAAACTTATACCCTTGGTGCGATTCGCCACTCCAGGGCCTACTGGGGGAGGGACTTGGGGGTCATTATCTCCCTTTCACCATTTCCAGCTCAGGAGGGGAATCTCTGGTGGGAGGGTGTCCTGACAGAATGGTATCAGAGGATAGTGGTTGAGAGATAGGATGGAGTCTAGAGTTATGCACAGTGAGGATTGCACGGGATGGTAGGGAAGCAGTGTCGGGTGATCTTGGTGCGTGAAATAGGACAGGGAAGACCGGCTATGACACTACATTTTAGGGCCCCCCGTGATCCGATGCAAGGACTCTGGACCTACCGAATGACCAAGTGAGGCCATGTTGATTGCTGGGTAGAGACCCTAGGAAAGGTACATGCATCATAATGACTTGTGTTCTTGTGTTTCTAGGGAATTTTGGGGATTTAAAATGAATAAGGAGTCTATGGAAATTTAAGAACAATAATCTACACTACTTGGGATTAGGCATTCCTTGTTTACCTTACAGCTATGGCACCTGGGAGACGACCAGAGAAGTGAGGGAGATCGAGGCCCAGGAGGTTGATTTGACTGATTGACAAAGGGATTAACGAGAGGAGGAGGACGATCAGTGGCAGAAGATGCTTCGTTCCTTTTAGTGGTAGACCCTCGATAAGTATGAGGGAAACATCTCTGACATGGAGATAGAGAGCTGGCTAGAGAAGCTGGTGATAGCTTTTAGATTGATCCGGCCTCTGACGGAGTACTGGGTTCCTCTAACTGTGGGCCAGATGCGTGGAGAAGCATGTCAGTGGTGGACACCTTCTCTTGCGGAGAAGAGGGAGGCTGAGGTCACGTGGTCTGACCACAAGAAGGAATTCCAGGTGTAATTACTCTCTTCCATGATGAAGGTTGAGAAGAGGCAAGAGCTACTCTCCCTCCACCAGGGGAGTATGTCAGTGAGAGAGTTAGGGATCGAGTTCAAGGATCTCCTTCGCTTTTTTTCTCGACCTCTTTCCAGATGAGGAGTCTCAGACGAGATGTTTGGAGGAAGAACTTCAACCTTCTCTCCAGTATGCTGTTACTCCCTTCACCTTACAGACATACTTGGAGGTCCAGACGAAAGTTAAAGTGTTGGAAAGGATGCACACGCTAAGACGTGTGTCACGAGAGGGAATCCAGTTAGGCTCATCAAAGGGGAAAGTCGTCAGTAGTAGACCTCCAGCATCAGGGCCATCTAGGTTCTGACCAGTAGGGAGTTGGCCTCAGTAGTTTTTGTTCTGATCTCTTGGTCCTCGCCCTTTTACATCGGGCCCGGGACTAAGGTGTTTCCTCTATAGCAGCCATGGGCACTTTCAAAACCAGTTCCTGGACCGAGTATAGTACAGTGGTGTTGGACGAGTACAACACCCGCCTCAACCACAATTGTTTCCAGCCAGGCCCTTCCAGCAGCAACAGTAGGGGCAGCGAGCTCCCGGTCCTCAGAGGGAAGACGTTGCAGAAGGAGGCCGACCTCAGGGTGCTCCTTAGGGACCTCGAACAGGGTGTGGTCGGGGAGGTGGCCGACAACCGAGAGGCAGAGGAACTGGGCGTGGGACGATGCATGTTGTAGAGGCAGTAGTTCCACCAGGGTTAGAAGTTGTTCGAGGTACGATCATATTGTTTAGTACACTTTCCTATTCCTTGTTTGATTCAAGTGATTCACACACCTTTGTTGCGCCCAGTCTAGCCTGTGCCTTAGGCTTAGACATAGAGATGATTTCCGTACAACTGGTTTTGAGTACGCCAGTCGGAGGTCAGACCATCTTGTCTCATGTTTTTCGGGGATGTAGGTTGATGTTGGGGCCACAAAAATCCAGTGGAGATCTCCTTTTACAGCAAATGCAGCCATACAAAATCATTCTAGGCATCTACTGGATGTTCTTAGTGTGTGCTGTCATCGATTGTTTCTGAAGAAGGGTTGTGTTTTCAGACATGGGTGGCTGACGTGTGACTTTCATCGGTGAGCAGGGTTACCAGGAAGGTAAATAGCGAGTGGAGCCCCTCCTTTCCATGTTAGCTGAACTATCAGTGGATGAGAAGATACAAAAATGGTGGAAGTCCCAGGAATTGTCGGTGAGTTTATGGACTTCTTCCCTTAAGAGGTGGTGACTCTACCCCCTCGAGGTGATGTTGAGTTTGGGATAGACTTGCAACCTGGTGCCCATCCGATTTCAATGGCTCCATACCGGATGACACCTTCTGAGTTGCGGGAGTTGCGGATTCAGATTGAAAATATGATGAATAAGGGTTTTGTTCGACCAAGTGCATCACCTTGGGGTGCTTTTGTCTTGTTCGCAAAGAAGGAAGATGGTGGTCTCAGGATGTGCATAGACTACCGGAGACTGAATCAGGTAACAGTCAAGAACCGCTACTCCCTCCCGAGGATAGACGATCTCTTTGACCAGCTGAGGGGAGAAGGTTGGTTCTCTATGATCGATATGTGGTCAGGATATCACCAGTTGAGGTTGAAGGAGGGAGACATCATGAAGAGTGCCTTCAGATGTAGGTATGGACACTTTGAGTTTGTAGTCATGTCATTCGGTGTTACAAATGCACCAGCTGTGTTCATGGGACTCATGAACTCTGTCTATCGGGAATACCTGGATCGGTTCATAGTCGTGTTTATTAAAGACATTATGATCTACCCAAGATCAGAGGATGATCACGCTAAGCACCTGAGAACAGTTTTAGAGGTCCTTCTGTAGCACTAACTCTATGGGAAATTGTCCAAGTGCAAGTCCTGGATGCAAGAAGTGCACTTCCTTGGGCACCTGGTGTCCGAGCAGGGAATAGCGGTGGACCCATTGAAGGTCGAGGTGGTTTTTTCTTGGGCATCACCCAAGAACGTGGCAAAGGTTCGTAGTTTCCTTGGACCGGAAGTTTACTACCGGAGGTTCATACCCAACTTCTCCCGAGTTGCAGCACCTTTGACAGCCTTGAAGAAGAAGGATCGAGCTTTCATGTGGGATGAGTAGTGTTAGGCATCTTTCAGTTATCTAAAGAGAAAGTTTTTTAGTGCCCCAGTGCTGAGATTACCAGGCGATGGAGTAACGTTGGAGGTATTCTATTATGCCTCAGGATAAGGATTGGGGTGCGTGCGGATGCAACATCAAGGGTTGATCTCTTATGGTTCTAGGCAGTTATGTCTTCATGAACGTAACTATTCCAACCACAATCTAGGGCTTGCGGCGGTTGTGTTCTCACTGAAGTTGTGGCAGAATTACCTCATCGCGGAGCGCTTCATGGTCTTCACAGATCACAAGAGTTTGAATTATATCTTCTCCCAGCGGGACCTGAATTTACGGCAGCGAAGGTGGATGGAGTTTTTCCAGGACCATGACTTCGAAATATCATACACTGAAGGCAGGGGAAATGTGGTGGCTGACGCTTTGAGTAGGAGGAAGGACGCGGTTTGAAAGTTGGCAGATGTCTGGAAGGCGATGGAAGAATTGGCTACACTACACCTCGATGTATGTGAAGATGGTGGTAGAGGTTGTTTATTTCAGATGACAGTGCAGTCGTCCCTCCTACGGAATGTGGAGGAGCCTCAGTGGGGAGACATAGAGAATGATGTGATGCGCGATCTGGCTAGCCATGGGCAATGCTCTGGAAGTATTGTCAGAGGATGGTCTGAATCAGATTCTTTTTCGGGTGAAATTGTTTGTTCTAGAGGCAATGCGCGAGAGAGTTTTGGTGAGTTCCACAACTCACCCCTGGCAGAACACCTGGGAGCTCCCAAGAAGTACCAGGGCTTGAGAAGGCAGTTCTGGGGGCCCGGGGTAGAACAGGCAGTAGCAGAGTTCGTAGCAAAGTGCCTCATGTTTCAACAGGTGAAGGATGAACATCGCGTTCTAGGAGGTCTGTTACAACCCTTATATGTCCCCAAGTGGAAGTGGGATTGCATCTCGATGGATTTCATCATGGGTCTTCCTAGAGTTCATGAGGGTTGCGACGCCATCTAGGTAGTGGTGGACCGGCTGACGAAATCAGCCCACTTCCTAGCAATCAAGGAGTCAAGTATGGTTGAGGCCCTAGCTCAGAGGTATGTAAATGAGGTGGTGAAGTTTCACAGAGATTCGAGTTCTATAATCTCCAACCGGGATACTCGGTTTACCTCATGGGTCTGGAGAGGATTGCAACCTTCTTTTGGCACCCATCTATGCCTCAACACTGCTTTCCACCCCCAGACTGATGGGCAGATAGAGCCCACCATCTAGACTTTGGAATATATTCTATGAGAATGTGTTTTGGGCCTTCTAGGATCATGATAACCTCACTTTCCTCTGATATAGTTCTCTTACAACAACAGCTATCACTCTACCATTTGCATGGATCCTTTTGAAACTTTGTACGAGAGGCCGTGCCGCTCACCTGTATGTTGGACAGAGGTCAGAGAAGTAGGTGTTCTTGGCCCGGATGTGGTGCATAGAACGAAGGAGAAGGTTCAGCTTATAAAAGAGAGAATGAAGGCATCTCAGGACCAGCATAAGTCATACACCAATAATAGTAGGATACCCTTGGAGTTCGAGGTTGGGGACCATGTGTTCTTGAAGGTCTCTCCTCAGTGCGGGTAGAGAAGATTCGGAAAGGGAAGCAAGATTTCTCCTAGGTTCGTCAGGCCCTTCCAGGTGTTCCGTCTGGTTGGCGAGGTGGCTTATCAACTGGAGTTGCCACCACTTCTTGCAAAGGGTGCACGGCGTCTTCCATGTGTGTCAGCTCCGTCGGTACTTGCACGACGATTCACACGTCCTCGACTAGGGAGAGATAGATATCGGGGACAATGCAATGTTCATGGAACGACCCGTGATGATCAAAGGTCGTGAAGAGAAGGTTCTTTGTGGACAAAATATTCCTTTGGTTCGTGTGATATGGAGGCATGGTAGGCTTGAGGAGAGTACCTGGGAACTGGAGGCACAAATGCGCGCCCAATACCTAGAGCTGGTCAGAGTTTTGTTCTGTTATAATGGTTTTTGATGAATCGTTTTTACCTTTTTAACTACGAAATGTGTTGTTTTCCTTGTTCTCTTAGTATGTATAAAGAGTCCGGACTGTGGGGAGGGGAGGACCTGATCCCTAATCAAGACGCATTAAGGTGGATTCAATTAAACCCGTGCGGGTGAGTCAGTGCCACCCAAAGCGGATAGTATCATGACATGGGGGAAGAAACTCCTTAACCCATATTATTGGACAGCTTGAACATTTAATGTTGCAAGGTTTCTTAAGGGGGAGGTGTTCCAATATGTCGGAGAGGTTCACTCCTGAGTGGTATCTTTCAGGGTGGTTTTTCTAACCCCCTCTTTTCTTCGGGTATGGTTTTAATTCTCGAGGACGAGAATAAATTGAGAGGTATCTGATGTAATGGCTCAGACGTCTCCAGTCCATTACTTTGTAAAAATGTGATGTTAGAGGTTTTATAAAAGGTTAAGGTGACTTGAGGGTGCGTTTGGGTGAAATTTTAAGGAGGATCAAAGGGAAGTAGCTTTTGAACGGGCTACGCATGATTTTCCTAAACCGTGCAGCCAAACCGTGCGAGGTGGGTGTTAGAGGCAGTGGCTAATGCACGATTAGCGCATGGTTTGGCTAAACATGTGGACTAACCATGAGAGGAGTGTTGAAAAGGTAGTAGCTAACACATGGTCAGCACACGGTTTGTCAAACCATGAGGACAAACCGTGCGGGCACTTAATCTTAGTACCTTAACTTGTGGATCTGACTCATTTTTCCTCTAAATGGTTCGTTGAAGCCCCTAAATAGACATAACATAGGATTACCCTCCTTTGAAGGTAGTGGAACCTCTCCCAAGAGCTTTGGAGGTGATCCGAAGGCTTCACTTGGAAAATCGAAGCCAGTTTCTTGAGGTATGTGATCGTTCGTTTTCGTTCTTGATCATTTCCTTAGATCTACTTAGATCTACTTCTCATCTTCCCTTGGTTTATTATATCTATGCCCGTTATGGGTAGATCTAAATGTGTGGATCCCAAATATGATGATATTTGGTATTTATTGTGTTAGTAGAAGGGATCTAAGGAGGATTCTTGGAGGATCAACCTGGCTTCTTGTGCATTCTTCGTTTGTTGGGGTTTTCATCAAAAACATTTGAGGTAGGGATCTTACCTTCATCTCTCTTTTTTGCTTCATGTGGGGTGGGTATCTTCTTGTTTTGTGAGATATGGCTAAATAAGTAAATAAAGATAATAACTGGTTAAATAATGGGTTTGGGGAAATTTTGTTGATATCATTTTTCTATTTCCATCAATGCTTATCCTTTGATTATGTTGTGAATTGAATAGGATTATGCCTACTGAAAATCCCGATCGTTGGGGGAATTTTCTCGCACAATTAAATGTTTCCCTGTGTTTCTGGATTATTTTTTAGATGGAATTTAATAGAATGTAAAAATTGGTTAATCATGTAAAGTTGGATGATTAAATGAATACCTGGAACCCTTGTATGATCACCCCGATTAAATTAAATGAAAGAATGAATTTTGTGGGTGTTGGTTTGGGTTTAATTATGTGAATGGGTGTTTTGTGGGTTGTTGTGGAATGGGTGAGCAGCGGGGATACGGTTGGCTTGGTTGTGGATTGAAATGTATCATATGGTTGTGATAGGAAGCAGAGCTGCGGTGAATGGTATCAAAGGGATAATGATGTGGTACGCGTATTGTTTCCGAGGTGTTGGTGGTTGTGGTGGTTGGCAGCAGGGCTGCAGGGATTGTTTGTACATATGAATAAAAGTGGATGAGTTAACTAATGAACTGCGGGGCATGGTAGTTGATTAAATATATAAAATCAATGGAATTGATTTCCTAATAAAAGAAAATGGTTATGTGTTGCTTGTGTTTTCCATAACTTTATTTGTGGTTGGAAGAGATATGTTTTACAAACGATTGATCTGGTTTGGCTGTAGTTAGTTGCTCGGTAGTTAAGGAACTGATAATCTAAAATTTTTGAAACATGAAAATCTTAATGGGGTTTGTGGTAGTTCATTTTGTGAATACTTTCGTGGTAGCAGTGTCGAGGAATGTGTTCAGATCTTTTGTGTATAAGCCTTAGGATGGGCTGAGTGGTTGATATAATTATATAAATCTGTATGTTTTATGTTTCTTTATGCACCCCACCCATGATGAGCACTATGTGCCAAACATCCGTGGGATGAGGGGGGGGGGGGTGAGATTTCCAAACATCCAAAGGATGGATGGTTAATGTTCTTACATGTGCTCCCTCTTCTAGGTTCTATAGCCCCAGATCCTTCAGGAAGGTTACGACAGATGTTTCCCAAGATTCTTCAGGAGGAGGATGTGATATATTCCTAGGTGTCTTTGGGATGAGATGTGATGTGGTTCCCAAGTGTCTTTGGGATGATATGTGGTTATGGCCGAGGATTGAGTGCCAGTAGAATGTGGGATGAGATGTGGTTATGGCTGAGGATTGTGAGCCGACAGGATACTATGAGCTTTATATGGCCAGGCAACGACACTAGCTCGAGATTCATATGGCCAGGTTGTGGCACTAGCTTAGGAAGAGGGGGAAGCATCAGAGCGTTAGACGTGAGGGCCTGAGCAGTAATCAGTGGGAAGGTGGTGTGGGGTACCCATACTTTGATAATATTACTATACTACTCTATTGACTTGCGATATTTGGTGAGTGTGTCTTATAAGGATGGGTGGATTGATTCCTTATTAGGCTTTGATTCCTTCTGTTTTCTCACGGGGCGTTAGGATGTATCCCCACCTGTGCATGAGAGATTTTGGTTTCCCTGCTGATTATACTTGTATTATCACCCTACGTTTACTTTCAGGTTTTCAAAAGGACATCAGTGACTGTGCAGGACATTGCTAGTTGGGTGTTGGAGTTTTGTTGGTTGCGGTTTTTGCTTTCTTTTTTTGGTATCGTACTTTGGAGATTTTCTTGTACTTGTACTTTTGTTTCAATATTGTATAAAACAAGAAGTTGGGTTTGTTTTTGGGTTTATTTTCATTTACTTGTTCTTTTTTCTTTTGGTGTTTGACTCATCCTATTTCCCAATCTTAAATAATAAAAAGGGTAATGCCCCGTATATTTGTGAAAACTCATACCCTTGGTGCTAGTCGCCACTCCGGGGCCTACTGGGGGTGGGACTCAGGGGTCATTATCTCCCTTTCACCATTCCCAGCTTAGAAGGGGCATCTTTGGTGGGAGGGGTTCATGAAATATTTTAATAAGGGAAATTTAATTTATGGACACAAAATTATGATTGCTATAATTTATATTAATGAGAATGATAATCGAAATACTATAAATTTCAATAATTTTTTATTAATACTATGTAAATTTTATCTGATCAATGGAATTAAAATAATCTAAAAAATAGAATTTAAATAAATTTTAAACATAAATAAATAAATAAAATAAATAAATATCTATATATTACAACTCATTTAATTGTCAATATATACTAAATAATATTAACAACTCATAATGGTAAAAACAACATTATTCTACAATGTAGTTTTTCAATATATTACTTTTTTTAATTGAAATGATAATTTTACAGTATTTAGAAATTTAATTGGATTAAAGAGATCATAAATTTATTTTCATATCACCAAAATTTTCTAAGATAGTTTATTTCATTTTTATTCAATCATACATTATTTAGTTAACAATTAGTTATGCAGGTAAAAAGGAGAATGATAAACTATTAAAACCACATGGTAAATGGATTGAAACAAATTTAAAAAATATTTAAAGGAGAGAATGATTATTCATTGAACATATCCCACCCATAGTAAATTGTTTCTTATGTCTAGATCCTTTGAACCATTAATTATTTCATTACATTGTTGAAAAATAATTTATTTTCACAAGAGTTCATTTTCTTCACTTATTTAAAGGGAACACTTCCACCACTTCATGAAAAACCAATTAATTTTAATATATTTCCAAAAAAATTAGAAATTTTTCTTAAAATTATCCAATATCATTTTAATAATCCTCTTGCCTCAATTATTAAACCTAATCACTTTATTTATAAGGACACTTTCAAAAAAATGTTCATTGTCCAAACCTGAGTATTACATGATCAATATCCTTTTCTTCTTCACTTATCAGTTCTAAATACACCCTTAACATAATAATATAATTATGTTACTTGATTAGTATACTTAATGTTTTTTTATATTAATTGAATAAAACATAATTACTCATTTTTATCCACTTATAAAACAAAATTTCATCGATCATGTGTTCGTGAAAACTACTGCCACCCAGAAGTAATGTTTTTTGTTTTCCATATTTATTTTTATTATTCATAAAAAACTCTTGAAATATGGTTCAAAATCATAAAAACATAAAAATAATATCATTATTCTTATTTCAAAAGGATATTATGTCAAAATAAATAATTTATTAACCATACTTCCCATCGAATTATGTTATATTCATGCTTCAGCCAGTCTGACCACCTTCTTGAATATTGCTATAAAAATATATCATAAATGACTACGGGAACATAAAAACCAATCTTATTATAATTTAATAATAAAATACCAATTCATTATGTTTTTTATGGTTTTATTAGTTATTTGTCATATTATTAAATATCATCTTAGATCATTATAACTACCAAAATAAGATGACAAAGATTCCATTTTAACACAATATAACTAAAACACCAATTTAATGATATAATAAATTTATAAATAAATTTAATTTATATATTTATGTAACTTAAATTATCTAGTAATTATTATCTTTATGATAATAATGAATACCAAAACAACTATTGTGATATTAGGTCAAAACAAACAAGATTGCACACACCCAATATAAAAAGTTAAAAATAACTAACTTATATACATATTGGGAATAATTATAAATGAGTTTCATAAAAGTTAATGTATATGAATAAGTTTTTAAAATATAATATTAAGATAAATGTGTTGGTTTTACAAGATCTTATAGTGCATTGGACAAAGTGGGGAAACAATGTAAGTGTGTCTTTCCCATATTTTCAAACTGATCAAACATATTTTATATAGAACAACATCATTTATCTTATATATTAAATTAACTTCCCTAACAACTTAATATATAATTATTATCTATCAAATCATGATATCTAAATGCCTATATCATTATAACCCTTTTACTCAATCATTAGTCCATGATTGTTCTATTTTCATGTTATTTCATATAAATTGGACATATTATATAATTTAATTTAGTTATATCCCATTTTTTCTTAAGGGGTATAAATTTATACCACATAAATATATTTATAAATTCATATTAATTCATATATTATAGTTTATATAAAAGATCTGGTGAACTTAAATTTCATTTTTTGGTAAAAATATTTTTCCTTGAAAATATATCTTCTATGTTGGATAATTTATTATATTTATTATTCCATATAATATTTAAAATTTATCCTGTATAAAAAATTACTATTTTTATCTAAAATATTACATCTGGATGAATTTATTTATCTTTAAATTGAAATTTTTTATGTAAAAATATTATGTGTGTTAACTTTGGTATTTCCTCTATTTTAATGTTCATTATTCCCAAAATAATCTCCTTTCTTATTTTTAAACCCAAATATGTTTTTACAAAAAAGAACTCCATATTTTTAATATCCAAATATAAAAAGGGTTTTTTATAAATTTTTTTATGATTAGGGTTTCCAATAAAGGTATTTCAAAATTTTCAAAATGATTCACATCCATTAAAAATAATATATTTATTTTCCACCCAACATCCCTTTTGCTTTGATTTTTGTCCTTTAAAATATCGATTATTAACGATTTTTTAAATGGAAAAAATTTAAAAATATATTAACTTTTTCTTTTTGAAATAATTATATCATTATCAAGGTTTCACTATTTAAATTTCCTTTCAAAAGGAAATAATATTCAAGGCATTTAACATCAACTTTAAAAAACAACTATTCAATGTGACTGTAAATTCATCTATTGTGTAACAACCATGTTTTTATGAAAAACTATTATTATTATTATTATTATTATTGTTGTTGTTATTATTATTATTATTATAATTTATGTATATAATTTAAAAATAGTTCTCTATTCGTTAAAGGGATATAAACATGATAAGAAAACGCATGCAAACTGATTCTACTGGTATTTAAAAAATAATAACTTTTAAAGGGTTGTGTTATAAACTTAAAAAGGGTCAAAAATAGAGTGGTGTTGGACAAGAATAAGGATCATGATGATTATATGTAATAATATTAAAAAGGCTCAAAATTGAAAACATTTACAATAGAATGAAATTTCAAATAAATATTTGGAAAATTATATTAGTGATTAGTTGAGTAGATATGAGTTCTTACAAACCCACTATCCATTTTCCATTTAACTATATTTTTAGGATTAATATCAAAGATAAATAGTTTCCACATTTTAATTTATTCAATATATATTTAAGATGAGGTTAAATGATGCAAAACATATCATTAGAAGTAACTTCGCCAAGTACATGTGACAAATTCTACATCCCTATTAGAGAGAAACTAATAACATGTTAGCCTTATAGTACCAAATCACATGGTTTAGACTATGATCCATCCTGGGGGATATCAAAAATAATTTTACAATTCTGACTAAAGAAGACACAGAAAAAATATTCTTGGACGGAGATCCAATAATATCCTCACCAACCATGATTCACAAGCCACAAACCATATACTTATGTGATCCATACACTACTTTGGTATCGTCTATAGATCATGATTCATCCACCACCAAAGGTTCATTTTCTTTTAGGTCTAATAATGCTTGAGGGAGAAATAGGGGAGAACTAGTGGACAGATTTGGCTAGTTAGTAGGATAAATACTATATTATAATAATTAGTAGTTTTGGGTGATGAATATTCAATTATTGAACCATCAAAACCTTGAGACTCTAAAGGTCGAGGATCCTATGTTACAATTTGAGGATATCATCTCCTTAAACTATTTCTCTAGTGAACTTAATGGAAATAAAAGGCAAAAAATATAAAAACCTTTGATAAAGATTTTTCTTCTTGAACCATCTCTTCCCACCATCAATGAGATGAAATCTCTTATGAGTTTTCTTAGAAGGATTGAGCTTGAAAAAAATGAAAGGGGATCCATCATGACTCAAATAAAGGATGTTCTCATCAATATGCATAAAAAAATTTAATATTCTATAAAATTATGGATCACTGGATTTTTTATGGGGGGGTGGGATTCCAACAGTCAACACTATTCTGTTGAATTCTTATAGTACAACCCTTTACTAAAACTCACAACTTAATGGAAGATAATGAACATTTAGTCCTTAAAAATCTAAATAGTCGATTAATAGGAAAGTGTTAAGTACAAATATGAGAGATGGTGAACATAAATGTGATAGTGGTTCAAATAACACACCACAATAAGAGATTTTAAGCCCCTTATATCATTGATGAAACATGAAAAATAATTGAAAAGGGGTAACCTAAAACAATCTCGGTGAAAAGGGTGAAAGTATGAAATAAAGTATCTTCTAGGAACTCTGAAACATAAATTTAAAAATATGGGAAACCATTAAGGGAAACAATTATCTTAGGGAAATTAATATTATTAGAGTAGGTGTATTTTAAAATGGGGTCAATGAGGGGTGATGATTTCTGGGAAAATCCAATGAGGAGGATAACAAGGAGTTCATTAGAACCTCTATGTAAATCACCTAGACTAACCCCATATGGGGGGGGGGTCGGTGATAAAGAGGTGGCCCTATGAAACCTATTTGATCCCCAAATATCATGACATGATATTTATATTTTTCATTGATGTTAACATTTAAAGATGTATAATGAGTAATTCTTAGGACTTCACCCATCCTTGTACAATTCTCATCCAAGAACACTTATGTAAAAAGAAAAAAAGTGATATGGTGCATTAATTTTTTTTTAAAAAAGTATGATCAAACCGTAAACATTTATTTATTCATATATTGGATTCTACATCAAAAGAACCTTAAAATAAATTCTAAACACCACCTATTATTACCCACAATTGATGAATTACGTCCATTAAAAGTGTATAAATCAATAAGTTCAAATAGAAAGGAAAGAATAAAGTCATGATAAAAATGAAATGTCACTGATAATTCTCAACATTATGGATCTGGGGAAAAACCTATAACAGGGAAGAGTATCATGAAAGTAGAAGGTATTGTGTAAAATATACAACATGAAATAAGAACACTACCTTGAGAAGTGAGAGTTAAATTACTGAATGATTTAGTAAGTCAATATTTATGAATGAAATCTGGTCATTAAAAATATGGACCTTATAAGAATGGTAACAGGTCATATATCCAATAATTATACTATTCCAGTGTATTTTTATTTAATAAATTTTAAATAATACTTCCCAAAATGAAATAAAAATATTATGTTAAAATATTATATATATATATATATATGTCTTACATATAAACATTAATAATAATATTATTAATAATATTATCAATATATGATACGATGGATATATAAAATTTAAATAAATATTTCAATATCAATGGAGTAGTGAAATTATGTTTTTGAACATTATTAATTAAATAATGATATTTGTTAAAGGGGTTTTAGTATAAAAGTAATATTTATTTTCAAATAAATTATTTATTGTTTATGTAATGTTTATTCATAATAAATTAAATTGATAATTTTAAAATATTATCATATATTAATTATGAAATTGACATCAAATAAATTAGAAACAAATATGAAATATCATTAAGAACAAATATTGTTCAAAAACATTATTATCCAATAAAACTGTTTTATTTATATTTTTTATTTTTCAATTAAATGATTAATATATAAATTTAATAATTTTATATTTTTAAAAGAAATACAATTTATTAATATATTAGATTGAAATTATCTTAGTTTTAATTTTTTAATTTTTTTGGATATAATCATTTTTAGCTGAATAATAAAAATATCGATTTTTCTAAAAATGATAACATTCATAATAAAACAGTGAAATAAACTTTTAATAAACCATTTTAAAGAAAAAAATTATTTCATAAAGTTAAATTAAGTATTTTAAATTACGAAGTGTATATATTAAAATGTTTCTCAACCTTTTATAAATTATAGGTAATAGTTTAATGAAATTGATTTTTTATGTATTTCTATTAATAAAATTTTTAGATTATAGAATTAGGTTTTTGATATATTTTAATGTTATTTAGATATTATTAAAAATAATATAAATTTTCTTGTCAATATATTCAGTGATATTGATTATATTACCCAATAATAAGAGATATTCGTAAAAATACACTTTTTCTAAAATAAGGTATTTCACGCGTTTCATGCGCTAATTTTAAAATAAATTTATTTTACACATATAAGTTTTAATTAATAAATATTAAATAGCATTTATAATAATTAGGTTGAAATTATCTATTAATCCTCATTTTAATTATTGGCATTAAAAATATATTACATGCGTAATAACTTGTTAACACGGTAAAAACAAAAAAATGGTTAAAGTAAAAGAATATGAGTAAATGAATTGAAAAAATGTTTAGAACATTTGTGTAAAAGTGTTTGGAGGATTTATAGACCTTATCCCTTCACCCAATTTATTTATATCAACTTTTTCTTCATATTCCATGTAAAACAGTTGATCTCAATATGTTAATCAATTATATTTGAAATGAATTCTCTTCTCTTCAATTATAAAAAGAACCACCACAGTTCTACCTTTATACACCTCTAAATACCCACGGAATCAACCAAAAAAAATCCATAGTCTCTCCAATATCCTCTGTACAAATCCTGTAATCTTTTATATTTTAATATAACTATCTATATTGCATTAATGTTGAGACCAAAAGAGAACATCAGAGTGAGGGGTCATATTTTCCACCACAACTTGTTATTTTATTTCATCTTCAACCACCAAAAACCACTTATCTCCATTATTGAATGATAGAAAATACATTTTTAATACATTTTATTTTTTTATACTAATATAACATCCATTTTATACCTTCATATGAAATCATTGTGAAATATGAAAATTTCTTCATACATGTGTGTGGACAACCGCATCCATGAAAACTGTGTTCAATTTTACATCAACTACTTTAATTTATGTATAAAAATGTATTTAATAATATAATATTATATTTATAACATTTTAATAATTATGAAATTATATGATATCTTATTTAATACCTTCATTATATTCTTCAAAAATGTGTATCATTTTATGTACACGTGTACTACTGTATTCACGTGATGATGTTTCTCTTATATTTTCCAAAATGAAAAACATGGGGAAAATAAAACATGTATTTAATATATAAAAACTTAATTTAATAAAACATTTTAACATTTGGATGATAATATTATACATTCCATAAGTGATAATAACAATAAAGGATTTTGTTAAATTTGACCCCAAAAAAGGACAAATTAATGCCCCATTCAAAACATGAGTGTATTCATATAAAATGACTATAGTTATGTAAAATATGTTGTAATGGTATAGTGAAGGACATACTAATTTTTTTTAGGATATTATGAAACTATTTTAGATCACTTTTCTATGCTAAAAAAACCTTGAATGCTTCAAAGGAATTGACTGAAAAATTTCTTATGACCGATATATATAGAAATGATGTAATAAATTGGTGACAAATTATGATAAATTTACCATATAAAAAGAAATATAGATGAATATTGTTCATATTATTTTTTTAATTGAAATTATTTTATTATTCAATAAGTTAATCGTCAATGTTACCGCTTTCAGATATTGGTTAATGGTTTTCGTCTCAATCACTTTTCAATGAGACTTGCTTCATTTTTATCCACCAATCATCACTATAATGTTGTAAATACACCCCCATGATATTTAATATCATAAATTATTTTTTAATATGATTTTTTTATAATTTATTCTCCTGCTATTTGTGGGATACAATTGATAATGTTCCTAAAATATAATGATATTTCATAACTCAATTTGATTTCTTCAATTATTAGGTTTGTCCTTGATTTTATTATTTCATTTCTTTTAGCATAAACTATTTCTATCTTGGGAGATAATATTTTATTAAAATATTATTTTTATATGAGCCATTATCCTTCTTTATAATAAAAATATATAAAGAATAATTCTCATCCACTTAAATGATTGTTTCCCCTATATGTCTATAATTTTTACTCCTGACATTGTTAACCTATTTAATAAGAAACCTAATTATGTGGTATCTCATGTGAACTTCATATTGTACTTATATAGTTTTCAAATTAATTTATTTATTTTTTGATGTTTTATTTCAACATAGGTGTTTCAAAACATAAAAATATTTCCTCCATAGGTCCTTTTTGGATTTATGATTACACAAAATATTTATTTTCCCAAATTTATGAAATATTACTCTCACAAACATCCTCTGTTTTTATATATATGTCACTTAAATTTATACTAAATTAAATTTAATTTTAAATTCTAGGGTTATAAAAGTTTTTATTTCCCTTCAAAACTCTATGTTTTAGGTAATCATGACTTGAGGAAAATTCCCAATTTCTTTTGTCACATCAGGAATCACCCCATAAAATGTTTTTAACTAGGAAAAAAATATAATGTGATCATAATTTTATGAGAACCCACATGGCTAAATTATTTTTTATGTAAAACATTAAGGTATCCCATTATTTAAAATAGAATTTAATTATTTCATAAATATTTATTGAGGTGTTACTTTTTTATTCATTATTCTATAAGATACTTTTATTGAAATCAACATATTGGAACACAATTATCAAGAAATAGGATTCATTTTCAAAGATGAAAGTCCAAATTATTTAACTCCTTATATTTGGAATTATTATTTTTTATTCTTCAGTTTCTCTTTGAATCAAAATTATGAAACCCACTTCCTTATCATGGAATTGATGCTGGTTATGATTTTTTATGGTTTTTATACCACATGTAAAAAGGTATATATCAATTTTAATTTATTTGATGGGTGGGACTAGAATTAAATATCCATAAAAATTATTGGGTAAATATTTATATATCATCAGATATTATGTAAGTTAATATAGATTAAACCAAATCCATCATGGTACTTTGTAAACATTATAATGATGGTGTTTGGAGTTACAATTAACTTAAGTTTTTTGTAATAATTTATTACACTGTTTATAAGTGTTTATGATCTTATGACATTATATATTTTGATAATTTTTTTATATTATTTTTAAAATCCACTTTATGATATCATTTTATGTCTCTGGAATATCATGTTAAATCATTTTTCCATGTTTATCCCCTTACTTGGATTTATTACTCACCTTTTTACTTATATATTTTCACAGGGGAATCCATTGCAGTTAATGAAAATATATTGGAGTTAAGGAAAAATATTTATTTTTTTAAATATGATATTGTTTTTTATGTTTAGTATGTTGATTTTTTTAAGACTACTCTACAAAAATTATTATTACTATAGATCCTTGATTATTATTTGTTGGAAAAGTATGTTAAGAATTATGAAGTAAAGTTTTCTTAAGGAATGAGTCTATATACATGTTATCAAATGTTAGGGGATATCTATAGACCCTTGAAAGACTAAGTTTCTTAAGTATTTTCCTAAATAATATTCTGTAATAGATATCTATAGTTTCTTTAGAATAGATTGGTATTATTGATGGTTTTTGATAAATATATTAGGATTTTCAAACCCTGAAACCAGGATTAATATGAGGTGATTGAAGTATGTCTATATAAATTAGTGTCGAGATAAATTAAAGGATATAAATAATAGGTTTACCAAAATATCTGTACTAACAATACTTATAAGTGGGAAAGGGTTTTTTATCAATAGTGATGAATCAATGAAGGTCTCTAGTTATGTAATATTTCATAGTGATACTATGATAACTTATTCCTCAAGATAGTTGAATCTGTATGGACAAAACTACCTAACACAAGATCTTATATTGGATATAATAATCCAATAATTTAATATTTAGAGGCATTATTTCAATGGATTCATGTGTGACATATATACACAACATAATAACTTGGAATATGTTTTAAAAAATATAGTGCTCAACATGGACCAATGATGATAGTTAGGGTTGATTATAATTAATAAATAAACTTTCATCTCAGGATTGAGAATAATTTACCAGAAAATTTAATTGAAAATATCCTAAAACATTATCCATGATGAGGATTGATAATGATCATATCATCTTATAAAATAAAATTATGGACATGAGAATCATGATTTAAAGGACAAAATTATACCTTTATAAAAAATAGCTTATTTATCACTACTGTAAAAGATTAAAAACCAAATTGAGATGGTGTACTAAAACAGAAGAAATTTTATGTTGTGAGGAAGGGGAATTCCTATGTTTTGAAATTTGATAATGATGGATTTGTGATACTTATGAAATTATTTTATGTTCCTTCTGAGATGAAGATAGATAAGGAGATACTAATTGATACTCAACATTCCCTATATGAAAATAAAACATGAAAATATATATAGATCTCTAAGAATGCGATTGGATAGACATTATGATGTTAGTTATTTTAGAATTTAAATCAATTTCCACATTTTTTGTAGGTTAAGGATGATATGGAAAACTATAATGAGATAACATAACCATTCCCATACCTACATGAAAATGGGGATAAATCAATATGTATTTTTTTCATGGGTCTTCTAAAGACATAAGAAGGGGACCCTTCTATATGGGGTGTACTGAATCAATTTTGAAAGAATGATCAATTCATTACTTTTAAAGAGGGATTAAAACTCTATTAACAAGAAATGATATACATTATAAAAGTGTTAATGTTGTAAGGAACCCCACGGTTGATTAAATTTGATAAAGATTCAATGATAATATAAATTTTATGAAGGAGAATTCATCATTCAATAAAAAAAGAGTAAAAATATAGTTTTTTCAATCTATTATAGATTAAAGGAAAATCTGAATGAACTATCCAAACACCTGAGGACATGCTGATAGAATTCACTATGGATAGTATGGTTAAATGAGACCAAAATTATTGTCTAGTCGAGTCCTCTTAGAACAAAAAATTACACACATGCATCCAAATGGACCAATATGAAGCTCTCTAAGGTAAGTGATTTTGAACACCTACATGTTGGATGAAGTATATGAATAAATGTTTTTTGGATCTAAAATGGTATAAATGGTCAAGAACATTAGAAAAACATAAAATAGGTGCTGTGTCAATAGAAAATTTAGGTTTATAACCATCATTGATACTTAGATTTTGAGGTTGGTGATAAGCTGTTCCTTAATATTTCACATTGTAAGAGAGCCATAACATTTATAAAGAAGGGGAAGATTAGTCTGAAATATATTATAATAAATGATATTCTTGATTTCATTATAGTTATTGTATATCAACTATAATTTCCACCAAACATGACTAAAGTACATGATGTGTTCCATTTATCCCTCAAGATAAATACATACTCTATTACTCATTTAAGATGAATTTATAGGTGGTATATTTGGATAATCATATCACTAAGGAGGAGTATCAAGGGGAGATCATGGAACATAGTGATAATGTTTTGGGAAATAAGAGAACTCATATTTTAAATGTAATTTGTAGAAATTATATATCTTATGAGGCAATGTGGAAATTGAAGAGACCCTGAAATAAAAGTACCATCGTTTGTTTTCAACTCAATTTATGAAATAAAATTCCAGGGGTAAAATTTCATAAGGGATAAAAATGAAACAACACGATGAACTAGTTATTTTTCTCCCTTAATACGGTTTACGTTGAGTATATTATGATGTAATCATTAATGGAGCAAAAAAATCCATGAAACTATAATAAAATTAAATTATGAAAGATCATCATTATTGTAGTTAAGTTAATAGAAATAAATAACAGTAACTAATTTATCAATTATTATATTTATAATATATTTTTAATTTAAATTTAATAAATTATGTTCATTTTTTTTGATTTGGTATATCGATATTATCTTAAGATGATTTTTTGAGTTTTAATAAAATAATTGTTTTAGGTAAATTATAAAAATACCAATTTTACTAAAAACTGTAACATTTATAATACATCAATGAAATTAAATGTTTATACTTTTTTTAAAAAAAATATATTTAATATTTATTATAAATCACTTAAAATAACTATGTCATATTTATAAAACACATGTTTAACTTTTTTTTAAATGAAGTACTATTTCACAATAAAAACCTTTTTTACAAGACTTTATTAAAAATTAGACTTTATCACCTTCAGATATAATAAAAATAAAAAACTATTACCTATTTTTTCAAGACATGAAATTATTTTTTTCTATATTAAATTTTGGGTATAAAAAAATATTAAAAAGACTATGTTAATTACAACGATAATGGTGAAATAATTTTCATAAATGATTTTTTGTTAGTATCTAGAAATTTTAATCTATTAAATCATATTTATCGCACATATATGGTGAAAAAATATATTTTTTATCTATATATATATATAATTATACTAACACCCATTCAATTGGAAATCAATAATAAATATAATTAAACAACATATAATGGGTATGAGTCATTTTTCTAAAAAACATATATATATAATACATACTAATTTAAAAAGTGAATTTTCTAATATTTATAAATTCAACTACAACAAATGGAGAGTAAATTTTGGTTCCAAAAATAAATATTTGGTAATAGGGGTGAAATTATATATTTATTTAAAATATAAATTACTTAGTTAAAAAATGTTACGAAGGTAAAAATCAAATTTTTAAATGAAAAACCTACAGTAATATACTTGAAACATGTTTAAAACATGTGTTTAATTTCTTGGTTGGGGGTTTCTTGACCCAATCCATACCTAATTACCATTATTAAAAATTATTATATTCCTTGAAAAATAAATATATTAGGTCCCAATATATATAAATATTGACTAGAGGTAGGGATAATCCTTTTAAAATTTATTAAATTGAATATGATTATCAGAGTGAAAAAATTCATTGATGTGTATTGAATGATAAAAAAAATAACCCATGATGATTTTTTATTATATTTTATATCACAAATATCCTATCCTAATATTAAACTCTCTTATACTCTATGAGGATACTAGTATTTACTAGTCCCTCGCTGTTGATTGGGATTGAGAACCGAATTACATATAAACCAAACATTTTTTCACTTGGTAATATAACCCTTGAATTTTTATGGAGTCACAACATACTTAACTTTTTATAGGTGTAAAAACTCAAACATTATTTTATATGGGTTGAAGAACACATTTGAAAAAAATTAATGGGAAAATCAGAAACCGACTCTAGAGTACTAAAATTTTATTGAATGAAATACAATGATGAAAAAATATAAAGAACATAATAAAAACATATGTTCACATAATCTTAAATGTTAATAAAGATCAAGAAATTTGACCACTTCAATAGTGGATTATTTAGATGATGAATTAATTCTTGAAAATTGTTATGGAACAATTTTAAGAGTAGAGAAACAATACTTTTAAAATAATGTATGATTTTTTTCACTCTTTAATTATATGAATCATTATTGTTCAATCTAGTTGAATAAACTTTTCTTGCATTCCTTGATCCAAAGAAAAACTATTAAATGTGTGTCATTAACTCCAAATATCATAAATTATTCTATTAGCTAATCACATAATGAAATGTTATAAAAATAATTAACATCTAAATTATATTCGTTACCTATATTCTAAAATATCCAACTAAATATCAGATAGTTGACACTCTTTATTTATGCATAAAATAATATCATAAAACATCCAACATGAATGATTGAACAAATATATATAAGCTAAATTTATAAAATAGTTATATTAAAAAGGATAACATTTCATTTTATATAAATATCATAAATTCACAAAAACTATGTATTGTAAATAAGATACTATATGTGTGTGTGTGAAGATAAGTTTTTCTCAGAATATTTTAAACAACATATAGTTATATTACATCAAAATAAAATCAATAAATTATAATTATTATTTTAATTAATAAATGTAATTAATGTGATATCAATTATAATTTTGAATAAAGAAATTTTAAACTAACGATAAACGAAAAGTATATCTAGTGGTAGAAAGAGGTTGCTACCAATGGAAACCGACCATCACATAAGCAACAGTTGCATTGATATACTAGTGTAGAAGATCTACCACTTGTGGATGGGAAATGGTACTTCTATCCTAGATGATCTACCTTTAAATAATCAAGCTTTATACTAGAAGATAAATGATCTACCATTTCTGAATAATGGAGAAACCATAAAAAATATAGTCTAATATCACTGATTATGTAAAATGAATTGAAGGAGGATAATGGTTCTGTAAGGACCCCAATCGTAGTAGTGTAGATTCAATGCCTATATTATTACATGTTCATAGATAGAAGGCAGAAAATAATTAAATACTGATACTTTTAGTAGATTTTGATAAATGAATACATATATAATTACGCTTTTACATAAGGATATAGAATAAAAATCATAGAATATGAATTTTATCATCATTTAACATAATATAAGAATTATTATTCAAATTCTAGTAAAAGTAAACAGAATAAGGGTGATCTCAAATGCTTAGTAAGGGTTAGGTATAACAGATGATATCATGAATGAATAAGCATAATAAATATAGTAAGAAAAATAATTGAAAACACATTCCATTTAAATAAAATGACTATCAAGATAAGGTAAGGGATATTTAATATTTCAAGGTAATTAAGTAAAGACTAATTTCTTTAAAAAACATAAAATGAAATGCATCTAGAGATAAAATCACTATGAAAATATCATGGATATTAATTACTAAATTCTTAATGAAGGAAATTATTATTCATTATATGTTTTGTTCTCAAGAACATGATTCCTATACCATCAAGACCATTCATAGGATGGTTTAAAACTATAGGTAGAAACATATTTAACGTGTCCAATAGATGTTGTCTCATAAGACCATTCGATGCATCAAGGGTATATCTAATTCTAGGATAAATCCATCACTATATATACAAATCATTCATCATATATAGACTAGTTAATTTAATTCATGAATAATGTGCCTTATGAACCAATATCTTCATTGATTAAAGAAAATATATTTATCAATATTTAACAAGTTGATCAAATAACATTCAAATTTAACATAGTACATAAGAATGGTATATGTTTTTGGAAATATTCATATTCATGATTCAAAAAATATGGATAAACATGAACTTAAATAGAAACCTTTATAATGAAATAGGAATTCATGATAAACGTATCAAAGGGGTAGTGTATAAACCAAAAAAAAGTGAATAGGTGAATATTGAAAAATATTCCTCAATAACGTGAAACCCCAATATTTTATGGAATGTCCCTTTTAAAAATTAATATTTTTGATAGTTTATGCTACACACAACTCTAAGTTTAAAATGAAATATACTATTAAATATGATTGTAGGAGTAGTAATGTGACCATTAAAAGTATCATATGACCAATTGAATATTGACTTCACCAATTATATTATACATAAAATTTAGGTAACTTATGAATGAAAATATAACATTTTTATAACACGGAATAAGTAAATAAATGTTTTAAAATTTATAAATTGAATCTTTGTATTTTTTGAGACATAAATTTTTATTTACAACTATATAATTAACACAATGATTTAAAAGAAAAATTATTTTCCCTAAATCGATTCATAAATTAATATTTTGTTGTATCATGATTATAATATAATTTTATGAGAGATTAATTAATTTTTGAAAGTGTCGTAAAAAATGTTATAATATTATATTTTTGTTTTTTGAGTAAATTATTAATTTATTTAAAAATTAAATTTCTCTTATTTAGAAAATTAGTTTCATAAAATTGTTCCCATTTTTTTATTCTACACGTTGAAAAATTATTAGGGTATTTTTTTGGGATTTTTCTAAAATAGTTGAATTTTTGGTGAATAGTGAAATACGGTAATTTACATTATTTAGATAATACTTGAATTATTGAGTCATAGATGATGATTGGATAATATAAGCTCATAATATCAAAAAATCCTTAATTATTTTAATATATTTCGGGATAAGGTTCAAACTGTTGATATTCTTGAGCCAAAATAATAAACTAATGAATAAAATACTAAAAAAACTCCACTCTCCACCACTACAAATACCACCCCTCACCACCTCTTCTCAGGACACCTCCAAATCCTTGAATATTTCTAATTTTTTTCCTAATACCTCTCCAAAACCTATACCAAACATTACTGTATTTATGTTTTCATCCAAAAGGCAATTTTGAACTTCCTTAAGGAGGTTTTCAAGTAGAGGATTTCAAGAGGTAAAATCCACTTTCATTCTATTAATTTTCTTTTCATTTGATTTCTTTTATTATTCATTACTTAGTTTCCATAACAAAAAATGCATGATAAATAAAGTATCAAATATATACTATAATTATATTATGATAATGGGATATCCACCATCAATTCTTTTCTCTCCCACTTTTTATTCTGAAAATCTTCCGTGAGGTGCCGATTTTCCACCCTTGTGGATGATGTTTTTTCATATTTAAAATATGATTTCAAGGATAGAAATAAAAATATTTTTATTGTAAAAATATAAATTAATATATATATAATAAAACTTAGATAATGTTTTGGATACAATATATATACAAAATATTAATTCATAATAGAAAACTAAAGTGTGATGATTGATGAAATGCCAAAATGATCTAAATGATTATCTTTAACGTTTTGTCTAATGAGTCATCCTCCTATCTTGAAAAAAAGATATATAAATCCATTTAATATTTTTTATTTTACTTAGTAATATATAATTTCAATTCTGGATAACTATTCCCATTTCACATGTTCTTTCATACATGTATACAAGTGAATCAATCATGAAAGCAAAAGGAACACACACTTATGAATAATGAAATTGAATCTTATATCTCATAAAAAAGACCATAAATAAAAATAATGAAATTATATTAAATAAAATTAAGGTGGAGTAAGTAATTTTTGTATTTATTAATGAATCTAAATTCATTATCCATGACATTAAGTGAAAGTGCGAAACACTTTCAGACATAAGGTATGGGATTTTACCTGAACCTAAATTTTCTTCAAGGATACGTAATATCTTTCTTTAACAAAATGTAATTATTAATTATTCTTATATAATTATTCTATATTATATTTATATATTCCAAAATCATGTGTCCATATCGTTTCATCTTTTTTTATGAGGAAATACATGTTTTATAATGTTCCTTTTTCTATTCTTCCTCATAAGCAATCTCGATTAAAGGGAATTTCAAAATTTATTACCCATTTTCAAGTACACTACATAATCTATTTTAAAAAACAAATATTTTTCTACAATAAATCTATTTATCATGAAAAAATTTATTATATATATTTTGGTTTTATTTGAACAAATAATCCGTCATCATCTTTAAAGACTCTTTTATATTTTCCCTTAAACCACATAGAAGTGGTCCATTTTTAAATTTTCTTAAAAACTCTTTTTATATGTTTTCAAATTATTTAGAAATATGTTATTCATTTAATTTTATTTCATTTCTCTTACCTTTTTATTTTGTGGTATACATGTTTACAATCCCCACCTGTTAGATCTTATTCTTAATTGGGATTGATCTTTTATTATATAATATAACATATTTTATTAAATGGATTATGATAAGTTTTCATGTGTATGTGATATCTTGATACCATTAAACAAATTAATAATGATGGTTATTGATTATGTTTAATATTTTTGGAAAGGTATATGAATTTTTATGTATATATTTTTTATGTTTCAACCCATTCAAACAAGGAAGGCATTGGGATTAATAATTGATGGGTGGGTCCTAATATAGACCCTTGATGCATAATTTGGTCTCATGATACAAAATAGATATGGATTCGGACAATTAATTAACCATTTACTTTCATATGCCTTTATCGTGGCCTTGATAGTATGTTTTAGATGTCCTGCATTATGAATTCCATCATTATGATACTAGTAATTGATAGTCCATATGATTTTTCGACTAGTGGAATATCCATGGTTATGTTTCATTCTCATGTGATTATTTATAGGTAATTATTTATTAATTTTTATTCATTCCATAATATTCTCATGATTATGTTTTAATGGAATGTGTTTTTAGTTATTAACCTTGCCTTGTTGTTTATGTTTATTTATTATAGACTCTTCTATATTGTTTACCCTTACTGAGCATACGAACTCACCCATTCCATATATTTTATTTCCCCCCAAGATGTGAAGATGTATAATATGAATGAAATTTATGGATCATCTAATAGTTTATGGATTTTTACATTGCATTTTCTATGTTTTTTTCATTTATGTTGTAATGTAAACCTTAATGTTTGTAAATGTTTTTTCAATGATACTAAACTATTCGGTCCTTCAGGATGTTACTTCCTAGTTTATTATACCAATGTAATAAAGTAATGTTCTAAATCTAGGCTACTAGGGTTATGGTATTTATAGTTTATATCAAAGGAATTTTATTAGGAACCTAGGAAACTAGATTAGAGAACATAATCCTGAGATAGAATTTGAGGATAATAATAGAAGAGCATTCTATAATTTTGTTAAGGTAGAGATAATCCTTGTCTTGCTAGAAATAAATATATGTATAGATACTAAAAACATACAAGGTTCATGAATAGATGTTCATAGGGGTAACAACTCCCACATGGTGCATTAGTCCTAACTTGGCATAACCTAGTACATGAAAACGAGCCTTACTGTGAACATTGTTTGACACTATTATGGGATAATCTTAGGATAATTCAAATTTTATTTGAAAACAATTTTGATGGATTTAAAAGTAAAAATGTCCCCAAATAAACCAATATAATTATTATGAGATTATCTATGCATAAAATTTTTAATTTATGTTAAGTGTTTCTAGTTCTAAAATATGCATTATGATTAATAATCTAATTAGTGTATTCCATTGTTCGGAAATTGAACCTTGTGGAAGGAATGGTAACTTTATCAATGCACATATTCTATGTTGGAATATCTATCTTATTCAAGATAATGAGGTTGGTGTAGGCGCTACTACTAGATCTGAGAAACTTATCACTATACAGGGAAAACTAACTCATGTTATGAACAATAACAATACCATATAGAGCATCCCAACCGACAATGTGGAGGAACAATGTTAAACTTCTTTCTGCTATAACATCCTTCTTTATTCAATGGGTCTAAAAATATATTTTTAGCTGAGAAATGGATAAGTTCCTTAGAGATGATATTTCTCACTTTGGGAAGTAATGAAAGGGAGAAGGTTATCATGGTACTTTATCATATTTAAAGTTATGTTGATTAGTGGTGGTTGATGATTCAAAATAAAAAGTAGGTGGAAGAAATTGTGAATATACAATGGAAGGATATTAAGGAAACTTTAATGGAAAATTTTCCCTATGTAATAATGAGCAGATATAGAGATACAATTCTTGAGTTTGAGAAAAATGGGGATTTAAAACATTTCATTGTATGAATCCAACATTACATGGTTATAATGACATGCTATAGATTATGTATGTAATACAAAGAGAAAGATTTATTGATTCTATAATGGGTTAAATCCATTCCTCTAAAGGTCACTTGTCTCCCAAGATTTCTCATCATATGAAGATATATTCTCATGTGCTATTAAGATAGGGAAATAATTCTCTAAGTCTTATGAAATGAATGGAAAATGAGAGAAGAAGAGGTTGGAATAGAAATGAATGTATGAAGGGAAGAATAAAAAAGGGAATTTCCACCAGGTGATACATTTTTAAAGAAACACCCTGGTGTCTACCTAAAAGTAAAATAAGTTCTCTATAAATATGTAGAAAAAGGCCACCATGAACGTGATTTTAAGTAAAAGAAAGAATCTACTAATGTTCAAAACTAAAATTGTAAGGAGACGCCATACAATAAAAATTATTGTTTGAACTATCAAGGAAAATTTACCCAAAAAAGGCATAAGGATGAAGTAAAAGCTTATGTAATAAAAAAATGTGAGGTTTAAGTACTTAATGATGTGGTGGTAGGTACTTTAATCATCTCCCCATATTTAGCCGAATCATTATTTCATTCTAGATAATTGTATTCTTTTATATATCCCCATTTTTATTTAAAAATTAGATATTTCCAATTCACTATAACAAGAGAGTTTCCTATAAATACTCATATTGGATGCCTTATTGTTACAAATATGTGTCGACCAGTTCTTATTATATAAATCAAACGTGCTATAATTGCTGATTTTATCATCATTACTATTGTTGATTTGGGAATAATCCTTGGTATCTATTGGATATCAAATTATAATGAATTTTTCTTATTGAAAATAGAATAAAATTATGATTCCTTATGAAGGTATAGAATTCTAGTCTTTAGAGGGGGTGATTCTTCATCTGAGTCATATCTAGATTGACCACCAGAAGATCTTATAAAAGAAATTATTATAGAAGAAGAGAAAACATCAACTATAGAATAGAAAATAAATCTTCAAATTGAGGATGTACCTACTGTACAATAATACATTGTTGTAATTTCATAGAATTTCCCTAGACATCCTCTAGATTAGTAATTTTAGTTTTCGCTTGATTTAATCCATGATGCAAGTCCAATATCAATGACTCCTTATAGAATGACCACTGTGAAATTAGTGAAGCTAAAGAAAAAAATCTTGGAGTTTAGT
Source organism: Viscum album (assembly GCA_963277665.1). Classification (NCBI taxonomy): domain Eukaryota; kingdom Viridiplantae; phylum Streptophyta; class Magnoliopsida; order Santalales; family Viscaceae; genus Viscum; species Viscum album. The sequence continues at coordinate 1,527,097,250 of OY728125.1, read as the reverse complement.
AATAAAGGATTTATTCTTCCACGCGTTTCTCAATAGGGTGAACTTATATATTTTTAGAAATTAATAATGGATCCATGAGGCTCTGTATTGATCATAGAGAAATAAATGCTATTACAATAAAGAACAAGTTTCCTCTCTATCATGTTGATGATTTATTTGATCAACCTCACAAAGCTCAATATTTTTCTAAGATTGACGTTTGATATGGATATCATCAATTTCATGTGAGTAAAGAAGATATTACAAATTCAATATTACGAACTAGGTATGGAAATTAAGAGTTTATAGTAATTCCATTTGGGATAACTAATGCACCAAGTATTTTTATGGATCTAACAAACATAGTTTTCAAGGAATATATTGAAAATTGTTTTCTGGTATTTATTGACGGTATATTGATATATTCAAAATGATATTAGAACTATGAGAACCAATTAAGGATTTTTTTGGAGACTCTTATAAGAAATGAGTTATATGGAATTTTTAACAAGTGTGAATTCTTATTTCAAACAGTTTCATTTTTTTCTATATTGTCTCTATTGATGGAATCTCAGTTGATCTTGTGAAGAAATTGGTATTCCAGGATTGGAATAATCCAATAAACATAACTTAAGTATGTATTTTAATTGGTTTAATAGGTTACTATTGAAGTTTAATTCATAATTTTTCCTTATTAGCTAACCCATTAACCAAACTTACTCGTAAACTGTATAAGTTTATTTGGACAAAGAAATATAAAGAATTATTTAAAGAATTGAATAGGATTATGGTGAATGATCTAATATGGAATTTACCATTGAGAAATGATGGATTTGTGATTTATACTAATCCATTTTAGAAAGGACTATATTGTTTCCTTTTTTAGAATGATATAGTTGTTTTTTATGTATTAAGGTAGTTAAAACACATGAAAAAATCTATCCAACTCACGATATTAAGTTAGAAGTTATAATATTTTCTCTAAAGATATCGAGACAATATCTATATGGTGAATTATGTGAGGTATCATAAGATTTTGAAATACATATTCTTATAGAAATAACTCAACATTAGGTAAAGAGGATGGATGGAGTTACTCAAGGATTATTACTTTTATATTCACTATCACCCAGGGATGGAAAATAAGGTATCAGATGCATTGAGTAGGAATGGTCATGGAGATCTAAAGAAAATGGGGATTGAAAGGGATACCATGTTCATGGATCATGTGATAATGGATATGGGAATTATCATGAAAAGTTAAAAATTACTAATTTTTCAATTGATTTCCTAACCATATTTATTATAAAGTATTTAAATATCTCAGTTTGATGATAAGAATTTTCAAATGAAAATTAAAGCTATGATTGATGGAATGTTGGAAAACATCATGTATGAGGATGAAATTATAAAATTTGGGAAGTGGATTTTTTTTCCATCTATGCCCGATCTAAAAATGAATTATTAGATGATTCCCATAACTCAAATGTATCTATACAACCTGGTAGCACAAGGATATATATATAAATATCTTTGAAGGAACATTTCTGGTGGGATAATATGATGTTGGATGATGTTGATTATATATCAAGATGGTTATTCTATTAATAGGTAACAAATGAAAGACAATATCCTTTAGGAGTCATGAAACCTTATCATATTCCTAAATGGAAATGGTATGATATTACTTTGTATATTTTCACCTGATTACCAAAAAATCCTTGAAATAGTGATGCAATATGGGTAATTGATGATCGACTTACCAAATATTCACATTTTGTTTCTATAAGAGAGGATTTTATACTTGAGATCTATGAATGAATTTATATTAATGATGTTTTAATACTTCATGGAGAACCTATTTAAGTTTTTTCTGGCTAAGATCCATGATTTACATTAAAATTACAGAAAGGATTTCAGAATGCTTTGCATACTGGGCTTCATTTGAGTACTGCTTATCACCCTCAAAATGAAAAGAATTCAGAATGGATGATCCAAAAATTATAAGACATGTTGAGATCATAACCACTTGACTTTAAAGGCATAAAAGATCATTATTTACCTTTTCTAGAGTTTTCCTACCACAATAGGTTCCATTCTGGTATTCAAATGGAACCATATAAAGCATTTTATTGAAAGGGATCTTTTACAACAACCTTTTGGGATTAATTTGGTGAAATGAAGTTTGTGGGGACATAGATTATAGTGGAAATAATGGAAAAATTACAGAACATTCAAACACATATCAAAGAAGCTAAAAGTTTGAAGAAGTGATATTTCTATAATTAAAGGAAGAATTTGGAATTTTAAGTGGGAGATAAAGTTTTTGTGAATGTATCTCTAAGAAAGGGTGTTATAATATTTGGAAATAAAGGGAAATGGATCCCTAAGTACATTGGACATTATTAAATCCTAAAGAGAATTAGAGTTGTGGCATATCATTCAGTGATTCCCCAAGACTTTATAAAGTACACAATGTGGTTGACATCTCATTGTTAAGGAAGTATATACCAGACCCAACAAATTTCCTAACTTTTATAGGAGTTGAATTGGATATAGATTTATCTTACTACGAAGAGACTATCCAGATCCTTGAAACTAGAGAACATGTGTTGAGGAATTGGATCACTCGGTTATTATAGGTACTTTTAGAAAATCATAAAATTTAAGCAGTGATATAGGAACCAGAGTAATTTATCATGAATAGAAAAAAAATACTTTTATTAGGTGCAATTATAGAAATATTGAGGGTGAAATTTTTTGAAGGATGATAAAATGTGACACCGCAATATTTCTTGGTCTATATATTTTAGAATTTGACATATTGATAGTTTATTATTCACACAACACCAAGATTAAAACCATGATATAATTTAAAATATGGCTGTTAGAATAGTAATGTGACCATTAGAAATAGTATATGACTAATAGAATATTAAATTCATGTATAAAATTATTTTTAAAGTTTAGGTATCTTATGAATGAAAATATAATATATTTATAACATGGAATAAGTAAATAAATGTTTTAAAATGGTAAATTATGTGTTGGTATTTTTGTGAAACATAATTTTTTATTTACAATTTTATAATTAAAATAATGATTTAAAAGAAAATTTATTTTCATGAAATAGATTCATAAATTAATATTTTTTATCTTAGGATTATAAGGAAATTATATGAGACCTTAATAACTTTATGAAAGTGTCATAAAATCTGTTGTAATATTAAAATTCGTATTTTTCATGTAAATGATAATTTTATTTAAAAATTAATTTTCTTATATTTAGAAAATTGTTTTCATAAAATGGGGTTCATATTTTAGAAAGGGCCCTTCTAGATTCCAAAAGAACTGGTCTTTTAACAAACTCTATGGAAGGATCACAAGTCCCACTGCTAGCATCACCGAAATCCAAATCAACCATGGTAAAATTATATTTAGTACCCAGCCTATAACACCTCAACCCTAGTTACCCATAGTTAGTGAATTATTACATATCATTGGCATGATCACAAGAGATAAAGTCCTGAAATACTGATTAGTTTAGTAACCTTGGAAGTACTAGCTACAAATATAGGTTTTACATTACATCATGAAATAAAGAAAAACAACATTGTATCCCCTTTGAACACACTCATCTACCATAGCCTATTCCAGAAGGATAGTCAAGATATACTACATCACATCTTAGGAAAAAATAAAACATATAAAGGGGTGAGCTCAAATTCTTAGTAATGATAACAATACAGCAGAAACATTCATAAATAAGCATAAACATTTAATGCAATTTATAAGACTAAAACACAACCCTTTTGAACATAAAATTCAGTATAATATGTCAAGGATTAATTGAATAATTCCATTTAATTATTCACATGGATATTATACAAGTCGAATAATCACATGTAATATCAATAGAAAATTTCATAATGATGGAATGCATAATGTCAGACCTCATAACCACATAGTCAAGGCCTCGTGCCTAGACTTCAAATTAGATTTTGTCAAGGCCTTGTGAAAAGAAACTAGTTTTTCTCATGAGACCTATCGATACCTTGATGAGATATAGCAGGCTCCACCCGTTACTTACTAAGTGCAATGCATTCCTCATATGAAAATGATGAAACATAACATAAACATTCATATTGAAACTATCATATAAAATGTTAATATTTTAACCACAAACCATTAATGGTATAAAAATAGAACATCCACAGTAAAACATAACTCATTCAATACAATATTGAAAATTTTATTATAATAAATCAACCTCATTCAAGAATAATGAAGGATATTGTAATAGAATAAAATAATCACTAAAACTATTTGAGAGAAATATCCGTTTTTTGAAACATTTAAAAGTATCACTATTTATCAAGAATCCATTTAAAAGAGAAATTTGAATCAAAGTGCCCCATACCATTTTGAAACTTTTAAAAGGAATTTTAATTTTAAAACATTCATGTCCATATAAATAAATCAATAAAATAATTTTTAAAACACGTACATTAATGAGAATGATTTAGAAGAATAAATATTTTAAACATTTAAAATGATATTTTAGTTATACATTCTAACACAATGGGAGATGCAAGAATAAAACTATTTGAGGTAATAAAAACATTATAATATCATGTGAATAAATTAATTCAAGATATAGTACATCAAAGTACAGTATATACACCATATAAAAAATGAATTGGCATATAACAATGAAGAAGTCTCAATGGAATGTAAATTGAGATGAAATCCCATATTAAGACAATATCCTTAGGTTGAGGATAAATCAATTATATAATTATGTGTGAAAAATATAAATAGACTCAATGTGATTGGATATTCGGTGTAAATAAATCATAGGACATTCGCATATGTTCTTTTAAAAACAACACCAATGACATGGATGTTTATCTCAATGAATGGAAATTGAGTTAAGATCACTCTCATAATGTTCATATCGATGAGTTTAGAATTTATCAATGGAGTGATTATGTATATCGAAAGTATATTGACACAAAGGGAAGTGGAAATTAAAACATAAATAAATAAATAGATATTTCACACATAATCTTAGAGTAAAATAATCAACGATGTTTTCGTAAAACCCAATGAGTATAAATAGAAATTAGAAATTTATTTACCGATTTGGTAACTTGTGAAACATACACCCCATGAAATAAGGATCATACAATGAAGATGTAAATACACATAAATTAAATTATATTACAAAAAAATATAATCAGGGGTAGTACACACTCCACACAAAAATAAATAGTGTAAATATAGTATGAATCTCACGGGAATAAAAAGTGAGATGAAAACCTCTTACCTTGTAATTTTCCTTAGTATAGGGTACATTGACCTCCTGTATGATGGCGAAATAATTTTTATTAAATTATAAAAGAACCATATACATAAATATGATATTATATAAGATCTTTTAATATTTCATTGTTAATAATATTTCATTAGTGTCGTTGTTTTGGGTGTTAACTGATTCATTTTTCTTTATATGTTTTGATACATAAGTCATGTTTGTTATGGATAGGATTATTTTTATTTTTATCCAAAATGATATTATGTTCTTAAACATTATTTTTTAATCATAAAATAATATTTATACTTGAATGGTTGCGATGGGTAATGAATCTCATTCCGTTCGTGGAGACGGTAATCCGTACGTACGCACGAGCGACAATACCATTATATTGATGGTGAAATTGTATGTAATTGGATGATGTATGATATATACAGAATCATTAACATGTTATATTTATTATTTAAATCAATTATACTCATTATTATACCCATTCAAATAATTAATTTTTGAACAACAAACTACACCATGACGTGGAGATGGTAAGCCATACGTATTAATGTATTGTGACCTTGTCATTCATAGGATGGATAGAATATGAATATGGTTGTACCATATTTATGATAATATCATTTTATGTAGAATATGCTAGATTTATTATTTTGGTATAGAAAAAACAAAGAAAGCGTAAGTGGAAGATGAAAAGAACATTTAAAGTGGTGATGAAATAATTACCTCTTCTTCGGGTGTTTCATTTTGATTTGATCAAAATGGCTCCTTAGGTTGGCATTATGATCAATGTAAGGCCTTTAGGTTGAATTGAGGGTAGGTGGGTGGATCTTTGAGTAGGGGTTGGCTAAGCCAAATGGATTTGGAGGTGTGATTTTTAGAGAAGGGGAAGTACCCTTTTATAATAGAAGTGAGGGTCACTTTAGGAAAACCTTGAAATATTATTTTATTATATAATCATATTCAGTTTATAATGGCTCCAAAAGGATTAATTTTGAGGATAAGGTGGGTATGGGACGAAAATATCTCAACTCATTTGTTTTTTGACAGGTTTAGGTCACCATATTATCCTTATCTTTTAGTTTTAAATCTTGGTTAAATAGTTTAACATTTACCATGTCTCCTTATATTCTTATATTATATGGTTAATGAACTTACTATTAAATTCCAAGAGAATCCAAAGTGGTTCATTAATGAAATATATATTATTACATATTTACTTTGGCTGAACATTATATTTTTAGGATTATTATATCATTTAATAATATAGTATTTTTTCTAAAAACTCACTTATGTCAATTTTGACAATAATTAGTATTCTATTTTGGTGAAAGTCATAACAATATGATTTATTCGAAAAAGTAAATTGGATAAAACCTATCATGTAATATTAAACTAGATAATGTTTGGAATGCATCAAAAGTCTCAATTTACTTTTATTTTAATATTTATAATATCAATTATTTTAATCATTCATTAACATGGTAGTTACGAAATCATTATTGTGTCATAATTAAATTTAATTATTTAAGGTCTAAAATTTATAAATAAAATACCATAATTTAGGAAATATTATTATATTTATAATTAATTTTTATAGTTGAAATTATCTTATGTATAACTCTATATTAAAAATGTTTTAGTTATTATAATTTGAATTTAACACTTTTAACTCTTCTTTAAATAAAATAATAATAAATTTTCTAATCTAAAAAAACTCAACCAAAAGGATAATATTTTATTCATAAGGTTTATTTTGGTCGAAATAAACATATCCAATAGAATTATTACATGCGTTAGGGTAATTATAATATCATTTTTACCTTTAATTACCCTATTTACTTTTAACCGTGGTAAATAAAATTCAATAGTTACTATTCACCAAAAAACTCATCTTATTGAACCAAATTTTACTTACTGATGTCAACTGTGTCTCTAGGATTTTTGAAATACAATTCAAAAAAGTGGTAAATTTATGTTTTATGAAAATTTGATAATGTGCATATAAGTTGGGTAAAAGATGTTAAAAAATTCAATAAAAGTTTATATATCTAATTTTATTATAAAATGACTCCAATGAATTATATTGAACTAATATAGGTATCATTTATCTATTTTTTCTTGAAAAGTTTAAATAAAATAAATAATTATTTAAATAAAAAGTCTGTTTTTAAATAATAACGTAGTGTTTTTTCATTATTCATCAAAAATTAAATGTTTTCAGAGATATACCAAAAATTTCCCTAAGATAATTTTGATATTCCAAATCAAAAAATGGGGTATATTTTACCAAATTTAAAACATATAAGTTGCATAAATTAATTTAAAATTAATTTCCATTGTCAAAACAAGAAAGCTGTTTTTTGAGAAGTAAAAACTATCAAAAATTGATATGTGTTTATGTCCGGTTTAAAAGTAAAATTACTTCTAATGACCAATATTTGATTAAATGATAAAAATATAATATAGTTATACTTCAAAACCATTAAAATTTATAATTTAACACTATAAATTATTTTGATTAAAGAAGTTTTTTTCAATTAAAATTTATTATCTTTCACTATTCATCAAAATATGGATGTTATCATAAAAACAAAAAAAATTATCCATAATAAATTTTTATGTCTCGATTTTAAATTAGAATTTAATTTCATCAAATTGAGTATATAAATGTGTAAAATATTATATTTAGAAAGGGTTCTCCATTAAAAGGCGGAAGAACTTCATTTTTTGAAAAATACTTCTTTTATCAGAAAAATTGAATTTTCACTTATATTATGTCTAAGAAAAAAAATATTAATGTAAAAATTTTATGGGATATATATAAAATTAAAAATATGGTTTTTACTATTCATATCCACTTTATAAATAGATATTTTGATAGGTCGTAGTGCTTTTGAACTCAGTGTTGCGTACATCACATACTATTGTATTATTCAAAGAGAAGAGTACCATGGAAGCTTGGGGTGTTAAATTATTACCTCCTTCAAAAAATTGTGTCCTCACAATTTGAAATTGTTCTTCAGAAATAAAAGGTTAAAAAATAGAAAATACCTTTATAGAAATCCCACATCAGAAATATGGTTAATAAAAATTAGTCTTTATAAGAGGGAATGGGAAATGAAAAAGACATCACCAAATTAAGATTTCGAATAGGAGAATATTGGTGGAAATTATAATTGGAGGGAAAATGTAAATATGTATAGGTAGTGAATGATGTCATCAATCACAATAAAGTGAATTGAAATTTTGGGGCCTCAAATCCTTAAATATATGATGGATAACGTAAGGTATTAGGATAATACATTTTTGGGTTTAAGATCCTTTCTATAAGGTTTAAGGATTAATTTCTTCATATAATAAGAAAAGAAATACGTGAAATGTAGAGTTACATACTTTAACTAATTTCTACCACAAACTTATCATTCACTCCAAACGATGAGTATTCAGAATGACTTGGTCACACCTGAAGTGCTAGAATCAACTTATAGAGAATCACATAATCCAGAAAGGATGAACTATATATTTTCACTTGTCTTTAGAGATTAACCAAAACTAAAATAGTTAGTACAAGATCAGATGATCCCCCAAAAGAATAATCTTTTAGAGAAATAAATACTAATCTTAATTTATAAAATTAAACCAACAATACCCAAAGTTCAATAAATACCATTAAATAAACAATTGTCTTTAAAATAAATCAATATACTCCAAAATAATATTGAAACCCAAAACTCAAAAAAATTTGATTATGTAGTCTTCCACGTTAAATTGTATCTCCAAATAACATCGACTACTCTTAAAGTCACATACTTAAGATTAATTATCCCAATCACATATTGTCTATGATAGGTTAATCATTTCCATGAATAACCCAAATCACTATAAATCCATAATAAAAACATAGATAAAAATACTCCATTACTCCTCAAATGAAATCCCAAATTATTCTATTTTATTTAGGCATATCGTGTTCCCAATAGCTCGAACATCTTCTAAAATAACATTTATTACTTATTCACCAAATAATTTTCCTACACTAAGGATATTCATTGGATAAAACATAAGATCCCAAATAAACTTGTTATTGATCAATAAAATATTTTAACAAAAAATAATTACTTACACTAACCAGAGACTTCACGTAGTCCAGTGGTAGACGATAAATTCCAGTCGCACTTTGGTTGTGGGTTCAATTCTCACAGATTTGTCTGACGTGACGGGTTGTCACATGGTCTGTTTGTTTTACTTTTTCAAAAAATATATTTTATAACATTCCAAAAATGAGATAAATTCATCAAAATAACTATAACATAATATAACCACAAATGTTTTTTCATACCTCACATTTTCATCCCAAAAATTAATAACCTATAATTGCCTCAAATTCAAGGATCATATAAACCCAAATGGTTATTTATAACTATATACACAAAAGAAAAAATAATTATTCCATGAATATGATTTTCACATAACAAACTTCGGGGTTACACATACAAGAGAATAGTCATCCAATGTAGTCCTATCAACAAAGATCACTAATACTTTTAAACATTTACACAACCATTTAATTCCATATAGGTTCTTTTTTGACCAAGAGGTTATCCTATAGAATATGTAATTGACCTAGGTAATGCTTAGGTCACCTAAATTTACGGAAAATAAATGTAAAAGGATTCATGGGATCATTTTTATTTTCTTTCATAGTACACTTCATTTTTCCTCTTTAATTTTTTACTTTATGTCTTTCTTTTCCACATATAAATCAATTCTTTGTTTCATTAAGACACCTTCCTAGGTGTCTCCTTCCACATTTACTGTATAATGGAAATTGATCTTTCTTTTTTCTATGGTCTACACTATTGGAGGTCTTATCATTCATCTCCTTTATCTTCATTTTTGAGTCTGGGATTTGGTTAATATTTTTTTTGATCATATTTTTTGAAAATTGATTCATCATGAACACCATATCTTTTACACCTATCAACATTCCATTTATTTTCTCATTTCTACCATCGTGACTACCTTGTACATCATGTTCAAAGTTACCATGACTTCCTTGGAATACATCCATTGAATCAAACTAGCAAGCATTATGTGATAAATAATAGTCATAAAATCATTTAGAGAATATCATGAAACCTTATTTTCATTCTCAAACACATTAGGATTAACCAAGGGTGTTACTTATAATCTTATATTAAAATATTTCAAATTTGTTTGTAAATAAAATGTAAATTATTCTAAGCATATCCCTTGGGAGTTTCATTTCCAGGAGTCCAGCAAGGCCCATTGTCGTATACCAAGATACCCTGTGTCAAGACCGAAAATCCTTCTCGGAGTTTTCACTAAAAGGTACATTTGTGCCAAAGCTGCCTCTACTTGATCGTATCCAAATAGGGATGTATTTCCTGGAAAATACAAAAAATCTCTACATTACTAAAATTATAACAAGTTCTTCTATACTAATCCTCAAAGTCTATCTTAGGATAATGTTCTCTATTCAGAGTTTATCTAAATCTAGCTTCCATGGTTTCTACTAAAATTCATCTAAGACTAACTATAATGTTCGGACCTTAGTTAACTAGAGTCGGTGCATTATTTCATATCATTGTCATGATTACAAGATATCATGTCCTGAATGTTTGATTAGTCTAGTACCCTTGGAAGTACTAGATACATACATAAGTATTACATTACATCATGGAATAAAGAAAAAGAACATTTTATCCCCTTTGAACACACTCATATCACATAGCATACTTTTCCAGGTTAATCATAATATACTTCTTCACATACTGGGAAAAAATAAAACATAGAAAGGGGTAATCTCATATGCTCAGTAAGGATAAAAATATAGCAGAAACAATCATAAATAAGAATAAACATTTAAGGAAATGTATAAGACTAAAACACAAGACTTTCAGACTTAAACATTAGTTTAATATGGAATAGATACATTGAATAATTCCATTTAATTATTCACATGGATATTCTACTAGTCAAATAATCACATTTAATATCAATATCCAATTTCAAAATGATCGAACACATAATTTCAGACAACATAGCCACATTGTCAAGGTATCGTGCCAAGACTACAAAAAAAAGATTTTTATCAAGGCCTTGTTCCAAGACACTTTTTTGTCTCATGAGACCTACAGATACATTGAGGAGCTATAGAGGGCTCCACCCATCACTTACTAAGTCAAATTCATTCCTCATATGAAAAGGTTGAAACATAACATAAACATTCGTATTGAAACTAGCATATGGAATTTTAATATTTTAACCTCAAACAAAGAATGGTATAAAAATAACACATCTACAATCAAACATAACTCATTCAATACAATATAGAAGATTTTATTATAATAAATCATCCTCAATCAGGAATAATGAAGGATATTGACATAGATGAAAATAATTACTAAAACTATTTAAGAGAAATATAATTTTTTTTCAAAACATTTAAAAGTCTCACTATTTATCAAGAAGCCGTTTAAAATAGATTTTTTAATTAAAGTGTCCCATACCACTTTGAAACATTTAAAAAGAATTTTAATTTTAAAACATTCATGTCTATATAAATAAATCCTTAAAACCAATTTTAAAACATGGACATTAATGAGAAGGATTTAGAAGAATAAATCTTTTAAACATTTAAAATGATATTTTAGTTAGAGTTCCTAACATAATGAGAGACACATGAATACAAATATTTGTGGTAATCAAAACATTATTATATCATAAAAATAATGGGATTCATGATACAATATATCAAATTATAGTATATACACCATATAAAAGTTAATTGGCACATAATAACAAAGAAGTCTCAATGGAATGTAAATTGAGATGAAATCCCGTATAATGATAGTATCCTTAGGTTAAGGATAAATAAATGAAATAATTATGTGGGAAAATATAAATAAACTCAATATTATTGGATATTTAGTGTAAATAAATCATAGGACATTCACACATATTCTTGTAAAAACAACACCAATGACTTGGATGTTTAACTCGATGACTGGAAATTGAGTTAAGATTACTCTTATCAAGTTTAGATCAATGAATTGAGAATTTATAAATGGAGTGATTATGTGCATAAAAAGTATATCCACACAATGGGAAGTGAAAATTAAAACATAAATAAATAAATTTTGATTTCACACTTAATCTTGGAGTAAAATAATCAATGAAGTTTATGTAAAACCCAATGAGTGTTAATTGCAATTAAAAATTCCCCTAACGATTTGGTAACTTACAAAACATACACCACATGAAATAAGGATCATAAAATGAAGATTAAAATACCCATAAATTAATTTATATTACAAAAATAATATAATCATGGGTAGTACATACACTACACAAAAGGAAATAGTGGCAATATAGTATGAATATCACGGGAATAAGAAGTGAGATGAAAACCCCTTACCTTGTACTTTTCCTTATTTTCGGGTAAGTTAACCTCCTTTATTATGGTGAAATAATTTTTATTAAATTATTAAAGAACCATATACATAAATATGAAATCATATATTATCTTTTAATATTTCTTTGTCAATAATATTTCAGTAGTATCATCGTTTCAGGTGTTAACTGATTTGTTTTTATTTATTTGTTTTGTTATGTAAGTCATGTTTGTTATGGATAGGATGTATTTGATTTGTATCCAGAAAAATATTATTTTGTTAAAAATTATTTTTTAACCATAAAATGTTTTTTTTAGAATGGTTATGATGGGGGATGAATCTCATCATGTTCGTGGATACGGTAATCCATACGTACACATGAGAGACAATCCCATTCAATTGATAGTAAAATAGTATGTAATTGGATGGTATATCATATATAAAGAATCATTAACATGTTATAATTGTTATTTATATTTATTATACTCATTATTATACCCATCTAAATAATTAAGTGTCGAACAACAAACTACAGCATGATGTGGAGACAGTAAGCCGTACATACGCACGTATGGTGACCTTGACATTCATAGGATGGATAAAATAATGAATATGGTTGTACCATATTTATAATAAATAAAAGTATATAGAAGGTACTGGATTTATTATTTTTGTATGTAAACAAAAATGAAAGAGGATGTGGATGAAGAAAAGAACATTGAATTAGGTGATGATTTAATTACCTCTTCTTGAGGTGATTCATTTTTCTTTGATCAAAAGGGATTCTTAGGTTGGTTTTATGATCAAATTAAGGTATCATGGATTAAGTGAGGGTATTTTTGAGGATATTTGAGTTGGTTTTGGCCAATTTAAATGGATTTGGAGGTGTGATTTTGAGATAAGGGGAAGTCCCCTTTTATAAGAGAAGTGAGGGTCACTTTAGGAAAACCCAAAAAAAACTATTTTATTATACCATAATATTCGGTTTATAAGGGATAAAAAGGATTTATTTTGAGGCTAAGGTGGGGATGGATCAAAAACTTCTCAACCAATTAGTTTTAGATAGGTTTAGGTAACCATATTAACCTTATCTTTTAGATTTAACTTATGGTTAAATAGTTTAACATTAACAATGTCTCCTTGTATTTTTGTATTATATGGTTAATAAACTTACAATAAAATGTCAAGAGAACCCAAAGTGGTTCATTAATGACATATATATTATTATATAAGTCTTTTGTCTGATCCTTATATTTTTAGCAATATTATATCATTTAATAATATAGTATTTGTTTTAATAACTCATTTATGTAAATTTTGACATTATTTAGTATTTGGTTTTTGTGAAAGTCATAAAAATATTATTTCTTTGGAAAAAATAAATTTAATCCACCCTAACTTGTAATATTAAACTATATTTTTTTTGGAATGCATTAAAAGTCACAATTTACATTTATTTTATAATTTATAATATCAATTATTTTAATCTTTGATTAATAAGGTAGTTACAACATTATCATTGTGTCAAAATGAAATTTAATTATTTATTGTCTAAAAATTATAAATAAAATAACATGATGTATTAAATCTTATTATCTTTCTAATTAATATTTATAGTCGAAATTATCTTTTGTATAACCCTATATTAATTTTTTTGGGTTATTAGAATTTGAATTTAACACTTTTAACTCTTCTTTAAATAAAATAATAATAAATGTCATAATCTAAACCAAGTGGACCAAAAGGATCATATTTTCTTATTAAGGACGATTTTGGTCGAAATAAACTTATCTAGCAGAATTATTACATTTGTTAGGGTAATTATAATATCATTTTTTACCTTTAATTACCCTATTTACTTTTAATCGTGGTAAATAAAATTCAAAAGTTACTATTCACCAAAAATTATTTTCATCTTATTGAACCGCATTTTACATAATAATTTCAACCATGTATCTCATATTTTTTAAATTCAATTCAAAGAAGTGGTAATTTTATGATTTATGCAAACTTGCTAACGTCCCTAGAAGGTGGAAAAAGGCATTAAAAAATCAATAAAATTTTACACATCTAATTTTAATATAAAATGAATTATATGGAATTAATATAGGTATTATGTATCATTTTTGAATGAAAATAAATTAAAATAATAAAAAATTATATAAATATAAAGTTGTTTTTAAATAATGATGTAGTGTTTTTCACTATTCAACAAAAATTGAATGTTTTCAGAAATATACCCAAAATTTACCATAAGAAAATTTTAATATTACAAATAAAAAAATGAGGTCTATTTTACCAAATTCAAAACATATAAGTTTCATTAATTAATTTAAAATTAATTTCTGTTGTCAAAACATGAAAAAGGTTTTTGAGAAGTAAAAATTATCAAAAGATTGATATGTGTTTATGTCCGGTTTAAAAGTGAAATTACTTAAAATGACCAAAATTGGATTAAATAATAAAAATATTATATAATTATACTTCAAAACAATTCAAATTTATAATTTAACACATTAATTTATTTTGATTAAAAAAGTTGTTTTCAATTAAAATGTAGTATCTTTCGCTATTCATCAAAACATGCAAGTGGTCATAAAAACAACAAAAAATTTATTCAAACTAAATTTTTATGTCCCTATTATAAATAAGTATTTAATTTCACCAAATTTAAAATATAAATTTTTCAAATATTGGATTTAGAAAGGGTTTTCCATTAAAATGAGGAAAAACTGCATTTGTTGAAAAATACTTCTTTTATTTGAAAAATTAAATTTGTTCTTATATTATGTCTAAAGACACAAAATATAAATGTTAAAATTATATTGGATATATATAAAATTAAAAATGTGGTTATTACTATACATAACCACTTTCTAAACGGCTGGTTTGATAGGTCGTGGTGCGCTTGAACTCGGTGTTGCATACGTCGCACACCATTGTATTATTCTAAGAGAAGCGTACGGTAGAAGCTTAGGGTGTTATCCAACCCTTAAATTTAATCCATATTGTAGTAATTTTCCCTATATAAAGAATTGGAAGAATTAAATTCCCACACAGGTTTCTTTGTAATCTAATATGTATTATGTTATTTCTATAAGATAATATGTTTTACACTCTCACCATTTATTCCATGTTTTGTTGTTTAAATTAGTATGGTCTCAATTATAACATTATTTATCATATTTATAAGAATTTAAAATATCAATTTAAATTTTATTCACATTTATTTAATTCAAATCTCCATACTGAAAATAATTTTTTATTTCTTACAGATTATTTTACATATTTTCAAATGTACTTATCCAAAATGTAATCTACTATCATAATGATGTTTATATATTTTTCCTAATTGTATTTTAATATTAAGTGTCATTATTTTGTGATTTCAAAATATTTATTATTCATGTTAATTTTTAACATTGTAATGTAGTATTATCTTCTTAAAAAAAGTATTGAACCACATCACTGTGTGAATGCATATTCTAAGAATTATGTTATATCACTGTGCAAATGCACAGACAATTACTAGTATTTTTATGAGGTGAAATTATATAAATATTAAGGGTGATATTTATTTAGGAAATAATTTGACAAACTATATTTTATGGTCTATATATTTTTAAATTTATCATCTTTGATAGTTTATTCTTCATGCAACACCAAATTTAAAACTGTATTATACTATTAAATATACCTATTAGAATAGTAATGTGACCATTAGGCATAGTATATGACTAATAGAATAGTAAATTCATCTATGAAAACATATATAAAATTTAGGTATCTTATAAATGAAAATATAATATATTTATAACATTAAATAAGTAAATAAAAATTTTAAAAGTGATAAATTATGTGTTGGTATTTTTGTGAAACATAAATTTTTATCTATAATTTCATAGTTAAAATAAGGATTTAAATAGAAATTTATTTTCATGAAATATATTCATAAATTAATATTTTAATTTCTTCTTATAAGAATATAATTTTACGAGACCTTAATAAATTTATGAAAGTGTCATAAAATCTATTGTAATATTAAAATGCGTATTTTTCGAGTAAATGATGATTTTATTTAAGAGTAAAATTTCCCATATTCAGAAAATTATTTTCAAAAAATGGAGTTCATTTTTTATTTCAATATGTAGAAAACTTTTTAGGGTAATGTTTTTTTATTATTTTTAAAATAGTTCTATTTTTGGTGAATGAAGATATATGGTAATTTATGGAATTTAAAAAATACATGAAATATGGATTCAAAGATGATGTGTGGCTGATGTAAGACCCTAATATCAAATTTTACTTCATTAATTGAATTGATTTAGTGATAAGGATAAATCTATTTATATTCTTTGTAATGCCCCAACCCCAGTTACCCAGAGTCGGTGCATTATTACATAACATTGTCATGATCACAAGAAAGATCAAATCTCGAAAGACCGATTGGTTTAGTAGCCTTGGAAACACTAGATATATTCATAGGTTTTACATTACATCATAAAATGAAAAACTACTACAACAACATATTGTCTCCATAATCCACACTCATATCCCCACATAATATCCCTGCAGGTCATTCATAACTTACTTCTTTACTTCCTGGGAAAAATAAAACATAGAAAAGGGGTGAGCTCAAATTCACAGTAAGGATAACAATATAGCGGAAACTTTCATAAATAAGAATAAAAATTTAAGGTAATGTATAACTAAAACAAAAGCCCTTTAAACTTGAACTTTCAACATGGTATGGCATAAATAAAATGAAATAATGCCATTTACTTATTCACATGGATATTCTACTAATCGAATAATCACATGAAAAAAAATCAATAACCACTTTCATAATGTTGGAATGCATAATGCCAGACTATCATAACCACATAGTCAAGGCCTCGTGCCAAGACTACAAATAAGATTTTGTCAAGGCCTTGTGCCAAGACACTAGTTTGTCTCATGAGACCTACCGATGCATCGAGGAGCTATAGCGGGCTCCACCCGTCACATATTAAGTCCAATGCATTCCCATATGAAAAGGTTTAAACATAACATAAACATTCGTATTAAAACTAGCATACGAAATGTCAATAATTTCACCATAAACTATGAATGGTATAAAAATAGCACATCCACAGTCAAACATATCACAAAACCTTCAATACAATATAGAAGTTTTGTATCATAATAAATCAACTTCAAATAATCTTAAAATCCATCAAAGGATGTTGACATAGATGAAATCAAAATTATTTTTAAAGAAATATCTCCTTTTATTTTGAAATAATTTAAGAGACATATATTTATAAAACATTTTCTTTGAAAATATTCTTATAAGCTTGTAAGGAAAACTTTGAAGATTTTATAACGGCGTAAAATAACCGCACCCGCCGTATAAGTTAAAAAAAACATTCTTACCTCAATTCTGTCGAAAAGGTTAAAAAGGACCTTGTTTTGAAAACGACGGAAAGATTCCTTTATAAAACTCTTATAAAAAGTCAAACAAGGGTATAAATGACTTTAACCCATATTCTTGTAAATAGTAAAAATGTTTTGAAATACATTTTTAAGAAACATGGATGTGGATGATAAAGAGATCCCAGTAGATTATTACGTATAAACAACCTTGGATAATGAAGAGGTTGTAAAGTAAACCCTTACCTTGTACTTTTCCTTGGTTGGGGTAGGTTAACCTCCTGTATAATAGTGAAATAATTGTTACTAAATTATACAATAATCATATACATTAATATGATATCATATATGATCTTTTAATATTGATTTGATAATAATATCTTAGTATTATCGCCGTTTCGGGTGTTAACTTACTCATTTTCTTTATATGTTTTATTACATAAGTCATGTTTGTTGTATCTTATTCATATCTAGAATGATATAAAGTCCTTAAAAATCATTTTTAAATCATTAAATGATAATTATACTTGAATGGATACGATGGAGAATTAATCTCATCGCGTTCGTGGAGACGGTAGTCCGTACGTACGCACGAACGCTACTTCCATTTAATTTTTATTTTAAAAGAATCAAATCCAAATGATACAAAGGTATATTACTATTCCAGTATAATATAATATTTTATATATATTACTTAAGTTCATTAACACCATCCTTTATACGTTCCATGTGTGGTATGAACGAGTCATATCATTTTAAGGGGGCGGTAGTCCGCACTTCCTCAAATGAAATTATCGTATGTATATACAACATGAAACGAATAATGGTATGAAATAAAATGGAATTACAGAAGCTTATATATAAAATATATATCATTAATATCATATTTAATTATAGTGCCATCATAATGGCCACCATGAGAGGCGGTAAGATGTATTTGAACAATCATCGTTTCGTGAGGCGTTAGTTTGCCATCCACAGAAACATTATGTTCATCATCCATTAGATGAAGTTGTGTGTATGTGTAGTTTGAATACTTCTTATAAAAACATCCTAGTATATTGAGGATACTGGTGTTGTTACAAAAGAAAGGAAATAAAAAGAGTTTGGGGGTTGGAGAAGCAAAATAAATGAAAATAATTTAAGAGAAATCGTTACCTTTAATCTAGGTAACTCACTTTGGTTGGAACCAAAGGACTTCTTGAAATGCTTTCTGCCTAAGGGGAAGCTTCAAGGAGGAGGAGAGGGATTTGGGGAGCTTATTTGGACAGAGTTTGGACGAGCCAAGTGGCTTGAGAGGTGTGAGGAAAAGAGAAGGAGGAGTTCCCTTTTATAAGAGGGGTGAGGGGCACTTTTGGAAAAGTTAGAAATATTAATTTATAATAAATTCATATTCGGTTTCCAAAGGCTCCAAAGTTGACTATTCAAAGGATGAGGTGGGGATAGGTCGAAAACAACTCATCCAATAGAATTTAGACAGGTTTGGGTACTTATATTAACCTTATATTTAAGTATTAACTCTAAGTTAATTAGTTTCACTTTTACAATGTCTCTTTGTATTTTTATATAATATGGTTAATAAACTTACTATATACATCCAAGAGACCCCAAAGTGGTCCATTAATGATTAAACTATCATAATATAAGTCTCTTGGCCGAACCATAGATTTTTAGGAATTTAATATAAATTAATAATATAATATTTGTTTTAAGAACTCTTTTATGTCAATTTTGACACTATTCAATAGTTGATTTTTTTGAAACTCATAACAGATTGATTACTTCGAACAAAGTCAATTAAATCAATCCTAATATATCATATTATCCTAGAAAATTAGTTTAATTCATTAAAAGTTTCATATTATATTTATTTGGGTATTTATAATATTAATTATATTAATTTTTTACTATTTTAGTAATTACTGCATCATCATTGTGTCATAAATAAAATAAATTATTTAATGTCTAAAAATTATAAATAAAACATCATTATGTAGGAAATCTTTTTATCTTTCTAATGAATATTTATAATCGAATATCCAACATGTATAACCCTATGTAAAAATTGTTCGTCTAAAAGATGTAAGCTTATGCCATTTTTATTTTTATTTTAACTTTATTAATATAATGTGTCCCTACCACATACAAGTGGCTCCAAGGGGTCCCCAAATTGACCCAAGGATGCCCATGGTCGGGTATGTGTCCACCAATAAGGTTAGGACACGTTCTAGTGTAATTTTGTATTATTATAATATTATTTGTTTAACCCTTATTTACCGGATTTACCCTTTAACCACGGTAAATAAAATATTTACCGCAGTAATTATTCAAAATGTGTAAAAATAAAAGTTACCTATTTACATAATTTGGACATCCTGATTCCAAATATGGAATCCATTTTCCTAAATTCAAAACACAGAAGTGGCAGAAATTAATTTAAAATTAATTCCCGCTGTCAAAACAAAAAGCGTGTTTTTAAGAGATAATAACTATCAAAAGATTGACACTTGTTTATGTTCGGTTTAATTGTAAAATTATGTCCAATGATAAACATTAAATTGAATGGTAAAAATATATTCTAAATATACTTTAAAACCACTCAAATTCATAATTTATCACTATTAATTATTTTGATTAAAAAAGTTGTTTTTAATTAAAATTTAGAAATTTTCACTATTCATCAAAATATGAAAGTTATCCGAAATGTACCAAAATTTCACCTTAGGCTAAATTCGATATTCCGAATCCAAAAATGAAGTCCATTTTGAAATATAAAATATATATGATTTCAAAAAGTAGGTATTACTATTCATAGCGGCTAGTTTGATTAGTTGTGGTGTGTGTTAGAACTCAAGGTTGCGTAAAACACACGCTACTGTATTATTCAAAGAAAGTGTACCGTGGAATCTTGGGATGTTTCATTTTAAATTTTTGATGTCCCCATTTAGTCAAAAAGTTTAAAATATTGTATTTAAAAAGGGTTCACTATTAAAAGTTGATAAAAGTGCAATACTGAAAATGAATTTGTTCTTTCATTATATCTAAGAAACTCATAATATGGATTCTAAAATTATAAGGATTATATAAAGTTTAAAATTTAGATAATACTATTCATAACCTCTTTTGAATGACTTTTTTTTTGTAAGTCATGGTGTGATTGAACTCAGTGTTGCGTGTAGTGCAAGTTATTGAATTATTTTGAAGAAATAACACACTATGAAATCTTGGGGTGTTACATTCTCCCCTCCTTCAATAAATTGCGTCCTCGCAATTTGAAATTGTTCTTCGAAAATAAAAGGTTGAAAATAGAAAATATATTTGTGGGAAAACCCACATCGGAAATTGGGTTACTAAAATTTAGTCTTAATATGAGGAAAAGAGAAATTAAAGGGTCACCACCAAATTATGATCTTGATTAGGAGAACATTGGTGGCAATTAGAGACATATAATTGGAGGAAAAACGTAAATATTTATAGGTAGTGATTGAGTTCATCAATCACAAAAAAGTATAAAATTGAGGTCCTTAAACTCATCAATCTATGATGATTTGAAGTACCATCGGTTCAACAAAATATAGGGTATTGGGATAACACATTTTTGACGTTTCAAAATATCTTAGTTGAAATCCCACATCGAAAAATGAATTAATGAGGCCTCTATTTAAAATAAAGATTGGAAAGTATGAAGATTACCGAAAATAACACATACTAGGGTTCCATGTAGGAAAATATGGATATGGAGGAGAAATCTAACCATCAATTATCTGATGGAGAGTGGTAGAGAACATGGCTATGAAAAGGCCAACAATCCCAAAGCCATAAATTAGTGATGATTTAAGGTACCATCTAGGGAAACATTTTTGTTCTAAGTTCCTTTTATTAATGTTGAGGAATTTATTTATGAGATTGGCTAAGATCATAAGGAGATATACTTACTTTATAATCAGAGTTTTATCCATTAATAAGTTTCTACCAAAAACTCATCATTCACTCGTAAAAAAATTCTATTTATACTATTCATAGAGGGTTCCAAAATAAATGAATTTATAATTCATCTACCAGATCTTTTAAAAAACTACTTTATTTAATCCAGGACATCTCGTGGGCCAGTGGTAGGTGATACACCCTTGTCGCCCTTCGGTTGCGGGTTCAAGTCTCACAGCCTTACCGGACGCGACAGGTTGTCGCCCGACCTCCGGGTTGTCCTTTTATAGCAATCCAAAATAATCCAAACTAGAACTATCCAAAATACTTCTATCCAAACTCACAGTCCAACATTTATAAGTAAGGTAAACATAATGTAGAACCTTTTTACCCCGTAATAGCATATGAATACCTTCATCACGTATTCTTTTAATACACCGAAACATCCTGAATTACCATATTCCTTATTGATTACATTCATGCTCCCTTATTCCATATAGAAAGCTGGATATACTTCATTAATCCAAAAATGTTTTAAACCCCAACAATGATGGAATATACAAATCATTAATCAGCTTCAAGGTAGTCAATAATATCCAATATAATTTATCCAAATCAATCATGTATTATTCTAAAATTACTACCTCAGTATCAGAACTATATTATGATTTATCATTCTCTCAACCATATATTTTCCAAAAATTTATCCTGCTATTGAGTCACTTTCCTTTGTTCCACACAATCTCAAGTCCTTAATGAAATAGTACTGTAGTACAATCCTTATATACTCCATAATTATTGTAACAAGTACATTGTTGATACAACACTCAATTGACATAATCAACATAAGAACTCTAATCATTCCTCTTCATCTGTGGTAGTATCATAACTTGATTATTATCCAATAACATCATTTCAGGCATATTCTGATGACTGGGACATAGGTTCTCATAGTGTCCAAACTCCTTGCAAATGAAGCATTGTACATTTGAAACCATTTTCTTACCCTTACAGTCACGTACTTTGTGCCCTTTTCCTCCACACTTATAACAAACTCCCATTCCTTTCAGGCAAGTTCCAGGGTGTTTCTTTCCACAGTTACCACATATGGGAAAATTCTTCTTTTCCCTCTTCCCTTTATACATCTTTCTCTCTTCTATCCTTTTCTTCTCTTGCTTCCCTTCAAAGCCATAGGACTTAGTAATCTCTTTACTTATCTTATCAATACATGATATTATTTCTTCATATGATGATAATACATGGGAGACTATTTCTCTTATAAATTCTAGCTTAAGACCATGAAAGATATGATCCTTCCTTCTCTTTGGATCATGTGCATTTTTGGAGTTCTCATTCCTTCTACTGGGCGCCATTTCTAAACAATGGCATACACTAGATCAGTTTATGAATCAAAACACATAATCCCATACTTATAAAACACTTAACATAAATTGAACTATTTATGGATATAATCCATAATCATAAGAATGTTTTCTTTGAGGAAGTATATACTCATAATCCCTTCAAAATGATTTGTAAAGAAAATGAGAGTTATCCTAAGCATATCCCCCGGGAGTGTCGTAACCAAGAGTGCATCAAGGCCCGTTGTCGTGCACCAGTTCCCGTTCGAGTCTAGCTCAAAGCGGTGTTTTCGGGTTTTACCCCTAGGTACATCTGTGCCAGAGCCGCCTCTACCTGCTCGTATCCAGACAGGGATGTATTGCTCGGAAAACTCACAAAATCTCTACAATACCCAAATTCTAGGAAGTTCTTCTATACTAATCCTCAAAGTTCATCTTAGGTCTACGTGCTCTAATCAGAGTTTATCTAAATCTAGTTTCCAAGGTTTGTACTAAACTTCCTCTGATACCAACTGTAATGCCCCGACCCCAGTTACCCAGAGTCGGTGCATTATTACATAACATTGTCATGATCACAAGAAAGATCAAATCTCGAAAGACCGATTGGTTTAGTAGCCTTGGAAACACTAGATATATTCACAGGTTTTACATTACATCATAAAATGAAAAACTACTACAACAACATATTGTCTCCATAATCCACACTCATATCCCCACATAATATCCCTGCAGGCCATTCATAACTTACTTCTTTACTTCCTGGGAAAAATAAAACATAGAAAAGGGGTGAGCTCAAATGCCCAGTAAGGATAACAATATAGCGGAAACTTTCATAAATAAGAATAAACATTTAAGGTAATGTATAACTAAAACAAAATCCCTTTAAACTTGAACTTTCAACATGGTATGGAATAAATAAAATGAAATAATTCCATTTACTTATTCACATGGATATTCTACTAATCGAATAATCACATGAAAAAAAATCAATAACCACTTTCATAATGTTGGAATGCATAATGCCAGACTATCATAACCACATAGTCAAGGCCTCGTGCCAAGACTACAAATAAGATTTTGTCAAGGCCTTGTGCCAAGACACTAGTTTGTCTCATGAGACCTACCGATGCATTGAGGAGCTATAGCGGGCTCCACCCGTCACATATTAAGTCCAATGCATTCCCATATGAAAAGGTTTAAACATAACATAAACATTCGTATTAAAACTAGCATACGAAATGTCAATAATTTCACCATAAACTATGAATGGTATAAAAATAGCACATCCACAATCAAACATATCACAAAACCTTCAATACAATATAGATGTTTTGTATCATAATAAATCAACTTCAAATAATCTTAAAATCCATCAAAGGATGTTGACATAGATGAAATCAAATTTTTTTTTAAAGAAATATATCCTTTTATTTTGAAATAATTTAAGTGACATATATTTATAAAACATTTTCTTTGAAAATATTCTTATAAGCTTGTAAGGAAAACTTTGAAGATTTTATAACGGCGTAAAATAACCGCACCCGCCGTATAAGTTAAAAAAAAGACATTCTTACCTCAATTCTGTCGAAAAGGTTAAAAAGGACCTTGTTTTGAAAACGACGGAAAGATTCCTTTATAAACCTCTTATAAAAAGTCAAACAAGGGTATAAATGACTTTAACCCATATTCTTGTAAATAGTAAAAATGTTTTGAAATACATTTTTAAGAAACATGGATGTGGATGATAAAGAGATCCCAGTAGATTATTACGTATAAACAACCTTGGATAATGAAGAGGTTGTAAAGTAAACCCTTACCTTGTACTTTTCCTTGGTTGGGGTAGGTTAACCTCCTGTATAATAGTGAAATAATTGTTACTAAATTATACAAGAATCATATACATTAATATGATATCATATATGATCTTTTAATATTGATTTGATAATAATATCTTAGTATTATCGCCGTTTCGGGTGTTAACTTACTCATTTTCTTTATATGTTTTGTTATATAAGTCATGTTTGTTGTATCTAATTCATATCCAGAATGATATCAAGTCCTTAAACATCATTTTTAAATCATTAAATGATAATTATACTTGAATGGATACGATGGAGAATGAATCTCATCGCGTTCGTGGAGAGGGTAGTCCGTACGTACGCACGAACGCTACTTCCATTTAATTTTTATTTTAAAAGAATCAAATCCAAATGATACATAGGATATTACTATTCCAGTATAATATAATATTTTATATATGTTACTTAAGTTCATTAACACCATCCTTTATACGTTCCATGTGTGGTATGAACGAGTCATATCATTTTAAGGGGGCGGTAGTCCGCACTTCCTCAAATGAAATTATCGTATGTATATACAACATGAAACGAATAATGGTATGAAATAAAATGGAATTACAGAAGCTTATATATAAAATATATATCATTAATATCATATTTAATTATAGTTCCATCATAATGGCCACCATGAGAGGCGGTAAGATGTATTTGAACAATCATCGTTTCGTGAGGCGTTAGTTTTCCATCCACAGAAACATTATGTTCATCATCCATTAGATGGAGTTGTGTGTATGTGTAGTTTGAATACTTTTTATAAAAACATCCTAGTATATTGAGGATACTGGTGTTGTTACAAAAGAAAGTAAATAAAAAGAGTTTGGGGGTTGGAGAAGCAAAATAAATGAAAATAATTTAAGAGAAATCGTTACCTTTAATCTAGGTAACTCACTTTGGTTGGAACCAAAGGACTTATTGAAATGCTTTCTGCCTAAGGGGAAGCTTCAAGGAGGAGGAGAGGGATTTGGGGAGCTTAGTTGGGCAGAGTTTGGACGAGCCAAGTGGCTTTAGAGGTGTGAGGAAAAGAGAAGGAGGAGTGCCCTTTTATAAGAGGGGTGAGGGGCACTTTTGGAAAAGTTAGAAATATTAATTTATAATAAATTCATATTCGGTTTCCAAAGGCTCCAAAGTTGACTATTCAAAGGATGAGGTGGGGATAGGTCGAAAACAACTCATCCAATAGAATTTAGACAGGTTTGGGTACTTATATTAACCTTATCTTTAAGTATTAACTCTAAGTTAATTAGTTTCACTTTTACAATGTCTCTTTGTATTTTTATATAATATGGTTAATAAACATACTATATACATCCAAGAGACCCCCAAGTGGTCCATTAATGATTAAACTATCATAATATAATCTCTTGGCCGAACCTTAGATTTTTAGGAATTTAATATCAATTAATAATATAATATTTGTTTTAAGAACTCTTTTATGTCAATTTTGACACTATTCAATAGTTGATTTTTGTGAAACTCATAACAGATTGATTAATTCGAACAAAGTCAATTAAATCAATCCTAATATATCATATTATCCTATAAAATTAGTGTAATTCATTAAAAGTTTCATATTATATTTATTTGGGTATTTATAATATCAATTATGTTAATTTTTTACTATTTTAGTAATTACTGCATCATCATTGTGTCATAAATAAAATAAATTATTTAATGTCTAAAAATTATAAATAAAATATCATTATGTAGGAAATCTTTTTATCTTTCTAATTAATATTTATAATCGAATATCCAACATGTATAACCCTATGTAAAAATTGTTCTTCTAAAAGATGTAAGCTTATGCCATTTTTATTTTTATTTTAACTTTATTAATATAATGTGTCCCTACCACATACAAGTGGCTCCAAGGGGTCCCCAAATTGACCCAAGGATGCCCATGGTCGGGTATGTGTCCACCAATAAGGTTAGGACACGTTCTAGGGTAATTTTGTATTATTATAATATTATTTGTTTAACCCTTATTTACCGGATTTACCCTTTAACCATGGTAAATAAAATATTTACCGCAGTAATTATTCAAAATGTGTAAAAATAAAAGTTACCTATTTACATAATTTGGACATCCTGATTCCAAATATGGAATCCATTTTCCTAAATTCAAAACACAGAAGTGGCAGAAATTAATTTAAAATTAATTCCCGCTGTCAAAACCAAAAGCGTGTTTTTAAGAGATAATAACTATCAAAAGATTGACACTTGTTTATGTTCGGTTTAATTGTAAAATTATGTCCAATGATAAACATTAAATTGAATGGTAAAAATATATTCTAAATATACTTTAAAACCACTCAAATTCATAATTTATCACTATTAATTATTTTGATTAAAAAAGTTGTTTTTAATTAAAATTTAGAAATTTTCACTATTCATCAAAATATGAAAGTTATCCGAAATGTACCAAAATTTCACCTTAGGCTAAATTTGATATTCCGAATCCAAAAATGAAGTCCATTTTGAAATATAAAATATATATGATTTCAAAAATTAGGTATTACTATTCATAACGGCTAGTTTGATTTGTTGTGGTGTGTGTTAGAACTCAAGGTTGCGTACAACACACGCTACTGTATTATTCAAAGAAAGTGTACCGTGGAAGCTTGGGATGTTTCATTTTAAATTTTTGATGTCCACATTTAGTCAAAAAGTTTAACATATTGTATTTAAAAAGGGTTCACTATTAAAAGTTGATAAAAGTGCAATACTGAAAATGAATTTGTTCTTGCATTATATCTAAGAAACTCATAATATGGATTCTAAAATTATAAGGATTATATAAAGTTTAAAATTTAGATAATACTATTCATAACCTCTTTTGAATGACTTTTTTTTTGTAAGTCATGGTGTGATTGAACTCAGTGTTGCGTGTAGTGCAAGTTATTGAATTATTTTGAAGAAATAACACACTATGAAATCTTGGGGTGTTACATTCTTTATCCCCAATAATAAACTAATGAATACAATACAAAAAAATCCCCTCTCCTGTACTATAAATACCACCTCTCACCATGTATTCTCCTCACACCTAAAAAGACTTAAATATTATCTAATTTCTTCCCAATACCAATCCAAATCATCACCTGCACGTTTTGGCCTTCTTGGACTCACCCAACAGGCCATTTCAATATTCCTTAAATAGGTTCTCAAGGAGAGTAATTAAAGTGGAAACATCCCTATTCGTTCTTTTAATCTGATTTTGATTTCATTTCTTTTATTATCCATTCCATAAAAACTCTGTACAAATATGAATGATAACTCCAGCAACTTATATATATATATTAGAATTTTGTTTTTATAATGGGATATCCACTATCAATTATTTCTCTTCCCCTTTATATACTAAAAATCGTCTATGAAGAGCTGATTTACCGCCCTCATGGATGATAAGTTTTCATTTTTCAATTCCACCTTCAGTTCTGGTCATAAAACCATCTTTATGGCTAAAAAGAATTTAATATATGTATTAAAACTTATTTAATGTTCTATAGCCAATATATATACATAATATTAATTAATAATAACAAACTAGTGTGTGATGATTGAGAAAATGCCAAAATAATCAAAACGATTATCATTAACATTTTATCCCATTAATCATCCTTATATCTTAAAAATGATATATAAGACCATTAGATATTCAATATGTTAATTAATAACATATAATTACAATTATTGTTAATTATTCCTATTTTTCATGACCTTTCGCACATGTATACAAGTAAAGCACTCATGAAAACCATGGACACAAACACTTCTGAATGACGAAATTGAATCTTATAAATCATCAAAAAGATTATAAATAAACTTAATAAAATTATAATAAATCAAATAAATTTTGAATAGGCTGTGAATGAAATTATTAGTGAATATATTTTCATTATCCAAAACATTAAGGATTAGTGAAGAACACTTTTAGACATTAGGTAATGGTTTATTCCCAAACATCCATTTTCCTTCGGGATATGATTTCTCTATATTTACCAAAACATAAATCTTCATTATTTTTATATAATTATTCTAAATTATGTTTATATGTTCTAAAATAATTTATCTATATCATTTTATATTTCATTTATGTGAAAATATATGTTTTATAATGTTCTCTTTTTAATTCCACCTGATAAGAAAGCCTGATTAAAGGCTATTTCCCAATTTCATACCCACTTTCAAGTACACTCCATAATCAATTTTAAGATGATAATATTTTTCTAAAATAACTATATTTTTCTTAAAAACTATATTATCTCAATTTTTGTTTTATTTAAAAAAATAAAACTTTTTCCACATTAAAGTATCTCTTATATTTTCCCTTAAACCCTAGTGAAGTGGCCCATTTCTAAATTTTCTTAAAAAATATTTTTACATAGTTTCACATCATTTGAAAATAATTTATTCCTCAAATATAATTTAATTTTTTTACCTTTTATTTCTAGGATATACTTGTTTATAATCTTATTTTATGAGAAATAAAAATGATTTTTCTAAAAGAACTCATCTTTTCCAAAGTAAAATGGGCATTTCTCTCAAGAAATTATCAATGATTTTATTAGAATATTTTTGTCTATATCAAAAAAATTTGTAGAATCTTAATATTAATTGGGATTGATATTTTATTATATCTAATAAAATATTTTATTAAATGGTTTATGATTAGTTTGAATGTGAATGTTCTCTATTTATACCATTCACCATATTTCTCAAAATGCTTAGTGAATTTGTTTATTGTTTTTTGGAAATTTCTTTACATTTCATATGTATAAGTTGTTTTTGTTTCACCAAATTCATATGAGGACTTAATTTTACTTAGTAAGAGACATTTGGGGACCTCTATAACCCTTCTATGAATTGGTATGTCTAATGAGTAAAAAATGTGGATTTATCTGAGGCCTTAACCATTTATTTTCAGATGTCTTTGTCGATGCATCGACAGTATGTTTCAGATGTCCAATATCATGCATTCCATCATTATGATACTTGTAATTTATAGTCCATTTTATTATTATACTAGTATAATATACATGGTTTTTATTAATTCTCATATTAATATTTATAGGGAATTATTTATTCATCTTTTATTCCTTCAATAATATGCTCAAGATTATGTTTTAATGGAATGTGATTTTAGTTATTCACCATTTCTTATTTTTATATTTATTTATGATAAATTCTACTAAATTTTTTAACCGTAGTCATAAATTGATCTCACCCCTTAATTATGTATTATTTTTGACCCAAGATTCAAATATTTATATTATTAATGTCTTAGAGGGACAATCTAGGAGTTTATGGATGTTTGCAATGGATTTTATATGTTATTTTTCTTTCATGTTGTAAAATAAAACTGATGTTTATATTTGTCTTTCCAAATATTCTAAACAATTCATTATTTTGGGATTTTAATTTCTTGTTTGTTATACCAATGTAATAATGTAAGTCACTAGCTTTGTTCTATGGGGGTGGGGTATTTACAATAAAATTAAAATTGGGATGAAATTCCTTAAATTGATCAAAATGTAGATATGAGAACTATTCAACGAATCAAGTATATTTTTCAATGATAAATCCACATAATAAAATTCTAAATACAATATATGATATTGACAGTTCATTACAAACATAATCATTTAATATCAAATGCAATGAAAAAAATATAAACTACCGAAAATAAATGGAGTTAAGAATTTCTTTACCACATGGTAATTTTTAATTCGAAACACCTTATATGAAATATTTATAATTAAAACATAAAATATTATAAATAATGATGTAATAATTATATTACATGTAAAATTAAAATTATATAATTCATATAAAATAAATTTGCTGCATAAAATTTCTATTTTCTTCAATGAAGTGAAATTGAGAGGAAGACTCTTACAATGAGTAAAACGCATCTCATACCTTACTTATATTCTAGAATAACGAAAATATGTTAATTATTTAAATTATTAAGGACACTTTTCAATTTTATTAATCCTTTTATTTAAATTACTACTATTTTATATACAATTATTTATTTATTTAGTTTTACGTTGGGTGTTTGGATGATTTTTAACTTATGTGTCAAAAATGACTTTAGTATGTTGTTTATTGGTCTAAAAGGTAATTATTTCATCATCTATAGAATAATAGTCATGAAACATTTATAATATTTATACATAAATTATAATTTTATGATAAATATTGAATGATGGTATTGATAAAATATTTATGATACTCTCACAGAGATGGTAGATTGTATGTATGCCATAGTAACATTTTCATTTTTCAATGATCATTATAAAAATGAGGTAAGTAATATATTATTTTTTAAATAATGATAATAACATTATAAATACCATATTATTTCATTAAATATAATTACATATATAATCTATTAAGTGTGGTTTTGAAGAGAGAGTCACATCATTTTCTGAAGATGATATTCCACACATACACGAACAATGTTATCATCTTTCAGTGAGTGAAAAGGTAAGAATGAAAATGATATATTATAGTCATAGAATGATAAATATGTAATTAATATCATAATTATTTCATTTAAATAACATATATTCTTTAAATTTATCCTTATTACCTTTAATTCAAAGCATTAGTGAAAAAAATCACGTCGCTTTGTGAGATTGTTGTCCCCCATACACATGAGAAACATTATGTTATCTACCATGGAATGGAAAGTAAAAAAAAGGAATATATGATAAAATGAATCCAGATGTGTAATTATGTTATAAATATCCTTTATATACTTTAGTGAAATAATCATACACAACCTTGAGAGGTTTTGATGAAAAATGTGTCACATCAGTTTGTAAGGAGGTAGTCTTCCATACACATGAGAGAAGATATCGTTTCCTATTTAAGGAAAGAGTAGTTATATTTTGGTACTTACATTAACATTACAACATATTCTTATATTGGATATTTTTGTTTAATTATAAAATAATAAATGAATAATATTTTAAATAGTTTTTAGAATAGATAAACCATGAATAAACGAATAATATTTAAATCAGATGGAATAATAAATAAAACAAAAACACATAGTTATGAATTTTACCACTTCTAAAAAAACTCTTTATAATTTTACCTAAATTATTAAATAAAATTTTGATAAAAATATATAGGATTTTATAATGAGTTAATTAATGTTTTTAATTTATTTTTTTATGTATTGGATGAACAAAATGGATTTAATGTCTGAATAAGAGAGTATAGGGGGTCACCTTTTATAAGTGACGTGAGCATCACACTTATAATTTTTGAGAAGTAAAATGTTAAATGATAATTTTTTTCACCGGAAAAATTGTCAAAAATGGATTATTATTAATACTTAGACATTATATGGTAAAACTATGTCTATAAAATAAATTTTTGAGAAGTTTATATTCAATTTTAACCATTATATTTTTAGTTTGACAACCAATAAATATATTTTTACCTCGATCATAGTAATTGATTTTTTCTAGTTTTGGTATTCATTATTGTAAAAACATTTGTTGAAATAATTATAATATATATTATTAATATATCTAATATGTAATACATATTACCAAATAGAATTCACATAAGTGAAACAATTAAATTTAAAACAGAACCTTCTTACACGATGAAAAACTAGGGATTCATGAATAAAATCATCATAAATATGGAATTCATTAATATAAAATTTGTTATAAAAATGATTCAAACGACCAAAATTATATTTATTATAATTTAGTTTAGCTATTTCTACTTTAAAACTAATCTAATTTATAATTTATCATTTTAAATAATTTAAATGAAAAATAACTTTTTAAATAAAAATATTTATGATTTATTATTTATAAAGAATGATACATTTCAGGAATATCTAAAAAGTTCACCTTAAGATAAAATTTCTATTATTATTTAAAAAATGATCCAAAATTTATCAAATACATTTTATAAAATTTGTGTAAATTAATTTCAAATTTTGTTCACAATGTGTGACTAAAATTGTTTTTTGAAAAAATAGAGCATTTGAAAAAAATATTTTTCTTTAAAATGAATTTTATTAAAATTTAAGACTAATGGATAAAAAATTATTATATTTATAAATTTATAAACAATATAATTTTTATAATTTAATATTATCTATTCGTACTCGCTAATTTACGGGTTAGGTTATAATGGTCACGTTTAAATAATAATATTTTAATAGTGTACTTTAGTTTAAACCCAATGTTGTGTGCATCCAAAGCTATAGAAAATAAATAAAAAATTCACAAGTCATTGAATTCTTCACTCAAACAAAAACTTCATCCCATAAACATCCTGTATATTACCTTTTAAATATACAAGGGTATTTCTTCTTCATAACATCATTTGGTTCCCACTTTTCTTTATTGTTTTTTTAATTTTTCCAATGTAACTTTAACATTTTAGTCTCTGATTCCTCAATACTTACTATCTACTATCAATAATATGGATGGGTTATTCATAGTAATATAGATCAGATTCTAATTCTATTTCATCCTAGGAGGGTACATGCTTTGGGTCTGTCATGTACTTCTGTAACAATGATATATAGAAAACATCATGTAATTTTGAGGTACTTGGTGTCATTTCCAAATGATAAACAAAAAATCTGTTTATTTCAAGATTTTAAAATTTTACAATGTACATGGAGTTAATATTTGACTTCTTAACAAAACTTATGAAACCCTTCCATGGAGAAACATTCATGAAAACTTGATATACCCCTCAGAATTTCAAATACTTCCCTCAATTATCTTTATAACTATTTTTCCAACATTGAGATACTTTAATATGATCCTGAATAATATGTATCTTTATTTTTGTATCCCCAAGAAGTTCAGGTCCAACAATTTTCTTTTCACCAACTTCATCTGAACAAGTTTGTATATGACATCACTTGACATATAATGCTTCATATGGAACCATTTGAATACATGAATATAAACTGTTATTATAGGAAAAAAAACCAAAGGTAAATACATATCCTACATACCCTTGATGTCAAGTGATAATGACCTCAACATGTCTCAAATGTTTTGAAAATTCCTTTTAGATTTTCTATCAGTTTGAATATAGTGGGAAGTTCTCAAATGAAGGTTTGTATCATGATTTTTTTAAAGACTCATCATAATATTGATGTAAAGTAGGGATCATGATAAAAAAAATTAAAATAGGTGGAGCATAATATGTAACATCCCTCCACTCCTCATTTTATTAAGTGAAAGAAAAAAGTGATACATGGACTTAAGAAACATCCCCAAGGAACTAAAAAAATAAATAAATTCCAAGGGCTTCAAGAATGATGGGGGAAAATTTTCCCTTTAAAATAAAAATAACCAACCAAACGTGTCAATAAAAAATACCATTGAAAAATTCACATCAATAATGTATTGAAATTTAACCTCATACCAAATGAAAATAATATAAAACCATACCTATACCACATCAAAGTACCAACCAAGAGACTAAAATAGAATAACTCAAGACACAACAACCAGAATTCAAATCCTCATTCCAAGATACACACTAAGACTCCACAAATTCTCAATAATCACGACGTAACACTACATAAATGAGAATATTTTATTTCAACTATGTCCTAGAATACAAAATCTGAAAAATTACCCAAGTGACAAAGTAGGGGGTGATTAATAATACTCACTAGAATTTCACCAAATGAATTCCCTACTCACACCACTAGGAATGAACAAGTTAGTGTGTTTATATAAAATAATTTCTATAAAACTATTAAATATTTTAAAAATTAGTTATAAATAAAAACAAAACTACTAGGATAGTTTACCCAAGAAACAACATTTTAAGGAAGAAAAAAAACAAATCAGTAACCATTTAACCATTTTTAATTGGCATAAACCATTCATTTCATATATACCAATTCATAAACCTCAACTAGAAACAAAACTCAACCACCAAATATTGGTTTTACCATTAATGGTGTAACTTTATGTCCAACCCCTTTTACTTTTTATTGTGGTACTTCATGACCACATTCTAATTATTTGATGGTGGTACTTTACGACAACTAACCACACCCATTTCAACTCAAACTTAACTATTCAAGCCAAACCATTCCAAATCCAATTTGTAACACCCCAAAATTTCATAGTACGTTATCTCTTTAAAGTAATTCAATTGCTTATGCTACCCACACCACTGAGTTCAAGTGCATCATGACCTATCAAAGCTAGCCATTTAAAAAGATGTTATGAATAATGTTAACCACATTTTGAATTTTATATATATCCTATATAATTTTAACATTCATATTTTGTGTTTCTTAAACATAAAATAAGAACAAATTCAACTTTTCATATAAAAGAAGTATTTTTCAAAAATGCAATTTTTACGCCTTTTAATGGAAAACCCTTTTTCAATCAAATATTTGACAATTTTATATATTCAATTTAATTAAATTAAATTCTTCTTTATAAGCATGACATAAAAAAAATCGGATAATTTTTTGGATATTTTCTAATAACTTTCATTTTTTATAAATAGTGAAAAATACTAAATTTTAATTGAAAACATCCTTTTTAATTGAAATTAGTTATAGTTATAAATTATGAATTCAAGTGGTTTTAAAGTATAATTAGATTTTATTTTTATAATTTAATATAATTTAGGTCATTTTAATTAATTTCACATTTAAATTGGTCATAAACACATGTTAATCTTTTGATAGTTTTTACTTCTTAAAAACCCTCTTTCTGGTTTTGACAATGAGAATTAATTTGGAATTGATTAATGAAACATTTATTTTTTAAATTTTGTAAAATAGAAATAATTTTTGAATTTGTAATATATAAATTATCCTTAGGTGAATTTTTGGTATTTTTCTGAAAACATTAAATTTTTTATCAATAGTGGAAAACACTGTGTTATTGTTTAAAACCAACTTTTTATTTAAATAGTTACTTTTTTTAATTAAAATTATTTTAATTTAAAATATATAATTAATACCTATATTATTCCAATTTAATTCATCGGAGTCATTTTATAATAATATTAGACATATAAAATCATATTGAACTATTTAATGTCTTTTACTCACCTTCTGGGCACATTTGCAAAGTTACATAAAATGTAATTTTAATGCTTCTATGAATTGAATTTCGAAAATCTGAGAGACACGATTGACATCAGTAAGTAAAATTTTGTAACACCCCAAGCTTCCACGGTACGTTTCCCTTCGAATAATGCGATAGCGTGTGTTGTACGCAACCTCGAGTTCTAACACACACCACAACTAATTAAACTAGCCGTTGTGAATACTAATACCTACTTTTTGAAATTATATATATTTTATATTTGAAAATGGACTTCATTTTTGGATTCGGAATATCAAAATTAGCCTAGGGTGAAATTTTGGTACATTTCGGATAACTTTTATATTTTGATGAATAGTGAAAATTACTAAATTTTAATTAAAAACAACTTTTTTAATCAAAATAATTAATAGTGATAAATTGTGAATTTGAGTGGTTTTAAAGTATATTTAGAATATATTTTTACCATTTGATATAATGTTGGTCATTGGACATAATTTTACAATTAAACCGAACATAAACAAGTGTCAATCTTTTGATAGTTATTACCTCTTAAAAACACGTTTTTTGTTTTGACAGCGGGAATTAATTTTAAATTAATTCCTGCCACTTCTGTGTTTTGAATTTAGGAAAATGGATTCCATATTTGGAATCAGGATGTCCAAATTATGTAAATAGGTAACTTTTATTTTTACACATTTTGAATAATTACTGCGGTAAATATTTTATTTACCATGGTTAAAGGGTAAATCCGGTAAATAAGGGTTAAAAAAATAATATTATAATAATACTAAATTACCCTAAAACGTGTCTTAACCCTATTGGTTGATACATGGTCGACCATTGGCATCTTTGGGTCTGTTTTGGGACCCCATGGATCCACTTGTAAGTGATAATGACACATTATATTAATAAAGTTAAAATAAAAATAAAAATGGCATAAGCTTACATCTTTTAGAAGAACAATTTTTACATAGGGTTATACATGTTGGATTTTCAATTATAAATATTCATTAGAAAGATAAAAAGATTTCCTACATAATGATATTTTATTTATAATTTTTAGACATCAAATAATTTAAATTATTAATGACACAATAATGATGCAATGTTTACCTCATTAATAAATCATTTAAATAAATAAGATTATAATGATTAAAATATTATCTAAAACCTGTCCAATTCTTATTGGTTGATGTTATTTAGAATATGAGTCATCTTATCTTCGACCTCAATGATTTTTGGACCATTATAAACCGAATACAAATATATTATAAAGTAATACTTTCACACTTTCCTAAAGAGCCCCTCCTCTCTCTTATAAAAGGAGACCACTTCTACTCATTCCTCACACCTCTCAAGCCACTTGGCTCGTCAAAACTCTGCCCAACTAAGCTCCCCACATCCCTCTCCTCCTCCTTGAAGCTTCCCCTTAGGCAGAAAGCATTTCAACACGTCCTTTGGTTCTAACCAAAGTGAGTTACCTAAATTAAAGGTAACGATTTCTCTTAAATTATTTTCATTTATTTTGCTTCTTCAACCCCCAAACTCTTTTTATTTCCTTTATTTTGTAACAACACCAGTATCCTCAATATACTAGGATATTGTTATAAGAAGGATTAAAACTACACATACACACAACTCCATCTAATGGATGATGAACATAATGTTTCTGTGGATGGCAAACTAACGCCTCACGAAACGATGATTGTTCAAATACATCTTACCGCCTCTCATGGTGGCCATTATGATGGCACTGTAATTAAATATGATATTAATGATATATATTTTATATATAAGCTTCTGTAATTCCATTTTATTTCATACCATTATTCGTTTCATGTTGTATATACATACGATAATTTCATTTGAGGAAGTGCGGACTACCGCCCCCTTAAAATGATATGACTCGTTCGTACCACACATGGAACGTATAAAGGATGGTGTTAATGAACTTAAGTAACATATATAAAATATTATATTATACTGGAATAGTAATATACCTATGTATCATTTGGATTTGATTCTTTTAAAATAAAAATTAAATGGAAGTAGCGTTCGTGCGTACGTACGGACTACCGTCTCCACGAACGCGATGAGATTCATTCTCCATCGTATCCATTCAAGTATAATTATCATTTAATGATTTAAAAATGATGTTTAAGGACTTGATATCATTCTGGATATGAATAAGATACAACAAACATGACTTATGTAACAAAACATATAAAGAAAATGAGTAAGTTAACACCCGAAACGACGATAATACTAAGATATTATTATCAAATCAATATTAAAAGATCATATATGATATCATATTAATGTATATGATTCTTGTATAATTTAGTAACAATTATTTCACTATTATACAGGAGGTTAACCTACCCCAACCAAGGAAAAGTACAAGGTATGGGTTATTTCACAATCTCTTCATTATCCGAGGTTGTTTATACGTAATAATCTACTGGGATCTCTTTATCATCCACATCCATGTTTCTTAAAAATGTATTTCAAAACATTTTTACTATTTACAAGAATATGGGTTTAAGTCATTTATACCCTTGTTTGACTTTTTATAAGAGGTTTATAAAGGAATCTTTCCGTCGTTTTCAAAACAAGGTCCTTTTTAACCTTTTCGACAGAATTAAGGTAAGAATGTTTTTTTAACTTATAGGGCGGGTGCGGTTATGTTCTGCCGTTATAAAATCGTTGAAGCTTTCCTTACAAGCTTATAAGAATATTTTCAAAGAAAATGTTTTATTTTATATGGATCTTAAATGATTTCAAAATAAAAGGAGATACTTCTTTAAAAAGAATTTTGATTTCATCTATGTCAACATCCGTTGATGGATTTTATGATTATTTGAAGTTGATTTATTATGATACAAAACTTCTATATTGTATTGAAGGTTTTGTGATATGTTTGACTATGGATGTGCTATTTTTATACCATTCATAGTTTATGGTGAAATTATTGACATTTCGTATGCTAGTTTTAATACGAATGTTTATGTTATGTTTAAACCTTTTCATATGGGAATGCATTGGACTTAATAAGTGACGGGTGGAGCTCGCTATAGCTCCTCGATGCATCGGTAGGTCTCATGAGACAAACTAGTGTCTTGGCACAAGGCCTTGACAAAATCTTATTTGTAGTCTTGGCACGAGGCCTTGGCTATGTGGTTATGATAGTCTGGCATTATGCATTCCAACATTATGAAAGTGGTTATTGATTTTGCATGTGATTATTCGATTAGTAGAATATCCATGTGAATAAGTAAATGGCATTATTTCATTTTATTTATGCCATACCATGTTGAATGTTCATGTTTGAAAGGTTTTTGTTTTAGTTATACATTTCCTTAAAAGTTTATTCTTATTTATAAAAGTTTCCGCTATATTGTTATCCTTACTGGCCATTTGAGCTCACCCCTTTCCTATGTTTTATTTTTCCCAGGAAGTGAAGAAGTAAGTTATGAATGACCTGCAGGGATATTATGTGGGGATATGAGTGTGGATTATGGAGACGATATGTTGTTGAAGTAGTTTCTCATTTTATGATGTAATGTAAAACTTATGAATATATCTAGTGTTTCCAAGGCTACTAAACCAATCGGTCTTTCGGGATTTGATCTTTCTTGTGATCATGCCAATGTTACGAAGTAATGCACCGACTCTGGGTAGCTGGGGTCGGGGCGTTACAGTTGGTATCAGAGGAAGTTTAGTACAAACCTTGGAAACTAGATTTAGATAAACTCTGATTAGAGCACGTAGACCTAAGATGAACTTTCAGGATTAGTATAGAAGAACTTCCTAGAATTTTGGTATCGTAGAGATTTTGTGAGTTTTCCGAGAAATACATCCCTGTATGGATACGAGCAGGTAGAGGCGGCTCTGGCACAGATGTACCTAGGGGTAAAACCCGAAAACACCGCTTTGAGCTAGACTCGAACGGGAACTGGTGCACGACAATGGGCCTTGCTGCACTCTTGGTTACGACACTCCCGGGGGATATGCTTAGGATAACTCTCATTTTCTTACAAATCATTATGAAGGGTTTATGTGTATATACTTCCTCAAAGAAAACATTTTTATGATTATGGATTATATCCATAAATAGTTCAATTTATGTTAAGTGTTTTATAAGTATGGGATTATGTATTTTGATTCATAAACTGATCTAGTTTATGCCATTGTTTAGAAATGGCGCCCAGTAGAAGGAATGAGAACTCCAGAAATGCACATGATCCAAAGAGAAGGAAGGATCATATCTTTCATGGTCTTAAGCTAGAATTGATAAGAGAAATAGTCTCCCATGTATTATCATCATATGAAGAAATAATATCATGTGTTGATAAGATAAGTAAAGAGTTTACTGAGTCCTATGGCTTTGAAGGGAAGCAAGAGAAGAAAAGGATGGAAGAGATAAAAATGGATAAAGGGAAGTGGGAAAAGAAGAACTTTCCCATATGTGGTAACTGTGGGAAGAAACACCATGGAACTTGCCTGAAAGGAATGGGAGTTTGTTATAAGTGTGGAGGAAAAGGGCACAAAGTACGTGACTGCAAGGGTGAGAAAATGGTTTCAAATGTACAATGCTTCATTTGCACGGAGTTTGGACACTACGCGAACCTATGTCCCAGTCATCAGACTATGACTCAAATGATGCTATTGTATAATAATCAAGTTATGATACTACCACAGATGAAGAGGAATGATTAGAGTTCTTATGTTGATTATGTCAATTGAGTGTTGTATCAACAATGTACTTGTTATAATAATTATGGAGTATGTAAGGATTTTACTGCAGTACTATTTCATTAAGGACTTGAGACTGTGTGGAACAAAGAAAAGTGACTCAATAGCAGGATAAATTTTTGGAAAATATATGGTTGAGAGAATGATAAACCATAATATAGTTCTGATACCGAGGTAGTGATTTTCGAATAATACATGATTATTTTGGAAAAATTATATTGGATATTTCTGACCACCTTGGAACTGATTAATGATTTGTATATTCAATCATTGTTGGGGTTTAAAACATTTTTGGATTAATGAAGTATATCCAGCTTTCTATATGGAATAAGGGAGTTGTCAGTCAAAACTCCTAAGAGAAGTATCG
This sequence comes from Viscum album, assembly GCA_963277665.1. Lineage (NCBI taxonomy): Eukaryota > Viridiplantae > Streptophyta > Magnoliopsida > Santalales > Viscaceae > Viscum > Viscum album. The sequence goes on along the minus strand of OY728125.1, from coordinate 1,527,055,762 downwards.
TTGCAACAAAGTTTTGTGAATCAGTCCCCATTAGAGCACATAAATTTTCTTTATCTGCTGATCTCATCGTCATACCTATGATTGAGTTTGATATAATCCTCGGTATGGACTGGCTTTCAGACTATGATGTGAAGATTTATTGTAAGAAGAAAGAGGTTACGATTCTTGATGATAATGATAAGGTACACCTTATTTTTAGAGCAGAATCGTCACCACCTAATTCTTATTTAGATCCACCCCCAGTAGCTCAACTTAATTCAATTATTGGGGAGGAAGAGAATGAAATAACTGTCGGTGAGGAAAGTAATGTTCAAATAGAGGATGTACCTGTTGTGAAAGAATTTGTAGATGTATTTCCGGAAGATTTACCTGGACATCCTCCAGAACGAGAAGTTGAGTTTTCCATTGATTTGATTCCTGGATCAAGGCCTATATCGAAGACCCCTTATAGAATGTCCACTGTAGAGTTAGTAGAACTAAAGAAACAACTAGAGGAATTGAGTAATAAGGGATTTATTCGCCCTAGTGTTTCTCCATGGGGAGCCCCTGTTCTTTTTGTTAAAAAGAAAGATGGATCTATGAGGTTATGTATCGACTACAGGGAGATCAATGCTATAACGATAAAGAACAAGTATCCCCTACCTCGTATTGATGATTTATTTGAACAACTGCATGGAGCTCAATACTTTTCAAAGATTGACCTTCGATCTGGATACCATCAGTTGTGTGTAAAGAAGGAAGACATTCCGAAGACAGCATTTCGAACCAGGTACGGGCATTATGAGTTTACTGTAATGCCGTTTGGATTGACTAATGCACCCTCTGTATTCATGGATCTGATGAATAGAGTTTTCAAGGAGTATCTCGATGAATTTGTGGTGGTATTTATTGATGATATCTTGGTATACTCCAAAACCTACGAAGATCATGAAAATCACTTGCGCATTATCTTGAAGACTCTGAGGAGGCATGAATTATATGGAAAGTTTAGCAAGTGTGAATTCTGGCTTCAGGAGATTTCTTTTCTTGGCCATATTGTCTCTAAAGATGGAATCTCTGTTGATCCTTATAAGACCAAAGCAATCCAAGAATGGCCAGCACCTACGAGTATAACTGAGGTACGTAGTTTTATTGGCTTGGCAGGTTATTATCGACGTTTCGTCCAGAATTTTTCCCGATTGGCTAACCCATTAACGAAGCTCACACGTAAAGGGGTTAAATTTGTTTGGACAAAAGAGTGTGAAGAATGTTTCGAAGAACTGAAGAGAAGATTAGTCAATGCTCCTATATTGACTCTACCATCGGGGAATGATGGGTTCGTTATTTATAGTGATGCATCAAAGAAAGGACTTGGTTGTGTCCTTATGCAGAATGATAGAGTTATTGCCTATGCATCACGACAGTTGAAAATTCATGAACAAAACTATCCTACTCATGATCTTGAGTTAGCAGCTATGATCTTTGCTTTAAAGATATGGAGGCACTACCTCTATGGTGAAAAATGTGAGATTTATACTGATCACAAAAGTCTGAAGTATATTTTCTCACAAAAAGAACTGAACATGAGGCAAAGGAGATGGCTTGAATTACTCAAGGATTATGATTGCATGATACACTACCACCCGGGGAAAGCAAACAAAGTAGCAGATGCTTTGAGCAGAAAAGACCATGGAGTTCTGAACATGATGAGAATTGAAAGGGATCCAATTTTCATGGATCTAGAGAAGATGGACATGGGAATAACCAGGGAAGGTGAAACATCAATGCTTTTTCAAATGGTTGCCAAACCATCTTTACTAGAAAGGATTAAGAGTTCCCAGACCGATGATGAAGAATTTCAGAAGAAGATTAAAGCTGTGAATGATGGGAGATTGAGAGACTTTGTGTATGAAGATGGAATTTTGAAATTCGGGAAGAGACTTTGTGTTCCCAATATACCTGATCTAAAAAGGGAATTGCTGGATGACGCTCATAGTTCCAATTTCTCTATACACCCTGGGAGCACCAAAATGTATAGAGATTTGAAGGAACATTTTTGGTGGGACAACATGAAGAGGGAGATTGCTGATTTTGTGTCAAGATGTATGGTTTGTCAACAAGTGAAAGCTGGAAGGCAACAGCCTGGAAGAGTCATGCAACCTCTTCCCATACCGGAGTGGAAATGGGACAATATTACGATGGACTTTGTCATGGGGCTACCAAAGACTCCTAGAAGGAACGATGCAATATGGGTTATTGTTGATCGTCTTACCAAGTCAGCACATTTTCTTGCTATAAGAGAAGATCTACCCCTAGAACGTCTAGCAAGACTATACATTAATGAAGTTGTGAGACTTCATGGAGTTCCCCTATCGATTGTTTCTGATCGTGATCCCCGTTTTACTTCAAGATTTTGGAAAAGTCTTCAGAAATCCCTGGATACTGAACTTCATTTGAGCACTGCTTACCACCCTCAGACAGACGGACAATCAGAACGGACTATTCAGACCTTAGAAGACATGTTGAGATCTTGCTCACTTGATTTTCAGGGTATGTGGGATCTATATTTACCACTAGTAGAATTTTCCTATAACAATAGCTTCCATTAGAGTATTCAGATGGCACCATATGAAGCGTTATATGGAAAGAGATGTCGTACACCAACCTGTTGGGATGACGTTGGTGAAAGAAAACTTGTAGGCCCAGAACTGGTGGAGGAAACGGTGGAAAAGGTGAAGGTAATCCAAAATCACATCAAAGCAGCTCAAAGTAGGCAGAAGAGCTATGCCGATAATCGAAGGAAGGATTTGGAATTTCAGGTCGGTGATCATGTTTTCCTAAAGGTATCTCCATGGAAGGGAGTCATACGTTTTGGTAAGAAAGGTAAATTGAGTCCCAGGTACATCGGACCTTTCGAAATTCTAGAACGAATTGGGGTTGTAGCTTACCGATTGGCAATGCCGCAAAGTCTCTCCAAAGTTCACGATGTGTTCCACGTATCTCTGTTGAGAAAATACATGCCTGACCCAACGCATGTACTCACCTATGAGGAATTAGAACTGGAACCTGATCTTTCCTATTGTGAAGAGCCCGTCAGTATTCTTGATACAAGAGAACAAGTACTGAGAAACCGGACGACGCGTCTGGTAAAAGTTTTGTGGAGAAACCATAAGATGGAAGAGGCAACGTGGGAACCCGAGGAACTTATGATGAAGAACCACCCGAGTCTTTTCATGTAATAAGTATTCTAGAAATTGCGAGCACGCAATTATTTAAAGGAGGGGAGAATGTAACACCCCAAGCTTCCACGGTACGTTTCCCTTCGAAAAATGCGATAGCGTGTGTTGTACGCAACCTCGAGTTCTAACACACACCACAACTAATTAAACTAGCCGTTGTGAATACTAATACCTACTTTTTGAAATTATATATATTTTATATTTGAAAATGGACTTCATTTTTGGATTCGGAATATCAAAATTAGCCTAGGGTGAAATTTTGGTACATTTCGGATAACTTTCATATTTTGATGAATAGTGAAAATTACAAAATTTTAATTAAAAACAACTTTTTTAATCAAAATAATTAATAGTGATAAACTGTGAATTTGAGTGGTTTTAAAGTATATTTAGAATATATTTTACCATTTAATATAATGTTGGTCATTGGACATAATTTTACAATTAAACCGAACATAAACAAGTGTCAATCTTTTGATAGTTATTACCTCTTAAAAACACGCTTTTTGTTTTGACAGCGGGAATTAATTTTAAATTAATTTCTGTCACTTCTGTGTTTTGAATTTAGGAAAATGGATTCCATATTTGGAATCAGGATGTCCAAATTATGTAAATAGGTAACTTTTATTTTTACACATTTTGAATAATTACTGCGGTAAATATTTTATTTACCATGGTTAAAGGGTAAATCCGGTAAATAAGGGTTAAAAAAATAATATTATAATAATACTAAATTACCCTAAAACGTATCTTAACCCTATTGGTTGATACATGGTCGACCATGGGCATCTTTGGGTCTGTTTTGGGACCCCATGGATCCACTTGTAAGTGATAATGACACATTATATTAATAAAGTTAAAATAAAAATAAAAATGGCATAAGCTTACATCTTTTAGAAGAACAATTTTTACATAGTGTTATACATGTTGGATTTTCGATTATAAATATTCATTAGAAATATAAAAAGATTTCCTACATAATGATATTTTATTTATAATTTTTAGACATCAAATAATTTAAATTATTAATGACACAATAATGATGCAATGTTTACCTCATTAATAAATCATTTAAATAAATAAGATTATAATGATTAAAATATTATCTAAAACCTGTCCAATTCTTATTGGTTGATGTTATTTAGAATATGAGTCATCTTATATTCGATCTCAATGATTTTCGGACCATTATAAACCGAATACAAATATATTATAAAGTAATACTTTCACACTTTCCTAAAGAGCCCCTCCTCTCCCTTATAAAAGGAGACCACTTCTACTCATTCCTCACACCTCTCAAGCCACTTGGCTCGTCCAAACTCTGCCCAACTAAGCTCCCCACATCCCTCTCCTCCTCCTTGAAGCTTCCCCTTAGGCAGAAAGCATTTCAACAAGTCCTTTGGTTCCAACCAAAGTGAGTTACCTAAATTAAAGGTAACGATTTCTCTTAAATTATTTTCATTTATTTTGCTTCTTCAACCCCCAAACTCTTTTTATTTCCTTTCTTTTGTAACAACACCAGTATCCTCAATATACTAGGATATTGTTATAAGAAGTATTCAAACTACACATACACACAACTCCATCTAATGGATGATGAACATAATGTTTCTGTGGATGGCAAACTAACGCCTCACGAAACGATGATTGTTCAAATACATCTTACCGCCTCTCATGGTGGCCATTATGATGGCACTGTAATTAAATATGATATTAATGATATATATTTTATATATAAGCTTCTGTAATTCCATTTTATTTCATACCATTATTCGTTTCATGTTGTATATACATACGATAATTTCATTTGAGGAAGTGCGGACTACCGCCCCCTTAAAATGATATGACTCGTTCATACCACACATGGAACGTATAAAGGATGGTGTTAATGAAATTAAGTAACATATATAAAATATTATATTATACTGGAATAGTAATATACCTATGTATCATTTGGATTCGATTCTTTTAAAATAAAAATTAAATGGAAGTAGCGTTCGTGCGTACGTACGGACTACCGTCTCCACGAACGCGATGAGATTCATTCTCCATCGTATCCATTCAAGTATAATTATCATTTAATGATTTAAAAATGATGTTTAAGGACTTGATATCATTCTGGATATGAATAAGATACAGCAAACATGACTTATGTAACAAAACATATAAAGAAAATGAGTAAGTTAACACCCGAAACGGCGATAATACTAAGATATTATTATCAAATCAATATTAAAAGATCATATATGATATCATATTAATGTATATGATTCTTGTATAATTTAGTAACAATTATTTCACTATTATACAGGAGGTTAACCTACCCCAACCAAGGAAAAGTACAAGGTAAGGGTTATTTCACAATCTCTTCATTATCTGAGGTTGTTTATACGTAATAATCTACTGGGATCTCTTTATCATCCACATCCATGTTTCTTAAAAATGTATTTCAAAACATTTTTACTATTTACAAGAATATGGGTTTAAGTCATTTATACCCTTGTTTGACTTTTTATAAGAGGTTTATAAAGGAATCTTTCCGTCGTTTTCAAAACAAGGTCCTTTTTAACCATTTTGACAGAATTAAGGTAAGAATGTTTTTTTAACTTATACGGCGGGTGCGGTTATTTTCCGCCATTATAAAATCGTTGAAGCTTTCCTTACAAGATTATAAGAATATTTTCAAAGAAAATGTTTTATTTTATATGGATCTTAAATGATTTCAAAATAAAAGGAGATACTTCTTTAAAAAGAATTTTGATTTCATCTATGTCAACATCCGTTGATGGATTTTAAGATTATTTGAAGTTGATTTATTATGATACAAAACTTCTATATTGTATTGAAGGTTTTGTGATATGTTTGACTATGGATGTGCTATTTTTATACCATTCATAGTTTATGGTGAAATTATTGACATTTCGTATGCTAGTTTTAATATGAATGTTTATGTTATGTTTAAACCTTTTCATATGGGAATGCATTGGACTTAATAAGTGACGGGTGGAGCCTGCTATAGCTCCTCGATGCATCGGTAGGTCTCATGAGACAAACTAGTGTCTTGGAACAAGGCCTTGACAAAATCTTATTTGTAGTCTTGGAACGAGGCCTTGGCTATGTGGTTATGATAGTCTGGCATTATGCATTCCAACATTATGAAAGTGGTTATTGATTTTGCATGTGATTATTCGATTAGTAGAATATCCATGTGAATAAGTAAATGGCATTATTTCATTTTATTTATGCCATACCATGTTGAATGTTCATGTTTGAAAGGTTTTTGTTTTAGTTATACATTTCCTTAAAAGTTTATTCTTATTTATGAAAGTTTCCGCTATATTGTTATCCTTACTGGGCATTTGAGCTCACCCCTTTTCTATGTTTTATTTTTCCCAGGAAGTGAAGAAGTAAGTTATGAATGACCTGCAGGGATATTATGTGGGGATATGAGTGTGGATTATGGAGACAATATTTTGTTGAAGTAGTTTCTCATTTTATGATGTAATGTAAAACTTATGAATATATCTAGTGTTTCCAAGGCTACTAAACCAATCGGTCTTTCGAGATTTGGTCTTTCTTGTGATCATGCCAATGTTACGAAGAAATGCACCGACTCTGGGTAGCTGGGGTCGGGGCGTTACAAATTTGGTCCAATATGATGAAAATAATTTTTGGTGAATAATAACATTTGAATTTTATTTACCATGGTTAAAAGAAAAAAAGTGTAATTAAAGGTAAAAATGATATTATAATTACCCTAACACATGTCCTAATTCTATTAGATAAGTGTATTTAGACCAAAATCAACCTTATAAAAAAAATATGATTTTTTTTATCTACTTGGATTAGAGTAGGGTATTTCTTATATTTTATTTAAAGAAGAGTTAAAAGTGTTAAATTCTAATTTTAATAACTAAACCATTTTAATATAGGGTTATAAATAAGATAAATTAGACAATAAATATTAATTAGAAACCGAATAATATTTCCTACATCATGGAATTTTATTTATAATTTTTAGACCATAAATAATTAAATTTATTTATTACACGATTATGATGCAGTAATTATCTTATTAATGAATGACTAAAATAATTGATGTTATAAATATTAAAATAAATGTAGATTTAGACTTTTGATGCATTCCACTAATTTTATAGGCTAATATGACTTGTTAGGGTAGATTAAATGATTTTTTTCAAAGTAATAATGTTGGTATGACCTTAAAAAACTAAATACTAAATAGTGTCAAAATTGACATAAATGAGTTTTTAAAACAAATACTATTTTATTAAATTATATTATATTTCTAAAAATCTAAGGTTTGGAAAAAAAACTTATATAATGATATATATGTCATTAATTAACCACTTTAGTTTCTCTTGGAATTTTATAGTATGTTTATTAACCATTTTTCTAATAATACAAAAAGACATGGTAAAAGTTAAACTATTTAACTAAGGGTTAAATCTAGAAGATAAGGTTAATATGGTGACCTAAACTAGTCTAAAACCTATTGGTTGAGAGTATTTTTACCCATACCCACCTTATAATTGAAATAAATTTATTTTTAGCTTTTAGAAACTGAAAATTATTTTATATTAAATTAATATTTCAAGCTTTTCCTAAAGTGCCCCGCACCTCTCTTATAAAAGGGAACCTACCCTTCTCTTAAATTCACACCTACAAAGCCTTTTCTCTCATCCCACCCCTGATAAATTATCCTCAAAACTACCCTAAATTTAACCTTTAGTCCTTACTTTTGTTATAAATCCAACCTAAGGATCCCTTTTATTCAAATCAAAATGAAGAACCCAAAGAACATGTAATTAATTCATCACCTCTTTCAAAGTTCTTTTCTTTTTACACTTCCTATTTCTTTGTCGTTTCTATACAAAAAAATAATAAATCCAGTACCTTATACATACTGATATATTAATATAAATTTGGTACAACCATATTCATTATTATATACATCCTATGATTGAGAAATTCAACATATGTGCGTACATACGACCTATCGTCTCCAAGTCGTGGTGTAGTTTATTATTCAACACTTCAGTTTTTGATGGGTATAATAATGAGTATAAATGATGTAAATAATAAATATAAAATTTTAATTATTCTATATATATATATATAATATACCACCCAATTACCAACAATTTCACCATCAATAGAATGATATTGTTTCTCGTGCATACATACAGCTTATCATCTCCACGATGCGATGAGATTCATTTCCACATTCACCATTCAATGATGATTATAAAAATGTATATTATTATTAAGTATGTAATATATGAAATAATAATGCTACTAGATATATATATATATATATATATATACAAACATTCATCTCATTCACTTGCTTTTTTTCAATATAATATGAAAACGGAAACAACATTTATTTGTACGTACACCCAACCGTCTCCATAAATGGTGTTTTCCATTTAATATATCTATCTATTATAAATATTTAAATTCTGAATATATATGATACATAATTAATTTTTTATATTTTGGAAGCAATTAAATAATGGTATAAGTGATATGATCAGAAACAACATGTTAAAACACGTACGATAAAGAAAGCGATTATTACCTGAAATGTTATTTTAACATGGAAATTATTATTAAATGGGTAGTATAATATCATAAATGAAACATGAATGATATCATAAATATGAATATGGGTATGGTTTAATTTAATAACATTATATGGTCATTATACAATAGGTTAAACGTACCCTCGACCAAAAGAAGGTACACGGTTAGGGTTAAGTCCTCAATCTCATTATTATCATAGATTGATTATGTTTAAGTTTTTACTAGGTTACATTTATTATCCATGTACATATTACATAAAATAGTTTTCAAAAGGATTATTTTAATGTAATATTTAACTAAAACATAATTTTAAATGTTTTAAATATTTATTCTTCAAAATCTTTCTCATTAATGTCAATGTTTTCAAAATGGTTTTAAATATTTATATATATGGACATAAAGGTTTTAAAATGTTAATTTATTTCAATAGTTTTAAAGTGTATAATAAACTTTAATTTATGAATGTCTTTTAAATGTATTTCTTTATAAATTTTGTGACTTATAAATGATTTCATGAAAAAATGATTATTTCTCTCAAAGAGTTTTACTGATCATTTTCTACTATGTCAACATCCTTTACAATATATTATTCATGATTGATATTTATTTCTTATAATAAAATGTTCTATATTTTATTTAATGAGTTATGATATGTTTGACTATGGATGTGCTATTTTTACACCATTCATGATTTATGGTTAAATTATTGATATTTCATCTGCTAGTTTTAATATGAATGTTTGTGTTATGTTTTACCATTTTCATATGAAAAATGAATTGGACTTAGTAAGTGATGGGAGTGGCCCATTATATCCCCTAAATACATCTTTAGGTCTCATGATACAAATTAGTTTCTTGGAATAAGTCCTTGAAAAAATATTTATTTGTAGTCTTATCACGAGGCCTTGACTATGTGGTTATGATGTCTGACATTATGTATTCCATCGTTATGAAATTAGTTATTACATGTGATTATAAAACTAGTAGAATATCCATGTGCATGTTTATATGGTAATTTTTGATTTTTTTCCAAATTATGTTCATGTTTATGTTTAAAAAGCTGTTGTTTTTATTACACATCTTGCCTAAAAAATTTATAGCTTCTGCTAAATTATTTACAGTCACTGAGTATCTGAGATCACCCCTTTCTTATGTTTTGTTTTCCTAAGATTCAAATAAGTGTATTATGATTGATATACAGGGTTAATATAGGGGAATAATGGAATTATCAAAAGATTATTTATGTTGTGTTTTATGTTTGAATGTGTAATGTAAGGTTTATGTATGTAATATATTTTCCAATAATGCTAAACTAATCGGTCCTTCGGGACGTGATTCCTTTTAATCACGTAAACATATTAAAATAATGCACCAGATTTGGGATTCTAGGGTTGAGGAATTACAGTTTCTATTATAGGAAATTTAGAAATAACCATGGAAATTATATTTAGATAAATTATGACTAGAAAAAATTACCCTAAGATAGACTTTGAGGATTAATATAGAAGAACATCCAAATTTTTTGGTAATGTAGATATTATGTGTGTTTTCCAAGAAATACATCCATTTATGCAAACTACAAGTGAACGTGGTTCTAGAATATATGTACCTTGGGGTGAAAACTCTGACAAAGAGTTTCGGGCTTGACCCGGGGTATCATGGTACACAACAACGAGCCTTACTGTGCACCTGGTTTGACACTCCAAGGTGATATGCTTAGGATAATTCAAATTTTCACTACTAACCATTATGAAGGATTTATGAGTGAATATGTTAATAGTGTCACCAATTTTATGATTATGAGACTAGATGTGTGTAAATATTTAATTAATTCTAATAATGATTATAGTTTTTAGATCATACATTACGATATGATATAACCTATTGTTTGTTGCCATTAAGAAATAGTGCGCAGTAGAAATAATGTGAACTCTAGCAATGCGCATGATACAAATAGTATGAAGGATCATACCTTTCATGGTCTTAAGCCAAAATTGAAAAGATAAATAGTCTCCCACTTATCTGCATAATATGAATAAATAGTATCATGTTTTAAAAAGATAAGTAAAAAATTTCATGAGTCCTATTTCTTTAAAGGGAAGCAAGAATAGAAGAGGATGGAAAATAAAAATTGATAAATGGAATAAGGGAAATAAGTATATTCCCACATGAGATAAATGTTGGAACAATCACCTTGGTAAATGTTTGAAGGGAATGGGAGTATGTTAAAAGTATGGAGAAAAAGGAAACCACGTTTGTGATTGTAAGGGTAAGAAAAAGGTTTCAAATGTATAATGCTTTATCTGCCAAGAGTTGGGACACTACGCGAATCAATGCCCAAATCATCAGAGTATTCCCCAAATGATGCTATTGGATAATAAACAAGTTATTATACTATGTTATATAAAGTGGAATGACTAGTTTTCATATGTCATTATTAAATAATTATATCATTTGAGTTGTGTATCAATGATGTACGGGTTATATGAATTGTGGAAATAAATAAGGATTGTACTACAGTACTACTTCATTGAGGATTTAATATTATATGGTTCTATGAAAATTGACTCAATAGCATGTCATACATTTTGGAAAATATGTGGTTGAATGAAAATTAACCATAATATGGTTATGATACCAAGGTAGTGATTTTGGAATAAGATATAATTGAATTGGATAAATTATATTGGATATTATTGACTACCTTGAAAATAATTAATGGTTTTTTTATTCTGTCATTGTTATATATTACAACATTCTTGGATTTAAGGAGTATATCTAGTATTCTATGTTTTACAAAAGGAATAAGAAAGTACGTACCTATTCAATTAAGGATTTATTGTTATTTAGATTGTAAAAATGTTTTTATAGAGTACATGATGAAGGTACTCACATGTTGTTATGTGATAAAAGGTATCATCATTATGTTATGGTCACCTTGCTTATAATTGTTTTGGACTGTGATTTTGGACACAAGTATTTTGGATAAGTCTAAAGGTTGGAATTGAGTAAGTTGAACACATTAATTTTTTTTGAGGTTAAGTATGATTTTTTAAATACTTTGACATAATTTTTTGGTTTTCAATAAACATTTATAGTATTAAGGGAATACTTTTGGACCTTATGATTTATCAAATGTGTTTCATGTGTAAAAAATATCATTTTTTAACATTCATTTTATTGTGTAAGGGATGAAGTGAAAATAGATCGAAGCACTACCAATTGATGAGAATGTGATTATGAAAGGTAATAAAATCATGTATGTTTTTTTGAGTTCTTATATTGATTTTAAATTAATCCCTCATCTTAAAAAAATTATCTAAAATAATGCGTTATCCCAAAACCATTTGTTTTGTTGAACTAATTATACATTAAATCATATTAGATTGATAGCTTTGAGGCTCTCAATTTTACATTTTTTTTCACTTGTTGGTGATTGATGACCTCAATGACTCCCTATGAATATTTATGTTCTCTCTCCAATTAGGTGTCTCTAATTTTCACTAATTTTCTTCTATTATAAATCCTAATTTGGTGGTGACTTTTTCATTTCCCTTTCCCTCTTATTAAAACTAAATATTATCAACCATATTTATGATGTGGGTTTTCCACAAAAGTATTTCCTATTTTAAACATTTTATTTTCGAAGAACAATTTCAAATTCAGAGAAAATAATTGATTGGATGAGGGGAGAATTTAACACCCCAATATTTCATAGTACATCATCTCTTTAAAGTAATTCAATAGCTTGCGCTACATGCAACACTGAGTTCAGGTGCATCACGACCTATCAAACTAGCCATTTAAAAAGTAGTTATGAATATTATTAACCAAATTTTGAATTATATATATATCCTATATAATTTTAACATTAATCTTATTGTGTTCATTAGACATAATTTTAGGAGAAATTCATGTTTTAAAATAAAAGAAGTATTTTTCAAAAATGTAGTTTTTTCTGCCTTTTAATGGAAAATCCATTTTAAATAAAATATTAGACACTTTTATATATTAAATTTAATGAAATTAAATTCTTCTTTCTAATTGGGACATAATAATTTAGTTTGGATAAATTTTTGGTACTTTTCTGATAGCATTCATATTTTGATAAATTCTGAAAAGTACTAAATATTAATTGAAAACAACCTTTTTAATAAAAATAATTTATAGTGTTAAATTATGAATTCAAGTGGTTTTAAATTATAATTAGATTATATTTTTATTATTTAATATAAATTATGTCATTTTATGTAATTTCATATTTAAATTGGACATAAACACATGTCAATCTTTTGATGGTTTTTACTTCTTAAAAACCGGTTTTATGGATTGGACATGGGGAAATAATTTTGAAATAATTAATGAAACTTCTATGTTTTAAATTTATTAAAATAAAGATCATTTTTGAATTTTAGATATCAAAATTAGATTAGGGTGAATTTTTGGCATTTTTTCGAAAACATTCAATTTTTGATAAATAATGAAAAACACTGTGTTTTTATTTTAAAACGAATTTTTATTTAAATAATTAATATTTTTAATTAAATTTATATTAAATTTAAATAGATACATAATACTTATATTATTCCAACTTAATTCATTGAATTCATTTTATAATAATATTAGATATATAAAATTTTATTGAATTATTTAATATCTTTTACCCACCTTCTAGGCATATTTGCAAATTTGAATAAAACCTTATTTTACCACTTATATGAATTGAATTTAAAAATTCTGAGAGACACAGTTGACATCATTAAGTAAAATTTTATTCAATATGATGAAAATAGTTTTGGGTGAATAGTAACTTTTGAATTTTATTTACCATGGTTAGAATTAAATAGGGTAATTAAAGATAAAAATGATATTATAATTAGCCTAAAACATGTCTTAATTATATTGGATAAGAGTATTTCGACCAAACCCAGCCTTAGGATAAACATATGACCCTTTTTGATCCACATACATTATATTAGGACATTTACTATATTTTATTTAAAGAAGAGATAAAAGTGTTAAATTCTAATTTTAATAACTAAACCATTTTTAATATAGGGTTATACATAAGATAAATTAGACTATAAATATTAATTATAAATATTAAATTATTTCCTACATCGTGGAATTTTATTTATAATTTTAAGATATTAAATAATGAAATTTATTTATGAATCAATGATTATGCAGTAATTACCTTATTAATGAAAGACTAAAATAATTGATGATATAAATATTAAAATAAATGTTAATTGATACTTTTGATGCATTCTGAGAATTTTATTGGTCAATATGACATGTTAGGGCTGAATCAATAATTTTTTTCGAAGTAATCATGATGTTATGACTTTTAAAAAAACCAAATACTTAATAGTGTCAAAATTTACATAAATGGGTTTTTAAAACAAATACTATTTTATTAAATTATATAATTGTCATAAAAATATCAGGTTCAGCCTGAGGACTTATATATTTATATATAGGTGATTAATACACCACATTAGGTTCAGTTGTCATTTTATAGTTATTTTATTAACCATTTATTATAATAATACAAGAAGACATGCTAAAAGTTAAACTATTTTACTAAGGGTTAAATCTAATAGATAAGGTTCATATGGTAAACTAAACTTGTCTAAAACCTATTTTTTCGGATTTTTTTGACCCATACCCAACTTAACCTAGAAATAAATCCATTCTGATCTATTATAATCCAAAAATGATTCTATAATAAATTAATATTTCATGTTTTTCATAGTGTCCCTCACCTATCTTATAAAAGGCCACCTACCCTTCTCTTAAATTCACCCATCCAAAGCCTTTTGGATCGACCCAAACCTACTCAAATATCCTCCAATCTATCCTCATTTAACCTTATAGGCCTTATATTTATTAATAATCCAACTTAAGGTTCCATTTTGTTAAAATAAAAAGGAAAACCCCAAAAATAGGTAATTACTTAATCACCTCTTTCAATGTTCTTTTCTTCTTCCTCTTATTCTTTCTTTTTCATTTCCATACCAAAATAACAACTCTAATAACATCTATATACTGATATTTTATTATAAATATGGTATAACCATATTCATTATTATATCCATCCTATGAATTACAATGTCACTGTATGTGCGTACGTACAACTTATCGTCTCTACGTCGTGGTGTAGTTAATTATTCAACACTTCATTTTTTAGATTGGTATAATAACGAGTATAACTGTTGTAAATAATAAATATGAAATATTAATTACTATTTATATATAATATACCATCCAATTATATATAATTTCACCATGAATGGAATGCTATTGTCGCTCATGCGTACGTACAGTTTACCGTCTCCACGATGCGATGAGATTCATTTCCACGTTCACCATTCAATGATGATTATAAAAATATATATTATTAATTAGTATGTAATATATGAAATAATAATGCTACTAGATATATATTTATGTAAGTATTTACATACATCTCATTCACTTGCTTCCGTTCAATATGATATGAAAATGGAAACATCGTTTATGCGTATATACGACCTACCGTCTCCATAAATGGTGTCCTCCATTTCATATATCTATCTATTATAAAAATTTATATCCTGAATATATATAATACAAAAATAATATTTTATATTCTGGAAATAATTAAATCAAGATATAAGTGATATGATCAAGAATAAAAAGTTAAAACATGTAAGATAAAGAAAGCGATTATTACCCAAAATATTATTTTAACATTGAAATTATTATTAAATGGGTAGTATAAAGTCATAAATGAATCATGTATGATATCATAAATATGAATATGGTTCTGTTATAATTTGATAACATACTATGTTAATTATAAAAGAGGTTACCCATACCCTCGACCAAAGGAAAGTAAAAGGTAAGGGTTAATTCCTCAATCTCATTATTATCCGAGGTTGTTTATATGTAAGTTTTTACTCAGACATATTTATTATCCATATCCATGATTCATAAAATAGTTTTCAAAAGTATTATTTTAAGCTACTCTATAACTAAAACATCATTTTAAATTTATTAAATAATTATTCTTCTAAATCTTTCTCCTTAATATCCTTGTTTTCAACATGGTTTTAAGGATTTATTTATATGGACATGAATGTTTTAAAATGTTAATTCATTTCGAAAATTTTAATTTGGTTTGGGATTCTTTGGTTCAAAAATATAATTTAAATGTCTTCCTTTCTAAGTTGTTTGACTTCTAAATTATTTCATAAAAAGTGTTATTTCTCTCAAATATTTTTACTGCTCATTTTCGAATATGTCAATATCCTTAACAAGACATTATTCATGATTGAGGTTTATTTATTGTAATATAATTTTCTATATTGTATTTAATGAGTTAGTATACGTTTGACT
This sequence comes from Viscum album, assembly GCA_963277665.1. Taxonomy (NCBI): domain Eukaryota; kingdom Viridiplantae; phylum Streptophyta; class Magnoliopsida; order Santalales; family Viscaceae; genus Viscum; species Viscum album. Next base: position 1,527,039,551 of record OY728125.1, on the reverse strand, counting down.
ATGGATGTATAGTTTTTATACCATTCATGGTTTATGATTAACGTATTGAGATTTCGTATGCTAGTTTTAATATGAATGTTTATGTTATGTTTCACATTTTTCATATGAGGAATGCATTGGACTTAGTAAGTTATGGGTGGGGCCCTATATATCCCCTTGATGCATCAGTAGGTATCATGAGACAAATTAGTGTCTTGGAACAAGGCCTTGAAAAAAATATTTGTAGTCTTCGCATGTGGCTATGACTCTGTGCTTATTATGTCCGACATTATGTATTCCCTCATTATAAATTTAGTTATTACATGTGATTATTCAGCTAGTAGAATATACAGGTGCATGTTTATATGGTAATGTTTGAATTATTTTTTCCAAATTATGTTCATGTTTATGTTTAAAAGGTTGTTGTTTTTTTACACATATTTTCTTAAAATTTTATAGCTTCTGCTATATTATTTACACTTACTGAGCATCTGAGCTCACCCCTTTCTTATGTTTTGTTTTCCCAGGATTCCTAGAAGTGTATTATGATTGATATGTAGGGTTAGGCTTGGGGAATAATGGAATTATCAAAATATTATTTATGTTGTGTTTTATGTCTGAATGTGTAATGTAACGTTCATGTTTGTAATATATTTTCCAAGACAGGTAAACTAATCGGTCCTTTGGGACTTGATTCCTTGTAATCATTCCAATGTATTAAAATAATGAACTGGAATCGGTCTTCTGGGGTCAGGGAATTACACAATTTCAATAATTTTTTATTGAAACACCTTTCACAATTCATTTTCATAAATCAAACCATGAAACCGGTTTGAAAATCATCATTTCAAAATATAGAAGTAAAGTATATTGTTCGAAAATATAACAATTTCCCTAAAATTCACACATAACTACCAAAGGGGTTTCATCCACGCTTCGCACATAAATTTAATAATAAATTTCACGAAAAAAATTAATATTATGTCAATCCATCTAGTTCTATCTAGATGAGTTAAGATTTAATCCTTCTACCTTTACGGCTTCAACAAAAATGACTAATGATACAATGCCCACCCAATCTGGGTAAATTTTTTTTCACAAAATACCATATATCTCTTCCCCTAACATCGATAAGAACAAAAATGAAAATTATTTTCCACAAAAACGTGATATATATTCCAAAAGGATGTAGATATAAGAAACCATTAATTAGGGAAGAGTGGATCTAAGAAATACCTTGAAACTACCAAGAAAGAACACTTATCAAGAAATATACACCATCAAAGCATTAGGAAAACCCTGAAAATCACATATAAAATGAGGGGAAAAGGATCTATAATCTTGGAGAAAATAAAATCCTTAGTTAGGGCCACATAGGAGAAATAATGGGGTTTTTCGTTTAAATCTTGACCAAATCCCATTTTTGAAAACCATCTTTTTATGTCGCACACAGTTTAGCCACTTCATTAGAAAAATCGTGCATAAACCATGAGCCTGATACTACCTCATGAGGGAACTTGCATGATTGTCCCACTTAGATAGACAAACTATATTCGAATCATTCCATACCCCACTATCCCATGCTACACGATTTCCTGTAGATTTTGTACGATCTTCACTAAATGTGCTCAAACCGTGGACTTTTAGAAAATACCTAAAACCTTCCCAAAATTCCTTCCAAACTCTCCCAAACATTACCAAAACACATATATGTGAATCATAATCAAAATATCACATACCTAAAAATGGGGGTGATAAATTCTCCACACCATTAGCCATTTTGTCCCCTGAAAGTATAAAACCATCACTTTTTTGAAAGAGAATGTTCTATTGATCATGCATTTATTTATCCATTGCCAAGTCTCCTCTTGAATATGACCTTGTTTCCACAAAACCCACACTAGGATGATAATTTTTCCTACAATTATTTCTCTTTCCTATCCATAATATGAATTATAACGTGTACTAATGAAGCATTTTGATCCAGCTCAACATGATCTCATTTAATTACATGGTAAGGATCCGAATATTATTTTTCATCATCTATGATACATGAAACACATTTCACACTGCACTAAATTGCAGTGGAGAGGACAACCGATATTCCTCCCCTCTAACCTATTCAAGTATCTTGAAATTAAAAATATACCATGGTGATAACTTTCCCTACTTTCCAAAACAACTATTTTCAATCCTAGGAGTGATTATCAAGAAGACATGATTACCCACCTCAAATTCCAATGGTCATCATCGATGATTCAAGTATGATTTATGATGACTTTGACCCATATACATTCTCTTTCTAATCATCTTAATCTTATCTGTTTTCTCTTGGACAAGGCTTAGCCCAACCCTTGAAGTCTCACCTCTTTTTTCCTAACAAAGTGGAGAACAACACAGATACCCTAAAATGATACAAACAGAGCCATATATATGAAGGCCTCTTAACTATTATTATATGATAATTCCACCATTAAAAAGTGATCTTACCATCAGCCACCCCAATCCATCACACAATCCCACAATATATATTCCAACATCAGTATCTTCCACTTAGATTTCTCATAATTTTGAGGATGATATGTCATACTCATAGTCAACTGAGTCCCAAGGGACTGTTTCAAGGATTTCTATAAATGAGACGTGATGCACGGATATCTATCTGGTACAATCGAAACAGGAACACCATGCCTCTTTATCACCTCACAGATATAGATTTTTCATGGATCCTCCACCATATGAGACTCAGAATAAGGGAATAAATGCACCGACTTTTTGAGCTGATCCAAATTCACCAATAAAGAATCATGTTTCCTAACCGTTCACTAGAGGCCTATAAAAAATCCATAGATATCTTCTCCCAATTACACATAGGGATAGGTAGAGACTGTAACATACCTATTTATCACTGATGTTTTTCTTGGACTTATTGAAAAGTACATAATCTCGATACAAACTTGACCACTTTCTTTTTCATGCTCTCCCACCAAAACATCACTTTCAATGCCTTATAAATTTTCTAAATTCCAAGATGGAGAACCCATATTTAATGATGATAATCACTAAGAATTTGTTCTTAACATGTCACCAGGACAAACATCCAATTATGAGACCACAAAACCGAATTAAAATCCAATTTCCAACCCTCAATGGTCTCCCCACCATTGAGTTTAAACCTCATAGCCACACATTCTGAATCAGATTTCTACGCCTCTCTAACCAATCCAACCAAATCAAGAACCATTGAAACTAGAAGGGAAATAACTATATCACCTCAATATTCATATTCCAACTGCATGTCAGTTAGGAATGGAATCAACTACCACTGATTTGAGGCTTCTCATTCCACATGAGCATATGAATTTATACTCAATGCATCTTCCACCTAATTTCCCTTGCCCAGTTTATACATCAAGTCAAAGTCAAACTTATAGAGATACTACCTCCATTTCCTCTATCTCAAATTAAAATACAATTTTAGGAAAATATTATTGGAAATATTTTGATCGGTAAACAACATGAATTTACACCTAAAGATATAATGGTGCCATGTTTTCAAATCATGGACCACAAATCCTTACATCAATTCATGTGTTGGGTAGTTATTCTCATGAAACATCAATTTCTGTGAGCCATGAATAACCAAATTATCCCCTTTCATGAGAACACACCCCAAACATAATATTGATGTGTCACAATAAACTACATACCCTTTATCTAGTTCTGGATAAAAATTGTTGACGTAAAGAGACCTCCAAGGTCTTCCAAATAATTCTAACACTACTCATTACATTGAAAAGAAGCATTTTTCCTTGTTAAAGATATCATTGGTGAAGATAATTGTGAGAAGTCAAAAATTAAGCATATGTAATAACCATCTAGACCCAGGAAGCTTCATATCACAAATAAATTTTTTGGAGGTTTACAGAAGATAAAAACCTTTATCTTTTCTATATCCACTAAAAAACCTTTCTCAGAAATTACATGGCCAAGGAAACATACCACTTATTTCTAAAAATTACATAGATAAGACAAGTTTATAATCGATCACAACTTACTCATCTTTAAGAACCTGTTTACATGCCACACTTCATTCTTTATTACCTTGCTAAAATTTTCCCTGTTAGGGAGTCATTGAGTTCCTTGAATCACCAGGGTTGACTCTATTCAACCGATGAGAGGTATGCTACTACCCTCATCTTTTGGAATCACAAGAGGCATTCGACCCCTAATAAGTGTCAAAAATAACTGACCTCAGAGAATTCCAATAGTAATATAGAATAATTCCTATCTTGTTATAATTATGATGCAATCTAGATTGTGTTATACATTCTTTCTTCATGTGTCTTAGAGAGGCACATTGGAAACATCTCATCTTACTCTTTGGCTTTAGAGTAAGATTTGACTATCCTGTTGACTGATTCTGAGCCACACTCCATCTTTCGAAATAATTATCTTTCTAAATATTTCTCCCCATTCCATATTTCCATCTATTTCTTAGGGGTATCAACATACCTCATCCACTCATAGCCCCATGATATTCTTTTCAGCCACTACAGATCTCTTTTACATTTATATATAATATTTGATACATAACACCGTAATCTTAAAAACAATTCCTACCTCAGACCATATTCAAAAATTCATTCCTTCAATGATGTACTAGATGGAACCTCTAGTGAAAATCAAAAAAATTCATAAATGTATCCATGTCTTCTATCACTGATAGGTTTTCCTACTTCATGCTGAGGAAATTTTTCATACGTTGATTTTTGTACATGTGAGGATATGATTGTTTTTTAACTAGTTCGTTAAAAACCTCCTATGTTATTCCTTGGTACCCCTTCTCCTAAACCACTAACTCCCAACATTGACGTGAAATGTATCCCAATATGTATGTTTCTAACTGTACTTTCAACTCCACTAGTTTTCTTAGGAAATTGAAGATGAAATTCATCCTATTCAACCAAACCTCCACCTTTTTAGTACTGAATCACCCAAAATAATGAGTGGATTTTTCTTCTGTAACTAAACCAAATGATCCACATGCCTCAGTTCATCCCTTATATTCCCATTATCCACATCATGAAAGAAAGAAAATTTGATTTAGACAAGATGCTGGTTCACTTGGGGATCAGGTGCAACCATGTTTTCAGAAGCTCCCTCTTGTTGGTCTCTTCGAAACCTACCTAGTTCCATTTATATCAAAATGACACAACAATAATGAGTCTCACACTATAGATACTATTACATTTCAAATATCAAAACCATTCTTTCAAAAATTCAACATTTCCCATGTTTAAAATTTTTATGAAAAATACACCATTGTTTGAAAATCGTCCCATTTTTAAAATAGGACAACCATTCTCTTTTCAAAATCACACAATTTAAAAAAAATATTTGTTATAAATAAATAAAATTCACAATGAAACATAAATAATTACACCAAATGAAATATAAAATCTTAGTGGTAATTAATTTCTATAATTCATGACATGATTTTATTATTGGATAAACCCATGACAATGGGATCGCGCTCTTATAAGTTTCTCTAAAACACTTATGTACCCAACAACTTGGTAACTTTATGCTCAATATAAAAAGATTATCAATGTATTTTTATGATAACAATTTCATGTTATGGTAATTATATACCTTTCTACCATCCCAAATCAAAGAATAAACTGATAATTAATGTCAACTCCAAGACTAAAGACCGATGCAAAAGGAATGAACAAACTGATACCAATTGTGACATCCCCCCACTCCTCATTGGGTTGAGTTGAGGAGGAAATGATACATAGAATAAGTGAAATCCCCAAGGTTCCATAGGTCGACAAGGAATTCCAAGATCTACAAGAATGATGTGTGATGGTTTTCCCATTAAAATAAAAACAACCAACCAAACACGTCATTACCAAATTCCACTACATGATACTCGTAAAAAATGCATTGAAGTTAATTCTCATACCAAATGATAACTATAAAAAACCATACCAATACCACATTAGAGTACCATGTGGAAGACTAAAAAAAATTCCAAACACCATGATAAGACTCTACATACCCATTCCAATATCCATGCTCCAAATTCAGAAACGCCCAAGTATCTCGATGTGCCACTATAGAAATGAGATTATTTTAATTTACTTTTGTATTAAAATACAACATCTATAAAATAACCCAAGTTCCAAATCTAGGGGTCATTATTAATATTTAGTAGTTTTACCAAAATGAAATCCCAACTCACGCCCCTAGAAAAGAACATGTTAACACATTTATATAAGAAATTTCTATAAAACCAGTAAAAAATTTCAACAATTTCCAATAATCTAAACACATCACTACTAAAATAGTTTACCTATGAAACTATATTTTATGAGAGAAAACCAAAAAAAGACATTAACCATTTCCCTATTTTTTATTGGCATAACCCATTTCATTTAATATGACCCTATACATAAACCTCAACTACACACACAACTCAACCACCCAAGCTCAGTGTTACCATTGATGGTGGAACTTCACATCCAACTACATCTCTTTTTTATTGTGGTGGTTCACAACCACATTCCAATTCATTAATTGTGGTACTTCATGACCACTAACAATCCCCAATTCATCTCACTCTAATCCATTCAAGCCAAACTTTTCCAAATCCAATTACAATAATTTTTTTATTTAAAACCCCTATACAATCCATTTTAATAAGTAAAACCAATCAAATGATTTTTACAAAATCATATCCAAATCCAATAATGAAGAATATTTCCCAACAGTATATTAATTTCCCCAAAATTCAACCATCATCACTAAAGGGGTTTCAATGACACTTTACACATCAATATCATAATAAATTTCATGAAAAATAATTAATTTTACGTAAATCCTTCTAGTACTAGCAAGAGGATTTGAAAGTTAAGTGGAATACCTTTAGGGTTTTGGTGAAATAGTCTAACGGCACAATGCACACCCATTCCGAGTCAAAACTACAAAAAATCACCTCAGATACCTCTCCCTAACATTAAAATGGATAAAACTAACCATTATTGGAAACAAAAAACCCATATCTATCCACAACGAAACTAGATATAAGAAACTGTGAGAAAGGGAAGAATAGATCTAAGAAAAACCATGAAACTACCAAGAAAGAAGACATATCAAGGAAGATATGCCTTCAAAGCACCAAGAAAACCCCTTGAATGGAATCTGTAATGAGGGTATAAGGATACCTAACCTTGGATAATAGGAAATATTTAGTTAGGGATGCATGAGAATAATAATGGGATGTGAAGGGAAAATCCGGACCATACCCCATTTTAAAACACCCACCTTTATTCAGCACATATTTTAGCCACATGGTTGAAAAAACTACATGCTAACCATGAACCTAATACTAAATCAATGGGGAAATCATATGGTTTCCTTACATGGATGGACAGACCATTCACTAATAATGAAAAATCCCACTATCACATGCAACATGGTTTCTGAGAGATTCTGTATGGTTTTCACTAACCGTGCTCAAACTGTGTGCCATTAGAAAATTCCCAAAACCTTCCCAAAAATCATAAAAACTCTCCCAAGCATTACCCAAACACTTTAAATACATAAAAAGAATAATAAATTGGTTACAAAACTCAAACCTTTGGGCCTAAAAAATTTCTTACAACTTCATTAATATAAAGGCTTATGAGGTGCTAAAGAGGTAAATCTTCTCTTATAGTGAAAAAATGTGCAGATTTAGTTTATAGATCAATGATAACACATATTTATTCATTATTTCTAGGAGTATTTGGAAGTACTATGAAAAATTACATAGTAAATTTATCTAATTTCTACACTAGAATAGGAAGTGGTTTCATGACTCCTCTATGATGTTGCCTCCAACATTAATTTATTGATAATCTAATCATCTGGACACATAATCAATAATTTGCCACTTTATTCTGTCCCAAAATAACAATTCCCTCAAATCCATATACATATTTTTGATGCTAAGGTGTATAGATAAATTAGAGATATGAGAATCATCCAATAATTCCTTTTTTATAATGGGTTTAGATGAAATGAGAAATCTCTTTGCTAATATGAAAACACCATCTTTACAAATGAATTATATTAATTTCCCATCATTCAAATTATTAATTTTCTTATGAATGTTCTCATAATTATATTGATAATTTTTTTCATTTATAATAAATATGGTTCTAAAATAATTTGAAAATGGGTGATGTCTCTTCTTCATTAATAATTCCCATATACAACATTACAAGATCCATGAACAATAGATCCATCTCAATCCCCTTTTGGTTAAAAAATCCATGATCCTTCCTATTCAATTCAACCATTACCTTATTTTCATTCCATGGGTGGTAGTGTATTTGGAAATCATAAAAATTGAGTAGCTCGAGCCCTCACCATTTCTTCATTATGAGTTTTTTTTTGAAAATATATATTTTATGCTTTCATGATTCATGTATATATAACATATTTTAGTTTAGAGATAATGTCTCTATAGTTTCAAGGAAAATATTACAACTACCAACTCAATATTTGGTGTTGTATAATTTTTTTGAGTCTTTAATTACCTTTACACATATGTAATAACATTATCATTTTTCATTAGGACCCAAACAAGTAACTTCTTTAATGCGTCACTATATATCACAAACTCATCATTTCCAGATGTATGATTCAAAATCAAATCGTTAAACAATATTCTCTTTAGTTCATGAAAACACTATTCACATTCTTTATTCCAATAAATGATACCCCTTTTCATGTATTCTTTGAAAATAGGTGATCCAATTTGGAAAAATTATAAACGAATCACTAATAATATTCTACAAAACCAATGAAAATACATACCATAGTTTTATATGTTGGTGTAGGCCATTATATTAATGTATTTTACTTCAAAGGATAAACAAATATTCTATCCATGGAGAAAATATAACAAATAAAATAAGATACTTGAAGCTAAAATTCACACTTATTTAATTTACCATGTAACTCATTCCTTTTAAGAGTCTCAAGAATGACCTGACGGTGATTGTCATAGTCCTTATATAATTTATAATACACCAAGATATCACCAATGAATGAAAAAAAATAAAATCATAAAGATAACCATTAAATATTATATTCATTAGATCTATAAAAACAAAGGGTGCATTAGTCAATCCAAATGGAATTATTTTAAACTCTCAATGTCCATACCTCATTTGGAATGATTTCATCAGAATTTATACATTATTTACTCAAAAATAATGATACCTACAATGAATTACAATAATTGAAAAATATTGGGCTTTGTGAAGTTGATCGAATGAGTCCTAAATTGGAGGCATATGATACTCTTTATTTATCATAATTGAATTTATTTCTCTATAATTAATGCATAACCTCATGGATCCATATTTATTCTTAATGAAGAGAATATGGGAATGCCATGGTGAAACACTAGGGAAAATAAATCACTTATCATCCAACTCCTATAGCTATTGTTTCCACTCTACTTATTCCATAGTGGCCATTCAATAGGGAGTATTTGATATTAGACGTGGATTAGGGATTAAATCATTAGAAATCTAAACATCACACCCTAGGGTATGCTAGTTTAATTACTTAGTGAATACATCAATGTATTCATGTAAAGTATATACATATTCAATTTCAATACTACCTTCTCTATCCTCAGATTTGTTTTCTTATTTTCCCTAATAATATCATTAATTAGAGTTACTGGGGGGGATCTAGACATACCTCATATGAATATTTACATAATATAAAGATAAGAAATTGTACATCTTTATCATGAATCATAATTTCCTTCTTCATGCAATAAATTTTTGAATCATATTTTGAAATCCAACCCATACCAATGTATAAATCAAAACAAATGTGTGGATATAAGTACAACAAATAATACACATTTATGTGTCATAATATGGTCTAATTTGGACATCTTTATTCTAATGATACTTCCCCTGATATTTTTTACTGATAACTAGCTTCTTAAATTAGAAGAAAAATATTTAATTTTCAAGGAAAACATGGTATATATAAAAAAGTGTGAGGATATATAATAAAGGTTTTTTTTGTTGGAGTGGGAATCTCAAGAGAGGGGTGAATTGAGTACCCAATATGAATTTATCTAATTTTTTTTAAATAAAATCCCCCAAATAATTAAAAATTTCCCATTTAATCTAAATAAAATATTATTTAAAGTTATGATCTTATAATAGATTATTCATAGAGTGATTAGATCTCAGTTAAAATAATACATGAATACTAATTTACCTTTTGAAATCAATTTACCAAATAAAAAACTTTTATAAACACGTATTAATACTAACTTTCTAAGTAGTTGTTTTTTTATTCTTTAAAGAAATTATTTTGAAGATTTGAAATGAAAAAAAAACCGAACACACATTAAAATAACTACCAATGGTTCAATCTCAATTTAAAACCAAATCATCTCCACTAGGTAATCATAGGCAAACAACAATATTATATAAAAATAATATTGATCTACAATGTTGATCTGGTACACACAATGTTTATCTAGATATCTAGGCCATGTAAGGACATCTTATACAACAACCATGGGAATAAAATAAATATAGGCCACATAGGTACCTCATCCACAATACATGGGTAAGGAAGGGTAAAACAATATTTAAGAATATATTAAGTGTCATACAATTCAAGTATAAGAGAAGGTTATTAATAAATAAAGTAAATCTCAAACAACTGAAAATGAAAAAAAAACAGATAGATTGATAAAGAAAATATAGAGAAGGTATTGATTTTCTCTGTCTGATGGGATTTGAATCTTGAATTCCATGTATATATCTTGAACATGAGGAGAATTCATGTTTTAGGAAATGGAAGTAAAATATAGTTTCCTATGCTCTCTCTGTTGTGATTGCAGTTAAGGAACATGATGTTCTATACTCTCCACTCTTCCAAAGTTAGTTGAAATTAATGATTCTTCATGTAATGCTTCTTTGAAAATTTCACACTTCACAATACCATCTATTTCTTACAATGTTTCATCTCTCTTATATATTCTTTGTGTATTCTACATGAGAGAGTCTCCTTTCTAATAAACATGAATCTTATAGGAATAATTATGTAGATCCTCTTCTCCTCATACTGATCGACTCACACAAACATTAATATATGTCTTCTTTAGTTCAATAATAATCATTAAAATAATTAAAAATGTTAAATTAGATAATATAGATATTAGGAATATTTAATTCAGAATAAATAAAAATAATTATGGTTACTCTTCTAGAGGATGAGACAACTCTGACAGTGACTTAGGATTGCAGAGAGTTATTCCAATAATGACTAATCTTAGTGTTCAGTTGTCTTAATAGAGAGTCATCCCAACACCGTTCCAAATTTATTGATTGTAGGTAATGTCTTATGGTAGGTCATTTTAGATAGTGAATTAGGTTTGGCATAGGTTCTTTCTGAAAAATAGAAAAAAATCATCCTTGTAGTTAATCATCTCTGATAGTAGGTATTTTAACACTTAATCTAGTTTCTTAGTTCAATGGTAAGTCATATATGATTGTTGGTCTTTCCAACACTTAGAAAAAAAATACATTCTGATTGTGGGTCATCTCTAATAGTGAGTCTTCTCTGATGGTGACTCATCTTTAATGGTGTGTAGAGTCTGATGGTGGGTCTCTCCAACACTTAGAAAAATATTTTCTAATCTTCTTTATAGTTTAAAATTCTACCATAAACCACAAAACTCATTAATATAATAATTAATATTATTTTTTGATCTTTTAAATAAGGGTACCAATAATCCAACTTTTCATGATCACAAATAATGGAATTTTATAAACCAGTTATAGAAGAAACTATGGTGTTTAACTAGATTAGCGTCACACATTAAAAAGTTATAGTGAGATTTGGATCATAAAGTGCAACTTAAAGCATATTTGGTATTAATTATATGAAGAAAAAAATAGTAACATAGATTGGTAAATGGTAATATATATGTTAGGAAAGGTAGTTAAATATAATTTTATTAAAGTAATAACATTTATAAAGGAATCAAACAATAAATAAACTCAATAGAGTCATTATCCCACTTTTTTAATCATCAAAAGGTAAAAAATAAGAGTTGTAATGGAAACAAATATGAATAGTAATAGAATTTCCATTAAGAAAATCAATTGATGTACATCAAAAAAGACACACAAAAAATTCATATAAATATCGCAATAAAGAACTAAAATTATAACTACCATACTATTAAGGATGGGTAGTAGGAAAAAGTGGTTCTTTTCCCTTCACTTTGTTAGAAGAAAAAGGTTTAACAGAAGGGCTAGAGGTAACTATTGCGATGGTTATAAAGAAAAAAAGGTATAAAAGTGGCCTATATGATAATGATAGGATGAAATTCTTTTCTATGAGTCAAACTAAAATACTTGAAATGAGATTGTAAGGTTGTATGGGATCTCTAGTAACACCTGGTCTGAAAAATTATTTATTAGAAGTTGGTGGGGTCAGATAAACAATAACTAGAATGGCATGTTGATGCACTACTACGGTTTGAGAAACATAAAGAAAGAGTATCATTAAATTGTTTAATTCCATAATAATATTTCATAACCTTTTCATAGAATTGAAAATTCATTTTTCTCCCCCGTGAACAATTTTAGCACTTGGGTCATCACTTTCATTTGATTGACTTGTTATTTCAAGGATTGAGTCACTGGAGGCATTCGAAGGTTCTCATTAAGGAACACGAAATGAGATTTCAACTTATACTTCGTATAAATATGAGATAGATAAAACATTATAAAAATTGTAATTGTATCTATAATAGATTTCATATCCTTTATATATTTTCTAATAATCATATTCACATGATCACTATTATGCCATATTTACCTCAAAATTTCCCAAGTTATGTCAGGTACATCACCTAAAGCACCACAAACCTATTCTATAACCACTGAACATATTAAATAATCATTAAGAAGATAGGGTGGAGCACTTTCTGTAGATTACATGAAAAAATGGTTCTCCACCCTCTCTAATATGGAATCAATAGAATCAATAAGGGAAGTTCTCATATCATTTAATGTAGATCTCATTATCTCTATCTAATTTTCTAACATCCAATTTTTCATCCGACTTCACGAATGTGATGCATCATTTTGGGATGGATGTATTAGATCATAAGACATGTTATATTTCATACATCATTATCACTGAGATTATTAACAAAGGGGGGTTGACTCTTCAAAATGTTGTCAAAATCATTAGTAAGTCCTTCCCTAATGGATTCTAATTCATCATTAGTAACAACATCAACTATCACAAATGCAACTGTAGGTGTAGGAAAGGGTTCAACAACTATCTCAAAGGAAACAACCTCTACTATCTCAGAAGTAGTACGTATATCTAAATCAAATCTATGAATCTCCCTCATAGTACCAATCTGATCGTCCAAATATCCTTTATGCTCCATCTCTTCTCCTATATTATGTCCACCAAGCTTTTGTGGTCTGTCATCGTCATCAAAATCAGAGTAATCCCGACCAATTATAACATACCATAGAAGAATATCCAATTATTCAATAAATGGTTCTCCCAATATAATAGAATACACACCATGAGACTTAAAAATTATATAATTATAAACTATAGGATCAAAAATAGTAGGCACAATAACCATTTTATCATCAACTGAAATATAATCAACTTTCTACTCAAAAACCATCTTCACATCAGTTGTTGGTACAACATGATCACAAAAATAGCGCTCCTATCTAGTCTTGGGTATTCCTACCCCTCAATTGATTATTCTTTCTCAACTCTTAGTCCTATAAATTTTATTAACAAGGCTCAGTCTATCTTTATATCTTGAAAAAACTTAAAAAAACATGTATAAGATATACGTTCTTAGGGTATCTCAATATCCTCATCACCAATGCGACCACTGTGACCATCATTTTCAGAACCTCCATCACTATAATATCTATATTTTTCTTCATATTCTTCTCCTCTTCCTCAATATTCTTCTTAATCTTCATCACCAAGCTAGCCACTTACATTTTCTTCAGAAGACTTATAAGTTCTCTTGAACTGTTCTTCACTAGAAACTCTTGTTTATTCTTCCTCACTTCCATATTTTAAGAGAGTATACCGAATAAAGAGAGAAATAATAAGGATATAAGCACCATAAAAAATAGTATTATGCCTCTTTGGTTGTTTAGGGTCACTACCTTCATCCATTGAAAACTCTTTTTCCTTATCACTAGAGCCAAAAAATTCATCTTCATCATCATCTGAAGACTCAATGACCTCATGTGGATCTAATATAGGACCCACTAGTTTATTTATTCTAGAAAGTGGATCAATCAGATTTAAATCATAATAAATCCTATCATTATCATCAACCCATTTTTTATTCAAAGGGTTCCAACTAATCGTCATTATTTTTCAAATAAACCGTATAATGAAAAAACTTCCATAGTTTACTACAATCACTTATCCTTCATTAACTAATCCATTGGAATCCATCCTAACCGAAATTAATGTGGTATAAATTAGATAATTTCATCAATAATATGGATCACACATATCCATCATATGAGTCATAAAATATCTACACGTATTGATTTTTTTACTCTCTTCAGTCGACATAAAATATATATATCTTGATACCTCATTGTGGTAAAGTCACCATTCTTTAGGAAGAACATATATTGGGTAAACATGAAAAGAATGTGATATTCACCATTAAACTCAATAGAAACATGTATTCTTATAATAATATCTATAGTAAACTCTTCCAAATCATCCTCATATACAAAATGCATTACTGTCACTTGGAGAAATTCCTTGATAGTCGTTTGAGACACCTATGTGAGGTACTTTCAAACATCATTACCAATGTCATACGGTGAAAAAAAATCTTCACATGTTTATTATATTTATTAACTAGTATTAATTTTATTTGAAACTAAACTCGGCGTACAAATAAAAAAAGTGCTATAACCTATGATAAAATGGTATCTCTTCAATAGAAAACCACTCTACCCATCCCGAGTCTTGCAAAATATGACATGATGCAATGGATATTTTTCTATATAAATATAAACCCCCAAATTTAACATCTAAATAACAATTTAATTCAAGTGATTATCCTCTACGATTGGATAATCCAAAATTTGTTGTATACATGAGGTATTAAGAAATAATTTTACAGTAATTAAGTGTTCTTTTATTGGGTTTGATTGAAATCAAGAACATACACACACACTAAACATAATTTTAGGTTGGTTATTAGTTATGTAGACAAGACATAGAATCATATCTCTATAACTAGTTTAATCCACTAATTTCCTATCATCATCAAAATCCAATTCATAGAAGGTACTCATAAGAGTGTCATTATACATAGTATTATCCAAACTAAAATGTTTTAAAATATATTTTTTATATTTAATTTTATTTAAAATTAGTACTTTATTTTAAAATATATTAAAATCAAGAGAGGATTTTAGGTCAACCATTAAACTTATTTCAAATTCATTTTGAATCATTTTTGAAAAATCAGTAAAAAAATAATTTTTAAAAGATTCAAAAATATGATGATCTACATAGATTTTAAAAACTAAAACATCTTTTGAAATAAATTTCATAAATAGGGTATCATGAGCTATACCTATTGATAATAATTTTAAAATAAAACAATGAGTTGATCCTATCAAAAAAAGTTGTAGGATATTGTTTTGAACCATATTAATCTTTTGTTAACTTTAAAACATGATTTGGAAAATGAGTGTTTTGAAATCCCAAGGGTTGTTCATTGAAAACATCCTAAAATATATAATTATTCAAGAATGATATTTTTACATCTATTGGATATATTTTTAACTCTATATGTGATTCATAGGCTATAAGTATTATAATGGATTCAATTCCAGCTATAGGTGAAAAGGTTTTCTTTATAGTCTACACCATCTTCTTGATTATATCCTTATACAACTAGTATATCCTTATTCCTCACTATTGTGACAATTTCATCAAGATTTTTTGTAAACACCCATTTAGTTCCTATAGTCAAGGTGTGTTTGGGATTATCAACATGTTCCCAAAAATTATTTCATTAAGATTTATTATATTCAAATTTCATGTTGATTACCTAGAATTCATCCTTAATTGCATCAAAGATATTCATATGTTCAAGTTGTGATAAGAATGCTTGATGTTCTGCCTGATTTCTTAAAGAAGATTTAGTTTTTTTACCTCTATATAAGTCTCCAAAAACAACTTATAAAGGATTGTTTTCAAGAGACATAATAGATCTATAAAAAGACGGGATGATCACCTCAGGGTCTTCTAAAGATTATGTTTTTATAATTTTCTCAGAAATGGATGAATATTATACTTTTTTTACAATATAATAATAATGTTTTGAATTTGTATTCAAAGTGGATAAATCAATCATAAGGATTTATAAAGGTGTTTTAGGATCATGTGTATATGTATCATGAAACTTGACATGAATAGAATCTTCCATAATATTAGTTCAATTGTTTAAAACACTATAGAATTTACTTGAAGTTGAATAGTTGAGGAAAATTCCTTCATTAATTTTAGAGGAATGAATTTAAAGATTATTCATAGTGTTAAGAATATATACTTTTCAACCAAATACTCTAAATTAATCATACTTAGGCTTCCTATAATTTTAAATTTCATAAGGTGTTATCATAAAGATAGGTATAATTATAACTTTATTAAGTATATTGAAGGCTCCGTTTATAGACTCTACTCAAAAGTAGACAGTCAAGTCATATTTATTTATCATTGTATGATCTATCTCTTGAAGTGTTATATTTTGACATTCCATAACTCCATTTTTCTGAGTGGTCCTAAGAGAAGTAAATTTATGGGTATAAACAATTTTGAGCAAAAGGATTCAAAGTCTTGATTTTCAAACTCACTACCATGGTCCCTTAATAAGGTCTTAATTTTACATCCACTTAGGTTTTCTACAGATATAGCGTACTGGGTAAAGAAAGAGAAATAATCACTTTTATGTGATGAAAAGAATAAACAAGTATACCTATAAATATAAAATACAGGTTCCGAGACATAGAGATTTCTTTTTAAAATATAATATTTTGATGGTCTAAAAAAATCATGTCAACCAACTCAAGAGGTCAAGAATTTGAAACTTCATTCTTTTATTTAAAAGATATAGTGTGATGTTTCCCTTTTTGAAAAGGGTTGAAATTTTTTTCATTTGGTAATTCATGTTTGGGTAGATTCTTGAATAACCCTTTCCTAGTATTATTTCTAATTTAGTTAATTTTATAGTGGCAAAGTATCATATTCTAAAGACAGGGTTCTCTAGGAGAGGAACTTAAGGAAGAAACATTTGTAAAATTAAAGAATAAATATTAACAACATACATAATCTCATTTATCAATGTAGTAAATGAAATATCATTTTTACAATTAAAAAAATTACTATAAATGTTATCAAATTTTATATAAAAACCATCATCACATAGTTGTGAGATTCTTAGAAGATTTCATTTTATACCATTAACAAAAATTACTTATAAAATTAAAACTGAGTTGGAGTTACCATCTTTTCCATGGTTAATGATCTTTACTTCATCATTGTCACTAAATTTGAAACCAACAAACATTATTTGGTTCTTGAATATAGAGTAATCTCATATACTATTCATGGAACACCCTCAGTCCAAGATCCACTGATTTTTAAATGATCTTTTCAATTAGTCTCCCAACAAAACAATGTTTATACCAAGAATGATTTTGGTATCCATATTTTATTGGGTCGAGATATGTTATTAATTAGGGCCCTAGGAACCCTTATGATCTTGATAGGTTTCCCATTATAATATTGTAATTTTTTTAAATAAAAACATTATTAGGTACAAATGAATAAAAAGTCAAGGGAGAATATCTAGAAATGGATTTAGGAACAAAAGTGATCTTAAACATTCTTCTCTGTATGAGTTAGTAACCTAGACTAGTAACATATTTTCCAATGGATTTTTTTCCTAATATTCAAGTGAGAGTTTCTATTACATTGTTAAATCTCTCTAAGTATTTCATTAGTTTCTCGTTTGAAAATTTTAGTTTAGTATTTTCATTTAATAATTGATCAATTTTCTCGTTCTCTATAGAAAACTCATATTTTATATTATATGGTAATGAATGACGTTTTTTTATAATTTTGTATTTTTTTACATCATTAAAATTATCTTAAATCATATTGTAGTATTAAAAAATTTCTTATTTTTACATATCATCATCATTTTTATCTCAAGAATGATCTAATTTAAGTATTGAATATACTATTGATACCTCAAATTTTTTTCATGAATCACATCATTTATCTATCATGATTTTCTTTGGGAGTTGAGTATGAGTTAGTAAATCTATCCTTAGAGAGACTCTATGTGGAATTCATAGAATTATTTTTATTTCCATCCTTATCATCATACTTATTTTTGTACATTATCTTAGGATAACAATCCTGAGCATTTCCTTTAATCTTACACTCATAATAGGTAATATCATTTGCATTGTCATCTGTTTTCCAATCCATTTTAAAATCCCCTCTATTATCATTATTTCCCTTGTATCTCAGGTTCCTAAATAATATATTACTCCTGTAGAATTTTTTAAACCTTCTAGATAGATGGGCCCTTTACTAACCACTATTATCTATGGAATCCTCATCCCTAGAAATTTTTATCATGAAATTTTTAATTTTTTCTATTTTTATGAAATAATTATTAAGGCAACATATTTCTTCTCTGGTTCATCATCCTCTTCATGATAAACCTTAACCTCTTCATTGTACACCATTAACTTCCCAATAAATTCCTCGATAGGTAGATTACTAATGTATCAATATTATCTTATTAAAATAAAAGTCCCTATACATCTCTCTGGAAGACATCTCAATAGTACCATAATTTGACCTTTGTTTGAAACTAGATTCCCTAATGAGACTATTGTGTTCACTATCTCATTGAACTTGAGATACATATTAGAAATCATCTCATAGGGAATAATTTTAAATGTATCATATTAAATTGTATATGTTTTGATCTCATTTATTTAACATTAGTTTTTTATTCATGAGAAATAAAAAATGTATCTCAAATTTCAAAGGAAGTTTTACTAGAAGATATCCTATTAAATTATTCATCTCATAAGGCACAATAAAGAGAGTTCATGTATTTTTCAATTATTATTTCCAACAAGCCTATACCCAAGTGGTATAGGCTCTTTCTTGTCATCCAAAATACCCAAGATCAAATCCGGGTTGGGATGAATTTCCAGGGTACCGTAGCAGTTCTGTTGGATGCACTGTAGTGGTGGCGGTACTATAGATGGTACTATAGCAATGCAGTTACTATAGCAGTACTGTTCATTGAGGGGTTCCTTTGGGCCAAAAAAGGGCATTCAAGCCTTGAATTCTAACCACCTATCCTTGGACCTTTGTTCAGTGTAATGGGTCTCCCTCTACCCATACATAAATAGGTATTTTTTTAAATAATAAAATGAGGCTTCCACGCCAACCTTTGAGAAAATTATTATTATAAGAATTTTTAGTAGCACCATCCCACATATTCATGGTTGTCTTAGGTAATTCATATTTATCCTATATTGTATACCATATTTGAAAACCCATGATTTTTATATGAATTTCTATCTTTATTTAACATTGAGAATAGTTATTTCCATTATATTAAAGAGTTAGGTTGGTTGAAAAACCTTATTTTCTATTATAAATTAAAGAACTGAATTTAGAACCAACATAAATATAAGATATTTAAAACACAACTAAAATCACTATCAATATATTTTGAAAAACATTTAATAACAAATTTTTTTCAGAGTTATTTTTTCATGAGGGGGTTGAATTGTTTAACAAATAATTTTTTTATAATTTTTCTAAATAAAATCCAAAAATAATTAATATTTGCATAATTAATAAAAATAAGAGATCAATATATGTTACTATATTTTAAGAAATTCCTCAAAGAGTGATTACATCGTAGTTAATACAATATATTAATATTGATTTAACTTTTTAAATCAATTTACATGATCAAAACCTTATATAAACTTTAATTAAGAAAAACTATCAATGTGTTAGTTTTGTGTATAGTTTGAAACAAATTCAGTTTAATTTTTTATAATGAAACATTACAAAACAAACAGTTGAATAAATATAAGATGTTCAGTCTCAAGATGAATCCTAATACTCTAAACCTAAAAATAACGTACTTAAATTAATATAATATAAAAATAATCTTGATGCACTACCTTGTTTGGGTATACACATAAACTAACCAGATATCCAAGCCCCATAATGACAACTTCCAAAACAACCATGGGAATAAAACAAACTCATGAAACACATGTAACTCTTCCAAAACATATGGGTAAAAATGGAAAATAGAGATTTAAAGAATATTTCGATTATCGTCCAGTTAAATTACAAGAGACAGTGTTTGTGTTTAATATAGAGATTAAATCAGACACTACTCAAATATTTAAGGACAATGGATAAGGTTAAAAAGTAAATATATAGAAGAGATAAGTTTCTATATCTAATGTGATCAATATCTTGAGTCTTATTGGATATAGCTTGAAATGGTTCTTGTGTCAAGATTTAGAAAATTGCATTAAAATAGAGCATCGTAAGCTCTCTTCTCTATGATTATAGATAAGTAACTAGATGTTATGTAAGTGCCACTCTTCAACAGTCAATTGATGTTAAGGATACTTCATGAAAATATATTTTTTCAAATAAAACAATTTATATTACACTATAGTTCATGAAAGGTTTCATATTTATTTTATATCCACCATGTATTCCATATGAGGGAGTCTTATTCCTAATAAATGAGTAGCATGAAGGAACAATCATCCAGATCCTATGGTACTCATACTGATCAACTCGCACAAACTTTAATGTATGTCTAAAATAATTTAAGAATAATCAATAACATAATTCCCAACAATAAATTTAATAATATAGTTATTTTAAATAGTTAATTCAAAATAAAAAATATCCATGGTGACTCTTTTGGATGGTGAGAAAACTCCAATGATGTCTTAGGAAGGTGGTGAGTCATGCCAATAGTAACTCATCTCAACGATCACTTGTCTCAATGGTGATTAATCCCATTAAATTGAAAAATATATTGTTATTAGATAAATTATGAATTTATTTCATTTTATTTGATGAAATAGGTCTCATGGGGGCCTTTTTGACACTTGTACAAAATTTCATTCTAGTGGTGACTCATCTCTAATGGTAGGTGTTTTAAACCCTTTGTCAAATTTTGTGGTTAAACGATTACTCATATCTGATGGTGGTAAATTTAAAAACATATCCAAAAATCCATTCTATCGTTGGGTAATCATTGAGGGAGAGTCTTCTATGATAGTGAATCATATTGACCAATGATTAGATTTTTATTGTGGGTATTTGTAACACTGATACAAATTTTCTCTAATATACCTTATAGGATAAAATGCTATCATAAATCATAAAACACATTAATATCATAATTAACACAATTTTTTTACCATTAAATCAATGTTACAAAAAATAGTATTATCTAAATTTGAATATATGATTAAAATACCTTCCACCAAATCCAATGGAACTTCCACATCAGTTGTAGTGATTAGGTTAGATTATCCTTTTACCCTAGGCATTTTCTGTGGTAGATTCCAATTATTCTCAGGACATTAGTGTGAATAATTCTACATGTATTTAAAATGAAGAACTAAAAATAATTGATATAATTCTTACCCTTTTATTCATGAGAAAGATGAAAATTATCTCCATAGCTTTAACAGAATCCCACGCCCTTCAGGCATTTCCCTAAATATTTCTTTCTATAGTTTTCACATGGTATAAATATCTTCATTCTATTATTATTATTTGATGCAATCCCATTTTATGGGTCTCATTAAACCTATTATTTTCTAGATTTCATTTGTAAATATATCAAATAAATAATTCTTTCTCTATTTTTATGTAACATGAAACAATTTAATCATATAAAATTAAGTTTGAGAGACCATCTCCCATAAGAGATATGGGTTATTTTCTTTATATAAATGGTCAATATTATACTCCATGTTATGTTTTTAATCCATAGATTACCTAGATAAACATTTAATGGTAGCCTCATATATAGAAGTAATTTATTCTTCCTTTTTCTTCAGAATTAAGAAATTTCTTTTATTTATGTTTATTGCTCAAGACTGAAATGTTTATCTATGAATGTATCCATAAAAATTTTACATTACTTTAGTTCTATATAATCTTCCTCTTTAGTATTATATATCAATAACCACCATTGATTAGAATAAAATTTTAGTAAATACATTGAATGTTCAATACATTTCCTTTTAATCGCATCCCAAGCCCATAAATATATTTCTAGAGACATCAATCCATTTCTAAACACCCATTAGATTAGTTTTCCCACTAAATGATTGGGGATTTATTGCATAATGAGATCTAATATAGGATAATCAAGATGTGTAATTGGTTTCCCTATCTATGTAATATTATTTTTAATAATCCAATAAGATGACCTAATATATCTATAATTTTATTAGTTCTAATACTAACTATATTGGATTTCTAAGTAGGGAAATATATTCATTATCCATTAGTATTGATAACCTTCTTCCTTCCATGAGACATTTCCAAAAATATTTATATATGATATTATCTCATAAAATTATGAATTCTAAATCCTAATGAATAAGTCTAAATATGTTGTAACACATAGTATAAATTAATAAATTTATTCATTGTTAACCATAGAATCATAAACTATGGTTTATTTTAGGATATTGTTATTTTCAAATCCTTCATAATGTTTTTTGAAGAAAATATGAATTAACTTAATCTTACCTCCCATGACTATCAAAATAAGGGTGTATTAAGGCCAATTTTCATTCACTAGGTCATGATTTGGTCAATACCAATGTGCCTTTTTAGAATTTATTAACCCTTGTTACCTATGTGCTAGAACTAAATCCACATGAAGTATCCAAAAATAGATATATTACTTAGATAAATCACATAAACTCTTCCTTACCAAAACTTTTTGATGTTCATCTATAGTAATCCTCATACTCTATTCTAGGTATATGTTCCTAAATATGTGTTTTCTAAAATTGATTTCCTAATATTTCTACTAATTTTTCCTCGATTCCCACTGTAGTGACCCTGAACCTAGTAGCCCAGTTCCAATACCAACTTTATTACGTTCTCATGGATACCTAAAGTGAAATATCGAAGGACCAATTAGTTTAGTAGTTTTGGAGAACCATGTACATAAATAATACCCATTTTACATTGGAATATAAAATAAAAATTGTATAAATGGAAAAAAAATTCCATCCTTGAACTCATTATAATAATTCTTCTTCATATTCTAGGGATTGGAAACAAATTATGGGTAAGATCAAATTCTTGGTAATGATTTTGTACTGTAGATGATTTAAGGAATCAATATGCATAACTAACATGGAAATGTAAAAACATAACACAAATTAAATTTAAATAACATAAATATCATGATAATATAATGCATAATAAATATGGAAGGGGAAGTAACTAGACACACATACCATTTAAATAATTAAAATAGAATGAAATGTATCCATCGATAATATCATTATGAGAAATGTCATGGATAATAATAACTAAATTATTAATGAATGAAATTATTAATAATTTGAAGCCATGTTCTCAGAAATATGATAACTCTACCATCAATACCATTCAAAATACGTTTTAAAACCATAGTTATAAGCCTGTTTAATTATGTTAATCATTTTTTCACATGAGACCTATCAATGCATCAAAGACCTATATAATTCAATGAACCACCCATCACTTCATATCCAAATCATGGAACATATATAGAATAATAATTTTTATTCATGAATTATTTTCAGTATAAAAAAATATCCTTACTGATTAAAGAACATATATTTATTATTATTTCTATTGTTAATCAAATAACATTCAAAGTATACACTATATATAACAATGATATATAGTTATGATAATATTCATATCCATGATACAATTAATATCATTTAACATGAATTGAGACCTTAAACATCATGAATAAATATTTATTCTTGTTAAAAAAATAAAACGGGTAGTATATATTCCACATAAAAGTGGATAGGTGGATATTAAAAAATATGTCTAAGTGGATAAGAATTTGACACAAAATTCCTTAAAATAATCAAAACATTGAAATTATAATAATCAATGAATTTATCATGAGAATAAAATTTAAATCCACATAAGACAAGTGCAAATAAAACACAATATTGTAAAATTTCATTTCAAATATAATCCTATAATATCAAATACAATGAAAAATAAATATATCCCAATGAAAATAAAATGAGTTATTAAATTATTCACCATAAGGAAATTTCCAATTCTAATCCTCTTTGATTAAATGATTCAAATTAAATTTTAAAATAACATTAAATATTATGGAATGAAGATATTACATGTAAAATATGTTTTATATAAAACATATAATAAAATTAGTTGAATACCATTTCAATGTAACTCAATGAAGTGAAATTAAGATGATGTCCCTTACCTAGATTTAGAATCATCACATATGTTATTTATCTACCAAAATAATAATATTATTTTAATTATTTAATTTATTAATAACCATTTTAAATTTCAATTTTTTTTTCACTTATTCCCATTTTATATAAAATATCTTAATCAATTGAGTCAATGTTCGGTGATTCATGATATTTTACTTATGTGTCAAAAATTACTTCGGCATGTTGACTGTTGGTCTAAGAAATTATTATTTCAAATTATAAAGAATAATAATGATGAAATAATTATAATATATATACATCAATTATACTTTTAATAAAAATAATTAATTATGGGTTTGATAAAGAAATACATTATGATCATAGAGATGTTAGACCATACATAAACAAGTGTAATGTTTCTATTTTTCAATGATCATTATGGAAAAGAGTTAAGTGATATTTTATTTTTTCCAAAATGATAATAATATACTAATTAAAATATTATTCATTCAAATAAAATTATACATCTCATCCATGTGGTGTGGTGAAGGAAAGGTAGTTATATCGCTATTTTTAGGCGGTAGTCCACACGTACCAGAATGATGTTATCATCTTTTAGTGAGTCAAAAGTTAAGAAACAAAATAATATAGTATACATTATTAATAATAATTATTTCATTAATATAATAATTAAATCATATATATTACATTTATCAATTAACATTATCCTTATTTCAATCCATGCAAATAATTAGTAAAAATTTATCAACACCTCTTCGTGAGGCGGTAGTCCGATGTACACACGAACAATATTATCCTATCCCCAAAAAGATATAAATAAAAATGGTATATATGTATAAGATATAATAAATACATATGTATATTTTTTTTATAAATATAATTTATATACTTTAGTTTCATTATCATACCCACTCAAGAGAGGTATTGTTTGAAAATGTGTAACATCAGTTCGTGAGGCGGTAGTTTTTTATACACCTGAGCAATTATATTATTTCCCATTTGAGGGAGGAGTAGATGGATATAGGTAAATAATATAACATAATAAACTCTTAGTATATTTTATGTACTAATGTTATCATATAATCATAAATGAATAATATTTAAGGGAGGAGGAAGAAGAAATACAACAACAATGCATAGTTAGGAATTTTACCTCTTCTCATACCACTTCTTTAAGATTATACATAATGTATTCATAATGTCGAATTATTAACAAAAACTGGATTCTATTATCTGGGGATAGAATTTATGATATGATATGGTATGTTATTTTTCAATCCAAAATGGATTGAAGGTTTGAATAAGAGATATTATTGGGCGACCATTTAAAAGTGAGGCGAGTGACAAACATGTAATGCTTTAGAAGAAAAATGTGTAACCATGTTTTCGCATGATAAAAGGGTAAAAAATAAGGCACTATAAAACTTTAGATAATTCAATGTCTATATATGTCTATAAAATTAATTTTAGGAATATTTTAGTGTTATTTTAAACTTAATATTTTCTGTTTAACCCCCGGTAAATCAATTTTTTTCATAACCATGGTAATTAATTTTTACTATCATCAGTAGTCATTAAGGTCAATAAATAAGTTTAATATATTATAAAATATAAATTATTATGATTAAAAACATGGAATTCATTCTACAAAATTAAATACACATAATTGGAAAAATTAAATTTAAAAAAACTCACAGACGTGAGGGAAAATAGGTGTTAAAGAAGAAAATCCGCTAAAGTATGGAAGGTTTTAGTATCAAAATTAAATATAAAATTGATTAAAATAAAATAAACTTTATTTATTATAATATTATTTAACTAATATTACTTTAAAACTAATTTAAAATATAATTTTTTATTGTAAATAATTTAAATGATGATGCACTTTACATTAAAAATCAATATTTTTCACTATTCATTGAAAAATGAAACATTTATAGAAAATCCATAAAATTCACCATAAGATAAATTTTGTAAGATTATTTAAATATATAATTAAATTTTATAGGATAAATTTCAGAAATTGGTAAAAATTAATTTTAAATTATTTTCTCATAGTGCGACTAAACCACCCTCTTGAAAAAATATATTTTTCATTAAAATATGTCATTTTAATCAAAATATTTTTTATTTTTATTTATAAATAATAGATTACCGAGGAATGTTTTTATAAATGTATAAAATATATAATTTTCATAATTTATATATTCCTGTTCATACCCTCTAATTTAACAGCTACGCTATAATGGTAATGTTTAAATAATAATATTTTAAAAGAGTATTTTCATTTAAAGACGGTGTTGAGTGCATCCAATATTATAGAAAAAAATCATAAAGTATTGGAGTGTTAAAGGTTCTACACCTATTGTTGATTATTAGAGTTTTTCTGTATGATTATAAATGATGAAGTGTGGTACCATCGACCGATAAAGATTCAATGAAGGAGGGACGATATTGCCATTGTGAAGAGCTACCATTGAAGAACAGACCTTGATGGAACATATATTAGAGAATAATATTACTGTTGAAAAATAAATAGTGGCACATCCTTATTTGAGGAAGTTCTATAATCATTGAATATGATCTACGATTGCACTATGTATCCACCGAGAATGATCTGGCAGTGAGTAAATATCAAACATGTTACAAGCATCACCTAAAACATTGTTGCTTGAGATTGTTCATGATTGTAAATAGGTATGAAAATTTATTTAAATTTTGATTAATTAAAATCATTTAAAATATTTGAATTATTTAATTCATAGTTGTGTTCATGATTTCCTATCTGCATCATCTCATGAACTCAATCAAAGATATAATATGACAGGCTTGGCTTTGATCTTTGGTGGTTCAACTTAAGTCTATTGTACTAGAATATCGTTTAATGTTAGGATGAAGAATATAAACTCATTTAAAACTCAACAGGTGTTGAAGATCATAATGCATTGATTTAGTGAATTATATATTTCATGAAATATGTATATCATTAAATTCCTGATGAATAGTACGCCTACTTCACTACGTTCGACATCAAAGATTTCTATAATTTCTCCCCCGCTATATCTAACAACTGGTGCCCGTATAGGTTTGAGATATATATGGGGGATCATAAAACATTATACACCAATACAAACATAGGTTTCATGGTTTGACACCACCTTGTGCTGGCCCACCAGTATAGACCATTGAGATGCGCTCCCAGGGACGCTGCTGCATGCCTTTACACAACCCACATGCCACTCCTTCTAAATTATTGTCTCCCTTGGGAAAGATCTCCCATGGGGTTGACCTTTAGTCTCTTATGTGGTTGAATTATCTATCCCTCACATCATTTACGGTTGACCCCTTTATTTTTAAATACCTAATAAAAAATTTAAAATAGGTAAAAAATAAAATAAAAAACTATTTAATATAAGTAATAAATTTATAAAACATTAAATTTATTTTTTAAAACGTTATTAGACCTAAATAATAATAATATAACAAAATAAATTAAAAAATAGGATTTGGAATTTATCGAAATAAAAAAATAAAAATTGTTAGTATAAACAATCTTTTTATTTTTGTAAATTTCAAAAGAAAAACCAAATTTTTTACTTTATGAACCAATTTCTCCCCCATTTCAAAAATTTTCCTAAAGAAAAAAAAGAACACAATATAAATACAAAATGGAATAATTCCTCCAAAATTCATACAATTTTAATAGCAGAGATACAATAACCATAGAAAAAAGTATTAACATTATCTCAAAAATTAAACTTCCATCATGTCCAGTTTATGATTTAAATTTTCAAACATCATAGATTCTAGTTCCTTAGTAAATAAGTTTTGTAGTTGGTTTTCTGTTGGAATATATGAAAAAAATCCCATTTATTTAGAAGATCTCCTAATTAGTGAAATACATCATCTATATGTTTTGACTATGAATGTTGTAAAGGATTTTTAGATATATAAATGGAAGAATTGTTGTCACATAATATGGGAATTTTATATATGTTAACATTGAAATCACATAATGTTTTTCTAAACCAGATGAATTGGGCATAATAATTTTTAGCAGCATTGAACTCAGAATCAGTTGTGGAAAATGAAATAGAAAATTACTTTTTGGAACCCTATGATATTAAACAATTACCTAATAAGTGACACATACCTAATATTATTTTCATATCATGTCTACAACCTCCAAAGTCATAATAAAAAATCGATAAAAATTGAAATAATTATGGCAAGTGTAAAATATACCAGTGATAAAAGTTACATTTACATATATAATTATTATTTTTATAACAATAAAATTACTTTGTTCTAGATTCGATTTAAATCTATCACACATGTAGATATAAAAAATAATATCAGTCATTGATTTAGTAAAATATAGTAAGATTCCTATCATTTTTAAATAAGACATATCATTTATAGAATTTTCATATACATCCACATCCAGAATTGAATTATTTCTAATGGAGGTTATCATAATTTAATATGAAACAAGATTTAATTTTTTAACTAAAACTTTAGAATATTTTCTTTGATTTGATAAAATATCACATTTTCCTTGAAATTTTGAAGGCCACAGAAAAATTATAATTCTCCCATTAGTCTCATATCAAATTCATTAGTCATTAATTTTTAAAACTTCATACTAAGCACATCATTTGTAGATAAAAATAAAATATAACAAAAATATCTTTGTAAAATTAAAATATCAATAAAAATTTCATTATATATATGTTGGGATAATCATTTACTTTATCAAAGTCATTTTTCTATGAAAATATTATTTTCCTGTCATATATAGCTCTTGGAGGTTTATTTAAACCAAACAATGATATAATTTTTTTTATAAAGTTATTTTAAAGTTCATCATTTTTGAAACAATGTTTTTTATTAACATTTACTTCATATGAAATTATACCATGTAAAAAAATTACATCAATTAGACGCAGTTTAAATATTTATTAGCTGAAAAAACTAGTAAAATTATAATGTCTTTTATTTTATCTCCTGGTGAAATTGAATCAAACAATATCGATGCCTTATTCATGTAAATAACCTAGAAAAGTAATTGATCCTTATTTCTAGTTATTATTATAGATTCAATATTCCCAATGAAATATATAAATGATTGATTTATATGTGTTTTCTAATTCAAATGACCAGATTGAGAAGAGACATGATCTCTATAAACTGTTGCATTATCATTTTCTTGTTTATCTTCCTCAAAAATGAATTATTAAAATTATTCAATAGAATTAATATAATCTATAACCTATTACTCAATATTTTAAATGAAAATTACATTCACGGAATTTCCTATTTATATTGTTGTGTTGATTAATAATCTATATGCTTTAATATTATTTGAATTTTTAAAAAATTCCTCTATAACTTTTAACATAAAAAATTTCAATATTATTATTATTTTTTATAATATAAAATCAATGTCCAAATAAATTAAACTAACCATTCTTAGATTTCATTTATTTAAATAGTTCTTATTGGATTTTATTTAACAAGGGTATATTGTAATGTATATTTAAGATATTGAATATAGTGTTAAGTGATTCATCCTGAAAATATTTTGGTATGTAAAATTCATTAAGAATTATCCTTTCCATTTCATGATTAGTTCTGTTTCCCTCTCTATAACACAATTTTTCCATGGTGTTATAAGGGTGGCATAAATATTGAAATATCCATTATCTTAAAAAAATGACAATGTGAAAGTCAAAAATTTCTCATCATTTTCGAATTCAAATTCATGAAATTAAATTTACTATTAAATTACTAATATTTTTTACAAAATGTAGTAAACATGTTTAATTTATCAGTTTTATGGTATAAGAAAATAGTCCATATGGATCTATTGAAATCATCTATAATTACAAGATCATTTCTATTACTATGTAAACTATCTATTCTCTATATTCTAAAATAATCATGGTGATTTTGTTCTAGGAATATAGAAGATTTAATCATATTAACAAATCCAAAATGCTTTTTTATTGCTTACCCTTCAGAGAATAATCACATAAAAAATACATATATTTTATAAATCTTTTATATTCTCAAACCTCTCTATGTTTTCATACTTGTAAAGTTATCAAAGATAAAAATTGCCCAAACTTTTATGCCAAATAATGTGGTTTGTTTCCACATCATCCAATCCATTGAAATTCTACTAGGTTAATTCTACAAAATCCATAGCATCAATATTTTCATTAATATTTGGAAAACATAAAACAATATTATCTTTATAAATAATAATATTTTTATCTTAAAACATTAAACCCATAACATCATAAAAATGTTATGATTCAATAACTAAATTATTTTTTAATATTTATAAATATAGTACATTATAAATTTTAAAATATTTAAATACAACTTATTCTCCAAAAACTTTGACCATAACTTTAGAGTTTTCACCAATGGTGATAGTGCCTTTATTACCAAAAATAGAAAGAAAAAAAATTTAATGATTTCACCATTTATGTTTCTAGAGTACCTTATTTCCATATTCCAAATATTAATATACCTTATTAGGTATATTTCATGTAATGAAGATTAATTAGGTATTTTTTTGTAGCCAATCTATTTTTGGTCCAATTGGATTAGTAATTAAATTATTCTGTACCCATAGAGATTTATGAACTTTTTATAGGGTAATATAGAGGATATATTCCTATAAATAAAATTATTTTTTTGGTATACTGATTGAGTAAATATTAAAGTAAATTTATCTTTATAATTACCTTCTAGATTATATCTTAATCAAGAAACTGTTGAAACATTTCCTTTACTACTTTTTAAAAAAAAGTTCTATACATCTTAGGAGTATGTCTATTATACCCAAATCAACATTGATCATTATTGGGTTTATATAGATACTTCATATTATAGAATTATTATTTTCTTAGAACAAAATAATATATTATTTCTTCTTATTTAGTCATTTTCCTTTTAATTATTTCATTATCATATTGAATAAATCATAGGTCATCTTAAATTTTCACAGAACATCATGATTATATATTTCCCAGTATCTTATTTTCATGATTAAGATTATTACATTCCTTTTTATTTTTAACTAAATAATTATAGTCTAATTTAAATCCCCTTTCATGACATTCATTGGGATTTAACAGGAAATCATTCATTGTGTATTTATCATATTTTAACTTAATTACTTCGAAATCTACAACATTTTTCTCTTCATTTGCTTTCTTATTTTCTCTTAGTAGTTCTCTAAAGAGTTCATCCATTATAAATATATCACTTTTAAAATTTTCATTTTGTTTAGTTAATTCTTTTCCTTCTATTTAAATATTAGACTCATAAACAAATCATTAATTAGAATAATGGTTTACCTCATTCATTTTTTCTATTCATAATATATTTTAAGATAATTTTTTCCTATCAAAACCATGATTACTATCATTTGAGTCTTCTGTATTGCTCCATCTAGTATTATATTCTCATTTTAGCTCATCCTTTTATTTATTTTATTTCCCTTATTATTTCAATTATAGATAGTCTGATTTAATATATCTGCTATTATTTCACTCAAAAGATATTAATCCAAAATCATCATGTTTTATACTTTTACCTCAATTATTTCTTTTTCTATCATTATTTTGATGATCTCTTATGCGACTCTTCTTAAAGTCCCTCTTTCAATTCATGTTTTTTTCAAATCCTTTATTGTAAATTTCATTTCTATTCATCACACATTATAGAAACTTAGAATAATTATAATTATTAATAAAATTCATATTAGATTTTAATGTTATAAAATTCCTCTTAACATGATAGTTAGAATTTTTATTCTTGATTTCTAGATTTTATTAATGACGTTTTACTATTATCTCATCCATTGAATATTTAGTGAAATCCTTACTCTCTTTAATTGAACCCTCCTTGAGGGAAATATTTTGGGTAGATCTCAAGATTTTATTTCAATGTGGAATTCATTCCTCATGTACTCATTGAGAATAACCATTTTTTATAATTTTGGTGAATATTTTTTACATCTTGTTGATTCACACATGATAATTCATTCTTATTTCTTAATATTCATCTATGTAAACACCCATCATAGTTCTCTATATGTTATCAGTTCCTAGATAAAGGAAATTTAATGTGATCCAAATGTCATAAATAGCTTTACATTAAGAAATATGGATATACATATTTTACTTGCAGAAAAATATAAATAATTCATAACATTATAATTTAGAACAAATTTTATAGAATTATTATTAGGTAATGTTTCAAAATCTACTTCATGAATTTCAAAACATTTTGACATAATATCTTGATATAAAGACCTATGTTATTTTAAAATAACACCTTATGATCCTTCTAGTAAAAAAAATTTCTTCCATTAGAGTGAGGTGGCTTGATGGGAATCAATGTATCAAATTCCTGACTTTCCATAACAAAGAAATGGATATTTTCCATAGACTATTTTGTTTGGGATAATGGTTAGTTAAAAAAAGTTAATGAAACAGTTATAACCTATTCCTAAAAAGAAACCATGCTCTGATACCAATTCATAGGTCCCAATATATGTCAATATTTAGTATGGGTGGGTAGTATTGTGAAAATCTATTAAATAAGATATGATTATCCAAGTGATACACAATATTATATGTGTAGTGATGGATAAATAATGACACATAGTGTTTTTTATAGTACTTTGGATTACCAAGATCCATGTTTATTAGTTAATATCCTCAAATCTTAAAGGAGATTGATATTTACTAGTTCCAAAATTTTGATAGTTTGTGATAACACAATTACAAGAAAACATAAATTTTCCTCACTTTGTAGTATAACATCTTCCCTTTTAAGGAGTGAACACCCCCTATCATTTATCTGGGATTATGTTTCACCTTCAAGGTGGCGCGTTCTAGTGATTGTGAAATGGTTTGATGAAAATCATCATCTGTATCTTTTTTATAGAGACGGTATCTTGTCAAATTCACGATTTATTTTGTTTTGACCCATTCTGAAACAATATCATAAAAAGAAGGGATAGATTAACCCTGTAAGGACTGGGTGATTTACCTCTTCTGTACTACGAAGGAGATGCCATAGTTAGATGTTTTCAGTAGGCGATTTCATGGAGTGAAGTAATTTTGCAATCAGTCCTCCTTAGATATAACTTCATCAGATGGTATCCAATGAGTTTATCCGTGGATCCAAAAACACCCAACAGACCTTGTATCCGTGATACATGTACCTAATTTCCAAAGTCAGGTGCTCGTTGGATAATGGTTTGGCCAATGACACTTAAGGACTCAATTGGATGAGACAATGGGAAGTCAGGCTCATTCCACCATTTTAGGGAGAATTATTTCATATTCTAGAAAACTCTAATAGATTTAAGTCGTGTTCATATGACCATTAATCCTTGGTTCATTCCCGAAGAATGTTTCCTTGGTCTAACCATGGTTTGTAGGATCGTTATAGGTATACATGGTTTTAATGCTAGGCAGTGTGACTTCTGCTATACAATAAGGCACTTTGGATTTTATCATCATCTCGGGGGAAAAATGTTGACATGATGTTGGGATCAGACCTATAAGATGGGTTACCTATGTATCCTTGAGAGAGGAATCAGAACGCACATAGTTTGTATTGTCTATGATATACACATAGAAGTTGTCCATTTAAGAGGACATGGTCGGGTGAGCCCATTGGAAAGGACAACCTTTTGATCTTGGGCCTTCGAGTAGGTGTCCTATGTTTCTTGGTTTAATTAGGAATTAGTGTTCTCATATTTCATAATGGCTGGGGATTATACATGGAAGCTGCCCATTTGGGGACATTATCGGGTGGGCCCTTTTGAAAGGACACCCTTGTGAGAGTTGGCCTTCGAGTAGGTGTCCAATGTATCCTGGTTTGATTTTGAGTCAGAGTAATCATAGTTTAGAATGGTGTATATTTTTTAATCATCACAAATCTCTAATCCCACATGATTCATGCTCGGTGTGAGAAACAAGAGGATGTGAGAGATCCAACCAACCACATGCTTCTTCTTCTGCTGGTGGGAGAGGGAGAGCCTATGATGGAAGAGGTCGGGGCGATGGTGGGAGACGGCATAGGGTGATGAACCTTTTTTTATGAAATGACATTAAAGTTCATGCGGCCTGACCTCAGAATATTGGTGAATTACCTCAATGGGAGTGACCCAAAATGCATTCTGGGAATGGGAGGAGATTCTTCCTCATCAAAAGGAGAAGCGAACATAACTCCTTCGACTGATCACTATTCCTCATTGAATGGAAATGAAAGTGACCACTCTTAATCCCTAGAATGGGGAGGTTCTTTTTAGAATCCCATAGTTGGACATTAGGTTACCATGGGAATGTAGACCCATAGACATCACCAAAGACTAAATCTTTGTGGGTAGAGCCTTTAGGACTCCACTTACCATTTGTATGTAGACTCAAAGGGGCACACTGAGGAACCCAATGGTCTGATCATACGGGTCTAGTGGATTTAGTGGAGGCTTTTGCCTGAGGCTGGAGGACTAGTTCATTGAAGGACTATAGAGTAATATATGGTAATGGAGGACTGATATCAGAGATAGAGAATAAAAATACCCAAAACACCCCATTCTGCATATTGTTTTCATTGGTGGGATGGGGGAAGCCCCACATACCATAGTGGCATACATGCAGAGGGGTCGTCTACGGCCTAGAGTGGTACGCCGACATAGGTATGGACTACTACGCACCATAGTGGTATGTCGGCCTAAATTTGGTATATCACACTGCTTTGGGTTCCACCCACGTATTGGTGTAGTAGGAAGCATCGAGTTAAATCCACAAAGTGATACACAACACAAAACACCATATTGAAGGAGGGTATGGGGGACTATCGCTCGCAGGGAGTTCAACCATGATAACTAGTGGTTCGTGGTTTCACTAATCAGGTTTTCAATTCTATTATTATTATTATGTTCCCCCATTTTATGGTTCGTGGATGGATGTACATGCGGAGATCATGGTTCTCAATTTGGGCTTCACTGATGATTGAAGACTAAAGTTGGAATCTTCTCCAAAATCATTCTTCCAATATCTGGGGTCCCTTTCAAGTTTTCTTCGTCCATCCTCTCCCAATTCCTTCTTTCTCATTTTAATGAGAATTGGGGAAATCATATCTATGGGCATGTGACACCATTTTCAGAGGCCCATGAAAAGATATCCTAACCCGCAGAAGACTCGGTCAACCGGGGTTTACAGAGGCTGTGGTTTGAGATCATAGTTCATAGAACAATGTCAGTTTTCATTATCCAAAAACTGTTGACTTCACGAGATGATATGGATATGGATTTCACACGCTTTATTCCATCAGCGATGCAGTTCATGGTCCACTGAGTTCACTAGCCATCACTCTGCAGGCCGGTGCCTTGCGGATCGTTTCACGTAACGATGATTCGTGATCCAGGTGGTCCGCGAACCATTCCTGGTGCTGGTACATGGGCCACTCAAAATCCTGGGGAAAAAAGAATTCCTTCAATATTTTTTTGTAATTTTCAACTCAACGTGAGTCCATTCACCTTGCTAGACTTGTATGATTACATTATTCATTCTGAAAAGTGATTGTGGGAGTATTTTATTCCCTTTGAAATATTTTCAGGACCCTACAAATGCCCCCATCAGAATGGGATCCATTTAGAATTAAAAGGGAAATATTCCAATATAGAAGTGGTTCTGAACTGAAATTGTTCATGGTAGAACAAATAGGACCGATAGGAGGGGAACACACCTATATATATATATGGTCCCATGACATTTTTATTTTAATATTTCTTGTCGGGAAAAGTGCTCTCAACTTACCCAGCATCCTCTTCATTTGTGTACCACTCCGTTTTAAAATATTATGTTCATGAACTGCTTTGTACATGCCGTGAACCAAATTTTGAATTTCCGGAATTACATTTTGTATTTTTAAAACCAAAATCTAGATTCTGCGTTGCTAAATGCTATGCTGCTTATGTGTTCGCACACCGATCTTGAACCTGTGAACTAAACATTAAGGATTAATAATCTGAACTTACTTTTAATTTACAATAATCAAAAATGAACTTGACAAGGTTTAGTTTTGCAGTATCCACCTCTTGAGAACCCTTATGTTCATCGACCAATGCTTCATGGCCCATTACCTCATGGTTTCTTCATGTACCATGGGAGTAAATGGTATTGAACTATCGCATATCGCAGTATTATATGGCGGATTCTTCCACACATCATGCAGTACACGAGATATGCCTTCCACATACTATTTTCGAGAACATTATGCAGATCCCTATGCAGATGTATCCTTTTAGTCCGTTATCCATTCCATTGTAGAGTTTATTTGACAATTTTTTTGGACACGTTTTTATTGGATTTTGGATCCTCCTGTTTAGGTTACAATGGTTGCTTCACAGGATGTGATAAAATCGACGAAGATGAGGGAAACCACGGTGGGGGATAGTGAGGATCATCTTTGATCCTACATTATTCCCTGTGATAGCTTCCTAAAAGTTCTATTGACACTAGATCTCCAAGATTACCCATTGTCCATGCAGTTTTCACTTTACGGATTAAGTCTTCCTGAAGACGTTCCTCTACCATTGGTTGACCCCAATACCACTTTAATTATTTGAGATGCATTGTATGGACATGATAGATCCAAAATTTCCCCAATAGAAGAACTCATAACTACTCTAATTCAAGAAAAAAGTCTTCATAATGGGAGGCTTGGAGTGGAATGAGGGTAATCGCATGTTTCACAATGCTATCCTAAAACTAATCATCCGAGAATACCCATTCATTATCAATATATCACAAGAAACCCTAACAGTGGGCGGATCACCATATGGAATCTACATGCCAGAGAATGTTTCTTTGAAGAATATGCCTTGGAATTCTTGGTACATCAGACCTATTTGGTGTCCCCTGAAAAGTTGAAGGCAATGAATTTATATCAGGTAACCTAGGTTTCTCAGTTTGTAGCTTTCTCCCCAAGCAAAATCATTCCCGAGCTGTTGAGTCACTAGTGTTCAAGCCCCAAAACCTTCCATTTATCGCATGGGGAGTTTGAAATAAGCTTAAGGGATATCCATTAGCTTGGAAGAATCACCATCCTTGGAGAGATATATATTGAGATTCTCCTAGTAGCAGCTACTTATAATGAAACTGACCACCTTTCCCCTTTGACAAGGGGTCTACTGGTTATGGTAGAGGGATTAAATGATCATCCCCTATAGGTTCACTCTCTTATCCCATTCGAGGCATGGATAAAGTGATTTTTATAGGATAATGGACCTAAGTCGAGGGCTCACCGAAGCTAAACTCATCCATCCCGTCAGTCCTTCCAGACTCCAGAGTCATATTGTGTTACCCTTGAAGTAGGATGATATACCACATGGGGATATGAGCATTAACCAGACGTACCACCTGTGATTTGATTAGCATGTTTCGTTGCCATGTTTTTTATTAGATGGCTTCCCACCCCGCAATTTATATATTGGGGTTCAGGTATGTACTTTGATGATGGTGGCCATGATGGAAGAGGGTCGGCCCATTAATTTGTCCCTTCCAACTCTCACCCCACTTCATGAGTTATTGGGACAAATTTTGGAAGGTAGTACACCACATCATCTCTGAAGATCATTTCAATTCTTATATTGGTGGATATAAAAACACTTCCCCGGTTATGAATATTTTCATACTGCAAAGGTTCCACATTCTAACTTTCAACCCTCCCTTCTTAACATTTCTATTGTTCGTCCCAGTACTCTATGCGTTATTGATGTGGTTGAGCTGCTGGATGATGCTTCTCACTTCTCATTTACACTGCATCCAACCCTCCACGGTTCATTGAAAGGTGAAAGAGGTTGTTATTTTGAAGAATGCTCATACATCACTTCACTTCAGGATAGGATGCTCACTACTCATATAAATCGAGTGGCTGTTACCTCCCCTACCGGTTTTCCAAGAAATTTGGGTGCCTTTAACTAGATGCACTTCTTCCTGAAGCTCAATTAAGGGGGGAGATTCATCCCATAATTCTTCACTAGTTGTGGATTATGATGAATATGGGATGGTGGCACAATGGATATTATCATCCCTAATATGACATGATCCAATTTTCTATCGTTGGAATATTCCCAACTATGGGAGGATTGTTACCCCGATGGGGTGCTGAGAAAACTAGTTCAGCCGGTGCAGAAACCTCCAACTATTCTATGCCTTATCCTCACCTTGATGACCAAGTCACACTATTTTTCTTCTATGATGATCATGAAAGCTACATCTTCTATTCCTATCCCTACAACAACCATGATGGATACACCAACTATTTGTTCCCTTGTGGTAAAAAGATGCTTGATTCGCCACCATAAACGTCTGGAAGGGGATCCATCCTTACAAACAATCCCAGTGGAGAGTGATTTAGACTACTCCCCTCTTGAGGATACTACCCATAACCTTGATGAGGCTAGCCCCAACAGAGTATAACTGGCCACCCAGGAAGCTAGAGCTTGTCCTCCGCACCTGGCTCCAACTGTTGAACCATCAGAGGGAAAGGTGATCCTCCATTCTTGGGTAACCTATTTTAGGTCCATTGTTTCCACTGCAATGAAACTTCCTACTTATAGACCCATTATGGAGGGAGAGGATCAATGTAATGGTGCTGTGGAAAGGCACTAAGCAGTGTGAAAACATGCATGGAGCCAGTTATGTGATCTTTCCACATAGATACCTATGGAAACTTTTGCTGATGAGACTAAAAAAATTCAATGATTATTCACCAAGTTGGGTTCTGATGGATTTGTTTATTGAAATTAAACCCTCCTCATCTACCAGATCTTTATATCCTGAGAATACCTTTCTTATTGTGAGGACAAGTTTGCGAAGATCAATTATTACCATCATTAGGGGACAAACTTATTATGTGCTTCAATTGAACTAGATCAATTAATGACTAAAGAGGAGAAGGCTCATGATTTAGTTGTCACTCAATAGGAAGTGTAACAAGAGTGCGAGGCCCACACAAGAAGGATGAGGGATCAACTGGCCACTTCACGTGCCAACTATGAAGCCATCTAGAAGAAAGGGTGGGACCATAAATTTGTTGTGGAATAGATGTGAATAATGGTTAAGGCTGAAGCAGAATAGTGATATTCTTTGGAGAAAACATTTGATGTCCCACGACAATCACTTGCCATATTTATGGAAAGTGAGAGCCAAAACTTATTTCAACTCTGTCCCAAATCATGATTTGCACTCTTCCTTTATTTAATATTTTAGAGAGACTCCAAACTAGAGATATTCCTCCATTTGTTTTGAACTCAATGAAACTAATTTTCCTTTAAATCCATATTATTTTCATTTTCTTGTCATGTCAATTTTTCATAATCAATCATATAAACATCATTTTGATCAGGTAATAATTTTAAACCATCCGAAATAAATTGAAAAAAATTTGGCTCAGCCTCTAAATTTTTCCTGAGTCACGGGACGTAGTGAGCGTAGTTCGACTATTTTTGAGGTTTTATGAAGCAACTCACAAACTTTTTTTCTTTTTCATTGTTAACCTAATTTTTCCTAAGCCCGATTGACATGGGCTTAGCTGGCATAACTTGACTTTTTCTTAGGCCGCCCTTTTCATGTTTTAGACCTAAAAAGCTTTAAATCTATTTTGATGGCTCAAATGTTTTTTTACTAAACCATACACGATGTTTGTTTAATGAATTGATACTCTACTTTTATCCATAGGCTCCGTTTATGTACTTTCACTTTGGAAAGTATAGAATCATTTTTTTTCTACTAGTTCACAATCTTTCCAATCAAACTTATTACGGATTTTTTTTGTCGAACAACTTTGAACAAACATAACGGGGAAAGGCACTAATTCCAAATTCATCTACTAGGAATGTTCTAATATCCTTCAAATATGGATTAGGGATTTTAATGGACCTAATTTTGTAAATATAGGACATTCATGAAGATCAGAATCCATTTTAGGCGTACATAGGTAGGAAAGGACTCTCCTGGGGAAGAATTTTCCTTTTATTGATGATCATTTTGTAAGCGACCTATACAGTGCCACAAGGGCATGTTGTGCGTAGTCAAAAAAAGGTGTCCACAAGACACTGGCCTTCCATCTCAGATGGCTATGTTGGGTTTGAAACAATTTGAATTTATTTTGATGTTGGAAGCCATATTGGGTGGATATTCTGAGTAATGGTGTCCAAAAAATATTTGGGATGTTCATATCGGCTTTTAGTGGGAAACTATTCCTGTACGGTTCATACATGTGTAAGGGAGAGATGGTGAATGGTCAGTTCAGTTATAAATATTTTTTATGTTAGGGGAATTCAAAAAGTGGAAGGTATGTAAGATGTTATCCAGGGGTTTTCCAAATCTGAGGGAGTGAGAGGACATGAATGTCTTCTAAGCGTATAGAAACTGGAGAGGACTCTCTTGAGGACAATTTTGCCTTTTATTGATAACTGTTTTGTACGCGGTATATGTAGATCCCCCGAGGCATGATGTGTATAGTTAAACAAGGGTGTCTATAGGACACTGGCCTACCATTTCCGATGCCTATGAAGGATTGTGGAGATTGGGAACTTTATAAACACAGTACATGATCTTCATAAAGGGGTGAACCTGAACATGAAAAGGGACATTTCATTTAACTGAACTTCCTTGGGAAACCCAGAGATATGTGTGGAAACTCTTAATTTATTTTCTGATCGACTTCATGCATATGGATAAAGTATCATTATTTTACAAAAACCTCATAAGAGGCCAAATATTAATCGTCCCTGCATATTATGATATATCCAATATGTGTGTAAGAAGGAAAATGTAAACCATGACATTGAGGGCCCTTGAATTAGGAGGGATGTTATGAGGCTAGGAATCCATTGGGAATACTATGATATGAGAGGACTCTCTTAAGGAAAAATTTTCCTTTGATTGATGTCCTTTTTTGTGGGGAACATTTGAAGAGCCACCAATGTGTGTTTTGCATAACCAAACAAAGGTTTCGGCAAGACACCGGCCTTCCATCTCATATGGACATGGAGGGTTATGGGGATTCAATATCATTCAGAGCATGGAGTTTAAGGTATGATAGAAGTGTACACACACATATTAGAGACATTTGGGCTACGATTTACTCGTGGAATTGGATATCCCTTACGTATATCTGACTCACATGCAGGGTGAGGCATTAATCCCATCTTTGGGGTGCCCCATCATTTAACATGGTATTTCGAGGACATAAGGTTCATTATGGGGAAGAAAACCATGACATTCCATTCAAGGTTGGGCTACTAGGACCAAATTCCTGGATTATTTTTCCATAATTTCATGGTTGATCTCTCTCTAAGATCCCTATTCTCATGTAAGTTATTCATGGTGTGAGAAACAAGGGATTACAAGGATTTCGGTTCACTACCTAAGAATAGAAAAAACAACATCAGAGGGAACCTTAGGCTAAAGCCAATGCTATGAAGTTTATTTTCCTAAAGCAAGGAAGATTTTGGCCTTTCAGTTTAATGTCATGCTGTGAGGACATAATGTTGTGCAGTTTAGAGTCATGCAGTGAGGATGGTTACACTATCATAAAGATCTTTAATGGATTTGAGTTAATCAAAATCATGGTATTCTGGAATTCCTTAGACGTGTGGTATGATAGAAGGTGCAATACATTTTCACAAGGGAAACATGAATCACGAGGGACGGAACAGGGCTTAAGAGACATAGGGCATAGTGAGATAGGAGATGACACTCCTGGGGATGAATTTTACTTTGATTAATGGATGATATTTTGGTGACATATACGGAGCCACTGGGGCATGATGTGCATAGTCAAATAATGGTGTCCAAAGGACACTAGCCTTCTATCTCAGATGGTCGTGCGTGATTATGGGGATCCATGTTTTTCTCGAACATGGAGTCTGAAAAAACAAGAATATCGTTCCTGTGAATGTAAAGAATACCCACACCAAGAATAACCGTGAACTACTATGTAATGAACTAGATATTCCATGTAATTTTTTTAATTATATGGAATCATTATGAGTCTGTGAAAATTGATGGTGTGTGATTATGAGTACCGTTGTGCCTGGAATAAATTTCTGAACTTTTGTTACCGTACATTCAGGGAACACACGAGTGGCATTTTATTACTTTTGAACCATTTCATAGATTAAAAATCTGATAGAATCATTGAATCCGAAACGTCGGGATTCACTTAAGGGAGGCTACACTTCAACTGTAGTTGGTCGGGAGAAAAAGATAGATTTTGGACTTTTAAAAGAATAATAAAATAAAAAATAATTTTATTTATCCCTTTTCTTTTCCTCTAATACACAAGCGGAAGTGGTGGGGCCAATTAAATGTCAAGACAATAATTTTCTTGACTCCCCAATGTTGTAACCGTGCCATTGGAATTAGGAAATATCATTATTAAATGAACCTCATAAATTCCCAATGGTGTTACCCACCTCTTCCCCTGCCTATTTATATGGAGATTGGGGAGGTCTGTCGGCACGACTTCACCATACAACGAATCTCGGGTAAAATACTATGACACCAACCACTTGGAGGATGGGACCGGTTCTAGAAAATGGTGATGAGCACCACCAAATCATGAATTTAAGAACATCAACTGTCCCTCAAACATAGAAATTCTCCAATGATATGGAGGTAGGGTTTATTTCTTATCTAAATTCTAGAGTTTTTGAATCATTATACAATCCTATTTCTATCAAACTAGGGTAGAGGGTGTGGTACAAATGAACAAGGCCATGGACCTCTTCCTTTTTTTGAAATTTTATGTGTTCTTCGTGAGCGATTTATTTGGGTTGGACGAAACCCAGAACGGTGGGTTTAGCGATGAAGAAGGCATCATGGGGAGTCTGTTGGCACCTTAGAATGGGAAAACGGTACAATGGAGCTAACCTGGTGACATG
This sequence comes from Viscum album, assembly GCA_963277665.1. Lineage (NCBI taxonomy): Eukaryota > Viridiplantae > Streptophyta > Magnoliopsida > Santalales > Viscaceae > Viscum > Viscum album. Next base: position 1,526,995,886 of record OY728125.1, on the reverse strand, counting down.
TAGAAGACCACTGGAAACTGGTGCCGGTATAGGAGGTGATGGAAGCAGCCGACATCAACCGAATGCGGAGGAGATGGAAGCATGCCGTTGTGCACCACCGGCGAAGAAGGCCATAGACGCAGCAGGTGAAGATAGAAGATGTCTCAGGCTAGCTGTGGAAGGTGGAGTAGTGCACAATAGCATGCCACCATGGAGAGGGCCACAACATAAATCCATGGAGGACAGCGGAAACCATCACTGATCGGCCATGGGCAGAGGCGAGTGGCGTGCCGTCGCACACTGCTAAAGATGACTGCTGCTTAGAAGCCATGGAGGAGGGTTGTGACCCGCCCCCTATGGGTCCCGCAGGTGACTTGGTGGTGCCCTGTGGTGCCCCCACTCTAATTTCTGAAAAGGGGTAAATTCCCCCCCACCTCATGGTAGCTAGGGAGATCCAATCTCCATCCGGACGTGTATCCAGCGGGCCACACCTCAAGCGGGCTACACCCCCCCGCGGGCTGGGCCGCATGAGCCCAGCAGGCCGTGCTAGCCCGGTGGGCCAAGCCCACCACGACCCAGCCCAACTGGGTCGACCCAGGTTGTTTCAGGTCGGGTCTCGTCAGACTCAAACTGGGACAGGTCAACCTAAATCGGTCTGGTTGGCCCAGACCTGGTAGGGCCGAGTCAAACCGAACTCAGACCCTTTCATGCTCATTTTCGCTAAAATATCCATAACTTGTGAATCAGGCGTCCATTTGACCAAACATCTTCAGAACTAGGATCCTTAGAGCAAGATGGTCCTTTTTATACCCTCCACATGATTTTTGGAGAAATTTGGAGTATGGTCTGGTTGGATCGAACTCGAATCCAACCAGACCCTCAGTACATAAAAGCTTTTAACTTACAGATCGAGCTTCCGATTGACGTGCCGTCTGCCACATTGGAGCCCTTATGACGTGGAGGTACTTTGGGATACTTCTTCATGGAACTTCATGGTGGTTTAGGTATGACTGATGTATTAAGGAGTGAATCCTCCCAGAATCAAGCATGCTTAGTATGAGAATCTAGTGTCTGGCCGTAACGTGAAGAAAGAACATCGATCCTTTGTGGGTCAGAATCTAACGATCCAGTGTGGGTTAGCGCTTATTGATCCTATGTGGTTTAGTATCTATCAATATTGTGTGGGTCAAAACCTAGAAATATTGTGTGGGTTAGCATCTATCGATCCTGTGTGGGTCATCAGCAGAGCTTCTTGATAGAATAAGATGATCATGATTTACGACTAATAGTCTTTACTTCTGTACTTAAGTTATATACATGGTTTGAGATGATTATTTAACAATGTGGAACTTTTACCTTCGTTGTGTCAACTTTGTGGGGTTACCTTTTGGTACTTTTACCTTCGTAGTGTTATGTTCGTGGTGTTACCTTTGTGGTACTTTTACCTATGTGGTGTTACCTTCGTAGTGTTACCTTTGTGATTTTCTTTCCTCATGGATCAGTTGAACAAATGGTTTACAAATTGGATCCTTATGATTCCTCATTTATAATATGAGTATATTTTAATAACTTAGGCATATGTATGGTCATATACCTAAGTAGAGTTGATGACTTCTGCTTCGGGCTTTTTGGTTGTGGTCTTGCATTGTGGTAATTTGATTTTGTTGAACTCTGGGAGACCTTCGGGGGTATCAGGGTCCCTACTAAGTATTTTTATATAAACCCCTACATGGGATACACCCACACCATATTGTATCTTGTGCAGATGAGGAACATCATTGATCGAGGCTGAGGGATCCAGGACTGGATGGTGCTCAGAGGTGGATCATTTGATGTGATGTGATGTAGTGACTACTGATCGCGAGATGTACATACCATTTATGTAGGATCCTCAATGGATGTTGGAGGAGATGCTTTCTCTTTCAGTGGTACTTGTATGTTCCAGTTGAGCTTGTATTCTGGTCTCCTTATTTCAGTTTACTTTTTACTATATCCATTTACTTCATGGTTACTTCTTGTTGTGTTCTTGGATTGTGGGTTTATAAAGGTTAAAAGGAAATGCCTTTCCATTTTATGGATACTCAATTTTGGTTCTAGTCGCCTGCCCCTGGCCTATAGAAGGAGGTCTTGGGGTAGTCATGGTTGGGGCCACAAAAGATGGTTCATGACAAAGTGGTATCAGTGGAGTCAGTTCCACCGAAGAACGAGGACTCAAATCATTTCTATGTTAAAATATTTTTAAGTTTTATGAGTGTGGTTTCCAGTTTGGGTAATCCAATGTTTATGTGGGGTAAGATGTATGAATACACCAAGACCCTAAATTATGATTCCACCTCAGGGCACAAAAACAATGATTTCATGAGTTTTGAAAAGTTTTTCTTGTGTTTTCTTTGAGTCAAGTCACTAGGTATAACTTATTGACCATGGTGCACCTTTTTTTCTAGATTCCGCCACATAGATAGTCATCCCAGATTCTCGAGAGAGTACACAATTATGGCCCACTGAGCGATGTGGCCTTGGTGAAGGGACCTCTTATGGTGTTAGAACCTTCGAGTGGGGTACCGGCAGCACCACTACCCGTTGGGAATCCATTGACACCAGCCCCACTAGCAGAGGGTTCATGCCAACTAAGAGATATTTAGGAGTTTTAGTTGAAGAGGCTTCCAAGGTTTCTAGGCGAGACAGATCTGCAGGTGGATAAGGGATGGTTGGAGGTTGTGACCAGAGTTTTTTGCTTAGTTGGGACACCAAATGATCTGATGGTGATCCTAGATGCCAGTCTCTTCCAAGGAGTAGATGAGATATAGTGGAGTCTACCACTCTAGTTACACGATGAGGTAACCCTCACATGGGCAGACATCAAGGGCCATTTCAAGGCAATGTTCTTCCTAGAAAACCTATGCTCAGTATGAATACAATAGCTACAACACTTATAGAAGGGCAACATGACCGTGGCCCAGTACTCGACAAGTTTCACTGATCTCTCCCACTACTCCACCGACATGGTACATGACCCTTTCTTTAGGGCCTGGACCATTGACTAGGGTCTCTGGAAGGAGATCAAAGCATCTATGATATCGCTCAGCATTCCGACGTTAGCAAGGTTTCTTGAGTGATAACATTTAGTGGAGAGCTTCCTAGATGTGAAGGCACCGACAGCGAGAGCCACCACCGGATGTCAAGTAGCATAGTCATCTATAGAAGTCGGTAGATGGATGACTCATGGGACCATGTGGGCCAAACCTTCTGGTGGATGAGCTCAGGATACATGGTCAGTAGTGTAGGGATCACAGGACAGAGGAGGATAGATGAGGAGCAGGAAATGCTACTCATGCAATGGGTAGGGGTGCATGGCTCCCGACTACCCATACCGCTATATAGACGACCAACAGATGTTCAAGGGACTGTCAAGGCAGAGGAAGAGGTTCGAGCGAGGATGTCCATAGGGTGGAAGACATAGAAGAGAAGCTAGCCCTATATCAGGCGGTGGGTGGTGGTTTATGGTTCTATCTCCACCACCTCCAGGTGGCCACCTAGACCATATGGAGTAGGAGGAAAGGGATGATCTAATCTCCAGGTAGCTGAGGCCTATGACCACGGAGCTCCAGAGATGATTAGAGGTACGATCTGTGTCTACTCCACCCTGGATGCAGTACTTATAGACACATATTCTAGTCACTCTTTTATTTCAATGGCCCTTGTTCGGAGCTCAGAGATTCTGATAGAGTCGTTGGCTCAATACTTACTACTAGAGACTCATAAGATATAGGATTTGATGATTACACAACGGTACCAGAAGTGTGAACATACTCTAAGAGGAGATATGTTCAGTTCAGATCTTCTAGTAGTGGTGCCGAGGCCTTATGACGTCATCTTGGGTATAGACTAGTTATCCACAGACCATGCTCAGATTTACTGTATTAGGTGCAATGTGCAGTGTGTCTATGAGGATGGGACCTGGTTTTTCATTCACCTATGATAAGGGATCCTTTGTAGCACATGATGGACTTTCCTGGAGGATGGTGCATCCGATCACACAACATTTGGATAGCCTTACCCTAGCAAGAGTTGATGTTGAGAGTCTGATCTATCTGGTAGTGGTGGACCAGTATGCCGATGTCTTTCTAGATAATTTCTAAGACTACGTCCATGCAGAGAGGTACACATTTACATCGACCTGTACCATAGGAAGTCACAGATATCTACACTAGAATATCAAATGTCTCCCCTGGAGCTTTATGAGTTACAGGTATAGCTGATGGACTTACAGAGGAAGGGGTTCATAAGGCCCAGTGCTTCTATATGTGAAGCTCCAATTTTGTTTATAAAGAAGGAAGATGGGAGTTTGAGACTCTATGTAGACTATCAGTACCTGAACCAGGTGACCATGAAGAAAAAGTATCCACTTCCAAGGAATGATGATCCTTTCGATTAGGTAAAGGGAGATCGATGGTTTTCCAACATAGACCTCAGATCAAGAAATCATCAGTTTAGGGTACTAGATGAGGATGTGAAAAAGACAACCTTCAAATGCCAGTATGGCCACTATGAGTTCTTGGTTATGCCATGCGGCGTGACCAACACCCCAGCAATGTTCATAGGACCCATGAACTTGATAATTCAGTCATACCTCATGTAACGACCCAAAGTTTCATTAATGGAAATCCCTCTTGATATAATTAAATGTCTCTTTATGTTTATATAAAATGTCAACTTCTTTGGTTTTATGTTATGAATTTTGATTGTTGCTAATATAGCCTTTGAAAAGTGAACACATTATTAGTATAAATATAGGGCTTTAACAAATCCAAATTTACTTAGACAAAGGAAGTGATGGCCTCATCCAGTAGAATTGCTCCATACGAAGCCCATTTGTCGGAGCTCGGAAAAGAGGTGGCATCCTTGGGCTTCGCTCTTGACCAAGCCCAAGCTGAGCTTTATCATGTCAAGCTGGAATGAGACCGTCTATGGGAGAAGTGGAAGTTGATATAAATTACCACTTGAGCGATGTTATCCGAGCCACCCCAAGAGTCTTTCACCATCGTACACCTTACCCTTAGGTCTTATGCGGTTGTTTTAAGGGGTTATGTAACAAATAAATAGTACTATGTTCATCTACATTATTTTTTGTATATAATAATGAATCTACTTTCTTGTCATTATTGATACATTGTAAATAGTTTTTAAAGTACAAATAATGTTTTTAGTTATTATTTAATTAATAATTATATTTTATTAAATTAAGGGAATTTTGAATTAAATAATATTTTAATAAAATATTATTATTATTAAATTAATTTTTATAAATGATCTTATAATTTTATGAATGCAATTGTAATTTTTATTAAGGTTTGAAAGCCATTTCTGTCAAAACCCATGAATTTTCGATAAATGTCAGTTTTTATATTAAAAGTGAAAATTAACATATATATAAAATTATTTAGATAACATAAATGTTATTTCTAGAATCATGATGTCCAAATTATCCAATGGTGAATTTTTCATAATTTTCTGAGACAGTCAAACTTTTGGGGAAAATTAAATACCGTTTAAAAATATAATGTGTTTTATGACATCATAATGACCCAATAATGATGTAATAAAATACTGAATTCTTTATATTCGGCCAATATATGTTTTACCATTAAAATAATGTGATTTTGGGTTTGTTTTACTTACTTTTCAAAGCATTAATGGACCCCTCAAAACTTATTAAACACCTTGTCTTTTAAAATTGTTTTCCATGGCAGTGTGACTCACCTCCACATAAGCAACCCTATTATTTTAAGTCATTCGGACTTGGGCATTATAAAATATTTTTTTCATCTTCCCTTTTCCAAAAACCATGTGCAAAAACCATGGGATGGTTTGTGGTTTGGATTAATTAAATATAAGGGGTCCCAAACCTCAATAATATAGAATTACCTCACCTTCCCTATATTAACCCACCCAAGCTCCAACTTCCTCCTCACTAAAATCCTTTGGAGTTCATCCAATCTCTGCCCTACTCTCTCTAGAATCCTCCCAAGGTTCCCCAAGCTCCAAATAATCCTCTCACAAGCCTCTCTCTAGCCTTTGGAAGCACACTTCCAAGTAAGGGTTTTTTCTTCCTTTCTCATTTTTGTCCAATTTTATTTAAGTTGTTTTCCCTTTTAATTTCAATTATGAAAGTTGGGGTATGGTTTCGAACCCCTATAATACTTCCCTCTTTATGTTTGAGTGATGTGAGACCCCTTTCTCTCTCATTAAATGCCTCCCATGTACACCCGTTACTATGACAAAATTCCGAAATGATCTTCTCCCGCCTCATTTACATTCAAGAAATAATTTTTTATCATGAACCTAAATTACATTACAATTGTTGGTAAATGTATCTATATGACCTCCTTACTGTCCATTACATGTAAATATGACGAGGAACCCCATTTCACTCTCATCAACCTTTTTTATGAATTCTTATGTCACACCGTTACGCTGCAGAAATTGCCCCGATTTCTAAGCCAATGCCATTGTGTAGTAAATACCATGCCCATTTCTCCATCAAGGGTATTCACCTTTATGGACATTTACTTATTGATTATAAAGTTTCATGTATGAATTCCACATTCCTTTATTTTGGAATAAATGATTATGTTTTATGAATCAATGTTTTATGATCCATGTGGCACACTTATGCATGAAATGAAATGTTTAAGAAGGGTGTGCCCTTATAGCGCTCCAATGCATTGGGTAAAGTATAGTATCATGATTCGTCATGTGTAATGAGTTTTGGATCATTATAATTCAAGTAAAATGAGGTTTTACTCGTGCTTTATGTGCAATGAGGATTTACTCATGCTCCATGTGCAATGAGCCTTGGATCATGCTAATTCCATGTTAAGTGTTATTGCCACATTTCCATGTTATGATTATCATGATTTATCATGACTTTATGTTCATGTTTCTCTTATGACTTATTGATATTCCTATTGCCTAAAATTTATTGTAATCCTCATGTTATTCCATGTGTACTCCCTTACTAGGCTTTATAGATCACACTTTTATTATTCATGTCCTCAGGTTATCCCGTGAAATGCTAAGTATGAAGGAAAGTAGTGGTCATGTAAAAGATGTTTTCAATAAAGATGTTGTATTTCATGTTATAAGTTTTTATGTAATGATCCTAAGTCCCAAAGACACTAAACCTATTGATCTTTTTTGTTGTATCAAGTGACGTTTTATGTAATAAATCCTGTTTAAGTTTGTAATAAAATCAGGGTTGTCATAGTTGGTATCAGAGGATAGGTTTGGTTATTTTTTGGATTAGGATTAGAAAACCATAGTAAAGCCTTAGAGACAAGACTATGTATAATAATAACATCCCTAAGTTTTGTTAAGTACTGATTTAGTGGTTTATCAAACAAATACATCTCTATCTGGATACGAGCAGGTAGAGGTGGCTCTGGCACAGATGTATCGTAGGGGTAAAACCTGAAAACACCGCTTTGAGCTAGACTCAAACGAGAACTAGTGCACGACAATGGGCCTTGATGCACTCTTGGTTAGGACACTCCTAGGGGATATCTTTTGATAAATTCACAAGCTTAGTATGAACCCTTATTAAGGGAATTTTAAAAAATGCCCCTAAAAAATATGTTAGAAAGTAGATCATGAAAATCCTAGATTGAAGCCTATATGATTTTAGGAAATAAAAGTTTATTTTTGAGTCATCAACTTTTTTCTTTGGATTACCATTTATGTATTACCCCTAACTTTCCTTTTATTCCAGCCAATGGTCGGTAATAGGAGGACTCGTGCTAGCAACCATTGTGAAGATCAGTGTGATGACTATACTAATGAGATGCCCAATCCAATGGGAGTGGGAATCACGAACTTTGTTACGCTTCTCTCTCAGCTAACTCAAATTTTGAATAGAAACACGGGTCATGAGGAACGTTCAGCCCCCCCTAAGAAAGAACAAGTTGCTATCGATAGCTTCCTGAGACAAATGCCTCCTACTTTTAGTGGATCACCCGATCCCACGATCGCTGAACAATGGATCAACTCCATTGAAAAGATATTCTCAATCCTTCAATGTTCTAAAGAAGAGAAGGTTCTCCTGACAGCTTATCGTATGGAGGGTGAAGCTGATCAATGGTGGACATTGATAAAAAATATGAAGCCTAAGGAGGAGATCGAGGTGTTGGAAGGGAAGGATTTCTGGAAGATGTTTTTCGATAAATATTTTCTGCGCACCCTCCGGATTAAGATGGAAAGGGACTTCCTTTCCCTCAAGAAAAAAGGGGAAGAATCCGTTGGAGCGTACGAGGAAAACTTCACAAGGCTTGCACGATACGCTTCCAGCTTTTTCGTTTCCCCAGAATGCAAAGTTTACTGCTTGTTTGGTGGGTTTAAGCCTAGCATACGGAAAGTATTAGCAATTCGTGACTTTGATAGCTATGAAGAAATTGTCTGATGTGCCCTCAAGGTTGAAATGGAGATCGGAGAATCGCAAGGGTATCATGGGGATAAGAAGCGTAAGGTGGACTTCAATGCTGGTGGTCCGATGGATAAATCCAACGTTGCTATGAATATCCAGCACCCCACTTTCCAAAAGTGTGAAAAGAAGCACCCCGAAAATTGCCTTAAGGGGATGGGGAAATGTTTCAGGTGTGGAAGAGAAGGGAACCTAGCTATTAAGTGTCGGAAAGAAAGACCCGCGGCTGCGATAGAGGAGAGGAATGCTCCGTTCGAACCTCAACGCGTTGTTCAATGCTACAAATTCAATGAACCGGGTCATTTTGCAAATCAGTGCCCTAATCCAAGGGTTTTCAGAGGCAACCAACATCCAAGGTAGCAAGGAAAATCTTTTTCCATCACTTCTGCTGAAGTGAAAACCAACAACGAAGTGGTGACAGGTACGCTAGTTATTCATTCAAGAATAGAGAACATACTTTTTGATTCAGGTTCTATGCATTCTTTTATATCTCGAAAGTTTAGTAGAACAATCCCAGCACCACCACAAATCATGGATGTGAAGATGTTGGTGAGTATGGGAAATGGGGCAATCATTGCATCCCATGAATATAAGTCCTCCCCTATTATAATATGTGGATTGAATTTCCTAGAGAACCTCGTCATACTCCCTCTGGTGGAATTTGATGCAATTCATGGCATGGATTAGCTTTCCTTATATAGATCCAACATAAATTGTCGGGAGAGGGAAATCACCCTCCATATGGAGAATTGACCCCCGATTCTTTACAAGTGTAAGGATTAAGATGAAGCTCCTTTAGCTCCATCATCTCAAGTATGGATATTACTGCCCTATGAGCACGCGTATCTGGCTCAGATGATTGAGTCCAAGGAAGAATCCATCCTTGAAGAAATGTCCATTTTGAGGGAATTTGCTGAAGTTTTTCCCAAGGAACTGACTGGTCTTCCTCCTAGAAGAGATGTTGAATTCTCAATTGAACTTATACCAGGGGCTTTACCAATATTCAAGACTCTATATAGAATGGCTATTGTAGAGCTTGAAGAGCTAAAGAAACAACTACAGGAGAATCTGGATAAAGGGTTTATACGCCCAAGTGCTTCACCATGGGGTGAAGCAGTCCTCTTCATCAAGAAGAAGGACGGGTCAATGCAGATTTTCATCGATTATCGTGAACATAAGAAAATAACGATAAAGAACAAGTATCCTCTCCCACGAATTGATGACTTTTTCGATCAGCTGCATGGAGCACAATACATCTCCAAGGTGGACTTGCGGTCGGGATATTATCAAGTATGGGTGAAGAAGAAAGATATCCCCAAGACTGCTTTTCGTACAAGATATGGGCACTATGAATTCATAGTAATGCCTTTTGGACTCACCAATGCTCCAGCAATCTTCATGGACTTAATGAATAGAGTCTTTAGATATTTCCTAGACAAATTTGTGGTACTCTTTATAGATGATATTCTAATATACTCCAAAACCATGGAGTATCATGAGGAGAATTTAAAAACTATACTAGAGACTTTGCGTAAGGAGAATATCTATGCAAAGTACAACAAGTGTGAGTTCTGGTTAAAGGAGGTCTCATTCTTGGACCATATCATCACAAGAAATGGGATATCTGTGGATCCATCCAAAACAGATGCAATTGAGGGATGGACAAGGACAACATCAGTAACGAATATCTGTAGATTCTTGGGGTTAGCTGGATATTATCGACGATTTGTGAGAAATTTCCCACGATTTTCCAACCCTCTTACCAAGCTAACTTGAAAGGGAGTAAAGTTTACTTGGAGTGATGAATGCGAAGAAAGCTTCAAGGTGTTGAAAAGGAGGCTTATCACTGCACCTATGCTCACTTTACCCACAAGTGGGGAACTTATTGTTGTATTTCGTGATGCTTTGAAGAAGGGCTTAGGTTTTGTGCTGATGTAGAATGATAAAGTGATATCCTATGCCTCAAGGTAGTTGAAAATCCATGAGTGAAACTATCCAACGCATGATCTGGAGTTGGCAGTGGTGATATTTGCCTGGAAAATCTGGCGGCATTATCCCTATGGAGAGAAATTTGAGATATATACTGACCACAAGAGTCTTAAATATATATTCACAGAGAAAGAGCTTAATATTCACTAGAGAAGATGGATAGATCTCATCAAGGATTATGATTGTTCAATATATTACCACCCTGGGAAACCAAACGAGGTGGAAGATGCCCTGAGTAGAAAGGACCTAGAAATTCTATCAATGATGTGAATTGAGAAGGATCCAATCTTCTTAGACTTGATGATGATGGACATGGGAATCAAAAAGAAGAGAACATCATCAATCCTTTAACAAATGACTGCTCAACCGTCTCTTTTGGAAAGGTTAAAGGATGCTCAAAAGAATGATGTGGGAATTCAGGAAAAAGTGGAAGCTATTGAAAAAGGGAAATCCTCAGTGTTTAATGTTAATGAAGAAGGAATTGTGTGGTTTGGGAAAAGACTATGTGTTCCACCAAGTCCAGAGTTGAAGAAGGAACTTTTGGATGATACACACAGTTCAAATTTCTCTATTCACCCAGGGAGCACAAAGATGTATTGAGATCTCTGAGAAAACTTTTGGTGGGATAATATGAAGAAGGAGATCGCTGAATATACATCAAAGTTCCTGGTGTGCCAGAAAGTGAAGGCATAGAGGCAAAAGTCTAAGGGGATGATGCAACCATTACCCATACCAGAATGGAAATGGGAGAATATCACCATGGAATTTTTCACCGGACTTCCGAGGATATCCAAAGGAAACAATGCAATCTGGGTTGTTGTGGATCGTCTTACAAAGACTGCACACTTCATTTCTATTCGAGAGGATTTCTCATTGGATCAACTCGCACAGATATATATCAGAGAAGTGGTAAGGTTGCATGGAGTACCACTATCTATTGTGTCTGATCGAGATCCAAGATTCACCTCAATGTTTTGGAAGAGTCTTCAACATGCTCTGAATACTGAACTGAACTTCAGTACGGCCTATCATCCTCAAACTGATGTCCAATCCGAATGGACTATCCAAACACTAGAGGATATGTTGAGAGCATTCTCAATGGAATTTAAAGGATGATGAGATCAACATCTTCCTCTGGTTGAGTTCTCTTATAATAATAATTTCCACTCAAGCATCCAAATGGAACCATATGAAGCCATGTATGGGAAAAGGTGCAGAACACTGGCATGTTGGGATGAAGTTGGTTAACGTAAACTGCTTGGACCAGAAATGGTCAAGGAAATGGTGGAGAAGGTGAAAACCATTCAGCAGCATATCAAGGCATCCCAGAGTCGACAGAAGAGTTATGCAGATAATCGTCGATGAGACCTCGAGTTTAAAGTTGGAGACATGGTTTTTCTATGCATATCTCCATGGAAGAAGTTAATGAGGTTTGGAATGAAAGGGAAGTTAAGTCCAAGGTACATCGGCCCCTTCGAGATTATTGATCGTTTCGGGTCTGTGGCCTATCGACTAGCACTTCCACCTACCATGGCTAAAGTACATGATGTCTTTCATGTATCCCTCTTCAGGAAGTACATACATGACCCTTCGCATGAACTCTCTTCTGAGGTGGTACAATTGGAAGATGATTTTTCTTATGAGGAGAAACCAGTGAAGATATTAGATCGTAGAGAAATAGTTCTACGAAATAAAACATTGCCCCTCATCAAGGTGTTGTGGAGAAACCACAAGTTTGAAGAAGCGACTTGGGAATCAGAGGAAATGATGAAGCTGAGTTACCCACATCTGTTTTAGTGTGGGAAAAGGAAAATTTCGAAGGCAAAATTTCTTAAGGGGGGGATATTGTAACGACCCAAAGTTTCATTAATGGAAATCCCTCTTGATCTAATTAAATTTATCTTTATGTTTATATTAAATGTCAACTTCTTTGGTTTTGTGTTAATAATTTTGACTATTTCTAATATAGTCGTTGAACAGTGATCACATGATTAGTATAAATACAGGTCTTTAACAAATCCAAATTTACTCAGACAAAGGAAGAGATGGCCTCATCTAGTAGAATTGCTCCATATGAAGCCCATTTTTCAGAGATCAGAAAATAGGTGGCATCCTTGGGCTTCGATCTTGAACAACCCCAAGCTGAGTTTCATCATGTTAAGCTCGAACAGGACCGTCTACAGGAGAAGTGGAAGTTGATAGAAATTACCACTCGAGCGATGTTATCCGTGCCACCCCAAGAGTCTGTCACCATCGCACACCTTACCCTTAGGTCTGATGCGGCTATTTTAAGGGGTTATGTAACAAATAAATAGTAGTATGTTCATGTGCATTATTTTTTTGTATACAATAATGAATATACTTTCTTGTCATTATTGATACATTGTAAATAGTTTTTAAAGTACAAATAATGTATTTAGTTATTATTTAATTAAGAATTCTATTTTATTAAATTAAGGGATTTTGGAATTAAATAATATTTTAATAAAATATTATTATGATTATTAAATTAATTTTTATAAATTATCTTATAATTTTATGAATGCAATTGAAATTTCTATTATGGTTTGAAAGCCATTTCTGTCAAAACCCGTGAATTTTCGTTAAATGTCGATTTTTATTTTAAAAGTGAAAATTACCATATTTTGAAAATTATTAAGATAAAATAAATGTTATTTCTGGAATCAGGACGTCCAAATTATCCAATGGTGAATTTTTCATAATTTTCTGAGACAGTCAAATTTTTGGGTAAAAATTAAATACCGTTTAAATATATAATGTGTTTTATGACATAATAATGACCCAATAGTGTTGTAATAAAATACTAAAATCTTTATGTTAAGACAATATATGTTTTACCATTAAAATAATGTGATTTTGGGTTTGTTTGAATTACTTTTCAAAGCATTAATGGACCCCTCAAGACTTTTTAAACACCTTGTCTTTTTAAATTGTTTTCCATGGGAGTGTGACTCACCTCCACATAAGCAACCCTATTATTTTAAGAAGTTCGGACTTTTCCCTTATAAAATATTTTTTTCCTCTTCCCATTGCCAAAAACCATGGGCAAAAACCATGGGATGGTTTTTGGTTTGGATTAATTTAATATAAGGGGTCCCAAACCTAAATAATAAAGAATTCCCTCACCTACCCTATATAAACCCATCCAAGCTCCCAATTCCTCCTCACTAATTGCCTTTGGAGTTCTTCCAAACTCTTCCCTACTATCTCTAGAATCCTCCCAAGGTGCCTCAATCTCCCAAGAAGCCTCTCATAAGCCTCTCTCTAGCCTTTGGAAGCACACTTCCATGTAAGGGTTTTTTCTTCCTTTCTCATTTTGTTGAATTTTATTTAAGTTGTTTTTCCCTTTTAATTTACATTATGAATGTTGGGGTATGGTTTCACACCTCCCTAATAATTCCCTCTTTATGTTTGAATTATGGGAGACCCATTTCTCTCTCATTAAATTCCTCCCATGTACACCCGTTACTATGCCAAAATTCCGAAAGGAACTTCTCCCTCCTCATTTACATTCAAGTAATACTTTGGTATCATGAACCTAAATTCCATTACAATTGTTGGTACATGTATCTATATGACCTCATTACTGTACATTACATGTAAATATGATGTGGAACCCCCTTTATCTCTCATCAAACTTTTTTATGAATTCTTATGTCACAATGTTACGCTGCCGAAATTGCCCCGATTTTCTAAGCCAATGCCATTGTGTACTGAATACCATGCCCATTTCTACATCAAGGTTATTAACCTTTATGCACATTTACTTATTGATTATAAAGTTTCATGTATTAATTCCCCATTCCTTTGTTGTGTAATAAATTATTATGTTTTATGAATCAATGTTTTATGATCCATGTGGCACACATATGCATGAAATGAAATGTTTAAGAAGGGTACGCCCTTATAGCGCTCCAATGCATTAGGTAAAGTATATTATCATGATACGCCATGTGGAATGAGTGTTGATTCATGATAATTCAAGTGCAACGAGGGTTTACTCGTTCTTTATGTGCAATGAGGATTTAATCATGCTCCATGTGCAATAAGCCTTGGCTCATGCTAATTCCATGTTAAGTGTTGTTGCCACATTTCCATGTTATGATTATCATGATTTATCATTCTTTTATGTTCATGTTTCTCTTATGATATATTGATATGTCTATTTCCTAACATGTATTTTACTCCTCATGTTTTTCCATGTGTACTCCCTTACTGGGCTTTATAGCTCACCCTTTTCTTATGCATGTCCTCAGGTTATCTCATGCAATGCTAAGTACGAGGGAATGTACTGGTCATGTAAAGGAAGTTTTCAATATAGATGTTTTATTTCATGTTTTATGTTTTTATGTAATGTTCCTAATACCCAAAGACAGTAAACCTCTCGATCTTCTTTGGTGTATCAAGTGATGTTTTATGTAATAAATCATGTTTAATTTTGTAATAAAAGCAGGGTTGTCATACCTCAATCACTTTTTGGTGGTCTTCACTGAAGACCTCTTGATATACATGATTTCAGAGCAGGATCATGCCCATCATCTATAGATAGTTTAGGATACACTCCAAGAGAACCAGCTTTATAGTATGTTCTCGAAGTGCATGTTATGGATACAAGAGGTCCACTTTCTAGAACACATTATCTCAGAGGATAGAGTTGCGGTAGATTCGATGATGATAGAGGTAGTGCTTACTTGGGAGCCACCATGGAGTGTGACTGAGGTGCGGAGTTTCCTAGTATTTCCTGGGTGCTACCGAATATTCATACCCAAATTTTATAGAGTTGTGGCACCCTTGTCAGCTTTGATGAAGAGGAGATAACCTTTCGTATGGATGAAGAGATGTTAGTATAGTTTTCAGGAGCTGAAGTAAAGACTGACAAGTGCCCCCATCTTGAGGCTATCAGAAGAGGGCATTGGGTATGTAGTATACTATGACAAATCATAGACCAGACTTGGATGTGTCCTGATGAAGGAGAAAGCAGTGATCATGCATGGTTCTCGATAGCTGAGATAGTATGAGCAGCACTACACTACCCATGACCTGGAGTTAGAAGTAGTGATCTTCAACATGAAGATTTGGCAACATTACTTGATCGGTGAACGTTTTATAGTCAACTCCGATCACAAGAGTCGTTAGTATATATTCTCACAGAAGGACCTAAACCAGATACAACATCGTTGTCTAGAGTTCCTCCAATTCTATGAATTTGAGATAGTATACAAGCATGTTGAGGGGAATGTAGTAGCAGACTCACTCACCAGGTGTCCTGGTCTATAGTTACCGAGTGAGGTGATAGAGAAGCTAGCTGCATTGCAGATATCCTCTGTGTATAGAGATGGAATATCTTACCTTTAGTCTAGGACTGTCACTCCCCTACTTCTTTAGTGAGTTTGGGAGGCACAAATTGGGGACATTGACTACGAGGCTTGGCTTGCTTATATATCCTCAAGACAGACACCTAATGGATTTTCTGAACGGGGTGGGGCACGTCATTCTCTTTAGAGGATGCACCATGATACCAATGGTTCTACAGGAAGAGGTGTAGAGGGAGTTCCATACATCCCATCTAGCGATGCATCCTGGTGTAGAGATGATGTACTAGGACCTCCGACATCAGCACCAGTGGCCATGAATGAAGAAATCAATGGAATAGTTTGTTTCACAATTCCTCACTTATCAGCAAGTGAAGGTCAGGCATCAGGTTCTTGCAAGATTAACGTAGCCACTAGAGGTGCCAGATTGGAAGTGGGATGGTATCTCCATGGACTTTGTTATAGGGATTCCTTGTACATTGAGTGGACATGATTTTATCTGGGCAATTGTTGCCCAACTCACCATGTCGGGCCACTTCCTAACCATCTGAGAGCATGGATCTATAGAGGTTTTGGGATTCCTCTACGTACAATAGATTTTATGGATTCGTGTGGTTCCATCGGTGATCATCTCTGACCGTGATGCACATTTTACATCCCAGTTGGGGAAGGAATTACAGGAGGCATTCAGGAATCAGCTACGTTTGAGCAAATCCTTTCATCGATAGATGGATGGTTAGATGGAGCAGACCATTTTGTCACGTGAGGACATGATTCGTGCTTGCGTCCTAGATTTTGGCAATAGTAGGGAGGATCACTTTCTCGTGATGTGGTTTTCATAAAATAACAACTATCACTCCACCATCATTATGGAACCATTTGAGGACTTGTATGGTCGACCATGCAGATCAATTCTATGCTGGATAGACTCAGGGGAGTTAACACTTATGGGTCCAGAGTTGGTACGGGATACCACAGAGAAGGTGAAAATCATCCAGGAGCAGATGAAGACTACACAGAGTAGACATAAGTCTTATGCTAATAATAGATAGAGACGTCTTGAGTTCCAGGAGGGGGAAACAAATTATTGTGAGTCTCTCCTCGATGGGGACTACAGAGATTTGGACGAGGTTCCAAACACTCACTGAGGTTTATCAGGACATTTATGATACTTAAGAGTATTGGCGAGGTTGCATACCACTTGGAACTACAACCGCAGTTGGAGAGGGTGCATGACATCTTCTATGTATCCCAGCTAAGGAGATATGTGCATGACCCATCTTACATCATCGACCATGTAAGAATGTATGTTGTTGATGGAGTGAAGTTTACAGATGATCCCGTGAAGATTGAGGATCGACATGATCAGGTCCTTCGTGGATGATCGATACCTCTGGTGCTCATTCGTTGGAAGCACAAGAACCTCTAAGAGAGCACATGGGAACGAGAGGCTCATATTTGTGTTCAATACCCCATTTGTTTCTTTAGTCTATGTTATAGCTTTAGAGGATGAAAATCCCTAAGGTGGGGAGAATGTAAAGACCTGGATTTTCCATGTATGATTAATTTAATTATATGGAATTATTACGAGTCTGCGAAAATTGAAAGTGTGTAATTATATGGCCTGATGTGACCATAATGAATTTTTGAACTTTTTTAAGGTACGTTTAGTAAACGTACGAGCAGCGTTTTCTATCTTTTAAACCGGTGCTCGGATTAAAAATCCAAGTGCACTATTGAATCTGTATCACCATGATTTGCTTAATGAAGGCTTCACTTCAACTGTGGTTGGTCGGGAGAAAAAGATAGATTTTGGAATTTTAAAAGAATAATAAAATAACAATGTTATTTTATTTCTCTCTTTTCATTTCCTCCAACGAACGAGTGGTAGTGATGGGACCAACGACATGTCAATACATTAATTGGATTGACTCATCAATGTTTCTAATAGTTCCATTGGAATTAGAAAGGTTCATTATTAAATTAACCTCATAAATTCCCAATGACATTACCCACCTATTCCCCCTTATTTTTATATAGAGCTTGGGGAGGGGTATTGGCACAAATTCACCAAGAGACGAAGCTCTGGTAGAATACTTCGACACCAACCACTTTGAGGATGGGAATGGTTCTAGAAAATGGTGATGAGTGCCACCGAATCACGAATCGAAAAACGCCGACTCTTCCTCAAACACGGACGTTCTCCAATGATCATGAGTTAAGGTTTATTTCTTGTCTAATTTCAAGAGTTAATGAATCATTATACTACCCTCTTTTTATCAAGATAAAGAGGACGGTGTAGGCCAAACGAACAAGGCCTGGACCCTTCTCCTTTTGTTGAAATTTGATTTGTTATTCGTGAGTGATTTATTCAGGTTGGACAAAACAAATAATGGTGGGTTTAGCAACCAAGAGGGTATCCCAGGGAGTCCGTTGGCACCTTCAGATGAAAAAACATGCCACCGGAATTCACCCGGTGACCTGAAGAAGACCACTAGAAACTGGAGCTAGTAGAGGAGGTAAATGTGACTGCTGGCTCTGTCCAGCCGTGAAGGAGATGGTGGTGTGCCATGGTGCGTTGTAGATGAATAAGGTCACAACGGGTGAAGAAAACGACCGACTCAGGCCGACCATAGAAGGTGGAGTGTCTCACACCAGCGCACTACTGAAGAGTGGGCCGCAGAATAAACCAGTAATGGAGGCTATACATGCACCATCATGTGCCTTTCAAGATGTCTGCAACTCAAAAGTTGTGGTGTAGGGTTGGGACCTGCTCTCTGTGGGTCCTTCGGGTGACCTGGTGTGCCCCGTGTCGCCGCCACTCCGATTGACGAACACGGGGAAACACCCCCCCCCCCCCTTGCTAGCTAGAGTGGGCCCCATTATAGAGGTCCACGTCTCCAGCTGGATATGCCCCTCCGTAGACTAGGTCACATGAGCCTAGCGGGGCGGGCCATACGAGCCCAAGGTGTCGCACCCCTCTGTGGGTCAGGTCGTGCTAGCCTAGCATGCCACACCGCCCAGGCGTGCTGGGCCGGTCTGCAACCCAGCGGGCCAAGCCCACCACGGCCCGAACCAATAGGGCTGGATCATACCCAGAATAGGTCAGGTCAATCCAAATCGGTTCAGGTCGGCCCAGACAGGTTTGGACCAGACCCGGACCCTTTCAGGTCTAGTTTTGCTAAAAGAACAATAACTTGTGAACCGAGCATCCGTTTTCTGAACCGTCTACAATACTAGGATATATGGAGAGATATGGTCCTTTTGGTATACTAAAATTGATTTTTAGATAAATTTGGAGTATGACCGGGTTGGATAACACCCCAATCCAACAAGGCCATCGGTACTAAAATGCTTATAACTTAGAGGTTGTGCATCGGATGGACGTGTCATCTATAGTGTTGGAACACTTAGGAAATGGTAGTCCTTTGGTAGTCATTTGTTACCTTCATGATGTTACCTTTGTGGTACTTTTACCTTCTTGGTGTTACCTTCATGGTGTTAACTTTGTGGTACTTTTACATTCGTGGTGTTACCATCGTGGTGTTACTTTTTTGGTTTTCTTCCGTTGTGGACCAGTTGTGAAAATTGTGTAAAAGTTGGAGCCTTATGTTTCCACATGTATGAGATGAGAATATTTTGATAACTTAGGTATATGTTTGGACATATACCTAAGTAGTGTTGATGACTACTAATTCGTGACTTCTGGTTGAGGTCTTACTTTTGGGTTAATTCCTTTGTGGAACTCTGGGAGACCTTCAGGGGTCTCAGGGTCCCTACTGAGTATTGTTATACTCACCCCTGCATGGGCTACATCCACACCTTACTGTTTCTTGTGCAGATGATAGAAAACATTGATCGATGTTGTGGGTTCTAGGACTGGACGGTGCTCAGAGGTGGACCATATTACATGACATGATATAGTGACTACTTATCGTGAGCTATACCTACCCTTTAGGTATGATCCTAGGTGAATGTTCCATGAGCTTTTTTCTCTTTCATTTTGCTTGTACTTTCTTGTTGGGCTTGTATTCTGGCCCATTGTTTTCAGTACACTTTTTACTATAGAAATTTACTTTGTGGTTTCATCTTGTTGTGTTCTCAGATTGTTTTTTCGTAGATGTTTAAATGAAATTCCATCCCATTATAGGGATACACCTTTTCAGTTCTAGTCATCATCCCTTGGCCAAAGGAAGGCGGGTTGGGGGTTGTCACGACATAGGACCTAGGGGACAGGTCATGACATACTGAAACTTCCACATAGATCTGACTCATATGTATAGGTGGAAGCATGATCTTATGACATTTCATGAGTTGGTTCCTTTTATGGGATCTTGTAAAAATGAGAATTGGGCCACACATAACTTTTGAAGAATTTTTCAGTTTGTTGTCATGTGGTTAGGACCTTTCATGGACTCTCCATAAAAGTCTAACCTACGCATGAGGGAAAGGGATTTTTTATGGTGGCTGGGTCGGGATTCCAAATCTAGACGTCACTACGTATCTTTTAAGAGTAGGAATCAAGATTCTCATAGTTCTTAATGTTCCTTATACTAATGTAGTTCAGTCCATTTTTAGCGACATGCGAGGGAATTGGTTTTCAATGGCTGGGCCATGATTCCAAATCCAAGAATTACTATATATCCTTCAAGGGAAGGAATCAATCAATATGTTATTCTGAACATTCCCTGTATTGATTTGTCTTGGACATGTGCGCAAGAAAATTTCTGTTTCATTCACTATGGGTGTCGAGTCTACCATAATTTTCTATAAATTTATTGCATGACGAAATCCTTACCACTGATCCTAAGCTCACGCGAGTTATACTCAATGTGAGAAATAATGAGTGACAAGGGTTTCCCACATATGTGTAGAGAAATAAAGAATATGATAGATGAATTTTTTCTGGGGGGTTGGGACAAGATCGAGGATTGAGGCATCTCTAAGTATCCTGAAAGGGAAGGAATCAAGCCATATATAGTTCTGAATGTTCCATGTACCAATATAGCTTGGACATGGGAGAAGGAACTTTTTTTTTCATTTTATATGGGTGACAGATCTACAATACTTCTCTATAAATTTATTTTGTAAAGGAGTCCATTCCACTAATCCAAAGCTCAAGTGAGCTATACTCAATCTGAGAAACAAGTAATGTAAATAGTTTCCCATTCTATTGTGGGTAAATGGAGGATATGATAGAGGAATGTTTTGTGGGGGGCTGGTCCAAGATCGAGGATCGAGGTGTCTCTATGTATCTTGCAAGGGAAGGCATCAAGACATACATAGTTCTCTAAGAGATCATGTAGTTTATCGTTATGTGATTGAGATGCTTTGTGTTATGCAGTTTAACATCTTGCAGTGGGGACATGAATTCCAGTTTAATTTCATGTTTCAGGGACGAGTTCCCTACAATTTATCGTCATGTGGATAGGACTATTACTCATATTTTATGGTCATTGAGTTTAGACCATGAACTTTGATCACTAAAACTCATATTTTAAGGTCATATAGTTTGGACTGTGACATTATAGTACTACTACTCATAGTTTAGGGTCATAGAGTTTGGACTAGGACATTACAATACTATTACATGAAATAATTCTTCAAAAACTTTTCATTTTTCAGAGTTATAATGATTTGTCCGTCCATTGATATCAGGGCGTACGCTCTATTGGAATAGACCCTGCATATGAAATATGGTCCTTACCATTTTTTTCACGCTTTGGTGGTTTCTTCCCAAGTATCATCAGGGTTCTGTTGACTAACACCATTTCTTATTCGAGGAAATATCAAATGAGAACCTTTTTGTTAAAGGCTCATGCAGTCTAATTTCAGTATATCTCCAAATGGTGTAAAGTGTGAAACCTTTTTTCATGTTTCTTCTCTAAATCATCAAAACATCTATGTAATTGATTATTCATGGAAATTTGATTGCAAATGTCCAAACATTGTGATGGAACTTGGATTTCCATAAGTAAAACCGCCTCTTCCCCATATACTATTGAGTACGGGGTCTCCTGGGTGGCAGTGCAGGTCGTGGTCTTGTAAGCCCATAAAGCATGAAGGAGCTTGTCTAGACCAGATTTCTTATCCTTACCTTCCATCTTCTAGATTATGTTGGACAAAGTCTTGTAGAAAGCCTCTATCTCCACATTGATAGCTGCGTGGTAGCGGGTTGAACTATTGGCTTTGATTCCTTACTCCTAGAATAAATTTTCCAACTCAGCAGAGCATAAGTTATTGTCGTTTTCCACCAGTATTGTATGAGGGACACCAAATAAGGAAATTATTTTGGATTTTAGAATGATAATGATACTTTTCTCCCTAACTTCATTAAGGGGTATGGCTTTGGCCCATTTGGAAAAAAAGTCGGTCACTATGAGTACGAACATGAATTGTATGGCTATAGCTGGAGGATATGGTTCCACAACATCCATCCCCCAAGTAGAAAATCACCAAGAGTATTTGGTTGTATGAAGTAACTATGGGGGATGATGTATAAAATTGGCATGAACGTGGAAGGAATGACACTTCTTGGTGAATACGACCCAATCCTATATCAGAGTGGGCTAGTAGTACCCAAGCCTCCAAATTTGGTGAGTGAGCTTGGTTGCTAATTAGTGCAATCTACAAGCTCTGGCATGCACTTCTTTCCTGATGGAAACAATATCTTCCCCATCAATGCACCTAAGAAGGACTCTGTCAAGGCCTATTTTATAGAGAATCTTTTTTTCGTTTAACTTATTGTACATGGAAAAATTGACTACATGTCTTTAGACATGTTCTCTTCAGCCCTACCTGGTGGGGGTTCCCCCTTCTGAAGGTAATTTTCAATGGGCGTAATCCAGTTGGTGGAGTAAAAAAAAGGCTCAAAAATAGGGATAATTTCGCAAATATCATCCGTACGGCTCTGGATAAATGGAAAGACCATCCAGCGGTGATAAATGCTAATAAATACTTCATCCTGGTCTAGATCATCCAAGGATGTGGCTGCATTTTCTAAAGCATCAGCTTAAGTATTTTGAGATCAGAGGACATAGGTCAATGTTGGTTTTGATGTTAATTCTTCTATCAGTTATCGAACAAGGTTCATCAAGGGGGCCAATGCTTTTTTCTTAGTGGCATAGTCACCATTGACTTTGGAATGACCCCATCCCTACAAGGTGTACCCCACCTGGGCTGGCATTATGAGAAGGGGGATAGTAACCCCCAAATCCTACCTTCAGTAAACATCAGGATGGTGATTAGCACCGAATGTATAGTAAACACACAAATGTGAGGCATTACCCTGGAAGAGAACACATGCGAAAGAGAGAGATAAGACAGACACCAACTAACTCTAACTCAGATTACTATATAAAAGAAATCACATGTACACATATGTAATGTCATGAAAAAACACTACAACTGAAAGGGAAAACTGCATGAACCAAAGGAAAGTAAAAACAATAGAAACCACGAAGCATGAACAAATCCAGAAACCCCAAGCTAGTAGTAACCATCCTGATATACAACTGGCTCTAAGTGACCTAAAAAAATAGTTTATATATACATAGGGTGAGAATACCAATATACTCAGTTAGATCCTCCTCAGAGCCTCTCGTACAAAAGTAAAGAAACCATGCTAAAGTACAATGAACAACAAGTGAAACTAACTCATCACATAAATAGGTATACTATGTTCCGAGCCTCACCATGGATACTCTCACCAAGTATCTCATATAAGAGTATATAACATAAACAATGTAAAGGGTGCCCTGCTACTACTTCGCCAATGGTTTTCATTTTTTCCCGAACGTTGCACGTCCAAAGCATCTTTCCACAAATACAATTGTCTATAGACACCTGGGAGAAGCAACACAATATGAACCTCAGGCAAAAAAACCACCATGCCCACATAATCAATGTAACCGGATAGTTTTTGGGAGCAACCATAGCTCGCATAATGTGTATCATATGTCAGTTATTAAACATCATTGCATTATAGCCCATACACCGAGTAAGGATCCTCAATCCATCATAGCCTATAAACGTTAAACCTATAATAGTCTATAAGAAACTATATCCAAAATATATGTGTGTGAATAACCACAAGACATTACATCCCTCTACACACATATATGTTGAAAACTAACCACTGTTCCTACCAGCACAAGTAACTACCAAAAGAAGAGAGGTGGGACAAAGGGGGTAGTCATCCATCCATCCTCCAACCAGAATGTTGGAAAAAACACCACCATGGGATCAGAATCCATAAGGTGTTAGTTGACCTAACTGACAGGGTGGAGTAACGTATAGAATCAAAAAAATTATAGAATATAATATAGCTCACAACCACACTATGGGCATAACCTAGTCTTATACTCAACTGCAGCTAAAGTATCTTTGACTCCCAACTATAACTTATAAGACTAGGTATCCTATATGGACACAACCATTTAAAGAGATTTATTACATTACGCCATTCCCTTTTTATCAGTTTCACTTTACGTTAATTAATTATTTAAACATTAATTAACAACTTAAAATTCCACAATATATTTCATTGGAATCACACCCAAAGTTCATTTTTTCATTAAATTGAAACCTCGACATTGTGTCCCAGTATACTCCAACCCCATGGGTTATAATCATTTATTCAATCATTTATTAACAAAATTATTACCTTCCCATATTCCCAGGCATTCTAGAAAAACATTCTAAGCTACTAAACAAAAGGGGGCTCAACTTAGTGATTAGATGAACTACCCGTCAATCCTTTTCCACATATCACAACCACATGGACCCATCCTCCCTCGAGAAGCTAAACCTGGAAAGCATTTGGATTACATCACACTTCTTCTCCCCTTTTGGAATGAGGGAAATCAAAACCAGCTACCTTGAACTGTGGGGAATTTAAAGAAGATAAAAAAATAACAAGAATAAAAAAGCACCCAAACATTCACATCCAACCCATTTCATCATCCTTGGTGTCCTCACTGACACCCACATTCATAAAACTATCAATATTTCCACTTTAGGCATCAACTCCTTCCACAACCAATGGGCGTCCCTACCCCCACATATCACAACAGTCATCCAAGCTCACATCCACACAAAATCCGTAGGAAAACAAACAACATATCAATTGGGATTTTCCCTTAAACAAGGAATCCATCCTTCAAAGACAAGGATTTCTCACAGATCAAAGAATAAGGCCCTTGGCCATTAAAAGCAAGAGGGTACCTCAGAAACCTATGAGGAATTGTCATTTTATCAAACATCTAATTCTTTAATCCATTTAGAATTAACCGATTTATTATTTTTTGGTTCCAACTATGGGTAACCTAAATAGAAAGCTATCATAGCTTTCAGAAATTGATTAAACATACTTATTTCATTAATTTGATTAATATTAAATTACAAAAACAAAAACCTTATTAATTTACATGCATGTTTATCTTTAGCCAAATAATTATCAATTAATTACGAGTTTACGTTCTTTACAAAATTACATTAAGAAAGAAAAGGTAAACAACAAATCATAGATATGACACTATCTATAAAAACAACTGGAAATAACATACGATAAGTACAAATTAATTTATTCAGTTAAAATATTTATTATGTTTATTCCATTTTGATCCAGTGGGATAAAACATGCTAACTCTACATTTTCATGTAAAATTATAGAGAATAAATGAATACCCTACTTAAAAAGTTTCTTGATGTTATTTATATGAGAATGGTCCACACAATGGATCATGGTCGCCTCCTCCTGTGACAAATGCATCCACCCGAGGATGCCGCTACATGAATGCACAAACTGAAACCCAAGAAAACATCATTAGAAGCATGGATATCACATGTCATAACATTTCAAGAAAAAACATGATAATATGAACCCAAAATAATGATGATAAAACATACATTATATGAATATTGATCAATATTTATTGGTTGCACCAAAATAGGGGGTGCACATGCAGTAGGAAGAAACTTCAAGAGGAACATATCCAAGGGTTAAGGGTTGATCACACCACTCCTATGGGAAGGAGTAAATGTTTGAGCATCTCGCACCAGGGAACAAGAAGGTAGAACAAGGGAGGAAGATATGTCCTCCTTTTAGAATATTTAATGGACCAGCAGTTTACGATACACTAGATTTTCAATTAAAAGAAGACTGCATTGAACCACACTATTTGAAAAAGTAAAGGAAACCTAAACCTTATGAAAATTAATATAGGAGTAATGGGATTTGAATCATCCATAAATCATTTAAAACAAGGCCTTGAATGTGTTTAACATCAAAGAAAACGTTAAATCAGCGAAACTAGAAAAATCTGGAAATTTGGAAAAGGAAAAATGAAACTGTGATGGAAACATTGTAGACTCACCGGTCTGGAAACACTATAGACTCACTGTTATACAAACACTATAGACTCAAAGGTTTGGAAACACTATAGAGTCACTATTCTGGAAACACTATAGAATCACTAATTTGAAAAAACTATAGACTCACCATTTTGTAAACAGTATAGACTCACTAGTCTAGAAACACTATAGACTCACCGTTCTGGAAACACTATAGACTCACCGGTCTGGAAACACTATAGAATCACTATTCTAGAAACACTATAGACTCACAGTTCTGGAAACACTATAGAATCACTAATCTGGAAACACTGTAGAGTCACAGTTCTTGAAATAATATAGATTTAGTAGTCTAGAAACACTGTTGAATCGCCATTTCTATGACACTGTTTCCGTGACACAATTTCTGCGACACCGTTTTGGTGACACTATCACACTATTCATAAAATTGGAAACGCTGTTCATAGAATTGTAAATTTGGAAAAGTGTTGGGTATGAGTCACCTTGATCTCGTAAGACACCTCAACCACCATATTTTAGAAAAGAAATGGGCCAAAGAGGTTCGGGCCATTACATACTTGTTTTATGACTAGCTCTAAATCACCCTTTATTTTTAGGTGTTTGGATTGCACAGGAATTTCCAGTTCCAGGTCTGAATGGAGGGCTTGATATTCTACTACATTATTTGTAAACCCTTACTAAAGTAAAAAAGAGTAATGTAGGATGACCTTTTAAGGGGATACACGCATAATTCCTATCCCTAGTTTATTGATCTTGGGATCCTCAATTCTTCCCCCCATCGGGCTTCTTGAAGCACCATTGAAATAAATTTCCCATGATTGGGGGTTCTTTTAGATGGAGAACACTTCATAATTCAGAATTTAGGCATCAAATGATGTTTTTTCTTCTTAGGGGTGCTCTTCTAGGAATTATAATAACACCTAGCCTTTAATGGCCTTTGGGGTATGTATCGTATATCAAAATATTATAGGATGGCTTTCCATCATGATAGGTGTCTAGTTAGAATAGGAAAATTGGGGATATATTTGAGGGGATTATAGTGGGCGACTAGGTGTACCTCAGGGTGCTGTAGGTAATCCCTGAGTTTCTAACTAGGAATATTAGAGATTGGTAGTTATTTTCAATTTTTGAATACTGAGTTTCAGCATCGATCTGTGTTCGACTGAGGTAATAGAGTCTATTCTTGATTCGAACACCATTATTCTGCACGAGGAAGGTTTCTAATGACCATTTTAGGGCAGTTATGTAAAAAATGAGTGGTCATCCCTTGACTAATGGCATCAACACCAGTGGGCTCAGGAGATTTCTTTTGAGGTTGACAAACACTTCTTGGAAATCAAGTTCCCACTCATACGCAACACCATTCCTTATTATCCTAGATAAAGGTATATATTTTCCCACATCATTTTCTATGAAGCACCAAATATAGGCTAGGTGCCCTTAGATACCTCTCAACTCAATGAGGTTGTGAGGTGGGGACATTCCAAGGATGGATTTTGTCTTCTTAGGGTTTAATTTGAGGTTGTGAGGGCATATGAAGAAGCTAAGGAATTTCCCATAGGTAATTCCAAAGGCTCACTTTATGCGTTTCATTATTAAATTGTGTTTTCATGGTTTTATTAAAGACAGTTTCATGATTAACTAGGTGGTCTGAGCACTGTCATGATTTAACCACCAAATCGTCAACATAACATTAGATGAATTTTCCCATGAAGGGCTTGAAGATGCAATGCATGTCATGATGCTTTGTGGCACCAACATTTCATATACCAAAGGTAATCACCTTATAATAGAACACTCTTTGCGAGGAACTAAAGGAAGTATCTTCTTCTTCTCCTCAGGCCATCCGGATATGGTTGTACCTAGAATAGATATCCATGAAAGAGAGGGATTCATATCTGAAAGTTGCATCGATCAAAAATTATGTGATCAGGGCTAGGAAATTATATTTTAGGAAATTCGGATTAAGGTCCCTAATGTCAATACATATTCTAATATACCCATTCTTCTTTTTTATAGGGACTATGTTTGCCATCCAGATCAGAAAATGGACTTCTCATATAAAGTTGGCTTGGATCATCTTATCTACTTTAGACTCTATTTTGGTATCATGCATTAGGTGGGGTCTTCTGTCAGCCTTCTTGTAGCCCTAGTGGTCTTCTAGTAAGCCCAGATGATGAGTGGGGACCTCAGGATCAAGTCTTTCCAATTCTATGTAGTTATAGAAAAACACATCTCGATTCATATTTAGAAAGGTGGTATATGCATTCTGTTCCTCTATAGGCATATCCACACTGATCAAAGTGGGATGTGGATTGTTTTCAGTGCTCAGTTTTATCTCCTTAAGTTCATCGATTATGGTGGTGACACCTTCTACGAACGTGGGGGGAATCTCTAAGGTCTTAT
Organism: Viscum album; assembly: GCA_963277665.1. Taxonomy (NCBI): domain Eukaryota; kingdom Viridiplantae; phylum Streptophyta; class Magnoliopsida; order Santalales; family Viscaceae; genus Viscum; species Viscum album. The sequence goes on along the minus strand of OY728125.1, from coordinate 1,526,967,329 downwards.
TCTTCCTCTTCTTATTCAACATCTTCTTCCTCTTTTGATAGAGGGAGGATTATCTAAATGAACTCTTCAATTTTGGGAGATAATTCATCTTTTTTCCTTAGTGAGTAAGGAGAATGCAGTTTGGGGTCCTGTGGATGGGTCAACAACATCTTTGGTAGGGCTTTTCCCATCATTAGAGAAGTCACCTCGTTCTCCCACATCTTTGGACTTGGTGGCCGTAATAGAGACCATGTAGAGAATTGATTATGTATCTGGAATTTCACTTATGAATTCAAATTCATTGATGGGTAATGTATACTCTTACCCAAGCTTTGGGGGGGGGGGGGTCGGCGGGATCCATCTCAAATCCATTCAGGGTTGTAATCCAATGAATTTCTTCGATCGAAGAATGTTTTCATTCTGATTCATAGAATCCTATGTCGATATTAATAAACTCAAAAGACTCATACAGATATTTATCGGCTTCCAACATCCCATTTTTCCAATTAGTGAAATATTTGATGCACTGATGGTATGATGACAGAATTGCAGCATGCTAATGAAACCAAGGAATCCCCAATAGGATGTCAAATGTCATACTTTTCTGTACAACCATGCAATTGTAATATGAAATGAGGTATCCAAGATGATTTTTAAGCTTGATTCATCCCAATGACTTTTTCTCTCTTTCTTCATATCCCAAATGAGTTATGGTGCAGGGTTTAATGATTTCTTCATCATAGCCCATCCGACAAAGCATTCATATTGAGAGGAGGTGGAATCCAGAGCTTTTGTCAATGAAAATCCTCCTAACATCAATTCCATTTATCATTCCAGACACATATAAGGGTTTAATGTTTCCTTTCATAATGGATTATTTCTCCTTGATTGTGAAGTATTTGATGATGTTACATTATTTGGGACTGGTCTCCATCCAATAGACTTTTTCTACTGATACTTCAGTCTTGAACTCTTGCGGACTTAGTAAGGATTCAATGAGTGCCTCCCTATGATCTTCAGACAGACTTAACACATTCATGATTGATAGTTTTGTTGTTACTAAAGATAGCTTCTTTTGAATATTATATTTCTTCCCTAAATCTTGGTGCTTTCCAGCTCGGTGTTTCTCTTTCACAACACATTATGGAATTGATCTTTGGACGTAGACGGTTTGTCCTCTGTGATAGGAGATGGCGGCGCTGCAGTCCTTTCTAGGTTTGGTCGAACTATTATGCCCATATTCCTAAAGAGATTTTATATTTGTTTTTTCTCCACTAGGTAATCCAAGATAAATGGGCTTGTATTTCTTTAGATTGGGGCGTAGGAGCATTCCGGTTCTTATTGTGTCTACCGGAGGGTCCTTCCACAAGTTTTCTAAATGTTAATGGTTTGAGGTATGGCATGGACAAGAATTTCACTGCTTCCATAATCAAGGCTTCCAGGAAACCTTCAGCCTCTTTTGACTCTTCCCCCAACTCTCTAGTTGGGTACGAGGAATTCGGGTTCGTGGTCATAGTATCCATCTACGAAAGGGTCCATCAAGTGAATGAAATTAGTGGAGACGAAGATCGATTATTGATATAACAATGTCTATGCCTGACTGTCTTCTTATGATGGTCTTGTTTGGCGGGGATATGCCCATTTTTTCATTTGGCAGGGTAGATCCCATTGTACTAAGTCTGTTGGTATGAAGTCTGAAAGTGTCAATACTAACAACGACTTTTGTGCCAGCCGATCTTCTTTTTCCTTCTTTGTTCCTTTCTGGCCTTTAGAGGATTCAGGGTGGAGGAGGACGGATGTGTTGTATAGGGATCTTTTGGGGGCACAGTTGGTTTTTTCAACTATGCTTGGAGGATGCCATGGACTTTGTTGATTGTCTTTAGGTTCATCAAATTATAATTTTTTTCTCCTTCTTACTAGTTAATATTTTTCATTCCTCTTCCTCTCTTGAGTCTTAGGTGGAATCATACACCACCTGTGTCGGTGGTCGGCTGAACATGACTTTCCTAAAATCCCCCATCTTCTTTAAGAGATCCACAAAAATGAAGAACTCCTGGATGGTGTGTCCCAATATCCGGTGATATGGAAAATAACTCATATGATCTTTGAGATACACATCATCAGCTTTCTTTGGATCTGGTAGCCAGAGAAAGTTGCAATTCATGGAGTCCATGAAGTAGTCACCGACCTGGTCATCTCGGAATGAATAGAATTTATTTCTTGGTTCTTCAAACTAATTTCTTTTATCACTCTATTACTAATCTTTCTGTGGTGGGGGTGGCTCTTAGTATCTAGGGGGTCCTGCATGGTTCTGTGGGGTCTCGCAGCTGGAGCTGGTGCCGGGGGTATCTTAAGCGTGATAGAAGACGCTTTATCTTTTCCTGTTCATTTCCCTAGGGTTGATGGGGCCACTCAGGACATGAAAATGGTCCATTACAAGGAGTCTTTAATACATTGGGCAATGGAAGAGAAATATCTAAACCAAATTATGTAATTCACCGGGATGAGAAATTTTTATAATTCATCATGAATATTTTTGATGCACATGGGGTGCATTTCATATTGGGTAAACATCTAGTTTTGGGAATAAGTTCGGAGTTTCCATATGTAAATGAAGTATGAAAATATTTCATTCTTTGATGTATTTTAGTTCATGATATCATTTTCCATCATCTTAGGAAACATTGAACTATACCGGAAGAGAAACTTTCACCAGAGGTCCTCTCAGTCTATGATCGAGTTAGCTGGCAAGCTAGTATACTATACGAAAGCTGATCCCAATAGGGTTCGTAAGAAGAACCTATGTTTTACCACTTCTTTCTTCTATGAAGTTCCCATTATGGGGTAATCATAAGAGGCGTATTACATTAGATTTTATTTTGGATCCCTCGATCCATTGAATACTGGGAATATAGGGTTTCCAGAATTTAGAGGAGGCAGAACATTACTTACCCAATCAAGTTAGGGTTTTCTCTCCTATTGTATCAAAGTGAACCACCCCTCCATTGATTCTATTTGAGATTTTATTTTCTTTACGGTGTTCATGATCCCTTGATGCATATCCTGTTGGGCTTGAGCTTGGGCTGGTGCGACATTGGCCATAGCTGGGCGTGCTGGTGCTACTATAATTTTGGGTGGATACACTGCCTGGGGTATCAATTATGGGTTTACCTAAATATATTTTGGATGACTTCCCATTAGGGGAGAGTACTAATGTCCTTCTTGGGATAGGTTTAAGTAGGTTTCTAGTCACGATTCTTGATGGTATGGGACTCTAAGCTTGTATTCATTCACCGGGATGAGTGCTTAGGGTAAGAGAACCTCTTCTGAGAATACCTGCTAACATTCTTCAAGGGGAACACATCCGGTGAGGTATTTCCCTTGACGTAGCTCAGCATTAATTTGTCTGAGCTCTTTAATTTATTCATCCTTCTTGTCAAACATTTCCTCGACGGTGAGAGACAAATTATCAGGGGGAGGAGTTTGGTCATATATGAACATGGATTTATTCTTCTCTTTGTTGGGTTTTGTGATGGAGGTAGTGACAGATTAACTAAGCAAGGACCCAAATTTAGAACCACTCTCTGGTTCTGAGTATGCAAGACATCAAGATTAGTTTGGGATGCATTTGGGAGGGAAACATCTTCCCTTTCTTCCTCTACATATGTAACATTTTATGTGAGATCTGTTGGATTTACATTTACCACATTCACTGATACATACCGCATTGGGGGCGGTGTACCCAGTGCCAAATGGTAGGAAAGCATTTTTCATCATTTCTTGGACTTTCTCCTTCCAATTTTGAGTATTAATTGGGTTTCTTGGGGAATATTGACCCAAGGGGATCCCTGGTCCGACCTCGTAATGCACCTTTGTCTCGGAGGGTGCGATCCACGAGAAGGGGAGGAACTGGTTAATAATCTGCCCATCTCTCTTCCTAGATAGGAGAAGACAGACATCCACTGTATGGGGACATGAGGTAAAAATTCCCCGAACCATGTGGGATGGGGTTGTTCCTGTTCTTCTGTTGATGTGCTATATCTTGGATTTATTTGCCTTACAAGGGTATTTTGATTTACAAATTCCCCCAGCCCTATGGGTTGGGGTCGTTCCTACATTGTGGAGGTAGCCGCTTCTATTTCCACCTTTTCAATTTCACATACTCAAATATGAGTGTTATCCGAGTATGAAATTGGGCCTCTAAAAAATCTATGGCCTTTTGAAAAAATGAGCACTATTTGCTAGTTGGCCACCCTTAGATGGGAAGCCTACTAAATGTTCTTGGTTTCCTAACTTAGAAGTTTTTCAATGGAATGATCTCTTTGGTCCTAATGCTTTTAAGACTTAATCTAGGCCAGTTTTTGTTGAGTATCCCATATTTCCTGGGCAAGGGTTTCATTTCACTGCTCCCTTTAGGTAATGACGTTACAGGATTTCATTTCCAATGAGGTTTTCTAGATGGGATGTGATGTGAAGTGCAGAGCTCCATGTTCTCTCCATCCCCAAATATGATCTCCAGTAAAGGAGTCACCAATGAGGTGATGCAATATGTGCAGTTCATGGAGGCATGCCAGTTCAAGGGTTTTCTTTCGCCTTCTTGATTATGGATGCTATGCAGACGGGAGGGATTTTAGGTCAATTAGTGGGTGAAGCTCTTCTAACTTGTTGACATGGTCTGCATACCCTTCATAGGGTAGGAATGTTTCTTTCAACTAATCAAGATTAATCCATATATTAAGGCGAATGTCATGAATACATTTAACGAACAACTCCTTCGATATATCTAAGTCAGAAGTGGTTTTATTCCAATATATCACTGATATATTATACCTAGCTAGTTCTCTTCTCATAAGAAACATATTCTTTTATTGTTATTCAGGGGGCTCCCCCACTTGATATGACCGGCTTGACTACTTCTTAATAATTTCATTCCAAGAAATTGGGTTAGTGGGAGCCTCATTGATAAGAGAACGACACAGGGGTGGCTTAGAAGATGAGTGTTACCCCAAACCATCCTTTGGTTGAGAAAATATTAACTTGTTGTAAACAAATCTCCTGATATGAATAACTCCTTTACGAGCACCTCAAGATAGGAGGGCTATCTCAACTTTGTTCTAATAATGGGAGTTCCTTCTCACTGGTATTAACTTTTGTTGCGAGAAGACCTTTGAAATTGGTGCTGTAATGGTGAGGGGTACTACTGAAACATGACACTGGACCGCGTGAAATGTCTTTATGGCATATAACTAGGGTAAGACTTTTAGGGAGGGCTAAAGTGAGAGGAGAACCTTATTTCCACTTAATTTCATTGAGGGGAGGACCTTTTCGATGACTGCTATGATGGAGAGGAATACTATTACATCTTGATACCTAGATGAAGGGAGATTTTTTGCAGCACACATCTTGGGGAGGGCCTTCAGGATATACTGCAATGAGGGGAGGACCTTCTTGTTTCATGAAGTTACTATAGGGAGGGCCTTCGTAGAAACATCCTTTGCAGGGAGGGCCTTATCAATGAATATCATCGTATATAAGAGTACCATCATGACTTGACTTCCGACTATAGGGAGAAGTATATCTACAACATATACCCTTGGGAGGATGATCAGGGCAGAAGAAAGTAAGGAGAGGACCTTCTCTCTATCTGATCTTTAGGTTGAGGGGAGGGCTACCCCGACACACACCAGACGATATGATCTTGTGATTGATCATTCCTAGACCATGGAGTGAGCCCCCATGGGTGATCTACAGAGGACATTCAGAGATGCTGGTAGAGACATTGTGGGGAGGGAATTTAAAACTGCTACTTCCACATCCATAATTTTGTAATGGGCTGATAAGGTCTTGTGCCTTTATTGATATATGTTTGAGGGAATCAAGAACCCAAACTTCCAGTAGAGTAGGATTATGTAAGTGATCTAATTTTTACATTTTCAATTGGCTAATTTGATTTTTGGTAACTCTTTTTCAGGTAACTGGGGCCACCAACTATTGGTAACAACCTTCATATACAGTCCCTATTTAGTTGGGATACAATGACAGGCTTATTGAGTTTTGGAAGGGATATATGCCTTCCCTAGAGTGGCCACCGCATTTTACTGGTGTCCCCCAACTATAATGGTATTTATTATCGATCCGGTTGTCAGTGTATTGTGAAATATTACCTTCGACCCTCCTGGACTGAAGCAGAAATTCATGACTACTCTGAAGTGAGTGACCCATTTTGTGAGTAAGTCGTTCCATTCGAGGAAACCTAGTTGTGGGCCTGGTTTCTCTCTTTTTTCAACAATTCAATAATAAATTGGCATGTTTGGATGATATGGTCTAGGATCGACATCTGATATTCTATCATTTCTAGGATATGTTGAGATACATCTTTGGATGGAACAGGTATGAAGGACCATTCCGATATTGAAACAGGAGTTTGTTCTTGTTCTGGTCCTCTATGGGTTTCCATTAGATACTAGAAGTTCTCATATTCTAGGATAGAGGAATGAGTATTCCACTAGTTGTCTTCTTTGGTTTCCACCGAATTTGACTGGTGGTCTTCATATTCACGAGTAGGGATTTTCATCTGCTCACTTTCCACAGTAGTTTTCTCATGGGCTTTGAATGCATCCATTGTAATTTAACTCTGCTCATATTTTCTTGCTTCCCTATTTGGATGTCGTGCATGATATGAATTAATATGCATTTTTTTCATGTGTATATCTGGTTTCCATCCTATTTGGTTGACGGGCTTGTTGTGCATCGGCAGATATCTGTATCTACCTATAGTTTGTCTCTCCGTCTGCACGGCGGGACTGGTGATCACTAGAAAGAACATGTATGTTCTTGTATTGTGACATGCTATTTTAGTGGTGGGCTTGAGTAGAGGGGGAATATTTGTATGTATGTCCGTTTAATTCTACCATGTTAGTACGACAATGTTTCTCCTCAAGAACTAGGGTGATATCGTGTTCTGGATTTTATATTTTCCTCCCTTGGATGGAAGCCTAAGGTTCCTGGGTCTCTAAGACATTAGAAGGTTCCCTTGGAATAAGTTCCTCTTCAATGGGTTGTGGTCTAGTTATCTGGTGCTGGTGGCTATACACTCTATAGAGGGACCATTATTAGAACCCCCATGCAGTTGAGAATAATTTTTTAGCATTGACTTTATCTGCCTCCCCAAAATAAGGGAGGTGCTCATTGTCCTATTCCAGGGAGAGGCTCCCGAAATGGTTTGAGATGACCATTGGGGACACCTTGTGTCAGGGTACAGACTATAACTAAGAAGGCTTTTGGTGAGTCTTCAGAGAAGAGTGGGCATGTCTCGTGGCCTCCACCATGGAGATAGTACCATTTCAGTGGCACTATTTGATCAACGTGTTGGATAGTAAGTGTTGAAGACGCTGGGTAGGTGAGGGGGTCCTTCTCTTCATTGGGTCCTTGACCACCTGTTGAAATGCTGATGCGTGTGTCTACATTGTTCATCAAGATGTAATTTGGATCGAAGGTTTCTCTGTAGGAACCTAAAACATACATATATGACATATAGACTACAAAACCTCATCAAAGTTGAATTATTTTAATCATATACATATCAGATGATTCATCTTGGACCACTCCCCCTCACTTTTTTTTGTTATGGGTTGAAGGGGATTGAGTGGGGAAAGACTGATACATTGGTTAAGGATTCACATCAGGTTCACCATTTTTGTTTCGCCTCAAAGGTGGAGCGTTCGGGTGATGGGGAAATGGTCCAACGAAAATCATCACCTGTATATTTTTTCAAGATATGGTGTCTTGTCAAATTCAATATTTATTTTGTTTCGACCCATTCCATGTCATTATCATTTAAAGGAGGGCTGGATTAACCCTACGGGGACTGGGAGAGTTACCCCTTCCATACTATGAAGGAGATACCAAATGAAGATGGTCCCAGTGGGAGATTACATGGAGTCAAGAACCTTTGCAATCAGTCCTCCTCAGATATAACATCTTTAGATAGTCTCTAATGGGTTTATTTGTAGATCTAGAAACACCCAACAACCTTGGTATCCTTGATTCATGGGCCTACTTTCCAAAGGTAGGTCATCATTGGAAAATGGTTTGGCCAAGGACACTTAAGGACTCCATTGGTCGAGATGATGGGAATTCATGCTCATTTCACAATTTTGGGGGGAATTATTTCTTATTTTGAGACTCTCCTATAGATTTATGTCATGTTCATATGTTTGTGAATCCTTGGTTCATTCCCGAATAGTGTGTCCATGGGCTACACTTGGTTTGCATGATCATCATAGGAAAACATGGATTTAATGCTACGAAGGCATTGCTAACTTAAGTTATACAATAAGTAACGTTGGAGTTTATCTTCATCCGGGGGGACAGATGGTGACTCGATGTTGGAATCAGACCCATAATATGGGTTTCCTACATATCCTCAAGAGAGAATCAATTTCCACATAGTTCGGATTTACTGGGACTTACACATTGAATCTGCCCATTTAAATGCCCATGAATGGGTGATTCCTTTGAAAGGGACACCCTTTCGAGCTCGGGCCATCGAGTATGTGTCCTATGTATCCTAGTTTGATCCAGAATCATAGTTCTCATAGTTCATAATTGTAATTGTCTGGACCCACCTGGTCCTTTTCCAAATTATGGTGTTTGGAGTGTATTGGGGACCATTAGTGATTCATTAAGAAGTTTTCCAAATTTCAGGTTTGAGCATCGGAGGCACAGATGGGCGTCGGTTCCACCAATGGGTGTCAGTGGCACCCATGGGCGTCGATGTCACCAATGGACATCGGTGTCACCGATCGACATCGGTGGCACCGATCGACATCGGTGGCACCGATCGACATCAGTGGCATCGATCGACATCGATGGCACCGAAGAGAATTGGTGGCACCAATGGGCATATGTGGCATGGATGGGAATCAATGGCATCGATGGGCGTTAGTGGCAATAATGGGTATCAGTGGTGCCGATGGAAATCAGTGGAACCAATGGGTGTTAGTGGAACCGATGGGTCGTCCATAACACCAATTGACATCGGTGCTTGGGAAATGATGCCAGGGTGATAGCACCCGGGAAACAATGCTTGGGTGATGGTTTTAGGGTGATGGTTCCAGGGCGACGGTTCTAGGTAAATGGTGCTAGTGCAATGGTGCTAGGGTGATGACTTAATGGATACAGTGGCTCACCTAACGGTGGGTCCTTCCCTATTTTTCCAGGGCCATCTAGCTTCTCCCCAGTAATGTATATTTTGACATAAAAGTGTTTTAATACCCTTTCCAAATCCATTTAAAGGTAGTAAATGATGTTCAAAATCCCCAATGGTTGAGCAGCCCTTGAGCTACAAAAAAGTTTGGTATTTTCCTCGGTGTCACACCTTGTGGTGTTTTAAATTTTTGTCTCGTTACACATTTCTCTCAATTTAAAAGATATCTATTAACTCACATCTGTTATCCCTATCATCTCCAAAGAGAGTTATTAAATAAAAAATAATCCCAACATGTGAAACTGCCAAACCGTGTGGTCGATCCAAAATCCAACTTTTAAATACTTCGAAATAGTCTCCTTGTTTTTAGTATTTAGCCTTTTTATTAAGATGTGATTATCTATTCTTTTCCATTATCTCATTCATGGTTCATTTAGAGTCCTTCTCCCATAGATGAATCAGGAACCAGTGCCGGAGCCTTTCCTTATCACCATTGGAATCCTTGGAGATCTTCTTCTGCAAGTCGCGCGTCTCTAGTTCTTGGACCAAGAGGAGAAAAACTTAGATCCTTGATCAATCAAGTTTGGTATTCCTTAGTCTCTCTTTACTCTGTATCATGCAGGGTGGGTATGATAATGTTTCCTTATGGTGTGGATGAAACCAAACCATAACAATGATAATAAATGGTTTCTAAACAATGAAGGGGTGTGTTTGAGGATGATGATTATGTAAAAATTTTACATTCATATGTTGTGAATTTTATGGTCCTACACCCACTGAAAATCGCAGTCATTGGTGGTCCTTTATTTCACACAAATGATCTTTTTTTTCTCTGTATAAACTTGTGATTGAATGGACATGACATGGAAACTGATTAATCACATACATTTAGATGATTAAATAGATTCCCAATGAATAATAATTCTTGTGTGATCACCTCGGTTAACCAAAGGAAATAAGGAACCTGATAAATAGTGTGGTTAAATATGAAAACACCCTATTTTGTTCTGCTAATAAGCACATATGTTCTTCGTGATGCATGCGAGGTGATGTGAATCAAGATGGGATACCCTGTTGTTCAATCGTCCATTTTTGGATCTAAGGCCATGATGGAAAATATGTTGGGGATTGGTTTGGTTCCAATACATCGATGGATATCATTAATCCCTTTTGTTGTTGTGACTTTACTAGAGAACCGAGTGTGAATAATTAAATTATTGTTTGGCTGTTTTCTTCTCCAGTCCAGTTATTGTTTTGGATTGTGTCTATTTCTGTTAGCATCCTAGTAGTAAAGGAATTCTTGACTGGAATCACTTGAACATGATAACAAGAATGGGTGGTGATCTAGTTTTGTTTTTTGTAATTTTATTCATGAATGAATAGTAACGATGGTGTTTGTGTATGGGCTGGTTTTAGAACCCTTAGGTTGGATTGATTTCTTGTTTACCTATAAGTATAAATTTAGTTTTTGTGTTTAATATTAGCACCCAACCCAAGTTGATCACTTCATGACAAACACCCCCATTTCATGGGGGATGGTGTTTTTCCAACATCCTATTGGGTGGCTGGTTATTGGCTCCTTTCTACTCCTTCTTTCTGAGTATCCCAAGACTCTTCTGGTAGGCTGTGAAGGCCTAAGGTCCATTTTATCCCAAGTCTCTTCAGGCAGTGAATTTTTTGGTGTTGGACCAGGTGTGTGTGGGAATGTTTTTTCCCAAGTGCCTTCAGGATGCGACCTATGTGTCTTCGAACAGGGAAGTAGTTGTTCTGGACTAGGTGTTTGTGGGTGTGGTTACATATGGTTGTGGTGGCCCAGTTGTCTGTGGGCGAGATGCGTGGTTATGGTGGCATATATTTATGCAGGAAGAATATGTGGTTGAGGTGTCCCATAAGGTAGTTGTTGGGCCAGCATTGGGACTGTGGTGAGAAATGGTGGGTGAGGTCTGACCTGTAGGATGTCTTCAATAAACAGTTGGAAAGCATTGTGTGGTACCCAAATATCGATGTGCTATTACTATTACCTTAACTGACATGCGTTATTTGGGGAGTTTTCCAATGTGAGGATAGGTGGATAATTTCATTGCTAGGTTTTTTGGTTACCTCTACTTTCTCACGAGTCATTAGAATGCCTCCCCACTTATGTAAAAGTGATTTTGGTTTTTCCCTCACGATTACACCTGTATACTTACCCTACATGTATAAAACTTCTTTCAGGTTTCCAGGAGGACTTCGGGGACCATGCGGGGCCATACTAGCTCAGACGTTGGGACAATTGTTATTGACATTTTCATTTATTTTGGTACATTCTCTTTGGAATTTTCTTGCACTTTTTAGGGGCTTACCTATGATCATACATATGGGAATGGGTTTTGTATTTACTTTTACCTTCATTTTTGGAGTTTTTTGGGGTTTTTCACCATCGTATCTCCTGATCCTACTAAATAAAAAGGGTAATTCCTTCCATATTACATGTGATTCTAGAACCTTGGGGATAGTTGCCACTCTGGGGCCTATTGAAGGCGGGAATCATGGGTCATTATCTCTCCTTAAAAATGTGGAAGGAAGGGTCTAGAAGTTTGTTACCCCTTACCACATCTTGGTGAAGGCGGTTCGTGACAATAATGGGTGGGGATTACGCATGGAAGCTGGCCATTTGGGGACATTATCGGGTGAGGCATTTTGAAAGGACACCATTTTGAGCTCGGCCCTTTGTGTAGGAGTCCTACATATCCTAGTTTGATCAGGATTCTTATTTCTCATAGTTCAGAATGGTGTGGATGTTGTAATTGTCACAAATCTCTAAGCCCATGTGAGTCATGCTTGGTGTGAGAAACAATAGGATGTGAGAGATACAACCAACCACATGCTTCCAATCCTGCTTGTGGGAGAGGGAGAGCCTACGAGGGAAGAGACAGGGGTGACCATGGGTGAGGGTGCACAGTGATGAACCTTTTAATGTGAAATGACATTAAAGGTCATGTGGCCTGGACTTAAAATATTGAGGAATTACCTCAGTGGGAGTGCCGTAGAACACATTCCGGGTAGGGGAGGATTTTATTACTTGTCAAAAAGATAAATGAACACAACTCTTTCAGATGATCACCATTCCTCAATGAATAGAAAAGCAACTGATCACCCTTAATCCCTAGAATAGGAAGGTTCATGTTAGTGTCCCATGATTGGACATCGGGTTACCATGGGAATTTAGACCCATAGACATCCTTGAAGCCTGAACCATTGTTGGGAGAGCCTTTGTGACTTCACATACCACGAGTATATATACTCAAAGGGGTGCGCTGAAGCACCCAATGGTCGGATCATTCAGGTATGGTGGCTTTAGAGGAGGCTTTGGCCTGATGCCATAGGGCTGCTTCATGGAGGGACTATGGAGGACTAGATGGTAATAGAGGGACATGATTGGAACCGTAAGAAGGAATACCTAAAAGAACCCCTTTCCACGTACTGTTTTCTTTTTCGGGATGGGGGAAGCCCCGAATATCATAGTGGAATGCAGGCAATGGGGTCGTCTACATTCTGAAGTGGTACATGGGCATGGTTATGGACCACCATGCACCATAGTGATATGTATTCCTAGACTTTGTACATGAGGATGCTTTGGGTTCCACCTATGTACTAGTGTAGTACACGGTGCTGGGTTAAATCCGCATAGCGATACACTATACAGAACACCATATTGAAGGAGGGTCTAGGGGACTACCGCTCACAGGAGTTCATCCACAAGAATTATGTGGTTCAAAGTTTTACCAATCAGGTTTGAGTTTCTATTATTATTATTATGTTTTCATGTTTTATAGTTTTTGGCTGGTTGTACCTGTGGAGAGTGTGGTTCACAATTCGAGATTCAACGATGATAGATGACTAGAGCTGTAATCTTATCCAAATTCTTTGTTCCAACCTCTTGGGTCCCCTTTAAAATTTCTTCATCTGTCATTTACTAATTCCGAAAGTGTTCCTTTTATAGATCATCGGGGAAATCGTATCTATGGGCATGTGACACCATTCTCGGAGGCCCATGAAGAGATATCCTGACCCACAGAAGACTCAGTCAATTGGGGTTTACGAAGGCTTTGGTTCGCCATCATGGTTTGCAGAACCCAATCGGTTTGCTTCGTCTATGAACCATTAAGTTCATGAGATGGTATAAGGATGGTTTTCACACACATGATTCCTTCAGCAATGCGGTTCACTGTCCATCACTCTATGGGATAACACCTCATGGATCATTCCATATACCGGTGATTTGTGATCCAGGCAGTCCACGAACCCTTCCCAGTGCTGTTATGCGGGACACTCAAAATCCTTTGAAAACATAAATTTCTTAATGTTTTTTCTAAACATTTCAACTCAATTTGAGTCCATTAACCTTGATAGACTTGTAGGAGTACTTTCTTTCTTTGGAAAAGTGATTTGGGGTGTATTTTCTTCCCTTGGATAAATTTTTAGGACCATATAGAGTCACAACCTCAATATCCTTTTAGATGGGGGAAATAACCAATTTTTCATATTTTTAAGGGAAAATATTTGACAAGCTCTGGAGTATAAATAGAGGGTAGAAATAAATACGTCAATGAAAAATATAAATAAATTAAAAAATAAATAAGTGTAGATAGTCTTGAATGCCAATGAAGATCATGAAATTCAATCAAATTAGCCATGGATGATAAAAAAACATTAAGTCCTTAATGATTGATGTAATTCAATAGTTCTAGTAGTCAAAGAAAGGTACATTGAAAAGATCATATGAATGTTTTATTTTTACCTCTATATATTGATTAATCATTAGTCATCAATAAAGTTAAATAAACTGTTACCACATTACTTGATTTGAATAAAAATTAATAAGTGTGATTCATGAATTTAATGTTCATGGAGTGAAGTATTGGATAACCACATAATAAAACATTAGAAAAATTATTATCATCTAAAATATATCTATTACATGTATTAAAAAATATTTTCTTAAAAATCATATTGTTGGAACTATTTATTTCTTCATAAAAAATCATCACAAAAACTCTATCAATAATGATAAAACAATTTTATATTATAAAAATTTATAGAATAGTTAAAATAAAAATTATAAACATGCATCTTTTTGTAATATCAAAAAAAATAGAGTATCGTAAATAAGATAATGCATTTTTTATATATAAAGAGAATATTTTCATAGAATATGTTAAACAAAATATAATTATGTTGTATCAACATTCAATCAATAAAATATTAATTGATATAATTTATTTTTAATTGTTAATATAATATATTTTATAATTAAAAAAATTTAAACTAATGATAGATGGAAAATATACTTGGTGGTAGCAAGAGTATACGAACATTGGAAACCTATGGTCACTCAATATACTGTTACATTGATTTACCATGACTGAAGATATAACATTATTAGTAGAATAATGGTACTACCATCCCAGGTTATCTTCCATTGAAGAATAATGAATTTTACTTGTATATAAATGACCTACCATTGCTGAATAATGAATCAACCCCTGAGAATGTGATCTAAAATCACTGATGAAGTACATTTCATTGAAGGAGGTTGGTAGTGCTATTATAGATAATGAAATATAACATTTAGAGATACTAATGTACATGTTTGAATCATTCTATTATTATTCTATGAATATTCTATAAACGTGTAATTTTACTACCATTTTGATGAGCTACCACTTATGGAAGGGTCAAACATTGAAGAAAAAATCTGATTAGTACTTCCATTGTAGGATACCACTATCGAAAAATAGTCCGTAGTGGTACATCCATCACTGGGGAATATATTTCATCTATTAAGATGATCTATTATTCCACTGTGTAGCCACCAAGGCTATTTAATGGGGAGTAACTCTAATCCATGCAATAAGAATCACATAAAACATTAAAGTTAAATATTTTCCAGGATTCAAAATATGTGTTCGACTCTATTTTCATTTATCCAAATTAAAAACTATAGAAATAATTGAATTTGTTGAGATATAATTGAATTCATCATTTCATAGACTCATCGTATAATAAACTTGATCACAGATCTAATGTGGTAGTAATGAATTTAATCGTAGAAGATCAAACCGAAGTATGGCATATTACAACACTGTCATGGGTCCAGAGGATGAGAAAAGTATTTTATAAAACTAAAAATGCATGGGTAATTGGAAAATATTAATTTAGTGGACTAGCTAGTGTATGAAATATGTATATCATAAATCACTAGAAGAATAGTATAATGCTTCGCTGATTCCAAGAACATAGATTTCTACAATCAGTCCTACACTATTTCAATCAGTTGGGCTGCTAGCGGTTCAAGATATCTATGATCGATCAACACCCATTTCACACTTATGAACACTCAATATTCATTATATGGTACCTTTTTATTCTCTCTAACCATCCATTACAATCTTAATGCGGTCCTGGGTACACTCTTATGTGCCTATACTTATCCCACACACTACTCATGTCTCCGTACTAGATACTTTTGGATCGCCCTCCCATGTGGTTGAACATGGATCTTTCATGCAGTTGAATTGGCTAGCCCTAGTGTCTTGTAAGGTTAGACACATTTTTACTAAAAAAATAAACATAAGTAACAAATAAAATTAAATGGAATTTTATATAAGTAATAAAATATTAAAAATGTGATTTTATATATATAAAAAATAGTAAACATAAATAAAAATAAAATAATAAAATAATTTTAAATAATTAATTTTAATTTATGAAAAAAAAATCTAAATGAAAACAGAAAACTGTAATAACATTATGGAAGTGTAAAGACTATTCCAAAAAAGGGTTCTTTTCATCAATTATAAAAGGGTTTCACATATGCCACTCCATAGTTACACTTACAATTCAAATTTAACTTAAACCTATACAAAAAATAACCCTCCTATAAGTTTTTTTCTAAATTTTATGACCCGTTTCCCTATAATACATATGAATAATTACCTTCTAAAGAAGATCTATGAGTGATGATCATGTCTCTAACATTTTTATTACCTTCTTTGTAACATTTCCCCCTTATTATTACTCTTTCGTATCTATTATATCCATAAAAATAAAATAAAATTAGTATAATTATTATTCATAGATATTATTGTATTATTGTAATAACCATTATTTACTCCTCTCCATCCGCTAAGAAAAAACAAAATCATTTTTAGTGTGTTACCCGAACTACTGCTTCCACAAATTGACGTCTTTTTTTTCAAATCCTAAATTATTTTATATTATGAAGGAATAAATATATAAATAAATTAGATGTCTATAATTTAACTATGATTCCAAAATTTAAAAATTATAATTTACCATATTTTCACTTATTCATTGATTAATGGTAACACTTAATCGTGTGTATGTATGGACTACCACTTACATGACTAATGAGTTACATTTCTTATCACCACCCATAAAGGATGAATTTTAAAATATATCTAAAATAATTTTTATTTACAAAAAACTACTTATATTTTTGATATTATGAAACTATATTTCAACACATTAGATCATGGTCACCATACAAGAGGATTTGTAAACAAATTGACCGAACAACCTCATATAACTAATGTAGTGAAGAAAGATATATTATAAATAAACAACATATGATAGTTTAAGGACCTTGGAAAATGAATTATGGATGAATAATATTATTAAATAGGTATATAGAAAACTTAATTTTGTTATTAAATAAGTTAACCACATGTTTAGAGAACTTTCAGACATGATAGAAAGGGATCCTCAGTACGAGCTTTGTTACTTGACAGTTTCACATTTTATTTCATTCTCTACCTTTTTCACAATTTTCATCTAAAAGATTCCTTTATTTGTGATCATATATACCTTATATATATAACTAGTTAATTATATATTTCATTTATGGGATTTTACATGTTTCATTTTACATCAGATTTATAACTTTTATTTAAACATGATTTAATTGAATAATCCAATTTATTGTATCATATCAAGAATAACCCTCATAAAATGTTTTTTAAACCATGAATATGCATAAAAAACCAATATAATTTTATGTATAATCTTCTTGATTAAATTATTGTTTTATTTAAATAATAATATCCATAATTTAAAAATATTATTACTTATTTTATAAACTATCACCAAAGTGGTAAGTTTTTGTTCTTCCAACTGTTGAATCATTCTCATAAATTTACTACATTAGAACTCCTTATACATTACCTATGACCCTTTTTAAAATAATAATTCTCAATGAAATTTATTTCCCTCTTCTCTTGGGAATCAATATCATTGAGATTTATATTTTTACTTGAATCAAAATCTGAAACACAGTTCTATCTCAAGGGATTGATCATGATTATGGATTATGTATTGTTTATTTTCCAAATTTTGACCTTATATGTATGAATTTAATTATATAAATATTTTTCACCATTTTATATAACCATCACATGAATTAGGTAATTATTTATATATCATGATATGATATGAATGATATTATTTATTGAACCTAATACACTAAGGTATTTTTTCCACTATCTATAATGCACAAGCAAGTATCCCAAGAACATTGTTATGTCATAAGTGTGTCGTAAATTTTATATCCCTTTAATGAATTGGGTAAAAATTTATACATCATTATATTCATTATAAGTTATGAATGAGTGAATATAATCAACAATGAGACTTTATCTATTTTGTACTGATGGTATTGAGAGTGTCCCTTGACTTATGCGTTTTATGGCATGTCTTATGTTGGTGTCATATATTCCATGATTCCATTAGACTATGATTTATTTTTCATATTCTATGTTTCCATTAATATGATGATCCTCTTTATGATATAACACTATGCATCTTAACTATCATGATATGCTTTATTTATTTTTCCCCCTTACTGATCTTTCTAGGCCATGTAATTCCTTATGAATGTTTTCACTAGGGTATATTATGCTATTTTAGAAAATATATTGGAGTTAAAAGAAATTTATTGTCTTTAAAATAGTTACGATGTTCTTATGTTTAATATGATTTATTTATTTTTATAATCATCAAAATATTCTAGACCACTTGATCCATATATTTTATTTTTTTTGGAAAAGAATGTTATGAATCCTGGAATAATATGTGTATGTGGAATGAGTCACTATAGAGGGACATAAACTAATGGTATCTTAGACCTAATATAAATTCAATATGAATTTAAAATATTTAATTAATATTATTCTCATGCACGTTTAATAATTATTCATGTTCAATTAATTATATATATCGATTCACTAGTTTTTCCCGAGTATTATATGTGAGTTGATATTAAATTAATATTTATTTCATTGGTAATTATTTATTTAATTATCTAAAAATATAATTCATATATATATATTTTTATATCCATAAGAAAATATTTATTTATTTATATGGTTATGAAAATATTTAACAAAAATTTATTTTCTCAATCGGTAATTTATAATAAATATTTATTTATCATAAAATAATTGATTGAAATTTATTTATTTAAATAACATTGAAATTATCTAGATTTTGATAAATTTTATGGTGGATTAGGGGATAATGTTTAATTGTTTATTGAGAAATTATATATTAAATATTTTTTCAGTTAACTATAATTTACATATTTTATTAATTAGTATTTCTTTATTTATGGATTTATCACATTCCAAGAAAATACCAATAATTTGATTGTCATTTTTACATGGGTTTTACATTAGAATATGATAATATTAATATCCAATGTGAAATTATCGATTCTAAAACCCTTGGATTATAAATATCATGTTATGTCATTCTATGTTCAATACATGCTTATCCACCATTGTGTACAACGATTTATAGAGAAAATCCTTTCATTCCCCAATGATATCATCTCATAGAACATATTCCTCAAGAATGAGAGATCCAATACCATTACACTCTCAATTCTAGAGTGGACTAGATTAATTCCTTCTCACATGGAAGGATTATATTTCTATCAATGATGGAAGAGCCATGTGCTATAATCAATCATGAAGGAACCTAATTATTTATATGAAAAATAATAGAGGTATGCAAAACACGGGGGATCACCACTAGAAAGAATTTACTCATGATTACTATAACATATTGGTAGCATAAAAAAGACTTATTCAATACCAGATAATATATGATTTCAACTATTTGCTATCTAATATTAGTTATGAGGTCAATAATAATAATTGAATAAATATTTGAAAATAATTGGGATGATAAATTGATTACAGTGAATAAAATTATAATAATAATGTAAATAAATAATAATAAATATAAAAATTAATTATAATAAAAAAATTATTAAAATAGGGGTTTTTATCCACCATCCCATATCATGTCATCCTCATTACCCCCACCCCACCCCAACCTGTGCGAGCCCCCCTACCATATGAGATCCCCCTTCCAACCACGTCTCCATCACTATATCTTATAGATTTTTTAACATTCAATGTCATGTTCCACTATAAGGTCTCTTCTCCACTCCCTTATCTCTTTTCCCCTCTTTTTATCACCCATTGGCCACACACCCTCACTGGCTAAACACTAGGGGTTTTGATTTGACTGATTAATTTTGATTCTTTCATTGTTAGGGAATGCAATGGATTATCTATGTCATATTCATCCAGGATTAGGGGGGTCCAATATCAAAGGCAACACATTATGGATTGATCAACATTTATTTCAGGTTTCTTTGCCATAACCAAATTATTGAATTTTTATCCATCAACATCAATTGATTCTACTTCCAAAATAATATTTTTACTTCTAGTTATATATTATTATATAATTATTGAAATTTGATGGTAGAAATTAGGGTTTCTCCATATTTCCATTTAAAGTGAAGGGTCTTAATATTTTAATGAAAGGATCAAAATTATTTCATGTTTTTTTCACTCTATTCATTTTTTTTAAATTTATTAGTAAACCCTTTTAAATTATCAGGGAAGTTGAAAATGAAATATTTGTCTTTACATTTGATTTTTTAAAGGATTGTGTTGAATTTAAAGGGGTGTTATTGTATTAATACCATATGTTTTATCTTCTCAAGGAAAATTAATCTTTAAAATTCAATTTTAAATGTGGTTTTAAATACAATCATGTTTCACATTTGTTTTAAACATGGGAGTATTTTATGGTGAATTACATAAACCTAGATATATTGTTATGTGTATATATGCCTGGATGTACACATTCAAAATATAATATATGAATGTGTTCCTTTGATTATGCTCATATATATACATGTAAGTATATATTTACATGTTCATAATAATGAATGTGGTTTTTAAATAAATGTGTCTCATTAGTTGAAGAAATATTTAACTATTTATAAGGATTTTATTTAAAATATTTTAATTGTGTAAATGGATTTAAGGTGGTAAAAAGGACTCATCCTTCAATAGTTATGTTTTCAAGAATTCATGGATGGAACATTAAATGTATTCAATTTATATTTTTAATGTGAAACCCTCTATATACTTTTGATTATTTATTTTCTCTTTATGAAATATTTATTGGTCGTTATTGCTTAAAAATTTTCGAATGATGTAATTGGGGTTGTTTAGTGGGTGGATAATTTTTTAATTATATGATGGATGTAAAATACTTAGTCTGGATTGTGTGCCACCAAGAATGTGTTTCCTAAAGAGACAAGAAGAGTTATCAGGATGGGTTATGAGGCCCATAAATTTATTTTCTTTTGGGTTGGTTTAATAGGGACTAACAAGTCTAAAAAGTATACCGAATTTGGATAGGTTTTTAGTGTCTATGATGGAAATTATGTCATTTTTTAAAACCATGTTACACTTAGACAATTATTATACCCCATTCCACCTAATTTTTAATCAATGGTTTATATCATGAATTCATATCTTAGTCTTCATAGTTATCCCTCTTTATTTTATTGATTGGAAAAATTTATCTTGTTTTCATTTTTTATATTCCTTAAACATTTTGGGTCTATTTTGTATAATGATCTATCCATTTTACATGGCAACATTTTTTCATTCGTGGGATTTTAAGGAGGTTTTTGAAAATATTTTATTATAATGGCTTATATCCTATATTTATATGGTTTTTATAAATTAGATGATTAGAATAGGGGGATTAATCTGTTTTAAATTACTTTTATGTGATTATTTTCATTTCATAAATATAAATAAGTTCTATTTTACGAAATTTTAGGTTTTTTTTATTTCATTATTTTATGTGATCAAAGAATTAAAATATTGTAAATGTATTTTTAAACTACCAATAAAACTGATATGAAGTAAAATTTTAGTTATGTGGAAAGGTGTGTGGGGCCTACTATGTTCTTATGTTCTCAAAAATGTATTATATCTCAGTTATAGTTTCATATTAGCTTCTAAATACTGTAATTTAATTTTTAGAATTGGGATTTGAGGTTAGTTTTATTTAAATTCATTCATTCAAGTGTTCCTATTACATTGTCATGTTGTCCTGCCTTACTTTATTAGATTATACTGTGTGGGGAACATTAAATGAGTTCTTTTCTATTTTATGTTTTCTTTATTAGTGGTTTGCATTATCAACATGGTGACTGAATGATTTTTAGCAGTATAATATTGAGAGAACATGGGTGTGAGAGAGGTATGTTGGATAGGTGATTAATTTGGGAGGGTGATATGATGGATTGGTTTCTATCTTTTAAAGATATGACTTTTTCTTTTGTTTTCTTTATATCTTTTTTTTCATGGTCTTATGAACAATGGATGATAAATATTGAAATTTAAATTGAAATATTATACTTATATTACTTCTATTTAATGGAGAAACCATTCCAATTGGGGATTACATGATTCCATTGAACTTTTCGCAATTGCATGAGTATCAAGAATTCATATTGGGTCAGTGGAGGACAGATTTGGCTAGAGGTTCAGATGAAATCCTAGGCTAAGACATTACAGATGGTATCAATATATTTTTTTTATTTGGAAAAAATGATAGTATGAGATTACGAATATTAGGATATAAATTGTTTGTTTGGAAATAGAGTCCCCCTTGTTCCTATCAAATTTGAACCTCATATGGATAGGGTTTTTGGATTTTGTCTTTAATTTTTATTATTTCAATTGATTGAGATTTGATATATGGTGAAATTATATTTTCTTTATTAACATGGAGGTTTGAATTGAGGATTTTTCTATATCATTCAATTTAAGCGGAGATGATGTTTTGAATGTGAGTTTGGATTTCATGAACCGATGAAGTATTCAATAATCAGAAGTTTGATTTTGGAATCATTTTAGGAATTGATAAATTATAAGAACATTGATTGTAACCAGGTGAACAAGTTTGGAATGAATAAACATTTTTTATCTTTAATATATAGACTCCCAAGCTCATAGATTTATATGGGGGTAGAAATGTAAATAATATAAGAACCAAGGGAAGAAGGTTAATATGATTATGAAATCAGTTTGGATTTTGATGACCCCTTTTTGGGATCAATTATTTATTGAAGAAAATTATAATATAAAGGGATATTTCATGTATATATATAATGATGTCATTACATTAATAATGGATCCATGGGGATTATTGTTTTATCAATTGCTTGATTTATTTATTATTTTTTTACTTGACTATATGGAAATTAATTTTGGCATGAATTATTTATATGAAAACCTAGTCTTGGAAAAAGAAAAAACCCTTGTTTTAGAACAAGGAATGCGTAAGTGATTATAGAAGAAGGTTTTAATTAAAATGACTCATGCGGTAATTAAGTTTTTAAAAGTTTGAAATGTTTTTATTTATTTTTGAGTTTTACATGAAGATAGAAATTTCTTACTAAATGAGATTTGGGGATGGGAATTGTATTTGTATTGTAACCAATATAGATGGATATTTTTTATGGATTGTTGTCATAAAGAAAATAATAGGATTAAAAGGTCAAATTATATGAAATTAATATTAATATTAAATTTGAAGAGTTCCAATATATTATAAATATTGTTTTAGACCCGGGTAGAGGTTCCAAATATAGAACTGATGCTCAACAGAGATTCTGAAAAGGGATGGGTGGCTAGGATAATGATCAAGAAAGGATCTGTCTTTTCTGGGTTATGGATGTAATATATCTCAGGCCATGTTAATATGGATGGATGTACTTTTCTAAGACTATGGCCATGGCCATCAAGGGTAAATCCATCTAGTTAAATAAAAAACTATAATGAAAGAATAGGGCGGTTACACGAGATGCGTCTTGCATTATGAGATATTACAGACAAAGAGATTATATTACAAAGTGTGTGTTTGAAGGTTGGTTGTCCCTGCTGTGAAAATACTTGTCTCTTTAGGGGTCATGATGGGTTTCCAGATCTCACTCTTGGTATGTGAATACTATTCACTACTGTCGAGATAAGGTCCTAGAGGGTCACACACTATAGGGTATTCAAGAATCTTCACTATTCAATTGGATAGGAGTTTTGGACATAGTGGGCCCTGCCCCAGGGGTCCAAGATTTGTCCAAAGTTAAACGATCACCAATGAAAGAAATAAATTCATATTATTCTAGTTTAGAATAATGAGTACTTATTTTTTTATTAAATGTATTTTTTGAGTTTTAGTAAATACTCGAAAAAATATTTATTGATAAATATAAAATATATTCAAGGTTTAATTAAATTTTATTGGAATGGAGAGTTGAGTTAATGACTTAATTATTATCATGTAATATATTTTAATATATTACAAGTAAATGATAATAATATTTATGAATCAGTTTAGTAGTCATAAAATGTCATTGATAGTGCGTTAAGTATTCGGGGCTGGTGAGGTGATATCAGGTATTATAATTAACCATTATAAATTGTGGAGGAGGGAATTTTTAATATTCATGGGGATTATATCTCCTCTCCTCTCTCCCATGACATGGAGAGAGATTCTATGGATCCAAGGAGCTTGAAGGGAGCTCTCTCTCAGGCATCCCTAGCAATGTGATGCGGTGATCATTGGAGCATCGAAGGCATCATCGGAATTCTATGCTAGCACCTGAATTATGATGAACGGTGCTATCGCGGATTCCATGAAGTGCATGTGGATGATCTATAGGAATTCAACTTCAGATTCTTTGAGCTGTGATCACCAATTATGAGAATATTTCATGTGCATCATCATAATTAAACCAGTTATTTTTAAGGTTTATTTTGTATTAAAAACCCTTTAAGTGTGGTCCTATTCTATGGAAGAGATTCTCTTCACTGTCATCGACAAGTTTTCGTTGAATGTCGGTGGAATTTTTTTTAAAAACCACGTGTTTGGGGGTTCCACTGCACGCCCAATTCCAACAAGTGGTATCAAAGGGATGCATGATGATTTTAAGTCAAATGAAATAATAAAATTAAAATTAAAATATTAATAGGTTGTCGATATGGTCCCAATGACGCATAACTCATTTTAATCCGATGTTAGATGACCATTATCCAGTCATCCAAAGTTTTATGTTGGGATTAAAACCGATTGTTTAACAAAGTTCAAAATTAATTAACTATTTTTATCTAAATAATTTCACACAAGAATAATATTTTATATGAGAAATATTTATTATTATTGTTATAATAACTTTATAATAATAATAATAGTTCTATTATAATAATAAATTTATTACTATAATGTTATATAATAATAATATCTTATTATAATAATGTTAAAGCCTATATATTGTATTAGAGAAAAAAGGTTGAGGGGAAAGACTCGCTAAACAAGTTTTTGGTTAAAAAAGGAAGTTAGGTGCAAGAACTGCAAGTTTAAAAAGAGAGGAGTAAATGGGGGGCAATGACCTGTATGTGCAAGTCGTGAAAAAAAGGTAAAGGGGGTGACCTTCATAGTAGGTTGTGTAAAAAAAACGTCTGGCGGGGGGGGGGGGGGGGGAGCGGCCCCATCTTCTACACGTAATGGCCCAAACTGGGCCACCTTCTCTCTCTCCCCGCATCTAGTGGCACACTGCACCATTCGACAAACTCCCATGCGACATGCCGGACCACATCCTATCCACTTCCCCAGTGCAGCAAGCATGCACGGGTCTACTCAACGACCCCACAAAGAAGGTCGCCGCAATCCCGCGAGCTGCTTGGTCCGTGAACCAGGCTGGTGACCTGCAGATCTCCCTTCCCAAAGAAACAATGCATCCCGCATTGGTTGTAGCCCAGCTTCTGTCACACCATGGACCGTCTCTTTCCGGCACCCCACTGCATACTCTTCCAACCATACACTCAAGCAGCCTCCCGTGCAGAACCGTGTTGCACCGTCTCCCTCTGTCCGCAGCATTGTGGCACCCAGCTGACCACACCCCCCTTTTCTGATCCTCCCTGCACTCAGACCTCCCGTAGAAGCGACCCTCCTTAAGTCCTCCAAACACGATATCCTTCGCCTCCCCATGCCACTACTGCTCTTCCTCGCGAAAGCGGCGCCACACCAGGTGCAACCGCAGTAGCCCCGCTGGCCACCTCGCCCACTGGATGACTTCTCCCCGCTGTGTTGCGTGATACTAGCTGTTGCGCCCCATCGAGGTTGGCCAACCCATCGCTGGACAACCCCCCCCCCTATGACCTTGGTACTCTGACGCACACCACCGTGAGGTAACCAATCTGCATGGGGTTTGACCAGATCCGACCCGAAACAAGTCTGGGCGGGTCTTCTCGGCCTGCAACAGGCTTGGGCCGACCTGACTGGCCCAGAAAGCCCTTGCACGGGGTCAGTACAGTCCGGACTAGGCTTGCGTAGGTTCACCTTGACCCGCACATACCCTGCCCAAAATTTTAAGGTCCTGAGTGTTTTAATTTAATAAAAAATTAATTAAAATAATTAATTTAATTATAGTTGGTAATTAAATTAATTTAAAATTATTTTTTGGTTGATGAAATTTAATGTCATGTTATTTATTTAATTGGGTGATTAATTAGTCAATTTAAATAATTTTATTTTTTGTTTTAAAATTAAATTAATTAATCGGGACAGAACGGCATTAAATTGAATTAAAACAAGAGTGATGTTTTAATTCAGTCAAATGCCCCCATGTTTTTTGAATGTAATTTTAATTGCATTCTACATTTAGTTTATATATATGCATGTTAAATTGTATACTAGTTATGATCCATGGACCTACCAATGTATGTTTGGTGCATTTATTTAATTTATTTATTGCATGGTATTGTAATAAATAGTTTAATTAAATTAAAGGCGATCTACGTGTTGTTTCAAGTGTCATTATATGAATGAGGGTAGTGCATCCATTTTAGAGTTTTATTTTATACCATGAGTCCCCTTGCCTTCATGTGAGTACAGTTGTATAATGACGAGATGTGGCATGATGCACTTCATGCTTAGTGATGGTGACACATCAGATAGGAGTTGGATGCATTGGATGAGTAGAAATTATTGTTCAAGTTGCAAGCCACGCGACTGAAAGGTACTCACCCCTAGGGTTTCTGTTGGTCCGTTATTCACTCAACAGATATCCAAGAGTACCAACTCAGGATCATGTGTTCATTTGTTTTTCATGGTTTATTATTTTTGTGTGCATGTTTAGTCTATTGCATGATCACATAGAATAATAATAAACAAGCATGCAAGATTAAACGAACATGTGACGTGATATTTTGTTTTCTATTTCTTGCATGGTCAGTTGTGAGTGCGATCACATAGTACGTGCTTAAAAAATATAAAATTATTTCTTTCGTCGCATTAAAAAAATAATAAATCCCTCGAGGATATATTAATTCATAACCACCTTTCGTCATTCATGTTTGGACAAAACTAGCTATTTTCGATGTTGGTCATGCCATAGTTGAGGGTACCTCTTACTACCAGGGAGTCTTTATAAGAGTACTGAGTTGAATTAACTAAAATTAAAGAAAATAAATATCCATATATTTATTTTTGTAACTTTAGAGTCAAGTGTTGAGTAAATCAAGTTCTGATTTTTAGAAGTTTGGACATCACTCAACAGATTAATGAGCCGCATGCAATAGCGGTCAGCCTTCCAAAATCCCTCCTAGAACCCTCCGTGTAGTGGAATATCCATATCATGTAGACTATGAGGGGTGGTTATAGGATCCTTTCTAATAGAATACTCAAGCGATAGAGTATTTTGATTCTAGTACAGAGGGTTCCTAGAATCCGATAAAATAGCAGGTGACATTAAAATGATTTAGTAATTAATAAAAATTCACTTCATCGGTTATCCAGATAAAAGGCACTAATCTGCTAAAATTACTTTTTTGTAGAAAATGGAAATATAAACCACAAGTTTAAAATCTTTTAAATTATATTGTACAATAAATTTCCACACTCACAAAAGTATCCATGAATAGTACAGGCGTGTGCATATAGTACTATGATATAGGAAACTCAAGGTACCAGTGTCCCCAACACTGTTAAACTACCTCAGAAAGAAAGGGTAAAACTTCTTATAGGAGACTAATGTATAAAGCATTTGATATTTATATCACTATGATTTCATCAAAATCTGGTGTTAGGTGTGGTCGCTACACCAGGACATGAATGATAAAACATAAAGTCTCATCTATTAGATGTTTTCAAGGTGAAATTGAAGCAATGATATGAATAAGGCGATGTTTCACTGGCATGTGTAAATTTAATGATTGATCATGATCTTTAAATATATCCATTTCTCATATAACATTCACCACATTACGCATGTCAAATTTTTACAAAATGAACAAGAATTGAGTAAATGTTTCATTACCCATTTATGTAAGGTTCTCCAAGATAATAAGAATAAAGGAAAGTTATGTTTTAATTATTATGGTGAAAAAATTGAATGGAAATTTGGAAATGTCAAAAGAATTTAATTCCAATTCCATATTCATGAAATCCATAAATTAATGAAGTATTAACAAAGGTTATTTTAATTTCATATAACAAAATAATACAATGGATGTTTAAAATCAATAAACCGAATAACAGAAGCAAGTTACCTGCTTCTTCTTAATAAATATTCATTAATTGTAATGCTTCAATTTTACTACTTGGGTATTAATTACAATATGCTGGTGAAAAATGTGTATTTTTATATGATAACCATGTTAGTATAGACACATCACTGAATGTCAGGTGTATTCTCCTATTGGATGTGAAAGGGTGATACCTAGGCCAATGGCGAGAAGTACATGAATTCATTAATTTCTAAGTGAAATATTCATGTTAAACTATTATTGTGTATAACCATAAACATTAATCTCCTGTGTCCTTGGATACAAGGAGACATTCTTTTAGGTTTTGGAATGAATGTTGTTTTTGGTAAACTCAATCACTAGTTCAGTAATACATGAATCATAGGTAATTAGTGACGAATATAAATGTAAGACTTATACCTAGTGGTGACAAGATAATTCATTATCAAGTAATACTTCAAGTGGACATCATGAATATACCATGTATGGTATTTAGTCTTGGAAAAACTAAACAATTTTTTTCATTATCGACGTCTTTAGTTTGGAAAAAGAGCCTTTAGTAATAAAGGTTTGTCACAAAGCTTTTGGAAATATTTCAACAAGTAGGTGTGAACTATTCCATGTATAAGATAGAGCTATATATACTTTATAATATTCCATTAAATAATTAAGTAATAATAAAGTGAAGTGTATGCATGGCCAGGAGATATGAGTTTCTTCGGGTTGGGATACTGAATAATATCTCGAACAAGCATTCACCAATCATGATAATGTATCATGGAGTAATAACTAAATTCCCATTACCATATCAACATCATGAAATTAATGTTAATAATGAGGATTGATGATAAAATATTACATGTCAAAATTGATCAACAAATTTGTTGCGTGGAGCAATTCCAAATTGCATATGTCATACATCAAAATTTTTATGTAGGTAGTATTTATGTTACAACTTGCAGAAAAATCCATTATATTTCATGAAATGATTTGCAAATAACAGGGACATCCTATAATCATATTCCATCCACAAATTACAAATTGATATCATATAAGTAGTAGTATGATGATAAATGCATTATGTCGTAAGGAAATGTGTTTGGATGATAATAGTTTTTTCAGATACAAACCAACTTGCATCAACATAAACACATTGTGCATTGAAGGTACTTATCCTAACGATTGATTATGATATTAAATAAATACCTAAGATAGAAAAGTTATAGTCAACTGATGGACTATATATCTATATATGGGTGCACATCTCTATTAGAGATAGTGGGAGCTATATTGACTTGTGTTTTATCAATGATGAAAATACACAAATAGTTGGAATAGGAATTAGTTCAACAAGAAAATGTGTAAGATAGTGTGTTCCAGAGACACATACTACATAGGAAGGATAAAACCATGGTGATGGTTTTTATAATCACCAATGTCGGTGATCTATTATTCAATGTGAATAATATTTCTTACAAGTAAGAAATATATGGAAATTAGCTAAAATTTATAAGACCAACTAAAATTCAATTAATGGATTCCGTGTATCAAAGTAAAAATAGGGATTATTGTTTTGAATATTGTAGTGGGTTTCCATGTGAGTTGATACATGAATGGTACAAGCGTAGTACCAATAATGCTTGATTAGTTTGAATAAGTCGTAATGCATCAATCCATCAGAATTTTACTTGTCATAGCTAATATATATGATGAAATTATTTAGAATTGGATGTCATGACCACCAATCATGGATGCTATCTAGACGACACAACTAGAAAGGGATGGTCATGTCACAGAATGCTAATAAAGTTTTCAAGTTTTTGAAATCTGGTTTAGGATTAAAGGAAGAAACATGATCATAGAATATACATTTGAAAAAATGTTTTCAATGTGTCTACAAGAGGTTAGTGGGAGCGTCATAATTATCCAAGTAAATTATGTTCGACAAAATATAGAAAAATGGCATTGGTCTCACAGTTAGTTAAGACCAAGATGAAATTTATTCTACTGTGATTGACTTAAAGTAGCAACCTATGTTCTAGGGTATAGGAACTACTGAAGTAGATCTATAGGTTTCTTGGTCCTAGTAAATTGTATATATAGTGAAATTTTATTGGAAAATAAAAATTGGAACAATTCTAGAGATAAATTTTTGACAATGTCATAGGGCATAATATCTCCATGTTGACATGTTCCGGACATGGGAAGAGATAAACATTGTGAGTTTAAATGCATACATCGAAGCAATGGATCAGTCATGTATGTCATGATATGTAAAAGAACCGATATTGACAAGGTATATTTTACAATAGGCAAATATTAGTTATATCTAGGAGAAATACAAGGAATGATGTTAGAACCATGTAATTTTACTTCAGAAAGTACAGAAGATATGTACGTGGTAAGTGGAGAAGAAAAGATACAAGTTTTCAGGGATACAAACTAGTCTTCAATAGATTAAAGTGGTATACTATCACAGTTAGGATAAAGACTATGAACGAGTCAAGATCATATCAGCTAGTGGTGTCCATACATACAAGACCGAGTATATTGTAGCTTCTAAGGCACGTAAGAAGCATTTAAATGAAATGATTTTTTCCAGTTCTTGGAATCAAACATGGTGAGAAAAGTAATATCATAATGTAAATTATGATATTCTTACTAGCCATGATTTTAAGTTCTAACAGTGGAAAAAATGGATATACAAGAGATACCATCTCTTTAGATGTTTTACTCAAGGAGATGAGGTCGCTATAGTAGAATTTCCATGCAGAAAAACTGTGGTAGGCCCAGTAGCTAAAGCAATTACACAGCTGAAAAATTATGTTAATCATGTGAGTAGCTAACTGGTTTGGTTAGCAAGTTGGCTCTAGTGAAAGTGGGTGTTTTGAAATTATGGGTTCCATAGACCCAACTATTCGGTGATTTTGATTACCATATCTTGTATAAAATTAACTATACATGATGTCATCTTACTATTATAGGTTAGAATTTTCTGCGACCACTATTGAAATGGTAATGTCTAGAGATTAATTATCACATCGAATTGTTATAGCAGATCCATGGCTATAATGAGAACCTCTAGATACTATGACATTAATCTTAATTATATGTTCTATGGTTTAGATATATCTTACTGATTAGATATAGTAGATGTTTGACTATCTGGTGTGGGGGGATCATAATTATTGAGACTTAATATCATGTAGTTCACACTTAGAGATCTCTAGTAGTGAGATCATGAGGACTGGCCTGCCAATAAGAACACCACATGTTTCAGGTGTCATTGGATGTTCATATCTACGATCATGTGTAATGGTCTATTGACTTGTGATCGTTACCAAATAATGTCATTTGATTGCATTCTTTGATACAAGACGATACACATGGTGATCATGTTGTGGCGAGGTAGTTTGTGTTGGGAGCATCATCGGTGGAATGGCATTGGTGGAATGGTCAAGAAAGGATTTGTCTTTTCCAAGTTATGGAAGTAATATATCTCTTGCCATGTTGATATAGATAGAAGTACTTTTTAAGACCATGGCCATTGTAGTAAAGGGTAAATCCATTCAATTAAATAAAAAATCGATAATTCAAGAAAAGGGTGATGACACGAGAGTGCATCATACATTATGAGATATTACAGGAAAAGAGATTATATTACATAGTGCATGTTTATAGGTTGGTTGTCACTGCTGCGATGATACTTGTCTCTTCAGGGGCCATGATGGGTTTCTAGATCCCTCTCTTGGTCTGTGAATACTATTCACTGTTGTTGAGATAAGGGCCTAGAGGGTAACACAAAATAGCGTATTCTAGAATCTACCCTATTTAGTTGAATAAGTGTTTTGAACATAGTGGGCCCACCACAGGATTCCGAGATTTTTTCAAAGTTAAACGATCACCAATGCAATAAATAAATTCAAAATATTTGATTTTAGATTAATGAGTATATAATTTATTTATTAAATGTATTTATGAGTTTTAGTAAATACATAAAAAAATATTAATTGACGAATATTAAATATATTCAAGGTTCGATTAATATTTATGGGAATGATGAGTTGAGTTAATGACTTAATTATTGTCATGTAATATATTTTAATATATTACAAGTGAATGATAATAATATATATGAATCAATTTTGTAGTCATAAAATTTCGTTGATAGCATGTTAAATATTCAGGGTCGGCGAAGCGATAACAAGTATTTTTATTAACCACTATATATAGAAGAGAAGGGAATTTTGACAAGTAATATTCATAGGGATTCTCTCTCCTCTCCACTCTCCAATTATCTAGAGAGAGATGCTCTATATCCAAGGAGCTCAGATAGAGCCTCTCTCGGACAACGCTAGTGAAGCGATGTGGGGATCATTGGAGCATTGAAGGCATCGTCTGTATTCTGCACTAGTACCTGGATTACGGTGAACAACACTTCCACGGATTCCTTGAAGTGCATGTGGACGATCTAGAGGAATTTATCTTCAGATTCTTTGAGAAGATATCACCAATGATGAATAGACATCATGCGTACATTTAGAATTAAACCAGGTATTTTTACAGTTTATTTTTTACTTAAAACCCTTCACACATTATCCTCAGCTTTCACCGGGTTGATCTTCACCGATTTCGATAAGTTCACATCGAATATTGGTGGGAAAAATTTATAAACTCACATGTTTGGGGCTTCCACTGCACACCCTATTCTGACACCCTCCTCTCTTCCGGGCCAAATCCCTCTGGGCTTTTTCACCACTGGGCCTCCATCCTAGAGTAAGTCCCAATCTCCATCTCCCTAGGTTGCAAACCACGCATAAGACCCTGCTTCCTTTTTGGTCAGCTAACAACATGTAATCCCCACTCCACATCCCACAAACACAAAATTCATAATGTTATCATCATGTCTCTACGGCCTCTTGTTTCTCACACTGAGCATGACTCACATGGGCTTAGAGTGAGCATTTACTATGGCATCCTCTTCGGGCCTCCCTAGAGTGTAAGCCCCAATACCTCTCCAAAACTACATGGAATTTGATCCTTGCCAAGGAAAGGTATATAGGAATCATCCCTAAGGTTCAAGTCCAAAAAACATTGGAATTGACCACTTAATGTTGGTTAACCAACACCTCTTCCAAACTACAGGGACTTCGATGCTTACCAAGGCAAGGTACATAGGAAGCCTCCCTGAGGTTCAAGACCAACCCCCATCGGCCTCGACTACTTCATGTTGGTCCACCCCCGTCCTGCATGATGTTAAACTGTACACCCCTTTTTGTCCTGTGTGACACTAAACTATCCCCCAATCAGCAAAAAGCCTTTGTCAACCCCAACCAGCAGTAAGTCATTTTCAACACCAATCTATGGTAAGCTATCATGTTCCCCAATAAACGGTGAGCCTTTGTATTCCCCTTTGTTGGGACCCACATATCGGGTCCTCCCTCGAGCGTTAGACCAACCTCGGGCTGCTAACCAAGCGTAAGCCCATCATGTCATCGGGTCGCTATCCCTAGTGCACAACCCGATTACATGCCCCGTTCTGAACTACATGGATATTGATCCTTTCCAAGGAGATGTATGTAGGAAGCCTCTTTGAGGTTCAAGACCACCACCCATGTCTCATCTCAGTATTTCCCTTAAGCCTATGTGTTTCATGAAGGTCATACACCATCCGTGTGGTTCCACTTCCTCTAGGTCCCATCTATACAGGTCGCCTCCTTTTGTGTCCCATCGCCTCATCAAACTATGCGGACCTTGATTACCTACCACATAGATACGTAGGAAGCCTCTTCAAGGCTCAAGCATAACTCCATCGTTACCCTCACGTCTGCTCCATCTCTCCCTCCAAACACTCTCAACAATCCACGTCCATCTTTATTCTTACCTGGGCTTCCACATCCATGTGAAATCATGTCACCCACTTTCTCGCTGATCCTAGTAGCAGTGTTCCCTCTAGGGGTTTAACCCACCTGGTCGACTCTTGCCAGTTCTTTGATTAGTACGATCTGTCTCCTCTAGACACTAAACCAGCGACACACCCTATGTTAAACATGGAAAGTTGAAGAAAACCTCAGAGACATGCCTATGACATATAATTGCCCGCATTCTACGTGAGATGCCTCAGGCTTTCGTTCCCTCGAGAAGCCCTATAATATGGGGAAGAATCCCAGACGCGCCAGTGTTCTGACATCCAGACACGCTAGTGATGTCCAACATTACTACTCTCCTGAGTGATGGTTTCTGCCCTTACTGGACCCCTTGGAATGTTATGACAGAAGTAGTTTAATTAACTAGTGTCCATAAAGACATGTCACTTAAAATATTTTGATGAACAACATCTAAATCTATGAGGGAGACCTAGTCTAGGTGACGAGTTTCGAGGAGGAATCCACAAAAGGAGGAACCGACA
Organism: Viscum album; assembly: GCA_963277665.1. Taxonomy (NCBI): domain Eukaryota; kingdom Viridiplantae; phylum Streptophyta; class Magnoliopsida; order Santalales; family Viscaceae; genus Viscum; species Viscum album. The sequence continues at coordinate 1,526,932,765 of OY728125.1, read as the reverse complement.
TCCCATCATCCTGTTTTGATCAAGGAGGAATCATTCCTGAATAAGTGACGAATAACACCTAACTTTGGAAATTAGGAATGAGTGGCAACACCAATAGTGCGTCCTCTTCCGAAATAGATGGATACGCGCACCCCGGTGAAAGCGTTCGAAACAAAATTATGGAAAACATTTTCCTTCTAAATAACCATAATAACTTTTAAAGGATGTTTAAATCTATTGGCTAGTCATGCTAATGGGAAATTATATTTTTAATTTATATTTTTAAAAATACATTCTATTTATACTATTTTTTTAAAAAAAATATATATCTACATCAAAAAATGACAAGAAGATTCATTTTATAATTTTTTTTATAAAAAGTATAAAATGGTAAAAATGAATATAAAAAATAATATGATATTAATAAAAAAAATATTTAATTTGTTTAGAAAACATGGATATGGGAAAATAAAAATTTTACTAATGAGAGAAATAAAATCAATTTCTCATAAAAAGAACATTTTCAGTCATTTGAGTAATTATGGTGCAGAAAATGGAAGAAAAACATTTATTCATACGTAATAAAAAGAGGAGAAGAAAATTCACAAGATCATTTAGAGATAGGTAATATTATTTAATCATTAGAAACTTCAGTTTAAACATTCCTTATAAATTGAGAGATAATAACATTTAACCCATACCTCGAGTTTCCAATGATTTGAAAGAACTCCAACCTCCAGTATAATAAATTCAAATTTATTACAATTCTATTACAGAATCATAAAAATTATTAGAAATCATATATTATATGTTAATATTATTTCAACTCCATTTTGTTAATAATTCATTAAAATCATCATTTCTAGGGGATAACTCTTTCAATTATTAAGAGTATTTCAATTTGGTAGTTCTTATCAATTTGCATAGATCATAGTTATATCATTATAAATATTTTAATAATGATATGAAAATAATATATATTAATTATTTAAATATTTATTTTCATTTATATAACATAGAGATGGAATAATTAATTACATCATTCATGGAGATGGAAGACCGTACGTACGCATAAATTCCATATCACATTTTGACAAATGGAATAAAAGAATGGTAAAAAATAAATAACCTTCAAAAAATAATTATAATTATAATTATATATATCATATATATTCATTAAATATATCATCATTACAATCCATGTTAATCGTAAATGAAGAATAAATCACCTAGCTTCATGGAGTTTGTGGTCCACACATATGCATGAGCGACACTATCAATTTTTAACAAATTTGATGGTAAGAAGGAAGATTTAATATTATAATTATTGAGGTATAATTATTTCATAAATATTATATATAAACATTAAAACCATCATAATACTCATCCTTAAAATATTGTGACAAAAAATTAATAGTATAGCTACATCGAGATGGTATGTCATACTTACGCATGAGCAATACATTCACTTACCAAGTAATGGGAATGATAGTGAATAATGGTGGATTCATAATCATAATAATGTTTAATATATTTATGATAATAAAGGTAAAAAATTATTTTAAATATTATATATTTGGATGATGTAAATAATAAGTATAAAATAAATAGATTAGTTAAGGCGATTACCACTTCTTTAAAAGAACATCATTAGATCTCCTCCTAAGGATCCTAGAATTGATCTTTTGCGATGAAAAGAACCTATATAATTTTGATATAGAAGTTGATAATAGATTTTTTTTTCATGGTATGGTCAAGAGTGAAGTCTCAAAGTGGTGTAAATAAGTGTGGTAGGAGGATTCCTTTAATTATTTTGGTGTGGGGCACTTTTTGAGATTTCTATATAGACTAAATTTTAATAAATTCATCTTCAAGACTAATGACTCAAAATGGTAAGGGATTAAATTCAAATAAATCATAGGTTTATAATACCATTATAAAAATATGAAATAGACATGTTTTTGTCTCACTTGTAACAATGTATTTTTGACTTACCCATGGTTGAAATTTTTTATTTTCAACTATGGTAACATTTTTTTAATATTAAAGGGTTTCAAGTTTTAATTATAAGGTAAAAATTGGACCATAAAAGGACATATATTTAAATTTACATCCATATCATATCCATAATTTTTTATTTCATTATTTTTATGATTCATTAATTATTTAATAAAATATTATTTTGGTAAAATGACATTATTGTCAGTTTTGACACAATTCATTTTATTGGACATGAATTTCATAAAAACAAAGTTGGATGATTATTATATTCAATTTAATACAACATTAATTTGTAATATTCAGTTTAAAATATCTTTTAACACAACAACCTACTCAAAATATGTCACATTTAATATTTTTGATACCATATATTAAATGTTTTCTATTAATTGAGTAAATATTGTTTTGGTGCTGTGTATGAATTTATGGAAATTATATAAGAAATAAAAAATATAAAAAAAATTCCATCATGAAAATAATTTCATTATATAGAAAAATAAAATTAATATTTGTTCATATATAGGTTTTTTCTCTATGTGAACACATAAAGAATATTTAAAACTGTGAGAGTGACGTTTAATAATTTTCTTTGATTTAAAAAATATATTAGTCATTTTAATGGATAAATTTCCAGTAAAAAATTAATTTAGAACCTAATGTGATAAGGGTTGAATAACATTCATAAAAAAAAGATTAATTTTTTTCAGATCACTTAGTTTTATCCTAGATTAACCCATTTTACCCCATACTAAATTGATAATTTTTCCATGGTTCATATTCATATTTTTCAAAAACCAAAGGGGAACATTTAAAAAAATATTAAATAATAATTCAAAATATAAAATCCATTTTATCATTTCTAATACATATAATATCAAAAAAAAAATATTTTAAAATAATCTTGCAAAATGAGACGAAACCGTTTTTAGATAAAATTCATTTTAAGCATAATAATTTGTTTATTATTTTCACATGCATTGAAAAATATTAAAAGAATTATAAAATTTCTAAATAAGATATAATATATAAATTTAATGAATATCATTCATAAATAATGATCAATTAAATTTATTAATAAAAAACACATCTCTCACATTTAAATAGTTTCTCAAGAAAATGGATTTTTACATATAATTTTTTTAATCCCAAATTCAAAAAAAATATTTCAAAATGAAAATAAATATAATAGTTACTATATAATAGAAATAATTTAATATTAATTCATTTAAAAATTAAATATAACTTTTAAAATATTAGAAATTAAAATAGAGTAATTTATAAAAACAATATTTTTCAATATTAGGTGGAAAATCTTTCATCTTTGAAAATTATAAGAATTTGAAACATAGATAATGTTTATATTTTCATTTAAAAAAATGATTCTAATTCTATAAAATTTATAAAATTGAATGAAATTATTCTTAATATTTTCTCACTAAAGTAAAAAAACATCTTTTCTGAATAAATTGAGTTTTTATAGAATAAAATAACTTTAATAAAATTGAGTGATTATTTACAAATTATTTATCCAAAAATTTATATATATTTCATAAATTATTTAATATTATTCATAGCCTCCAATATAATGTCTTGGTTATTACTCTCACATAAAATAATATTTTAATAGTATATCATGGTTTGTTTAAACATACTATTGCCTCTAACAAAAGATATCAAAGAAATTAAATTTTATTGAAAATATATTTCATAAAAAAGTATAAGGGTTTTATAGGTCCTGGTTGAGATTATTCCCTAGATAGACACATGTAAATTTTAAGTACTTTTTATATATTTCTTATGTTCTTTTGGGCATGCAAGGAACATTGACACTTCTTCGATGAAGATGCATTATTATGGCATACTTTTAAACCACATGGGAGATTTAGTGCTGACCAAAGTGGATAGTGTCAAGGTTTGGTGGATGAGTTCCTTTGAATTAAATTTTAGTGGCCATTTTTATATTCTACAGTTATAAAAAGGGCCCTAGGTGTAACACTCTATGATTTCAGGATACATTTTTTTAAATAAAATCAACAACGTGCATTACCATGACACTGAGTTTGAGTGAACCATTTTCTATTAACCTTTACATTTAAATATATCTTATCACTAGTATTAACCATGTTATAAATTGTATTTATATTCTATAAAATTATTTTTAGATAATTATAGAACAAAAAATTCAATTTTATGCATAAAAAGTAAAAAAATTTAAATGGAAAATTTTTCCACCTTTTAATGGTGCCCCTATTTTAAAAAGATATTTTATAAATTTTATAAATTTTATTTTTCAAAACAGAATTAATTTTTGAATTCATAATAAAAAAAATTATGGGGGTGATTTTTTTGGAATTTTTTCAGAGGTTTCACTTTTTGATGATTAATGAAAAATAATGCACTATAGTAAAAAAACAGAAATTTCATTTAAAATTATTTTAAATTGATTTTCGAAGTCAAAATAGATCAATAATAAAAGTATTATTACAATTTAGGTAATTTGAATAATTTTTATATTAAAATTATATATGAAAACTTATTGATCTTATTGAACTTCTCTTTTACTCACCTTCTTGCCACATCTACGAGACTGGTGTTAAACTTATTTTAGCTACTTATGTGAATTGAATTTGAAAAAATGTAATTACATGGTTGTAATGATTATGATATTTACATTATAATAGGATAAGATTAGTATTTTTGGATATTATGAATAAAAACTTTTGTAAATTTTTATTTACCATGGTTATGGGTAAATCAGGTAATTAAAGGTTAAAATAATATTATAATATTATAATGTTTCCCTAAATAATGTCCTAATTTAATTAAATGAGTTATTTTTAATGAAAAACAACCTTAGTATAAAATTATATCCTTTTTAATCCACATGGTAAAGAATATGACATTTATAATATTTTATTTAATAATTAGTTAAAAATGACATACTCATGTTTTTAATAAGTATTACATTATTACTATATGGTTATACAAAGGATAAATTAAACTATAAATAGTAATTATAAATATAATAAATATATATTAATCATTATTTTTTTGTTTTTATTTTTAGTGAATAAATAATTTAATTAAAGGCTTTTATAATGATGATGCAGTAATTATTTAATCAATTGAAATATCAAATGAATGATACTAAAAATATTAAAATAAATATAATTTGTCATAATGAACGAAATTAATGACTTTAATAGATAAAATAGAAATTTTAGAGATAAATTATTATTATTGGAATAATTTTATCATGTTATGATATTTTAAAAAAAACAAATAATGAATAGTTTCAAAATTGAAAAAAATGATACTTTAAAATAAATAATATAATATAAATGATATAAAATTCATAAAAAAAATAAAATTAGACCAAAGAACTATAATAAGGTTAAATATTTCATCCATTAACCATTTGGGATTCTTTTGGCATTTTATAGTTACTATATGTACCCTTAATGAATAAAAAGACAAGTTGTCATGGTAAGATTTAAACAGTTTAACTAAGGGTCAAAGTCAAAAGATAAATGAAATAATGGGACCAAAAATTGTCTAAGAATTATTGGTTGAGATGATTTTGATACATAATAATATTAAATTCTAAATAACTAACTTTTGTGAAATTTTAAATTTCAAATTAATTTATATTAATTTAAAACATTGAGAGTTTAAAAGCGTTCCCCTCCCCACTCTTATAAAATGAAAGCTCCTCCATCACTCCCTCACATCACTTTGATACTTATATATTGACCAAAATTTAAACATTTATCATAAAAATATTATTATATAATTTTAATAGGTTATGTCAATCTAAAAACACCACCCCTAGTTTCCCTAAGAGGAGACCTAAAGGAAGCCCATTCAAGAAGCAGTAATTGTTTTACCAACTCACTTAAGTTATTTCATTCATCTACTTAATATTCCAATGTTGTTTCCATACTAAATTAATAAAAATAGTATAATATATATGATGTGATTTTATTATGATTTTGGGAAAATTACATTCCTCCTTTTATCCATCCTATGAATAACAATATCACAATGTGTACGTACCTACGGTTTACCATCTCCATTCCATGCTGTGTTTTTCTTTTTGTCACCACTTTATTTGGTTTTGAATAACAATGGATATAATTGATGTAAAAAATAAATATGACAAGATATTAATTTTTTATAGTTATTATACCATCTAATTGCTGACCACTTTACCATTACAGGATGATATTGTCACCCGTGCGTACGTACAACCTACCATCTCCACAACCCAATGAGATTAATCCTCTAAGATAACCATTTAAAAATGATTATAAAAATGTATATGATGAATTAATATATTATTTATGAATTTATTATCATTCTAGACATGAATAAAATATATCCTATACATAATAAATATGAATTACATGTCAAAACCAGCACAGAAAAATGAAACACTTAACGCCCAAAACATTAGTAATAATGAAATATTATTAACAAAACAGTATTAGAGGATAATATATGATATAATAAAGAAATATATGGTTTGGGAATAATTTAATAACATGATTAAACCATTATATAGATGTTTAAATCACCCTAAACTAAAGGAAAATATGATGTAAGGGTTAATTTCACAATCTCATTATTATCTGGGATTGATTATACATAAGTATTTATAGGGACATTTTTATCAACCATGTACAATTTTATTAAAAATAAATTTCAAAATATTCTTACTATTATTCTAAAAATTTTTAAAGTAAATTTTACTCATGTTTTACTTTTTATAATTTTTTTTGAAAGGAATCTTTTTGTCATTTTCTAAACGAGGTACTTTATGACCTTTTCAAAAAAATCTAGAAGGAATGTTATTTTTTAAACCTATATGGAATGAGAAAAGATTAATTTATAATATTACAAAATTTTTTCCCTAAAAATGTTTTATTTTTAAAATTAATGCCACATTTAAAATAATTTCAATATAAAATGGGCCTTTATTACAATTTTTTATGATTTCATTAAACTACTTTCGTCTATGTCCACATGCTTTTTATGATTATATGCTTAATTGAGGTTGGTATTTTAATATATCATATACCATATTTTATTAAAATGTTTTATGATATATTTGACTTTGGATGCACTCTTTTGAAACCATTTATGGTTTATGGTTAATTTATTAACAATTTGTATAAGAGTGTTAATACGAATGTTTATGTTGGTTATGTTTCACCCTTTTCATGTGGGGAATTCATTGATGTTAATAAGTGAAAGGTGGTTCCTAATATAGATCCTCAATGTAATGGTAGTTCTTATGAGATAAACTAGTTTTGGTATTGGATAATGTCCTAGCATTTTATGTATAGTGTCTTGGCCAAAGCTTTGATGGTATGTTTATGATGTCTTGAATTATGAATTCCCTCATTATGAGCTTAGTGATTTATATTCAATGTGATTACACGACTAGTTGAATATCCATGGTTATGTGTATTTATCATGAGGCTATTTATATGGTATTATTTTACTGGCTTATATACTTTCCATATTATGCTCAAGATTATGTTTTTAAATAATTTGTTTTTACTTATTCACCTTTACTTATTGTGTTTGTTTATTTATGTTAGCTTCCCCTATATTGTTTACCATTATTTAAAATCTGAGCATAGGTTTCATTTTTACCTAGGATGAGAAGATATATATTATTAATAACATTCTTAGATAAAAAAATTGGAATAAGTGCATTTATAAAAGATTTACGGTGTTTTTTTTTCATTTCATGATATAATGTATAACTTATTTATCTGACTTTGAAAACTGCTAAACTGATCAGTCCTTTAGGATTCAAATCTTGTATCTATGCCAATGTAATAATGTAACACACTCACTTTGGACTACTGGGGTAGGTTCTTTATAGTTGGTATTACAGGATGATTAGTAGAAACCTTAGAAACTAGATTTAGGAAATATAAATTAGGGAATATGAACCTACTATAGACATTAAGGATATGTATGGAAGAATGTATTATAATTTTGGTAAGGTATAGATTATATGGGTATTACTAGAAATGCATCCCTGTCTAGATACTAAAAGTAGACATGGTTATGGTACATATGTAACTTGGAGTAACAACTCTGACACGGTGTGTCATGCCTCACTCGGCCTAACCTGTTACATGACAACGAGCCTTATTATGCACCTGGTTTGACACTCCTAAGAGATATGCTAATGATCATTCAAATTTTCTTTAAACCCCATTATAAATGATTTAAAAGAAAATATTTCCCCAAATAAATCATTTTTATGATTATGAGATTAGCTATGCCTAAATTTTCTATTCATTTCAAGTGATTCACTAGTTTGAAATTATGCATTATGATTCATAACATAATCTTCTGTATTATATTGTTTATAAATAGAGACTTGTGGAAGTAATGGAAACCATATAAATGCAAGTAATAAATTTTGGTATTTACCTCCTATGTAAGATAATGATGTTGGAGTTGGATCATCAATAGTTTCTAAAAAACATATTACTATAATGGGAAATGAGAGTCAACTTATGAACAAAAACCTTACCCGTATGGAGCATCCTGATCTAGAATATAGAGGAATAATTTTAGAACACTTAAAAGTAAAAAAACTTCCTTATTAAATGGGAATAAAAATCCATTTGTAGATGAGAAATGTATAATATCCTTAGATAAGGTATTTCATTCTTTGGGAAGTAACGAAAGAGAGAATGTTGTCATAGAAATTTATCATCTCTCATAATATGTTGATTAATGATGATCATTGATTCAACCTATCAAGGAGGATAAAGAAATATTAATCATGTAATCGAGGTAATTGAAAGAACGTTTCTTAGAAAAATATTTTCCTCATAAATAATGAGTGAATATGGAGAGGTAGTTTCTGGGTCTGAGACAAAACGGAGATGAGAATGTAGAAATGAATGAATCTAAATTCACAATGCTAGCAAGACATGCTATGAATTACTTACATAATACAAATAGTTATAATGATATATTATTTTATTGGTTAAAACCATTGATTTGATGCGAAATGGTCTCTCAAACATTCTCATCAAATGAAGATATAGTCTAGTGTCCTATCAAGACATTAAAGGAATTATCCATGTCTTATTACTTTAATGAAAATAAAGAGAATAAAAGGATTATTGAACAATCTAAAAATTAAATAAGAAAAATTGGAAGAAGATAAGTTTTGAATTTCCATCCTATAATAATTATGAGAAGAAACACCCTGGTACTTTCCAAAAGGGATCAAGAGTTTGTTACAAGTGTGGAAAAAAAGGCCACACAGATCATTATTGTAAGTAAAATAAAGGATACACCAATGTTCAATGCTCTAATTTTGATGAAATGGGACTTTATGGAAATTAATCTATTATGATTCAAGTAAATTTCCCCCAAAAAAATCTAACGGAGAAAGACCAAGATTATGAAATCACAACTACTGAGGTTGATGTTCCTAATGATGTGGTGGAAGGTACTTTAATTGTCTCCTCAAACGTATCCACCTATTTATTCGATTCTGGATCATCACATTCATTTATATATTCCTCGTTTTCAAGAAAATTAGATATTTACCTTTTGATTCAACAATGGAGTTGTGAGTTAAATTTTCTAAGGGAAGTCTCATTGATAAAAAAGATGTGTCGATCAGTCCCCTTTATGGAACATAAATTTCTTTCACTAGCTGAACTTTTCATCATAGTTATGGTTTAATTTGATATAATCCTTGGTATAGATTGGATTTAAAAATATAATAAAAAAAATTAATTTTAAGAAGAAGGAATTTATTATTTTTTAGGAACAATAATAATCCCCTATCTTTAAAGAAGAAAAATCATCATCTCATTATTATCTAGATCCACCCCCAATATCTCTACTGAATGAAAATATTGAGGGGGAATGTAAAACAACACCTATAGATGAAGAATGTAATCTTCAAATTTAGGATGTTCCTATTGTGTAAGAATACATTGATGTATTTCTGGTGAAATTATTTAGACATCCTCAAGAGTGTGAAGTTTAATTTTCCATTGATTTAATCCCTGATTCAAGGACAATATCAAATAATCCCTATATAATGGACCTTATATAATTGGTAGGGTTGAAGAAAGAACTTGAGGATTTGGTTAATAATAGATTTATTTTCCCTAGTGTTTAAGCATGGGGAGCTCTTATTCTCTTCGTCAACAAGAAGTATTGATCAATGAGGTTGTGCATTTATTATAGGGAAACAAATGATTTTATAATAAAGAAAAATTATCTGCTACCTCACAATGATGACTTATTTGATCAAATTTGTGGTGCCTGATATTTCTAAAATATTGATCATCATTCAGGGTATCACCAATTTAATGTAATGAATGAAGAAATCTTGAAGATAGCTTTTCAAATGAGGTATAAATATTATGAGTTTATAGTAATTCCATTTAAATTGAATAATTCACTGACTATTTTTATGGAAATAATGCATAGAGTATTCAAGGAGCATCGTGATGATTTTTGGTTGTAGTCAATGTTGATATTCTGGTGTATTCTAAAATCTATTATGATCTTAAGAATCACACTCAGATTATTCTTAAGACTCTTAAAAAGGAAGATCATTGTAGTAAATTTATTACGTACGATTTATTCCTTTAGGAAGTTTATTTTCTTGGATGTATTATCTGCAAGGATGAAATATTAGTTGATCTTATAAAGGAAAAGTATTCAGATAATTTATTACACCAACAAATATAACTGAGGTATGTAGTTTCCCTAGTTTGGTAGGTTATTATCAGCAGTTTGTTCCGAATTTTGATCAATTAGCTAACCAATTTACCAATATTACACACAAAGAGGATAAGATTGTTTAAAAAAGGGAATGTGAAGAAAGTTTTGATGAACTAAAGAGAAGATTAATCAATGATCTGATTTTGACTCTACCATCTAGAAGTGATGGATTTGTTATATATATTGATACAAAAAATATGGGACTTGATTTTTCCTAATGAAAAATGATAAAGTCATCACATGTGCATCGAGGAAATATGAGACTCATGAACTGAACTATCCTTCCCATGTTTTGAAGCTAGAATATGTAATATTCACTTTGAAAACATGGAGACAATATCTCTATATTCTACGATGTGATATAAACACAGATCATAATTTCCTAAAATATATATTCTCACCAAAATATCTCAACATGGGATAGAGGCGATGGATTGAGATACTAAAGGATTACAATTTCTTAATACACTACCACCCAAGTAAGGAAAATAAAGAAGTAGATATGTTGATTAGGAAGGATTATATAATTCTGACCCAAATGAGGATTGGGAGGGATTCAATGTCCATGAACCTAGTTAAGATGGATACATTAATTTCAAAGGATGGTGAGACATCAATCATCATTCAGATTATTGAAAAACCACATTTATTAGGGAATATAATGAATTATTCATTATCAATATGTGGACTTTCATAAGAATACTAAATGCGTGGAAAAAGTAAAATTAATAGACTTTGTTTGTAATGATGGTTTTAAAAAATCGATAAGGAGGATTTGTTGTCCATCTATATCTGAACTGATAAGATAATTGTTGGATGATGCTCATAGATAAAAGTTTGTTATACACCATGATAGCACAAATATATATAGGGGAATCAAGGAACATTTTTGGTGGAATAACATGAAGTGTTAAATTTCTGATTATGTGTCCAAATGATTGGTTTTTCAATAGGTGAAAGCTATGAGGCATCGTCCTAAAGGAGTCCTAAAACCTATTCATATTCCCATGCGTAAAAGGGTTGAAATTACTACGAACTTTTTCATGGGACTACCAAATAATAATAGGAAGAATGATTGAATATGGGTCATCATTGATCACCTAATCAAATCTACACATTTATGTGCTATAAGAGAAGACCAACCTCTTGAGAGCCTCCCAAAACTATATATTAATGATGTTGTAAGACTTAATGGTGTGCCTATATTGATTGTGTCTAATCGTGATCCCCATTTAATACAAAAATTATAGAAAAGTCTCTAGAAGTTCCAAGATAAAGAGCTTTATTTGAGAACTTCCAACCATCCTCAAACTGATTGACAGTCTAAAAGAACAATTCAAACAATGGAAGACATGATGAGGTCATGCTCACTTGACTTTCATGGTATGTGGTATTATTACTTACCTGTGGTAGAGTTTTACTGACACAATAGTTCCCATTCAAGTATTCAAATGGAATCATAAGATGCTTTATATGGAAATAGATTTGGTACTCAAACTTGTTGGGATACTATTGGTGAAAGAAAACTTGTTGGCCTAGAACCTGTTAAAGAAACAACGGAAGAGGTAAAGAATATACAAAATCATATCCAACCAACTCAAAGTAATGAAAATAGATATGTCAATAACTAAACAAAAGGATTTTTAATTTCAATTGGTAAATCATGTTTTCTTGAATGTATCTCCATAGAAGGGTGTTATAAAATTTGGTAAAAAGGAAAATTAAATCCTAGGTACATCAGACATTTTTATATTCAAGAATGAATTGGATTGCGGATGGTCATTTCTCAATGATACCAAGTCTCTCCAAATATAATGATGTGTTCCATGTATCACTTTCAAGGAAATACATTCCATACCCAACACATGTAGAAATCTATGAATGAAAAAATTGGAACTTGATATGTCTTATTGTGAAGAGCCTATCAAGATTCTTGACAATAGTGAACAAGGGTTGAGTAATCAGATAAATTAACTAGTAAAGGTTCTTTGAAGAAACCATAAAATGGAATATGTGACATGGGAAGATAAGGAATTTATGATTAAGAACCACCCAAATTTGTTTATGAGTGGATATTCTGGAAATTTGGAGGATTATTTTTTGTGAAGGAGGGAAGAATGTAACACGCCAATATTTCACGGTATATTTTATTTTTTAAATAAATTCAATAGCTTGCATTGCACGTAATGAGTTCGATTACACCAAAATCTATTAACCTATCTATTTAGAAAGAGGTTACAAATATTATTAACCACATTATGAAATATTTGTTTATTCTATATAATTATTTTTATACAATTATATAAGATCAAATATGATTTTATGCATAGAAAATATATTTTTTAAAAGGTAATTTTACCACATTTTAATGGCGTAACAATTTCGAAAATAATTTTTTGATTTTTTATAAATTTTATTTTTCAAAATAGACATCATTTTTTAATTCGTAATTTCAAAATTATCTTAGGGTGAATATTTTGTATTTTTCTTATATGTTTCATTTTTAATGAACATTGAAAAATATTACACTATAGTTAAGAAACCAAATTTTTGTTTAAAATTATTTTAAATTGATTTTTAAAACCACAATATATCAATAACAAATATATTATTCTAATTTAGGTCCTTAGAATCATTTTTATTTGAAAATTAGATAAAAAAACTTATTGAACTTTTGAACATCCCTTTTCTCTGCCTTCTCGCCACATCTATGAGATTATTGATAAACTTAATTTAGCCACTTATGTGAATTTAATTTGAAAAAATGAACACATATGGTTGTAATAAATTTTATATTTATATTCTAATATGATAAAATTATTATTTTTGGATATTATGAACAGTATCCTTAGTAAATGCTTATTTACCACGGTAAAGGGAAAATCAAGTAATTAAAGGTATAAATAAAATTATAAATTTATAAATTTATCCTCTCACTTGTAATAATTTCATTGGATTAGTGATTTTCAACCAAAATCAACCATTGGCCGAAATTAAATCATTTTAAGACACTTGGTTTAGAAAATGTCATTTATAATATTTTATTTAAAGATAAGTTAAACTGTCATACTAATGTCTTTAATAAGTATTACATTTTTAATAAATGTCTATAGAAAAGATAAATTATACAATAAATATTACATTGAAATATAATAATTTTATATTTATCATGTTAATTTATTTATAATTTTTAGAGATAAACTAATTTAATTAAATGCATTCATAATAATGATGCTTTAATTGTTTAATCAATTGAAATATCAAACAAATGATATAAACAGTACTAAAATAAATTTAATTTTAAATAATTACTGATATAAAATAATTTTATAGATAACTTATACATGTTATTGATATATTAGTAGTTTTTTTTATAATTAGTCCTATTATTTTAATATTACTAAAAAGATAAATAATGAATATTATGAAAATTAACAGAAATGATACATTAAAATAAATAATATTTTATTAAATGATATAAAATTTGTAAAAAAAATTTAATACAAATAAATATAATAAGGTTTATTATATCATAAATGACCCATTTTATTCTAGTTTTGCATTTTATAGTTAATATATTAACCCTTAAAGAGTAAAAAAAATAACTTATGATGGTAAGAGTTAAAGATTTTAACAAAGGGTTAAATCCAAAATATAAAGGTAATAACGTGACTTAACTTGTCTACAATTTTTTGGTTTAGAGGTGTTAGATACATAGTCATATTATATTCGAAATAAATCACTTTTCATCCATTTTTAATTGAACATTAATTTATATTAATTTTATACATTGAGAGTTTCCAAGATCCTCCCTCCCATATCTTATAAAAAAGAACCTCCTCCCTCACTTCCTCACACAACTTTGAGCCTTCTAGATCAACCAAAGCCTACAAATTTTTACTCCAAATATTCTTATATATGTTATATAGGTCTTTTTATTCTAAAACATCCACCCATAGTGTCCATAATAGGATACCCAAAGGATGTCCATTGAAGAAGAGGTAATTGTTTTACAAACTCTTTCAAGTTCTTTTCTTCTTATACTTCATATTCATCTTTTTTTCCAAAATAAAGTAACAAAAATAGAATAATACATATTATAACATTTTATTATGATAATGGTATAACCATATTCCTCCCATCATCTACCCTAAGAAAAACAATATCACCATGAATGTGTATATACAGCTTACCGTGTCCACACAATAGTGTAATTTACTTTTCATAACATATTTATTTGGATGGATATACTGATGAATATAATGGATATAAATAATAAATATGACATGAAATTGTTTCTTTATAATTAATATACTCTCCGATTCTTTACAACATTATTCTTATGGGAGGATATTGTCGCTCATGTGTACGTACGACCTATTGTCTCCCTGAGGTGATGAGATTCATCCTTCATGACAACCATTTATGAATTATTATAAAAATGTATATGATGAATAAATATAATATTTATAAAATAAATAGAATTTTTATATGAATAACATATATCCAATGCATAATATATAAGACTTACATGAAAAAATTCATAAGAAAATGAAACAATCAACACCGAAAACAATGGTAATAATTAAATATTTTAACAAAAAAATATAAGAGGATCATATATGACATCAAAAATATGGATATGGTTCCGGTAAATCATAATAACATTCTCTAACAATTATAAAAGAGGTTAATTAACCCTAAACTAAATGAATTTATGATGTAGTGGTTAATTTCCCAAACTCATTATTATCTGGGGTTGTTTATACGTATGTATTTATCGGGACATATTTATCATCAATGTCTTTGTTTCAAAAAAAATTATTTCAAAATTTTTCTACCATTATTCTATAATTGACCAATGCTTTAATTTTTATAAAATATTTTTAACATAATATTTTTTTCATTCTCCAAATGAGGTACTTTATGACCTTTTAAAAAAATATGGAAGGAATGTTCTTTTTTTTTAACTTATAAGAATTGAGTAAAGATTAATTTATGTGCTTACAAGATTCTTTTCACTAATTTTTTTTTTAAATTTTCATGCCCATTTTAAAATTCATTCAACATAAAACTTTGTGTTTCTAAAATAATGTTTTTAATGATTTAAATAGACAACTTTTTTCTATCTCAACATACTTTTTTGGATTTTATGCTTAATTGAGGTTCATATCTTAAGATTCTATATAACGTATTTTATTGAAATATTTTATATTATGGTTCACTGTGTATGTGTTATTTTGACACCATTTACTAGTTATGGTTAATGAATTAACATTTCATATACTAGTTTTAATATAACTGTTTATGTTATTTATGTTACACTCTTTTCATATGAGGAATGAATTGGACTTAGTAAGTGATGGGTGGATACCACTATTTCCATTCGATGGATCAGTAGGTCTCATGAGAAAAACTAGTTTGGGTATTAGATAAAGTCTTACCCATATATGTATCTGTCTTGGCCAAACCTGTGACAGTATGTTTATGATGCCTGGCGTTATGAATTCGCTCATTATGAGATTAGTTATTGATATTCCATATGATTATTAAACTAGTACAATATTCATGGTTATATATATTTATCATGTGGATATTTATATGGAATTATTTGATGAACTTATATACCAGCCATATTATACTCAAGATTATGTTTTAATGGCATGTGTTTTAAGTTATTCACCTTACCTTATTGTTTATGTTTGTTTTTGACAGCTTTCACTGTAATGTTTACCCGTACTGAGCATCTTAGCTCACCACTTTCATATGATTAATTTTTTCACAATAAGAAAAGATCTATATTATGACTGAACTATAGGGATATAGAAAAGTAATAAGGGTGTTTTCAAAGGAGTTACTATGTTTTTTTTCATTAAAATCTGTAATATAAATCATATATATCTTAAATAGATTCCAAACTACTAAACTAATTTGTCAATTGGGATTCAAATCTGGTATCTATTCCAATATAATAATGTAAGCCATTATCTTTGGGCTACTAGGGTTAGGCCATTACACTAGTAAAGGAGGGAAGGAAGGTAAGGAGAAATATGGGTTCATGTACAAGAGGATTGTGACAATGAGGCTCTGGATGTTGTTAAGGTAAAACTTGTGCCTTCTCTACTCGAATTTTAGTATTATTACATGATCATAATCCCCATTTCATTAGACTTAGCACAAAATCAAGGTATAATGATAATAGTGTTTTCTTTTGGTTCAATCTCTACTTCTCTAGTAAAGAGGATTTGTTATTACACACCTCCATGAATAGAGTTACCTGAGACAAAGATGAGGTAGAGCCTTGATTTATGTCATTCCATAGTTGGCAGTGTGTGACATCCTGACTCGGCTGCCACATGCTAATTACTCAAGAGAGTTTTCCACATAACCTCAGTTATTCCTCCTCATATTCTAGAGGTTAATGAATATAAACAAGGGACTAATGTGTAACTTGGGGAGTCTATATGCTCTTTATCAAATAAGCACATCAGTGGAAAATAATTAACCCTATAAAAATGAAAATAAAAAACCAATATAATATCATAATAAATAATCATCCAACATCACATAATGAAAGAAAATCATGAACATAATCCAAATTAGTCGATAAGTCATGCCAAATAAGTATCAAGTGTCAAATGAATCAAAAAAAGACCCTCTAAAAACTCCCTAAGGGTCATGTCAACATGTGTGGTTCCCTCATCCATGGTCCATCATAAATAATTGATCATCCATCTAACATAGGGGTCATTCTATTATCGTTTCATATATAATATAAGTCTTTTCAGTTACTAATTAGGCATCCCATGTTTGGTGTGAGTACAACTCCGTAGGCCACCAGAAACCACATATAATGAAATATTTAGTCTATAATTGTGTATAATGTTGAATAATGAATAACGTAAAATTGATTAAGTAAAAAATTTCCATAATTAAAATACTTTAAATAACCACATAATCCCTCACGTTCATGATGTAACCTAAACCAATCATTCATGATTTATCCTATGCTGGATTCTTAACCATTAACCCAAAGAAGATAAAAATACATTCATTCATGGGATTTCATTATTCATTTAATTTCAATTTCAAATAAATACATCAAGGAGATAGATCATAATTTTGACCCCCCATGGAAATTTGGAGCAGCAGTCCCTATCCTACAACTTAGAGATAAACCCTGGATTAAACTCTCGAGATTTACTATTATTTGGCGTATTGCTTATAACAGGGTCCCTACTGAAGCTTGCCTATAATCCTTTGGGATTTCTATTTTCTCTAGATGACACATGTGAAACCATAACATAGAGGATTCTAATAATTTGTTTCTATCTTTTACTACACCTGCAGCCCTCTGGAATTACATCATTTACATTTTTGGTTGCAGATGGTTACTTCTTGATTCTATCAGCTCTCAATTGCAGTGTTGTGTTAATTATAATTCTTCTCAACAAATCAAGATTTGTTCCTAACTGTGGTGGCTGAACTCCTCCATGTGATCTGGTATGATAGAAGTAATACTCTCTTTTATAACTGCTCATCCAGGTTCAATGAAAGTAAGACACGGATCCTCATTTCCATTTGAGATGCTGCCTCAATTTAGAAAGCTTATTGTGACAACACTATTGATGATTTTGAGATACTTTGAAAACTTCGGATTGCTGGTTCCTATAGGCAACTACAATGCACATTTGAAGTACTCTGGAAATCTCCTCTTCCAGGATGGATCAAACTGAATGATGATGGTGCTTCGAAAGGAAACCCATGACCTACTGGATGTGGATAAATTTTCAGAGACAATTTTGGAAGGTGTCATGGTTGCTTCTTTTCCGGTTGTGGTACGACCTCGTCAATGAAAGTAGAAATGTTAGGGGTTATACATTCCGTGGACATGGCCAAACAAAAAGGTTGGAATAACCTTTTGATTGAAAGAGAATCAACTACAATAGTCCAAGCAATCTGGAAGGGTGTGGAGAATCTTGCATGACCGCTTACTTCCCATTAGAAGAATTGACTTGCTTTTCTCTCGGATATCAACTACATTGCCACGCATGCATTTCGTGAAGCGAACATGGTTGCTGATGGTCTTGAAAACAAGGGGATCAACTAGGACATTACATGGCCGGATTATTTTCCTGGTGATGTTCTCCCTTTTTATGATAACTATTTTAAGAAAATTCTGTATTTGAAAATCTTGTAACATGTTTTTCTCTTATTTCAATAAATAGTGACATGGTCTCTGACTGAGGCACCAACTTCTAAAAAAATAAAAAAAAACTTGGTGGAAAAGAGAAATAGTCGGGAACCCCATGGGTATTTAGAGTATAGATCTGTATCCCATAACTCATTGTTCACATCATTCACAAATATCACATATCATGTTTCCACATTCATAATCCATTTATCATCTATTTTCATAATATGTTATTCAACCAACATCATAATCCCATTTATCAACCATGATTATAATTTATTCCCCAACTCATTAATAATTCAAGGTTTATCCAAAAAATCCTTCAAATTCCATTATAAAAAATGCACAAAATATTTTGTTCAATTCAATTACCCATTATTATCCTTTTTTAACAATTCAAAAATCACGATTTTAAGTGTATTAGAACACCAAATGGTTTGACATTCATGTATGGTCTCATAATCATTAATGGGTAAAATGGGATCTGTGAAGGGATTCATAATCTCAATGTAATAAGTTAATTAAATAAATTAAAATTTTAAATTCCCCTACGTGGTAATTTAAATTCCATAGTTACATAAAAAATACAATAAATACTATTGTAATTGGAAATTTGATCACTTACCTCAAGATCATTGATGAAGGATCACTTCGTCGTAACTCTCATTTAGTGAAGAATAGAAAAAAATTCCCAATGGGGGAGTAGATATAGGATCAAAACCTAGGATAAAGATCCAATGAAATGATATCAATAAAAACCAAGATCTATACCATTGAAAAAGGAGGAAAAATCATCCCTCTTCAATATGAATGTGAAACAGAAGAGAGGGGAATCCAAATTTGGAGGAGATTAAATACTATAGAGGTATTAATCGCATTCTCCAAATCCTTGATTTGAAGTAGAAGAGGTTCAAGGGGACTTGAAATCCTCCTATGGGCCTACAAAGGAAAAGGATTTTAGGTTAGGTCGTGTTGGGGTTATTTGGGATAAAAATCAGGGGTTTGGTGGTTCTAAAATAAAATCTAGGGGGTTTAATTTTTAGTGCTCATTATTTCCTATGTGGGGATGCTCTATCCCTAATACATTCACCCTAACCCTAATCCTCTACTACATGGGGTGAACTATTTCTAGGGGAGGGCACATGGTTTTGGAAAACAGTGTGCCAACTGTGTGCTACCCAAAAACCCTCCAAAATCATCAAAACTCACCTGAACGCATCCAAGACATGAATAAAAGTAAGACACAAATAAGAGTTGAATAATACATAAAAATGATCATGATACGTCCCTATAAATTTAAACATATTACATTCTCTCCACTTCACATCATCTCAGTCTTGAGATGTACCCCCAAGAATATTTAGGATTCTATTGAAAGAAGGTCGGGCCACTGGGCCCATATATCTGCTTCCCTCTCCCATGTTTCGGCCTGAAAACAGACTTGTTTCCAAAACACTCGAGGCCATGGTATATAACATCCACAAAACACAATATAATTATGATCCACAACATGAATCAGATTCCCTTTAATGGGCGCATCAGCCTCAAGATCAACATTATCAACATTGATCACATGATAAAGATCATGGTGATACTATCGAATCTGTGAAACATGGAAAACATTGGGAATAGAACTATACCTTGATGTAGGAGACAATAGGTATTAATGTGTCCCAATTCTCTCCATAATATCAAAATTTCAAATAAACAAGTGTGCCAACTCTCCTACCTCAAAATCCTATGGTTACTAATTCCTAGAGATAGACGAATGAATACACGATCACCGACTGTAAACTCAATGGGCTGATGAGGTCAATCAGTATATGAATTTATCCTACGCTAATCCATATCAATACATTTCTAAATTAGTTGAACTTACACTAATGTATCCTACATGAGACTCAGTCCCAAAAACACAGACTCTCTTACCTCTATCAAACAAAAAGGTTATTTGAATGGCCAACCATAAAGTTCCTCATATGGTGTCATCTGAATAGTCTCCTGATAACTATTATTATAGGTGAACTCAAAGTATGATATGTTCTTCTTTGAAGACCAACCAAATTCAATGATGCAATCTCTTAACATGTCATATATCATATAGATAGTGCACTCTAATTTTATGTTTTCCTGTGGGTAGACATCATTACTCAGAAACATCGGGGTACACAACACCCTTGGTATGTCCATCTAGAAGAAATAATTAAATCAAGATTTGTTGTCTGAAACTATACAACATATAAACCCATGAAACAATACTATCTCCCAAACATACATCTCACCCAACTGGTCCATGGTAAAATTCTCCCAGGTATGAAATAAATGGGCTACATTTTTCAACTATAACACAATAACTCAAATCACATCATTATTTTGAGGGATCCTCAGAAGACCCCCAAAAGGTCTATGGTAATTTAATCCCACATCTATTCTATAATGGGAAAATATTATGCTAAACTACTTGGTTGTAGATTATTATCCTTTATCGGCTAGTAGGTATAATATCATGTCATGAAACCTACATTCACTATTTTCCTTCCTGGACACCAATATTATCGACATAGTCCATAATACATTTTTTTCAAATCAGGATGCACCTCCCTCTTCATGGCATAAAACTCACACATCATCACCTCACACATAAACTTATGCACAACAACACATCTCTGGACATAGATTATCCCATGTTCATCTATAGTCTAATTATAATGTGACTTCCCACCTTCAAGGTTTTCCTTCAAGCCCAAACACTCTAGATCCTCATACTTCCTCTCCCTAATCCAGATCATATGATTGGACTTGATAGATAAGGATAAAAGGGGAATTTGATCCTTTCCATCTTATACCACAATATTCATATCACCCAACAATTTCATCATCATTTACACTATAATGAACTCATAAACCGCCTAAGTACGTTTCTTCCAACTCAAAGGTTTAGAAATACTATTTCCATTTCCTAGTGAATAGGCTAGTTCAAAATCAAATGAATGTAAATACTCAAACCATCTACACTACCAGTGGTTCAAATATTAGTGCGGGAAGATGTAATTTAATCTTTCATGATTGGTATACAAAGTAAAATTTTATCCTAATAGGTAATGTCACCAACACATTAAAGAATAAACCATTGTAGACAACTCAAGATCATGTATAGGGTAATTACATTCATGTGGTATCAACTTCCATGACACATATTCCCTAACTCAATCTACCTACATCAACATTGCTCCATGTTTAACTTTAGATGCATCTAAAATCACATTATACTTTTCACCCATCTCATATAGGATCAAAATCAGTGTAGTGGTAAAATGCTTCTTCAACTCCTGAAAGGAATTATCAAATTCTCTAGGCCACTCAATCCAAAAAACCATATTGTTTATTAATAAAAATGGGTCTTCCAAATAGAAAAATATCTAAATAAACCTATGATAATGACCCAAAAATCCCAAAAAAACGAATATAAAAAATATTTTTAGGATTATACAAATAAAAAACTACATGAAACTTATATAGGCCCACTAACACAACTTCTTAAATATTATGTTACCCAAGAAAAGTACCATGCTGATCTAAAATTGACACTTGGATAACATGTAATGTTTCTGAATTTATCTTAGTGTACTCAAGATGATGTCAATATGATGAGAAATATTTTCATGGGTCCTGGACTAAACCAATATGTCATCCACAAGAAAACCACAACTCGATCAATGTATTGGTGAATGATTCACTTCATGATGTCCATAAACATAGCCATAACATTCTTCAGTTTGAATAGAGTCACAGATAACAAGTATAGGGAATACCAACTTCTCAAAGTAGTTCGCTGTATATTAGATGGTATAACTATCTATAGATGATACTCTAATTCCAATTCAATCTTAGAGAAACACATGATCCTATCAACTAGTCAAAGAGATTGTTGATACATGGAAGAAGATATTCATTCTTTACTTTCATCCAGTTAAACTTATGTTAATCAATATATAAGTGAAATGTTTCATCATCCCTCTTACAAAATATACATATAGAACTCCATTGTGATAAAGTCAGATGAATAAATCCATTATCCATCAATTATTCTAGATGATTATTAATATATTAAATATTTTTTGGTTCTATCCTATAAGGGGAAATATAAATTTATTTTTATTCATGTATGTGATCAATTTTAAACTAAACTTCACTCTTATGTGGAATCCCTGATAATTGCTCAGTAAAAAAAATCATAAAATAGCTCCACTATGGGTGGAAAGGAACATTGTTTCACACCCCCATTATCCAAAAAAAGTATTCGAACCTCAATGTTGAGATCCCCCCTAGTTTTTGATGAACTAGACCTATATTTACTTCATAGATATTCCATTCTCCATGATGAACCTAACATTATCCTTTTTCAGATCTAAAGGTCACCCTCTTGTAGT
Source organism: Viscum album (assembly GCA_963277665.1). Taxonomy (NCBI): domain Eukaryota; kingdom Viridiplantae; phylum Streptophyta; class Magnoliopsida; order Santalales; family Viscaceae; genus Viscum; species Viscum album. The sequence goes on along the minus strand of OY728125.1, from coordinate 1,526,909,374 downwards.
AACAAACAATGTGGGTTTTCCATGATACCAACCACCACATACCCAATATCAAGTCAAAACATGTAATTTTTAGTATGCAATGATCTTAAAAGTAATGATACATTGAATTATTTTGAGATAACCCCTTAACTAAAGAGATGTACCTAAACAATACTCCCAATAGTGTGTTGATCATCACAACCCCACTCACAAACTACACCATCAGACTCAAACCAATCGCAATTTGATCAGATATAAAATAATGTGAGGCTCCTATATGAAATAAAGAACTAGAAAATTTAAAAGAAACAATAATAGTAACTCTAGATATCGATGGTCTATCCTTTCTATCCACAAGTGCATGATTAAATGCATGAAATTTTTTTTCATCCCTCTTCCCTTTACTGCAGTATATGTCTAATGAGCTTCAATACTCTGCTAATACAACTTCCCTTTTTCTAAAGTATAACATCAAATTCCTCAACATACATGTCCAAAAGACATCCAATTTATAGACTAGTATGTGGTTGAAGATCCCATTTTAGTACTATGATTCGGCCAAGATCTTCTTTCACTACCCATCAGTTACAATTTCCTACAGAATTGGTATAGATCTCTCATCCTTCTGCAATCATGAAACACCATTGGTGGTCATAGAAAATAGCTAAAAATGTGACCAGACCTACCACTATGATGGAAGTATACTCATTTGTTGCACCAATTAAGTGATCTTTCTCCCCGACTATTAATTTTTTCATTACACTGGTTGATGTTCTCATAGAAATAATTTATAATACTGTAAGACATACAAAATGGTTATCCCACGGAAATTTTAGGACCCTAGAACACCATTTGAGGGCAAGGGTGAATCAGGGTATCTAATATTTCTTCTAAAGTTACATATGTTTTTCCACCTTTGTAGGAACTCGTTAAACCTGTATGATGGTAATGAGAAGTAATTTAAACACCAAACGAAGATATATACCACAAAATTTTTACTTGGTTCACCATTAAGGGCTATTCCATGGATAATATACTGACGGTGTGTCGGTCGTACCTAACTCCACTAAACCTCAGTAGTTGCGGAAAATAAATGTTCAGACACAGCCAATCTATTCTAGTCACATTCCCTTTACAATATTTTAGGAATATCAAACCGCCTCCCTCAAAACACTTCAATCAACTCACCTAGCTCTTTGCATTGAGAGATGTCTTACTCAATTTATCTACATGATGGTCTCTTCAATAGATTGGAATTGAAGTCTTTGTCCATGTACAATTTGAGACCTACATTCACTAAAGTACTGAATTGATGCACTTGTATTAATATATCAAAAAACTGGTTATTAAAAACATGAAATTAGCTAAACATAGTACCTATGTGTAACACCCGTTCTTGCACACAATTTTTATGATTGTCATGAAAGATGTATTTTGAACAACCCTTATCTTTAATGCAGAACCACCATGAAATTAACTATGTCTAGAAAGACTCAAGGACCATTCTGCGTGTATGATTTATAGTGCATAAATCTTAAACTAACAAGTCTTTCACACGACAGAAACACCTAATCCCTATTGTAAAAATTTATATGTATTGAAAGGGAATATCCATATATTTAAAGACCTGGATGACCCTGTGCACAATTTCAGTTTATGACAACCCCCATACACAAAATCTAAAATTTGACATCATATCTATCATGTAAGATCCTTTCAGACACTCCACACCTTTTCAATATTTGGAAGTGATTAACCCAGAACACCACCTACATGAAACTAATATTTGACATTGTATTTATCATGTTGTATTATTATGCTAAAAAATAATATTGCACATGATTCTTTCATTTAATTTATTTTGATAAGATGATCCCTAAAAAAACCTTACACGCAACATTAAACATCTCTTTAAACCTTGCACACAACTTCTTTTTCTAAAAAACCATTATCCATTCTCTAAATGTTAGACCCCAAAATTTATAAAACACTAGGAAACGATGCCACTTTCAACACTATTTTAATTTTGTACCATAAGACTACTTTCCTTACAAACTCATTTATCAACCTAGTGTGTATTAACAAAAAACACAAAATAGTCTATTTCTTTATTTATGAAAATCATTGGTTCCAAAAATCTCCCCCTTTGGGTTTGTTGGAAATATTAAGATAAATTCAATAAAGCACCAACCACTTATGAAAAACTGAAATAGGAGAGACAATTCATCCAACACTCTAAGTATACATTAGGAAATATTGGTGTAGAAAATAATATGGGAAACATGAATTGGGTTCTCGTGATTTGTAATTCTTAATGATATCAACGAAATGCTCCGATAATTTCCTCATAACATAAAATCCTCATTGTTTCACATAATTATTTCATGGTTTTTCAAAAAATAGTAACCAACAATCCATAAAAGTGTTGAATTTATCATTCTTACAATTTTTTTCATTTAATTTACAATTGAATTTATCATTCCCCCCCATTTTTCAATAAACACAGAGAACCTATATTTGTGCTTATAGAGACCATAAGCACACTCCCCCTACCCCGTATGTTCCCCATAAACATGCATAAGTTCCACAAACAAATTAAAATAGTTCACAAAAATGGGGAGATGAGAAAAACATAACCTCCTCATGCCCTAGGAGGTGGTTGAACACTATGGGTGAACCAATGATTCTCAAAACACATTTGATGTCAATGGCTTGGTTAGAATGTCAGCAACTTAATCATCCGTTCCAAAATGATCCATTTTGATCATACCTTGTCCAAAATTTTCATTTATGAGGTGATATCTAATTTTAATATGTCTTTTATGAGAGTGACGGACTAGATTATACATAATATCAATCACACTCTTGTTGTCATAGTGAATCACCATTGGTTGTTTCAACTTATCACCAATATCAGTTAGTTGTTTCTTCATCCACTTGAGTTGTGTACAATTCTTTATAGTAGAAATATAATATGATTCAGCTATACTAAGAGAAGTGATTTCTTATTTCTTGATCATCCATCCCACTAACATTTTTCAAATGACGAATTCTCCACCACTTGTAGACTTTATAACTACCACATCCCCCGCCCAATCAGCATCTGAAAACTCTAATAATTCATTATATCTCCGTATAAAAAATTATAAGACATCATTGTTAGTACATTGAATGTGCCTCATGTTTATTTTTACTATCATAAAATGTTCTTCCTTCTAATTACTCTGAATTATGTCTGTTAAGAATGTGTTAAAGACAATATCTAATCTTATTACATTCAAGTAAAATAAGATTCCAATGATTTTCCTATTCAGATTGGGATCCATATATTTCCTATCCACATGCTTTCTAAATTTTTTCCCAACCAAAATTAGTGTACTGCTGGTTTAGCGTCATGCATGTTTGATTTAATTAGCATCATTGTTTTATATTTTTCATGAGAGAAAAAACTGTATTCCTAAATCTGAATAACTTATATCCCTAATATGTTTTTGATTTCACCAATCAATAGAATTTCAAATTCTAATTTCATGTGATTAAAAATTCTTCCATTGATCCCTACTTTATTTCACTATATATAAAATCATCTATGTACCCCAAAACTATGAATTGATCTGTCTAATATTTTTTCACATAGAGATTATGGTCCACCCTCCTCTTTTAAATTTATGCTTTTTAGATAAGAATCTAGTCGATCATACCACCTCGTGGTGCCTAATTCAGACTATAGACTTCCTTATTTAAAATTAAAAACTTCATTTCAACATTACCAAGAAGAAAACCCACTTGTTTTTCAATGTAGAATTCTTTATCAAGAATACCATTTAAGAAAACTATTTTAACATCCATTTGATGCACTTTGTATCTTCTTTGAATTTTCATATCAATGAAATCCTGATTGACTCCAGTCATGAAACTGGAGAAAATGTTTATTCAACATCAATTCATTTAATATTTTCATAACCTTCACACATTAGGCATTCCATGTTTTTTGTCACATTTCCATGATCATAAAATGTGTTTTTGAATATCCATTTTCTTCCAATAACATTGTGATTTTAAGGTCTATTAATGAGATATAATTATTGGTTCTTATCAATCTAATATAATTTTTAATTCATGGATTTAAACCATGTTTCATTATTAATAGATTCATAAAATGAGATTGATTCCACAATTAATAGAAAGGAAGACTGTGCATCATTCTATATTCACCATGTCTGTGTGGGTGTGGTCAAATATCCCATGATGTTGGATTGAAAAAATTTTGATCTAGTATTTCTCCAATGAGGCTCATAAGAATTTTATTCAGCCTTGGTATCCTTTTCTGATTATTCTTCTGAAACATCATCAATTTAGACCCCTAAATTTTTTCACACCTTCCTCAAATTATTCATTTTCATATATTCCTTTTCCACTTTCTTCCTCATCATATATCATATCAACATAAGAATTCCTTGAGGAATTTTTGGTTTTATCTTAAATGATAATAACATAACTACTTTTCAGAATTCATTAAAGATGATTATTGAAACATTTGTAGTCCTTATACTTCATTGAACATCCATGGAATATTACGTCTTCTATAGCATCAATATACTACCCTTGATTTACTTCATTGCTTAGGATGAATCGTTTTCTCTTTAAAACATGAAAATAATTAAAATAGGGATTTATTTCATGCCACAAGTCTTATGGTATCATTTTTTCTCCCATATAAATCCCTTTCTGAATTTGAGTATACATTACTACTTGAAAAACCACATTCCAATAATGGTTAAAGATATGAGCCTCAACTAGCATAGTTCTGGCCATATTGTTTAACTGTCAATTTCTATGCTCAAAAACTCCATTACATTGTGGAATTCTCATAGTAAACACCCCATTATTTATTTCACATTTCTCTAGATAATTTTTAAACTCAATGGATGTGTATTCCCCTCCATTATCACATCATATAACTTTTATTGTAAAACTTATATCATTATCTGCTATTCGATGATAACTGTTCATGAAATAAATCACTTGAAGATTCTTATTTAAATAATTACACAATCCATTCTACTATATTCATCAATAATAATAATTAAGTATCTATTTATATATTTTTCAACCATATTTATTGGAACACATACATCTATGTGAATGAGACTAGTATATTTGATACCCTTTTATTCTTTTGATGATATAAACTACATAATAAAGTTCCTCGTATGCTAGAATAACATGTCTTTCCCCATTAAAGCATCATATTGGGAATATTTATGACTATATTCATTTTATATCTTTTCCATGTCTTGATGATTAGTGTGACCTAACCTCTGGTTCCATAAGTTGTTTTCTTATTCAACTATCAAGTAATAAATGTTATCTTTACTTTCAATATGATATATTTTTTCATTTATTCTTCATCCTTTCATGAGATATTTCTCTGTATTTACATTGACAGTGCATCCATTTTAAAAAAATGTTACTATCAATCCCGAGTCACAAATTTGGATCACACTTTGGGGATTGTGGCGTAAATCGTCCATATAAATAACTTTAGATTTCCCAATTTCATTTTTTTCCAGTTCTATACTCCCACTGCCTTTGATCTTCAAAGAACCATCATTTTTGAACCTCAATATTCCATATTATATTTTCTTAAAATTATTCAATAAATATTCATTTCCCATCATGTGGGATGAGCATCCACTATTAAGAATCAAGGTTCTAATGTTCTTTGTTTCTTTGAGAGTAATTTCTATAAGGTAAGATTTTTTGATTTTCCTATTTTCCTTCAATGAGATACTTGATTGAGTGGGAGATAATGTTGTCCTTTACCATATATTTTCTATGTGAATTGGTTATTCATACTCATATCTTTATTCTATAGGGGAAAACCAATTATAAACACAAACTCCATCTCGTTGGTGGGTATTTACTTTTCTCTATGTTCTGTAGGTATCATTCATGCTTTTCTACTTCTTGAAGTCAATAAAAATATGGCCATAGTTAGAGTAGTGGAAAAATTTTCTTATATAAAATGAAGGATATGATTTCATTATTCATTCTTGACATCCTATCTCTACCCAATTCAAATATCTCCTTTCCTCTTCACAGTATGACCTGATATGGACCAGATAGCCACAAAATTGACATTTTAAAAGTGGAAATGACATTATTCACTTTTATTCCACCAAATTTCCTATTCTTTAAGAATATAATTTGACAAGTGATCATTTCAAGATATTTTTTTATGGTTTTAGTTATCCTTTATGATTTATTTGAGGATTTCATTGTTTGGAATTCATGCCACTTTATGATATGTCTAGCTTTATGATTCCCATTAATTTGGCTCATTTTGTTTTTTTTCATTGATGTTTCAACATCCCAACCAATTCCATTTTCCCATGCATTTGGATCTATGAACATTAAAATCTTTCTTTACTATTTCTAAACCACTCTTAGCTCTCTCCTATAACTCAGCATCCGAGAATCTTCCAAACCTTATTTTCCTCTTTGTATCATTTCAATTTGATTCAATTTAATGATCAATCCTTAGATTAACAACATCTTATTCAATACCCTCAACTGTCTTGGACTTCTCCTCTAGTCTATATGTACGGAAATTGATGACTCTGACCTGTTCTTCAACCATGTCCTTTAATTCTAGTGTATCTTTTGAGCATTAAAAACTTTAATAATGATATTATACTACTTCTTAAAGCCGAACAATTTCATATTTACTATGATCAACATATTTTGATACCTCTTACATAAATTCTCTCTACTTTCTATTTTTTTATTGATTTTCATTATTACCAATAGCATCCTCAAGTTACATATTGAGATAAGCATAAAAAATCAATTGATTATCTCCAGATTTAACTTTTGAAGGTTCTAAATTTTCAAATGTATCCTTCTTGGAAACATGGGTTCCATTTTTAAAATCCCATTCCTCACTAACAAAAAAACAATTATAATCATCTCATTCATTACAGAAAAAATATTTCTCTATAACTTATTTCCATATTTTAAGTATCCATTTTTTAGAAAACTTTTTTTAAGAATTTTACACATTTCTATCTTCCTCAATATCCTTATCAACAATATCTCTTGAAATATCATGATTTTCAGGGATTTTAATTCCATTTCTATTATTACCCAAGTCATTGGATCTTTCACTTTAACTCTAATTTCATAATACATCGAACTACTGAGAAGATTATCAAGTGAAATTTTAGACAGGTCCCTTTCTTTAAGGGCCTACACTTTCTGATTGTAGAGAGGTGGAAGCCTTCTCAAAATTTTCTTGACAATTTCAATTTATTTTATTTCTTCACCAAGTAATCATATTTCTCTAACACATCAATAATCAAATTAAAAAATTCATCTTCGTTTTCATCAATATGAAACTTTAGATCATCAATCCAATTATGCCAAATGTGGGGTTTCACCTCCTTCTATTTTTTGACAAATGCATATATATTTTCTCATTTCACCCACATAGAATTGGATAATGTGAAACTCAGAGCCTTTAGATATATTGGATCAGATATACCTATAGTATGAGAATTCAATGCTTTATCATTTTCATCAAACATTTTCCAATTTACTATTGTCATAGACATTCCTATCGCATTAGTGACATGAATCCGCTATGAAGTTAAAAAAGGTCTTCTTTTACAATGGATATTAGATGAAATATCATCATGTTTTTCCAAATCTATATGTTTCTTCCATCAAATTGGGGGACTCCCATGACATTTACTAAATTCTCCATGATAGTAAAAGATGATATATTTAACTCAAAATACATGTAGCCGCTGATACAACTTATAGGACCCCAAAACACCTTGAGAGGGGAGGGGTGAATCAGGGTGTTAGTATTATCTTCCAATGTGAATGATCTTATTCCCACATTTGCAAGAACCTATTAAACCTATACGGTGGTAATGAGAAGTAATTTAATCATTCACCTGAAGAGAGAAAAACAACAATTATACTAAGTTTGCTAGTAAGATCTATTTTAAAGAGAATACACAGATAGTGTGTCAATTTTACCTAAATCCATTAAACATCACTATCAATGAAAATAAAAAGTTCAAAAATAATCACTATGTGGTTGGGAAAATTCCATTAAATGATTTTAGTAATAGAACACTACCCCCCTTATAACACTTCCCTTGACTCCCCCTAGCTCACTACTTTGAGAGAAGTCTTACTCAGTTTATCCACTTGAAGGTCTCTTCAATAGATTGGCATTGAAGTCTTTTCCCCTATTTAGTAAAAGAATCTTCATTCACCAATGTCCTGAATTTATGCACTTGAAATTTCTAATCAAACAAATCTGATATTCAAAACACGAAAGTATCTCAACACTTTACTTGTGCATAACACCTATTCTTAAGTGAAAGGGTTGGTATTTTAACAAAAGTTGACTTTTTCACAACCCATATCTTTCACGCAACAAATATATAAAATTCACTTCATCTAGATATACTCAAGGACCATTCTTCATGAAATAGTTATAGTCTTTATGTACACTATATGTAAGTCTTTCACCCAATAGAGAAACCAAAACATGTTGGAAAAATTTCTAAGTCTTTAAAAAGGGTAGCTACATATTTATAGAAATGGATGACCCACCACACAAGTTCCTTGCATGCCAACCCCCATGAGTGTAAGAATGAATTTTATGTCATATCTGGAGCATAAGATCCTTTCACACATCCCATTACTTTTCCATGGTTTGAAGAAATTAACCCATAACTAATCTTGCATAAAACTGACTTTTGATGATTCATTTGGAGCATAAGATTATTCCATGAAAATCTTATGTGTGTTTCATTCATTTATTTTTTTGATGATAGGACCCTAAAACACACATTTCATACAACATTAAGATGCCTCTTTAACTTGGTTTTGAACTTTATTTTCCAAAAGAAAAACATTATCCAATCTCCAAATTTAGGACAAAAAAATTTGGAAAATAGTATGAAATTACGCCACATTCCACACTATTTTCATATTGTACCATAAGACCAAATTCATTAAAAAATCCCTGATCAAACCAATATCGATTGACAAAAAATAAAACTAGTCCCAAATTTTATCTTCAAAAATCCATGGTTCTAATAGAAACCACCTTCATTTAAATGGAATCTTCCTTCAGGTTCCCCTCAAAAATGAGATCATGATTAACCACCTTAAAACCATTATTGGGTCTAAATATGGTCACTAATGTCTTAGTGTCACATTTAAGTCCATCCTTAAAATATCTATGCATTATTGACTTATCCCCTTCCAGTGTTGGGACATATCACTACAAGTTAGTGAAGTAACCAAAATAGTCCATCACAGACATACTCCCCTAGTTCAACCTCATAAAATTTTCCTCTCTCTCCTACCTGAGCGACTATGGGTAAAATTTCTCTAGGAATATCTCCCGGGAGTCCGTCTATAAAATCCCTTCCAACTACTCATCCCAATCCTAGATATCCCACAAGTTATTCATTGATTATAATAACATGTAAGTAGACAACTTTTATATTATCTCAGAAGTATCTAAATGAGAAAGGATCTTCTAGATAAACTCAATCAAGAACTCAAGTACCTAAGGCCCCCTTTCTCTGGTGATGATTGTAGGGTTATTCAACTAGAACTCCTATTTCAGTTCATCTATATTCTTTACAACCCCCTAGGTCTCTAACCATAAACCTTCATAAATAGTGAAAGGTTCTCATGGAACAGTTATCCCAGTCCTTTACCTGGATCCATTGGGTCATCTAGTTCCACTACTAGAGGTACATTTTCACCCATGTCCTCTAATATTCCTATCAACAAAAATCATCATGGATGCATGTCTCTTCAATAGAAAAAAAAAACTCTAAGGACACATATCACATCGAGAACTTTCCTTTCAATTGTTTTTTTACTTTGTACGTCCATTGTGTGAATAAAAGTAGTGTTAGGTTGTGAGGAAACTTCAGAAAACTGCGTAGGATCTACATATAGATCCTTTATTAGGGAAAGTGACTTAATGGTTAGATATGTATATATGTTTTAAATAATGGAGTCCAATTATAAATGGGTCAAGTGTTATCATGGGTTATTGGTATGTTGTGATGCGTTATAGATGGTATAGGTTGTTTATAAGAAAATATTTCTAAAAACCCATATACAGAACACATACATGATGTGTAAACAGATTACACGTCATTCAATATTTTTGTGTTTTAATAAAATTATTTGAGGGGATGAGACTTTAGTAATATCCCATTAAATAGATTTACTTGATGCTTAAATATATTACACATCACATAATTCCACAAACATCTATTTTAAGGTATGATTTTCAGTTGAAATGAATTTTTAATCCACCTCTACCTTCTTATCTCAACCCTATGGAAGATTTTAGGTGATTGTGTAGTCCCAACCTTCCTTCAAGACATCCCAATGATTTCTTCAATACCAGATAAGTATTTTGAATCAGGTTTTCCCTTATCTCCTTTATTCTTTCAATCATTGTGGTGTAATACATTGATGATTAATTTTACTGGTTTTGACCCTGATTAGTTTGGTTCTAAGATTCTATTCGAGATCATCATAACATTCTTCCTCATGTGAATTTTTCATTAGAAGTGTTGTTGGATTATCATTAATGGTAGGGGGTCTAAATATGAACCCTATGGTTTGATAAATTCCATGCTTATGAAATATTAGGATTTCTTTAATGTAAAATTTTCCTAAATAAATTAAGTAATGAATGGAATAATTCCTTTGAGTCCTTTTTTTTCAATTATCTTTGAACCAAGCTTATAAATACCTATGGGGTGATAAAACCATGCATATAATTTAATTGGATAATATTTTGAAGTGTGTTTTTCATGACATGATACCTTAAGTTATTACATGATATATAATACATAAATTTTGGATTATTTATTATTCTTATAACTTTTAATCAACTTCGAATTAATTGAAAGTTGTATATTAATGATAAATGATAATTCTTGTAATTGACCATTGAGATTTTTTGTGTGACATTGTGATATATATTTTTTATTATAGGACTTTTATTCCATATTGAAATGCATATATATCAATCATGGTTCTAACACATCTGCACTTATATGATGTTATGTTGATATTGAGCAGGGTTGACCCAATACCATGGTGTGATGCTTATAGAGAATGGGTAATTCCTGATCCCATGCTATAATGCTTATATGGATTTGAACTGGATTTTTTTGACTATACCATAGTTATATGGTGGTGGTTGGCATGGACGTATGACATGCTCTGATATATTCTAGTATGGAATCTAAGAAGGTTATTTTTTATGGTTATATGGTTATGGATGGAATGGTTGTAAGACATTCTTAGAGATATTTCTGTAGGGAGATAAAGTAGGTTATTGTTGAATCAGTTAATAAACCTCTTTATCACATTATTTCATACACTTATTAACAGAATCGTCTATTTAGACATTATGGTTTCAACCTACTAAGTTATACTCACACCCTATTTGAGCCGTTGTTTGGTACCCATGTAGATTATGTGGATACTGGTTTGGAAAAGGGAAAATTTACTTGTTATTTATTGTTTTCTTGATGTATGGGATGGAGTTTGGAGGTTGGACCGACATGGGGTTGGGACTGGGGAATTTTGGGTCTTTATATGGAATTTCTAGTATTTTAATTATACTTTTTTAATCATGAAATTTAGTTACATTCAATCACATCATTAAATTATAGCTTTACTATTTATAAGATTATATAGTTGGATCTTATTATTGTATTCCACTATGTATATACATTTATTTCTTTTATTGATATGGTTTATTTAATATTCTTTGACAATTCGTAATAGGGGTTAAAGTCCCATCACTATATATTTCACTTCCCTACTACTAGTCGGAAGCCTCTGGCATATTGGGAGGTGTGCTAGAGGTCTCATAATCAACCATTTTTTGCCACGCGAGAGAGTTCTAGATCAAGGGAAATTACCCAACTCATCCCTTATACTCTATCACACAGTCAAAACCAAAACACTATCATTACCCTTAATTATCCCTCAACTAGCACATGGATATCATATGTTAAAAACTTCTATATTTCAATGTTTCCCATTAGAAATCCATTTATCCATTTCAAATTACCAAATTTACCACCACTTAAAATAATCAATTTCTTATTAGGTGATATTTCTTTTTTAAAAGATTCAAATAAAGAAAATAATTTTCATTACAACAACTTTCCCAAAACACGGTTTTTCATGTTTTCCTAAAATTATGCATGCCACATTAAATTATGAGTTCCTAGAATGACAAATGCATACTAAACTTTTCTGCCATACCAGGACATGAGTAAAATATCATAAAATGATAACATCATACAACAGGTGTATCATCCAAGGTGAAACGACATTCAACAGTACTAGAAAACACAATAAAAAACAATCCCATCCAAGGTACTTGGGGGTTTTCCCACAGATCCATTTGAAAATCCCATGCATGGGCTCATGAACAGGGCCTGACTCATCTTGTTATTCAGTTTACCTTTCCTAAATTGAAAGACAACTAAAATAAAAAACTCCTTTGATACCACTTTTTTACATCTTGTCCCTAGTGGTACATGTTGGTTCCCTAAACAAGTTTATCTCATGACCACAGGTGTACCACCTCATATAACATTGGCTTGTGACTAGGAGTGAGGGTCTAATATGTAGCATGGGGAGACTATATGCTCTTTATCAAAGAATCTCATTGGTGGAAAATAATAATAAAATAGCTAAATGATCAATGACAACAACCACAATAATAATGTAATCAATAATCTTCCAACATCACATGATGAATCGAAAACAAGAAAGGATGACCATAAACCAAAGAATTTGATATTTCTTGACATATAAGTGTCAATTGTCAAATGAAAACCCAAAATAAAGACACTATGAAATCTCCCAAACGGGTCCTGAAATCATGTCTGGTTCCCTCATCCATGCTCCAAGCTAAATCATAGATCATCTATCTAACATAAAGATCTTTCTCTTATATTGTCATTCAAACATGACGTGTATTCGTGTACCAATCACATAACCCAAGTCAGTTGTAAGAACATCTTAGTAAGCCACCGCCAAGGACATCTAAATTAATATCTAGTCTATAATAGTGTATTTATTTTTATAAGGAATAATGTATAAATGATAAAGTTAATAGTTTTCATAAATAATATTATTTAATGAACCACATGGTCTAATATGTTCACAGTGACACCCAAATCAATCACACTTTCTTTGTCCCATGACATTGTTTGAACCATACAACACAATAATATCACAATCCATTATTTCATGGTCATTAGTTTTTCATTTAATTCAAATTTCACATAAATGCATTGGGGTCATAGGGAAGCATTCTGGAACCCCATGGGTATCTGGAGAAGCAGTCCCTATCCCAAAACTATGCGATAACAGGAATATATATATATATATATACACATAAATATTGGGGTCCTAGATAAGTAGTTTGGAACCCCATGGTAATTTTAAGAAGCATCCCTTGGACCAAAAATCATTATTCACATCATTCGCAAATATCACATATCATGATTTCACATTTATAATATATTTATCAACCATTTTGATAACCCATTATTCAACCAATTTCATAATCCCATTTATCATCCATGCTCATAATTTATTCCCCAACTCATTAAACCTTAATAGTTAATAAAAATAATCCTTTAAATCGCATCATCAAACATGTATCTAGGATTTAGTTGAATTCCTTAACCCATTATTCAGCTCTTTTTCAATTCATAAATCACCATTTTATGTGTAATAGAATAACCCATACATTTCCATTCAAATAAGGTCTCAAAAATTTTCAATGGGTCCAACAATATCTATGAAGGAAAGATCATGCCTATATAATGGTAAAGAGAAACACCAGATAAAGGAATCCAAACAATTAAAAGATTACATAACACAATGGTTTTGATCTCATTCACCGACTCTTAGATTAACACTGGAAGAGGTTTAGGGGCCATTGGAATCCTTCCATGGTGCACCAAAAGAAATGGATTTCGTTTTTTGATGAGTAGGGTCAATTTGGGATAAAAATTAAGAGTTTAGTAATTTTAAAATAAAAATATCGGGGTTGAATTTTCCACGCACACAGTTTCCAGGGAAGGGCTGAAAAGTTTTCCAAACCATGTGCCCTAAAAATTTCCCATACTATATGGGGTTCATTGTTACTCATACATAGAAAAAAATTTAAAAAATCACTAACCAACTATAAAATATACCTCATTATGGGATTCACAGTTTCTAGGGGGATGGCGCATGGTTTGGAAAAACCATGCACCAAACATTCACTGCCGAAAAACCCTAAAAAAACCACACAAAAATGTATCAAAAAAAATTATCAACCAATATAAGAATTAAATAGTGGTATAAGAATACCTGAAAATAAGAATGAGATATCTGAATAAAGTGTGGGATCTTATTCTGTGAGGCACAATGTTTTTTTCCTTAACATTTACTACCTTAATACAGTCCATGCCCCAGTGAGGATTATAGGTGACTTAAGGTGGTGGTATATAATTTTAATTATTGAGTGAGAAGGAATTTCTAGTAGTACAAGACGAGATCATCTGTAGGAGGATACAACCACACACTTATTAGATGATAGTATAACCATTTGAGAAGTAAATTCTAGTAGCATTCAGTTTCCTGCATTGTGGGATAGGTTTGGAGACAGATTCCTTAAGGGTGTATCAGATTTATCTCTCCATCAAGAGTTTGTTTTCTAGAAAGGGAAGGACTGATATCCATTCTAGAATAATTTATAACCCCATGTATTTATGAGATATGCTATTGTGTTTAGATGAGTATGTAAATTAGGTAGTTGTTATGCATTGTTTATTTTTTTAGGAAACCCATGTTCTTTCTTCTAGGATAAGGATGAGAACTTAAGGTTTGGTATGGATTAACTTCACCTAAACAGGGTTACTATCATGGTGGAGTATCCAACCCCATTAATTACCTTGACTTGTGGATTATGGTGAAGTTGTTATTGGAGTTTACCCTTAGTAAATATTATCAGTAGCACTAGGTTTGAGATGATAATTTATCAAGCATGGATTACTAGATCTTCTATGGTAGCATTGACTTATTTTTAATTCCATTCACCGTGTTGAACTCCCCTGTATATTTTTTGGGACTAATGAAATGGATCATAAATCCATTTTACATTCGTTCATGGTAGTATTTTGATGTAAAACCATCACACACATAGTCTCTATAGTAGAGCACGTTATTCACTAAAGAAGGATTTGGTACGTGCTCTGAGAGTTCCATCTTAATGGGGATTTATCATATTCTCATTTTTAAATTAAAAAGTTATAATTTACTAGGATATGTCTTTTAAGATATGGGTGTGATAAATCACTTATAAATGGATGACTCTTTTCTAGATTGAAGACCCCCAGTGGTGTTATCATGGAATTAGATTCCCATAGTGAAGTTTCTCATTTTCTATTTTTAAGTGAGGTGATGGAGTAGTTTAACTCTTTGTAGTTGAACACAATGCTTGAAGAATGTTAAAAGTGCCTCCAATAATTGTTTTTTACCCTAATAAATCTAAATAGTGTTAGGGAGGCAAACCTTGTAGATACTGACATTGAGATCATTCATGATAAGATATTCATTGGACGTGACCAGGAAGGATTTTTGGAGGGTGCGGAGCACATCAACATTTTTTTGGATGGAATATGACAAAATATTCTCTATAAAAACATATAATTTGGAGACTATTTCTCCCTTGGAAGTATATTCTTGAATCGGGTGGATATAATAGGATACTATGGATTTAGTTTGGGTTGCTGAGAATGTTAAAAATTGTTGTAATGTATTTCTCTTGGTGCCTCACCTATCTGAAGGTGGATATTGAGGTTCCCAGAGGGAAGTGTAAATGGAAAGGTATTATATTAGTTTTAATGATGTGGATTTCATGATTATAGAAAGGTAATTAGGATATTAGAGTGATCATAGACTGACACACTGAATTTACTGACATCCTAACCATCCAATAACAGATTTTAGGGAGAGTTTGGGATTCCTGTGCTTGCATGGGGTAATATGGATTCATGTAGTTCACATGAAGAGAGTTTTATAACATGTTGCATACATCAAATCATGATTATAGAGAATATGGAGGATTATTTTGGGACATTATTTCATTTGAGCATAGTGCGTCTACCTAAGACAACTGACCAGGTTTAGCAAATTATTTTAATTTTGGATAAAATTTTTTGTGTTTGTATGTTAGCTATGGGAAATAGATTTTAGGATCATATTCCATCAGTGTAGAACCATTTTGATTCTATGTGTGGAATTACAAAAAGTTCATCATCATATTGGTTTAATTAAATTATATATATTTCTTTTTCACCTAGATTTGGATATAGAAATAGTTGTGAAATGTAAAGTTTATCCAAGAGATAATGAGGATTGGCCCAGGAAGTCGACGTCCATTGTGAATTGAGGATGTGGGCCTTTTAAGGTTGATAAAGATATAATCTTCTGGAATATATCTCACATCATCAAGGATTATAGGTATTTGTATAGTACAAGAATATATCTTAGAAGTTTCTAGGCCCTTCTTTCTATTTTTTCATTATGTAAGTGAGTTGGCATACTGCTTGATCCTATGACCATAGTTTAATTGGGAACTTAATGTATCCCTAAATCCATAGCTTTGGAGATATGTGAGTGACTTTTGGAATGATTTAATTCAGGGTAATTTGGAAATTGGGGATGGAATTATCTTTTTGAGATGTCTAATGGAATTTTTGAACTGTTTTGAGAAGTCCCTTTTTGGAAAATATATTCACTTGGCTACATTTTTGTTGAAATTATAAGAACCATAAAGAGATCACGTGGGATTGGGAAACCTTGATGTGAGCCTAGTATTATTACTTGTTAGTTTTTTTTGTTTTTCATGATGAAATTAATTGAATTTGGGGTGAATTTATTAACTCAATTTTCACCCTGTTAGACTTGGAAATATTTTAAAGAACACATTCAAATATTAGAACTGAGTTAGCATGTGATATTTGGGCATAGGATGACTTGGTATTGATATAATATAAATATTTAATATTTTTATTATCACACATGAGATGTTTAAAAAAAATAATGGAATAACTCCAAATAGTGTTTTTGATGTTAAATATAATATCATGGATGATTCTGAGAAGAAGGGTTTACCCTTGGCATGACCTGTAGTTGGATGATGTCAGAAGTTCCATGGGACATTTTTATTGGTGGGTGAATTTGGTAAAAGAATTGATTATTTTATTTATATTAATTAAATTACCTAACCTAATCCTCCCTCTATAAATTTTCATATATAAAATCTATAGGGTTAGCCACATGATCGTGGGAGGATTTGAGATGAGGAGGGGAATTCTTCCCTAGAAAATCATGATTTGAGGATGATGATGAATGAAATGAGGTGGATCGATTGGTACATAGTGAAAGAAACAAACTATTATCTTCACTAGTGAATGCGATCATCACTAACAATTGATCATTGATCAAGGTAAGTAATGTTATTTATGTATTTCTACCCTTTTTGTTTGTCTAATAAAGTCTTTAATTGCCTACTTATTTGATCATAGATTTATTTATCTTCTTATTATATATGTTGTAATTTGGTTTTATTAACTACTAAAATTCCCTCATTTCATTTTCTATCACACTTGGATATCCTATTTATGTTATTGAGGGAAATAAATACTTGGAGAATGATGAAAATACCTTGATTATGAATATTTTTCCACCATCCATATTATTCATCTTCGTTACCCATGGGGTTGCGGTTAGATATTTTTGTGGTGGGTTCAAGCATGATCAAAAACCCAAATCTATGGTGGTTGTGAAAATAATGTGTGGGATGGTGATTTGCGGATTGATCAAGATGGATTGTGGGTAGTGGGTGATGCATCAATTAATTTTTGATCTAGTGTGGTGATGAGAGGTTTTAAGGTTTTCCAGCACATAAACATATTTAATATTACAAGCCACTGGAGGTTTGATATTGATGACTTAAGATGACCCCCATCAATTTTAGGAGGTCAAATTTTGAATTATTTAGTGGATAAGGAGGATGTGGTATTCAAATCACGGGACTTAGGTTTTTATAAAGAAGTCAACTAAAAGGTGTGTTCTCTGAAGAACAAATTCCTTATATTCCCCTGGATATGAAAGTAAGGGTTTTGTGTAGTGACAAAGATCAACTGTCATTTTTATGCCATACATTCTATGAGAACCCATAGAAGAAGATCGATGTGTACATTCGGAGTACATGAGCTCAAGCATGGAAAAATACACTAGAACATCCCTTAGTACACTATCACTGACTGGTACTCATACATTTCTAGGTATATGGGAATGAATCATATCACATGAGCACGACTATATATATATGGGAATGACCAGATTTATAAAGGAAAAACAAGGAGTACTTGGACATGTCTAGGGATATTGAAACATGTAACATACTACTTATACATTCCATCTAGTACTACATGGACAACTAATCCATGTACATGAAGGGTACACCCAGCTGTCCATGAAAGGTCAATGGCCATGTAACCCCTAGAACATGAACCATAATATTCTCATTGATTTCACTATGAATCTATACTTCTTGTAGAGTCATATTTTGGACCATGTGTACCCTGTCCTAGGAATTTCTGCACAAAAAATGTGATGATAACATTCATAGGAGATTTTAAGATATGTTGTAATGTGTTTCAACAAATAATATTTATTCCGAAATTCCTAGATGATAATAGTGATTGGGATTGATCTTTATAGAGATGTTGGGTTTGGAAATACTCTAATCATAGTAGTGCATGGGACCCTATACTCTTTTTCCAAGTAATAGTGATCAGGTAAGATCATTAGAGGGTCAATAGTTTCGGAAAACCCCTATCACATGTAGATATGGGTCCCCATACTATTTACATAGGTAGAGCTAGTATTCCCATATATTACTATAGGATATAAGTCCTCAATATAAATAGTGGAACTCCCCATCTTAGAAATCCGACAGCAATCAGGTCCTTCACTAGAGTTTTGGTTCCCTTATATATAGAGTTAAATAATAAGAAGATCCCCCCACATATATTCCTATGATTTCATGTGTGATGGATGTACTAGAGATAGTGATCCCTCATCTAGGATGGGTGGTGGAGATAAGTGAGCCCTCCAATCTATTTCACCTGTGGTTTTGTGGAACCACCACTAGAGATAATTAACGCTCATATGTTGAGAGTAGTGGAGAGGTTTGGGCCCTCAACATATATTTTGGTGAATTTTTTCAAAATTGTGGCCATCAAAGATGTAACTTTGGAGTCGTAGGATGAATCAGTGTCCTTAATTGAGTTGTGGAGATAAAGATCCCCATTTTATATTCTCATGTTCTTATTATTGAGCCTATATACATTATTGTTATGGTTTTGTCACATGTTTGGATTGAAAGGCCTTTATGGGTTGATTTGACTTTTGTAGTATCTTTTTTTTCTCCCATTGTAGATTTCTGGGATTCCTACAATGAATGTATTTACACACACATTCATGGAAAATGCATGGACCTGGGTTTCCTTATGAATATGATTGAAGTATCAGTGGTGAAATAAGTCGGGAATAGCGATACATGAATGATTTGACCATGTTAGATGGTTAGACATGGAGATCTGGAGTTGGAATCTCATTAATTTTACCTTATTCTTGTTTTCTTCCAGTTGGGACCACATTTATTTTTAGGAATACATTTTAACCTCTTATTCATTTATATTTATTTTGTACTATAATGTATTCTCATGAGTTTATTACATTAATTTTCATAAAATTGTTGTTGGAGTCGTTAATATTTTCCTCTATATTTATTTTGTATATGGTTGAGTGCATTGATACATGATAGATATGATAATACACCCTTAACGATTATTTCTTTTTTGCTTCTTTTAACAAGCCACAAGGCTATTAGAAGAAGGCTTGACATTGTCACACCTAGATTTACACTAGCTAGCTGGGCCTTGTAGGGGCAGGTCATCACATATACCAACTTCCATTTGTCTTGTTTCTAGCCTCTTTGGATCGAGAATACCACTTGATCTTGTGGAGGGACAATTAAGGTGTATTTTCAGATAGATTCCTAGGAATATTTGTCACATGGTATCAAAGGAATAATCTAATAAGATAAAATTCCCATGGGGGGTAATTATTTATCTTGACTCAAATTATTTATATTTTCTTGATTATCTTATATCATGGATTTTGGGATTAATATTTTATCCTTCACTTAATATAAATCTGAAGGTGATGATAAAACAAAATTTTTGGCCATGAGTGATACCTCTTTCACTATTCCCTAGGAAATATGTATGGTATCATAGAATTCACATAATAATTTATAACTAATTTCTATTCATCGAATGCTGCACATATATTTTTTGTATTTCATTTATGTTAATCCCTTATATTAATCCAATTACTGATATTTTGAATCTTTTTTCCTGTATATGATAGAAAACATTAGAAGAATATATTAATAATGACATGAGTCTACAGAGGGAGGTGTTAAGGGTATTAGATGGATGATATAGGTACACAATATGTAACTAAAATATACATTCCATGTAATGAGGTTAACTACATATAGATGAGCTACTAGATAAACAAATCACTACTTGAAAATCAATACAAAGAGTAATTAATATAACATGTAATGACTGGAATGATTGGGACCTATCTGTAGGGACTAAAGATATTAAAACCTATTACACATTTAATTTTCCTACACAGTTTGTTCCCAGTTTTTCATAAAAACCATGTGCTCAACACACATCAAATGATTTTTAAGGACTTAATGTTTATCAATCTATAATTAATGAGATAAAAAACCATTTTCCAACATATATTCCATTTAACTCCTTAATTTTTGCATGGTTTACATGGAACAACTACCCGAGCATGTACTGTAGAGACACATAATTCAACATTGGAGACATGAATCTCTCAATTAGACACCATGTAACATATAATTAATAAATAGAATTAAATATTGATTTGAAATAAGGAAATAAAATATCACACCCAAACATAATTTTTATAATCTATAAGGATACAATGTAAGATGGTATTTAGGTCATTTAAATGCTCAATAATTTACTCAAAATTTATTCACCATAATTTTGATTGAATTTTTTACAAGAACAAAAATTGGTGTAGTCCACATTGGTTAATGTTTATCAATTTTTTTTAAAAAAATCAATTTAGAATTTCATGTTATGACATATAGAATTTCACAGTGTTTAACCAAGTGACATTCCAAGTAAGCTTACTTTCCATGTTGGTATTTAATACATAACTAAAAACTCTGATGCTAGTTATATAATTTGTGTGATCCAAGTACATACTACACACCTATTTAATTTTTTTTTTAAAAAAAATTATTTTATTTGTTTAAATTAAAATGATTGAATTTCTATGACTATTCATCTAAGGAAAAATGAATGAATTAAACAATTATTATAATAATCAATCGAATTAATTTTGTATGATTTTTTCTTAATAATAAAATGAATTGAAGTGATTTCTAGAACGTGTAAAAATATATTTTTTATTTGTGTTTAGATAATCAGGAACATTGAATGACCAATTTATGTGGTTGGTTTGATTAATTTATTTTTATCTAATGGTTTTTTTATTAATTTAGATAATATAATGTGTGTCTTACACCTTCAATGATTATGTATGGGCTAGTATACCCGTGGTTCCTTATATATAAATCCCTAAAACAATACAATGGTTCCCCTCACCAATGTTTGGGTAAATATTATTCAATGGATGGACCTACACGGTGAGTATAAGGAAATAATGTTTGAATCTAAAGAAAAAATAATCTCGAATGTACACATGAGAAAATTTGGAATTCTATAACTTTAACCTCAAATGGTTCTCAAATTTTTTTTACTTAGGGTCATGATTTTGTTTATCATTCATTATATACACCAGTAACTAGAAAAGATAATGATTATTCTACATTATTTATTTTATTTTTTCTTGGAGCATGGCTAATTATTTTTACATTTTTAATCAATTAATATATAAATCAACATTCTTGAAATATGGAATTAAAATAAATTTCTTATATTTTGTAACATTATCTATAAATGTTTTATCACATAATAAATAATATTTAAAATCATGTTATTACATAAAATTTGTAGATTCACCTAAAATTAAAATTCCCTCAAATTGAATATTAAGTTAGAAAATCCTTCTTTTACTTGAATATGAATGCAGCCATAAAAACATTGCTTTCATGGCCAAATTCTAGACACATAATTTTGTTGTGTAATTTTTTTATGGGGATTTTGGTGAAATTATCATTATTGGTTGTTGTTGTAATTGATAAATAATATCCAATATAATTTTGGCCATAACTATCTAGTAAATTAATATCCATGAATTTAGGAAACTGGAGTCTATTAAGCGAATCGAGGAGTTGTGAGCAAATGGAATTGAAAATATAGGACTACATGAATTTATTTGGGTAATTTCTATGGCCTATTTGTTTGGGTTTTAGAAAGAATATATGAATCCCTATCATTAGAATATCTATGTCATATGTTGTTTTCAAACCAATGGTGAGGATTAACAGATTTTTAAGAGATAGTAGGAGATTAATAAATAAATAAAATTATTATCTATTTTTAAAAAATACTTTTATTAGTAAAATCTAATAAAGATATAATATAATAATTGAAATTTTCACATCAATAAAATCTTTCAAGGAACATACCATTTCCTCATTGAAATTTATTTTCCGTTGTGGATCATTTTTTCACACACAATACTACTGTATGAAATTTCAAACTATGTGATGGATTTACTTATACCTTTCCAGCCACCTCATACAACATTTGAAAGTGTAAAATGATGCCTATAAGAGATATATGGGTAGAATTCTTTTATTAGATGCATTGAGATACCAGTTAAATATTGAGAACTAATAATTCCACATAAGGGAGTGGATGCCTATACAATAAAATCTCATACCATATCCCTTGACAAGGAGTCATAATATATATAGGTAAATTATATTTTCACTAAACACTACTAGTTTAAAATGGAAGACTGTACTTATATATTGATCATATCTTCAATATAATGAAGTAAATTTATCAGTTAGTGTAGTTTGGGGTTCCAAATTGATAATAAATTGTATATTATATCACAAATAATCCATATATAATAGGTTCTCAATATGTATCTTTTGAGATGAACAATTTAAGATAGTTATTTATGAATCCATTAGAAAATATTTACTAGGTTAAAAATATTTGTAGGGAACATTGTTCAAGAACCCTAATAGTGAAAAGCATAAAAATAATGGTAGAAAATATAATTAATATTTTAATTTAAGGGGTTCTATTATGATGTCTTTAAATGATATAATTGGTTTATAGGTAGTGTACTGAGTAAGGGACTATTTTTATCATTTATAGACAGTATAAGCATTTGAAAAGAAACAACAATTAATCGAATAATCAATTATTTTATTAAACACCATGAGTATATTTATTATGTTATGTAATGCTACTATCTAACATCTTCAAAAATAAATACATTTTTATTTTTGTATAAGAGAAAAATAACTAATATGTGTTATCCTAGAGGATAAGAAATATTCATTTTTATATGAGGATAAAGAGGCATAAAAACAAAAAAAATTATGGTGTGTCCTCCCATTTTCTTGAAAAATGTAATTCTTATGTCATATATGAGAAACACATTACATTATATGTAAGGTTTTGTTCTCTATATTGAGAAATATATATTCCAAAGTCAATAATGAGGAACACATGACTGATTATTTCCTAGTGGATTGATTATAGTTGAATAATTTTTTATGTCAAGTGTTAAAAATAATTTATCTCAATGTTTTAGTGTACACAATGAAAAAAAGTTTCATTCTAAATTAATTTTATTATTGTGAATATAACGGAATCAATAGTATATTAAAACACGAATCATATATATCCAGTTTTGGTATCAAATAATGAATATATTTTTTAAAATCATACACAGTTTTGTTAAAATAATTATTTTTCAAAAAAAACTATATATTTTCTTGAATATACCCATTATGAAGTGTTGACTCTTATAATATAATACTCTTACATATCTAATATACTTATTTCCAAGACTTATAATATTCTAAATGTAATGGTATGATACCATGAATATAGAGTTAGCTTTATTGTATATTATAGACTATTCTAAGTAGTATATAGAGGTAAATTTAATTCTTTTGTGAGATTCCTTAAGAAATATTAAATTCATAATCCATGTGATATGTTTCGTGAAATCTTAAAAATACTCAGTGAATTAATAAATCCACTTGGAAAATTATATAAATCCTTCAATATCCTAAGTCATTGTATATAATAACCTTGTATTTTTTTACATTTTTATTTTTATAGTGTTTTCATAAACTCAAGTTGCCTTATTCAAATATGTTTATAAGGTAATATGGATGAGGAGTATTTTATATTTATTGTAGTAATTAAATGTTATTTTATAGATATTTTCAACATATTTTAGTGTAATAAATAACCATATGAATACTATTTTGACAAAAGTATATTACAAAATGTTATGATATAAAACAAAACCATTATTCCAAAGTGGAAGGATTTATTAATTAGATTCATTAATAAATATAGTCAGAGATTCAAATGAACATTATGAAAATTCAACATGTATCATAATTACTGATCCAAGATCCACTAAGTTTATTTACATCACCATCATATAGACATTACCAATCATTCTAATTTTATTTTAATGAGTGAAGTGCATCTCTTTTAATATTTTTGGAGTATGTAATACCACATTAAATTTTCGATCAAGAGGAAAATGCCTGTATAAAAATAGTAAACTCCTTATGTTTTTGAAATAGGAATTAATCTAGTGGAACATACTACATAACTTCGTTAACACCATATTGGTGGTTTTATATTCACCATGGTGAGTGATATATTGTTCGATATGAACAATAAATTTGATATAGACAATATTTTATAATTATAATGATTGAAATGTTCATAAAAACTCAATGTTGCATTAAATATACAAAATTAATTTTGTATTTTTGTGGTTATTGTAAATACAATGGTGCGAAATCAATAGAAACACTACATGGATGGTACAATCATGGTATTATAGTAGGTTGATTAGTTAAATCATGTCATCATAATTAAATCTATTTTAATTATACTTATCAAAGAAACTATTACAATTATATGAGGAATTAGATATCTCTTCCCCCTCCATAAGATGTAGTATTATGAAACATGTCAGTATGACCTGACTTGGAAGGGAGGAAACATTAAGGAATTTTAATATGTATTTTATGTTTCAATAAAACACAAAATAATTATTATTATTATAGTATATTTATCTCAAAATAAATTTTAACAGTTATCTTTAAATGGTTAATGGGTGTAATATATTTTTCCATGAAATGAATGTTTTATAACATATGAAGAAATTTCATTTTTCTTATCATTATTTAATATTAAATTATTCTCCAAAATTACATACGTTGAAACAGATATTTTTGGGAACATGATATACTAGCATATATTAGTGGGTTTCTTATTCAAATATATAGTAAATATTTTAGATAGTATTGAAAAAAATATGGAATAGTATACCTGAATTGTTTCTAATGTGACATGTTATTATTATATTGTATAGAATATATATGCCTAAGAGGGATTTATAAATCAATCACAAAATACATGACATTTACAAAAGTGTAATCTTTATTATGTCTAAATCATTTAATGAAAATATCAAACAAGACCATGAGAAACAGATTGAATACTAGGGATAATTATCTTATTGTTTTTAAGGGTAAAACCATATTAGTATTTGGTAATAAAAAAATTGGAATACTATTTTTCAGGGAATATAAAACAAGAATTATTTAGATTAGTCTAATCTAGTGTTACTATTATGTTTAAGAAAAGAAAGGGTAAAGCGCTCTATTTCCAGTAAATGTCATATCTTCATTAGACTAAGTAAATTATGACTTTTTATATAACTTAAAAAGAAAATTTAATAATTATTTGTTCCAAATTTTGGATTTTTACCAATGCGGAGGAAAAACAATAATAAAAATTATAATTGTTTACTATAGTATTGCCAATGGTTTAATGGGTGAAAATGACAAAACAATATATAGTCTATGGTGTCATCTATTGAGGTATTTTATCAGTGAGAAGAGGTCATAGTAAGTATAATAACCATAGGTTTCTTCATATTCTTGTAAACTATAACTATATGTTAGTAGAATCATTATTATCATGTGGGTATAACCGTTTAATTTTATATAAATTTCCTTTAATTCAAGTAGGAGTCTTCTGGAGTAAGTTACCTAGAACCAATAAATATTCAATTACTAAAATATAGATAGTATTGAATATTAATTTATATATTATTATATGATGATTAATCTTCCATATAGAATTTATTTGATAATTTCTTATGTGTATACATTTCATTGAAATGTCTTTTTAGGTCACTTGTTTGATGAGAACATAGAATTAAAATAAAAATATTTACATCAATATGATATTGTTTTGTGGCACACTGATGTTACAAGAGATATTGGAAAGGGGAGTGTAAGGAATTAAGGATTCATCTCATGGCTACCATCCCGGGTAATCTCCATGATAAGTTGGATATGATAACATAATCTTATTGTAGGAAATCATTATTTATATTTCATTTAATATTTATATATATATAGGTGTATATTGTTCCTTATAATTTAATATTATTTTTATTACATATCATGGGTAATGTATTTAAATGTATTTCTATAAAAAATGATGATATATTTTCATAGATATTTTGGGTATATTGGGTGTATTATGACTGATATTGTATTAATAAACAATGTGAGAAAGAATTTTCCCATCTAGTTATTTATTGGAAGTTGATATCTCGATCCCTTTAATGGGAAAATAACTAATTAATTAAACTGATTTACATATTTTTCTATATGAAAGTTCATTTTAGGAAAGTCAAAGAATAACACATCAAGAAAATTTATTGATGAAACCATTGTTTAACCACTTTTATTTGAGATATCATAACAAACATATTATACTACCAACTATCTATTCGAATGAGCTAGTATATCTTGGAAAAATAATTGTCTATCTCTACGATATCCATGTGGTGTAACAAGACTCTAACATTTTAATTTTATTATCATAGTCTTGTTACACTAAAAACGCCTAGAGGGTCCCACAATAAATGTATCAAGTACATCAGTCAATTTCCACATTAATTTAACATGTGGGAAAAAAATAGTACCACATGTGGTTTAATAATTATTCAGTTTTTGTTGATCATATATTTCAAGTCACTAGATATTCAAGAGAATATTATGTGAGTTGAATATTAAATAATTATTGTATCAAAGTTAATAAATTATTTAATTATGTTAATACATAATATTTATTTATCTCTTGAATATCTTCAAGGTAAAAAATATTTCATTATTTTCTTATGAAAATATTTATCAAAAATTTATTCACTGGTTTATGATATATATAATAGTCAAATTTAATCATTAAATAATAGTGAAAATTATCTATTTAATTAGATACACGTTGTTTAGAGAGAGATAAACAATAAATATGACTATTAGATAAGGTTTAATAGTCGGATTATAAATGATATATTACATATTATATATGTAAATAATTATTTTATTATTTCGGGACTAAATATTTATTCATTTGTGATTTTATCCCATGTGAAATAAATAATAATAATCCAAATATTATATTTAAATTGGGATTATTGGGTATTAGGAGATGAATAAGGTCCTAAGGGGAAGTAAATATTCAAAAAAACTAGGACTATAAATACATATTTATGTAATTTTCTAACAATAGAAATGTATATCAACAAATGTATACTAAAATTTCATGAGATAATAGCCTCGATAAAAAAGATACCTTCTCATATAGCACTCTCATGAAAAGAGGGTTATTATCCACTATTACCCTCTCAATTATAAATTGAACTAGATTAATCTTATCTCTCCTTGAAGGATTTTATTATGATAAAAATGATGCATTTGATAGAGTCACATATTATATAACTCTAAGAA
Source organism: Viscum album (assembly GCA_963277665.1). Classification (NCBI taxonomy): domain Eukaryota; kingdom Viridiplantae; phylum Streptophyta; class Magnoliopsida; order Santalales; family Viscaceae; genus Viscum; species Viscum album. The sequence continues at coordinate 1,526,881,128 of OY728125.1, read as the reverse complement.
TTATAAGGTAATGATTAATGGATTTTGGAACACATGTGGATTATTTCTTGTTGGAATCAACACTTGATTCCTACTATGAAACTTTGGTAAGACAAGATGACTTAATTGAAACATTGATGAATATAGAATTAAAAAATATTGTATTTCATTATTCTGACTAATTTTAATTATAAATTTTATGTTATGATCCTATATAATTTTTTCTAGTGTTTCTATTTCATCTTTTTTTTATTAGATATCGAAATAAATTTATAAAAAACATTATTGGGGAAGGGACCCACTACTTCAACTACACCCTGAAAACATCATATTAATCTTCATAATATAATGATTTAAATAATAAACTTTGTTTTTTATGATTATATAAACTAAAATATTTAAACCTAAATCAAAAGTAGCCATCTAATATTATATAGTTCAGTCTGAATAAGGAGGTAGAGGATCGAGTTAACCATGCCTTATAGGCTTCATTTTTCTCCTCATTTTTTTGAATATAGATTCTAAAAAATATTTAATTTTATCCTATATATATACATTAATCTTATGAATATCATCCTTTAGTTAATTTATTTCACTCTTCTATTGTTCTTCTATTTACCATGTCCAATTATGCTTATATAATTTTCTAATTTTGACACCCAATACATGTACTTTTATATGGATCAAATGTTATTGACTAAATAATTAACTTTAATTTTCATCCTACTATCAAGTATTAAGGACTAAGGTATCACTTTCAAGTTATTGTTATCCTAAAATCATATATATAAAGGTTATATTACTGTGGTATATTTAAAAAATACTAATTTACTTGAAAAATAATTTTAAATTTCTTATAACTTTACCAGCTATTTATTTTGATGGATATGTAATAAAATTTCCCTTTTTTGAATTCTATACATTTTCTATTTTTCATGGTTAGTGGAGGAGATGGAGGAATGAACGGATCAATATCATATCCGCTGCTATATTTATATCTTAATTCATTAATCATTTACATAAATATTTTATTATCTAATAATGTATACACTCCATGTGAAAAAGTATTATGGTTTACATTATTTTAAAAGATATATTTGTGACATATCTTTGATGACTCAACATAAAGATTAACTAATTAGTCATCTACTAATTAAAATTTATTTTAAAAATTGCTTCCATACCAAACACTTATCGCAATAAAAAATAATCATTCTCTATGTTGGTGATAAAATACTCTCATGTATCTACATGTAAAAACCCATATTTATGGAATGGATTTTCATTATATTTAATCAAATATTATAAATTGAATATATATTTTACATAAAATACCTCCATCAAATTTTCATAAAAAACAACCACCACTTCATTAATTAATTCCTAATAAGAGAGTTGAATTCCATCTTTAACCATTTAGATTAAATGTTAGTCATAAGAAAAATATAACAATTGAACAGTTTGAAGAAAATATTAGATGAGAAATATTAATATTATAAACTAATCAAACTCTTATTTCTTTATCTAGATAATGACCCTCCATTCAATATATAATATACTAATATTAAATCAACTCCACAAGGCCATAAAACTCAAAATTTTGTTTCCATTATTTACCAATAGTTTAATTTTAAACATAATATTTTATTAGAAACTTCATATCCACATGATCATGTGATAGTTTTCATAATAATTTAATTCCACATCTACCAAAATTTTGCATCGTCTTCTTTCTAGAATAAGAAGGGCTAAAAATAATTTTTTTTTCAAACAAGAGATATATTTTAGTAAATAATTTTCATATTATTGACTTATTTATTTGATGATATGTTCACATTACTTAGTATATTACCCACTACATCCGTGTAACACATTTAAATATATGTATAGTAATTTAATAAAAGTATTTGTAACTTTAATTGAATAAAATTAAATTAATTTTAGAAGATAGAAAATTTTTATTATCATAATAGAAGTAAAATTATATCTATTTTGTTAGAAAACCAGATAAAATTTTTATACATTAAAATGAAGGATACAAATAATAATTAGAGGGAAAAATTACTTTTGGATTATTCTACCAAAAAAATCAACTAAAACCAATGAATATAAAACTTATTACAAAAATTTCATAAATAATAAATATATGTGAAATCTTCAACATCATCCCCATGTTTATTCACTACATATTTGTCAAATCAACCAATTAAAATACATTAATTACCTATAATATTAATATTAATTATAAATATATTAAATCATTTGAATGGTTAATTTTATATATAATAGATTAATTTAAAACATACACATATAAAAATATGAATGTATAAATATATAAACATATATAAATGAAAATCAATTTAGTGGAAATTATATATAAACATTTAAAAATCTATTATATAAACATGTAAGTTTAAAAAAATAAAAAAAATTCAAAAAAAATTCAAAAACATAAACCAAACTCAAATAAAAATATTTAACTCAGACAGTGAATATGAATAATATAGTAAAAACTATAAACATATAATTTTAAGCATTTATATTTACACAAAATCAGAAAAATAATAAACTAATCTTGTATTCATAAATATTTATATAATAAAGCTATCCACTAAATAATTAATCTAAAATAACTACAATATAAAATTATAGATAATTATAAAAACATGTATTCATGTAAAAATGTAAACATTTATGAGAATTAAGTATTTATTAAGAAATTTATAAAAAATTAATCATATATTCATATAAAATATTAATATAGTATACACATAAAAATGTATAATCCAAAAAAAATTTATAACATATAAAAATGGATATAAAAAATAAATAAATACATCATTATAAATGAATATAACATTCCTCTTAATTATATATTGTGGAATATAATTTAAATTCCACAAATATGTTATAAATCATATAAAAATAAAACAAAACTTATATCACAAATAATGGAGTTACATGGTATAAAATAATGAAAAAGAGATAAAAAAAAGATATATAATGATATTAAATAGAATTAAATAGAGGATAAATATGATTGAGAAAGTATATTTTCCACCAAAATGGTTAAACTAGGATGAGAGATGTGGTATACAATTGGGGTTGTAATAATGCAGTTGAGGAGGGAAGAAAGAGTCTGAAGCTAGAAGAATGTGGCCAAGTGGAGTATAATTCCCTAAATAGATGATGAATGAAGTCAGATGAAGAATTTTGAGGGTAATTAAAAGTTACTTAGATCTAGGTTTTTTAAAATTTTTCATTAAATAGAATGATAAGAAAAGGAAGAAGCATGTGCTATAATATTTAAAATAATTTAACATCAGTTTTTATATTTCTGATATATAGTGTCTCATTTAACAATAGTTTTTATATAACCCACCATAAAATCATTTTTACATTATTTATTATATAAATTATGTCAATAGTATATATAAATTTAATTTTATATAGAATATGTTTACAAATATTGATTTAACCTCTATAATATAACAACTGATGTCAAATCAAATATAGATTGTGTTATAAAAGATGTGGTTTATATAATAAATGTTAAAACCTAATTCTAAAGGATTTTAAATATATTTATTATATTAATCGATAATAATATAATATTTATGTTTAGTTATTATATAACCTATATTGACATTATGATGTAAAATATACTTTTTCTACTAGTAGCTAAAGGAGGGTTATGAGACTGTTTATCACTACAATGGGTTTGTATAATTATATTATGAATATGATGAAAATTCATTGAATATATCAAATCCTTGATGTTCTAGGTGATTAAGAAACACATCATCTATTTATTTAACATTTTCAAACCATTTAGTATACAATGATGGATATATAGATTCTGAAATCTAGTTAATATTGAGGGATATGAAGTAATTTTTAGAATGTTATTTATAATTGTATTCTATAATATTTAAATATATAAATATATTCTATAAAATCATTAAATTATATATGGAGGAAGTGGTTTACATGTATTAGATAATAATATGTGTTATATAATGGCTTAAAAATTTGCTGCATATCTGGGAGGGAAACAAATGTGTTATTACCATTTGAAATATCTAGAGATGAAAAATATTAGTAATTAAAATATATTCGGTTGAGAGATGTGATTGGATATTATATTAATAAATAATACTAAAATGTGGTATTTTGACATGGTTGATTTTATATATTCAATAGAATAATATATTATTTGTCGTATTACAAAGAGTATTTACTTAGAGAATCATCATTATAAATCGTGATGTTGTGATGTCAATAATTAATGAAATAATTACATAATAAAGGTTAATTTTTTTTTTGTTTTGGGTGTTGAGAGTAATATTAATCCATTATAATATTTTTCCAATATATTGTATAGGATCCTTTTTTTAAGAAATCAGTTTACAAGGGGAGTGTAAAATAAATTTAGATTTATTACTGAATTAAAATGAATAGAGGGTATGAATTGGGAAAGGAATGGTAATTTCATTTATGTTTAGTGATAAAACATCAATTTTTTTGGTCAAAATTATATCATAATATATATATATATATATTATTTATTTAAATGAAGGGAGATGGGGTATTATATATTTTCTAAGGGATCACCATAATTAACAAATTCTACAAAATCCAACACTAATTTTGAAATATATTCAAGATGAAAAAAATATATCCATGTTATATTATACAGTCTTCTACCAACATCCCATGTTATATACCAGATATTTTATCCCCCTTTTAGTTGTCGTATTATATTAATATAACTATTAATGGGATGTTTTATTTCCCAATGTTAAAATATTTCTCCAAAATGGATTTAATATGATATGCATTGTGGGGACCCTTAAATTATAATAATAATTATTTTTATGAAATATTTATTCAAATAAAATAATTTATATAATCATAGATTTTTTTCCCTCGAGATATGGGAGGGGATATTGTAGACTAAATTTTGGATGGGTAGGATATTATATTAGTTATTTCCTAATTATAGCTTCTTGCACATTGAATTTAGGGATTCCATAGATAAACCGGCTTATTATAGTGGCCAACAAATGCATATATTTCTCATTTTCATGATTATTAGATCAAATTCATGGTTGTGTTTGGAATTGAATCATATATAATGTCTTGTTTCACTATAGTAACATGAGTAACATTTATATTTCTTTTTATAATATGTATGTGGTCTAAAATAAGGTTGCACTATTGAACCTAGGGTTGGGGAATTAGAGTGTCTAGAAAATAATTCTGAATTAATGTTTAACTAGATCATGTAATCAATTTCTCAAATACATGTTGAATCTATCGTGATGATCATTTACATGGAAAAACTAATTTAAAATTAATAATAACCATTGAAAAATATATTTTACTTGTTATACCCATAATGGGATACATCCAAGAAGTAAATATAAATGAATTATTGATATCCCAACCAATAAATACTCTATGGTTTTTTCATTATAATCCTTACGGTATTTTCACCACTCACCCAAGGCTTATGACCTCTTCCTCTAATCCAATCACAACATTCAAAGACTATTATTGAATGACATAATGTTATAATACAATTCAAAATCATATTAATAAAAATCAAATATATAACATAAGGAAACAATTTATATTATATATAATAAAATGATATGCACCTCTATTTCTCTAATGATATTTATACCAACTATTTAATTCTAAAACCGATCATTCACGGGAATTCAATTCAATAACATTTCACACTTTAACACAATATGGTCAACAAACTCCAAAACTTAATCCATACGGTTTCTATATTCTAAAACCTTCCATGGTATTTTCCCAAGCATTGAGATGTTTATTGGGTTCTTAGATTTTATTTCCTTTAATAATTTTAACATTTTTTCTTGTACTCAGTGGACTACATGTGTTGTCACATAGAGTGTTCATGTATTCAGTTGAAAAACCATGAAATAACATCCTTAATAATACGGATGATTTTTACCTTCATACAATAAACCATTTTATATATGCATATGATCCATGGTCACACATTCAATCATTCAATTCATGTGGCTGACCCTTCCTTTTATTGTGTTTTTGATCCGTTCGTAATATGGTCAATATTTGTAGTGTGGTTTATCCATGCATTCTATATCTTTGTTCATAAAATTTATCCATCAGTGATGTGTTTTATCAAATGTTCATGTGTTAGATTGAATCATTCATGAGGTCATTTTATATGGTCACACGACACATTTGTTCCACAAGGCCGTTCAACACCTTAAGAACCAAAATTCCAATTTCTCCAAATTTTTCTTGAATGGTGTAAAATATATATTTTCATATATATAGAAATAAAATAAAAAATTGGTTTTAAATATTGATATCAGTTATATAATTATATCATTTCATTTCCTTAATATTGTTGGTTTTTAATGGGTAAAGTGGGGTGGGGTGTTAAATGGGATTTAAAGGATATAATATATTATGTTGATAAAAAGGTTGTTTGACTTTTTTTCTTTAGAAACTAGATAAATTAAAAAAAATTAATTTTCAACAAGAAATTCATTATCCTTATTAAATATAATTTATCTATATCATACCCAGAAAGTTCAACTATTTCTTTTGGAGTCATGTAAACAGTTATTTAATTCTATAGCCTCTTTTTTTATATTTTCCATAACTACATCAGCCTATTTCTCCTCAGTTGTCGGTGTATGGAAATCCTAAATGGTTCTAATGAGGTATGAATTTTTTTCTCCCTTTTCATTTTTCATCTTTTTGATTGAGTCATGATTTTTCTTCCTTTTTATTTGTGGGTAATATTATCCTTAATAATTTAATAATAAGTATATCGCATTAAATGAAATTACCGATTTATAATATAAAAAATATTAAGGATGATGGATGAGGATAATAAAACATAGTATATTAATTATATTTTCTGAAAGTGAATTTATTATTTTCAATTATTTTAAATCACATGAAGTGGAATATGTTTAATATTTTCATTATTAATTTCAAATGACAGAAAAATAATGGGTTTTTATGAATAAAAAATAATAATTATATTTTGATAATCTCAAAATTAACATAGATAGTTAAAAATATTAATCAAATGTAGAATTAATAAAATTAATTCAGAGAATAGAATATAAATGATTAAATAATGTGTCACATGGTATTGTATTATTTGATATTAATTTTTTATGTTAGTTATTTTGTAATTCTAAAAACAAGATAATTTTATATAATAGAATTATCACATGTCAAAGATAATATAAATTTATGGATATATAGTTTAAATAAATTGTTTGTTTTTGTTAAACAATATATCTATGATCTGTTATTAATTTCTAGAATATTTTATAGACAATTTGTATTATATTTTTTGTATTTTTTGTTCAATTATTCTTGGTTAATTTAAATTTTTTTTGTAAACATCATAAATCTTGAAATAAAATGACTTTGATAAGGAAAAATGGTTGATAATTAATTAATGTGATTCATGAGAATATATAGTGGTACAAGAATAGTTTTTTGATCCCATTCATTTTCTATTCTTATATATTGAATGATAGTTCCTATATGTTACATAATGAAACAAATATATTCATAATAATATAGTTAATTTATTAATGGAATAAAAAACCATGTTTCTAAATATAAAATACTTGAAGCTAAACGAATCAGTTCCATATCACGAGATTCTTGGATAACTTGGTTCTTTTAAATAAGTTTCCTTTATTTTTTACATAAATTATATTTAATATCATTATATTTTTATGGATGATTATAGATTATTGTTTCAATATGGGACTGGTTTTGAACATATAATTTTTTTGGAACATTTGATAAGAAATGTATTGGAGTCCTTGGCTATAATGATGGTTAATTCATCAAATAGAATGATGGATTACGGTATGTGAATTTATGTAGGAATGAAACTAGGGTGGTCTAGATGAGCTCCATGTGGTGATTTATCTTTGATAAAAAAATTTGTTGATTCTAGTTTGATGGTCGGTTGGCTAGATATTAATTATCATCTTGGTTTCAAACTACTAAATGTAGTTTGATTCTAATAATGTTATGTTAATCCTTACTGTGGTAGAATAGGTTGATTGATCAATTACCTAGATAATTATAAAATTATAAATCATTTAAAAATGTAGATGAATGGAAAATGGTAATAATAGATGTTGATGTCAAACATGAGAATATAATCTAGAGAAAATAAGATTCCGAAGATAGTAAGTTAATAGGATTAATGTTTGAATTATTTAAATGAATATTTAATTATTTTTTGATAAATGTTCATTTAATTAATTAATATAAAATTTTATTCTTGTATTCTGGTTGTTTTTTGTTAGCATAGAAATCTCAGCAGAGGCCTCAAATGGCCAGTTTTGGGTAAACTGAGCATGAAGGACACCCCAAAATACCATTTTGAGGCTATAGATCAAGCTTTGAACAAGGTTTGGATACTTCATAAAAGAACTAAATTCCGTGTGAAAAATATTGATCACCAAAGGATATACGATTTTTATACTTTCCTCCAAGTTCATCAAAATTTACAAGGCATTCATATGAAAGACAGAAGGGTTTCATGCAATAAATGAACAATATGCGCAAATGACCCCTTGTGCACCCAAGGAGGTATCAATCCAAATATTTTCCATGGACAAGCCCAATAGAAAAGGAATAAGTTGTGATCATTCCCCTTACATTACCAAGGAGTTTGGTTCCCACTACTGAGTATTTCAGATATAAATATAATCTCACCCCGACTCTCTCGATAGTCCCACCAAAAGATGAAACACTACTCCCATGCATTCATGTACTCATTTTCCAAGACATTTCACAACAAGGAACACCCAAGGTAGATAATAATTTACAAAATACCTCATGTGAGGCCAAAATTTAGTTTTCCTATGGAGAAGTGATCTTCACACAACCCCCCTTGAATGAAACTCTGGTGCGCACAAAAGAAGATTTTTAGGTGCCACACTCGGCTCATACACATCCCTGAGATGTTACACGCAACCTAATTTTGCATTGAATCTAATATTCTATGCACCTACTCCTTGAGACTCCATGACCATCCCATGTGTTAGATCACTATGCTAAAAAAACTATTATGCACAACCCACCACACTTGTGTGCAGTAACATCCAAGTCCTCTACTTTTTATACCCTATTTTCATGCACACCATTTACTATACCAACTGATTATGATAATGGGTTCTCTAACCTTGGTTTCTTCGTATCATGGGAAATATATCATGGATCTCATGACTGACCACTCATCTCGTCGTAGTACCCTAGATGTAGAAACTCCATTCCCCACCCAAAGGTGAATAAGCGGTGGTCATGTAAGCCCAAGGGATATTGAGTGATTCCACCCATGTCTGAGTTTCATGACATAAAACTACATAGTTCCACAACCTAGTCATTTTATGTCAAACAACATGACAACATCCCTTACACATGACATAAAATGGTAGTATTACCTTGTGTGATAATAAAAAGATGCTCTATGTATGAGTGGAATGTTATGACCCCAATACCCGTACAACTCACATTAAATGTGATCCTCTGGGTATCTCAATGCATAATCCATTCACCATCCGACTATGATAAATCATATTTTCCAAAGGAAGCTTCAACTCATAATCCCCACACAATCCCTTGGTGATTCTAATTTTTATACATGATCATTCTTACTGCAGGATATTAAATTGCATGGATCGGTCCTATCATATGAACTTAAACTGTGGCAACAAACTATGTGGGTTTTTATATCTATATTTTGAATAGTTTATGTAGGATGCATCCTTGAGGATAAATCTAGACCAATGAAAAACTTAGGTGCTCTATCCATGAGATTTACCTCCTAGATCTGCCTCAAGGGGTGTTCTGATCAACCTATTGGGTATGCCATAAGGGGAATATCAACCAATACTAAACCTTGGTACTCCATCCAAGGGACATACCTACCAGATACACCTCAAGGGGAATCCTAAAAAATGTTAAACTTATTTGGTACCTCCTAAGGATATACCTCCTTGAAGGTAATCCTGATCAAGCTCTAGGGCCTTCCTTAAGGGGAATCCCTACAGATGCTATACTTTGGTTCTCCCTCTTAGGGACTTATATCCTTCTTCTTTATTAAGGGTCATTCTGATTAACCTCTCAGGTCGACATCATTGGGCATCCCATCCAATGGTAAACCTATGTACTCCCTCATAGGGAAATACCTCCATGATCTTTATTAAGGGGAATTATGATCAGCCTCTTGGGTCTACCTCAAGGAGTATCCCAACCTATGGTAAACAACAGTGCTCCAACCTAGGGTTATACATCCCTGACACACCTCAAGTGGAATTCTAATCAAGCACTCTGGTATACTGCATGGGGAATTATAGAAAATGGTAAACATAGGTGCTCCCTACTAGGGATGTACCTCCCTAATTAGCATCAAGGGGCCTTTTGATCAACCACTCAAGTCTACTTAATGGGGTATCCCATCCAATTGTAAAACTATATAATATATCCTAGGGGCATACCTCACTAATCCACATCAAAGGGAATTCAGATTAACCTCTCTGCTCTACCTCAAGGGGAATACCAACCAATGGTAAAACTAGGTTATCCTTAATACGAGAAATCTTATTTGATCTGTAACACCCCGAGCTTCGACGATACGCTTCTCTTTCAATAATGCAATTGCTTACATTGTACGCAAGTTCAAGATTATAACCCACCGCGACCAATCAAAATAGCCAATAAGAATAGTAATACCCACTTTTTGAAAATATATATATTTTATATTTCAAAATGGACTTCATTTTTGGATTCGAAATATCGAAATTATCCTATGTTGAATTTTTGGTGTTTTTCTGAGAACTTCCAATTTTTTATGAATAGTGGAAAATACTTAAAAACAACTTTTTTAATCAAAATAAATTATAGTGATAAATTATAATATAGAGTGGGTTTAAAGTATAATTAAAATATATTTTTACCATTTTATCCAATGGTGGTTATTATAATTAATTTCACTTTGAAATTGGACATAAACAATTGTCAATCTTTTGATATATATTGTTTCTTAAAAACACGCTATTTGTTGTGACAGCGGAAATTAATTATAAAATTAATTAATGAAACTTATATGTTTGTAATTTTTTAAAATATACATAATTTTTGAATTTGTAATATCAATTATATCTTAGGGTGAAATTTTGGCATTGTTCTGAAAAACGTCAATTTTTTATGAACAGTGAAACCACTAAGTGGTAGTTAAAAAATTGATTTTTTGTTTAAATGAACCATTACCACTTCCCTGATTTGATTTTCAAAAATCCAACATAAATGGTTTTCATTAGGAAGTAAAACGTGGTTTAATGGGATTAAAATAATTTTTGGTGAATACTATCTTTTATGTTTAATTAATCTCGATTAAAGGTAATTTGTGAAATTTAAGGTAAAAATGATATTATAAAAATATGAAATTACTTTTAAACTTGTCATACCCATATTTTATGATTCATGGACGACCAATACAATCCATGGGTCAACTTGGGGACCCCATGGAGCCACATTGGTATGAAAATGACATTAAAAACTTTTTATTTAATGTTAAAATAAAAATGTCACAAACATGAGTTGTTTTACTAAAGAAATTTTTAAATGGGGTTATACAAGTCATATTTTTGACTAAAAATATTAATTATAAATCTAAAAAGATTTAATACATCATGATAATTGTTTTATAATTTTTAGACATTAAATAAATTAAATTATTTATGACACCATGATGATGCAGCGATTACCTTATTAATTAACGATTTAAATAAAATAAAACAATAATGTAAAATCTAAGACTTAAACATGTCAAAAACCTATTGTATGAGTATATTTAGAACCATTATCACCTTATACTAGAAATATATAAGTGTGGGACCTTTAAATTCCGAAACTCATTATATAATAAAGTAACATTTCATTACTTTCCAAGAGTGTCCCTCCTCTCCTCTTATAAAAGGCCCCCACCACTACCACCTTATTCACACCTTCCAATCCATTTGGATCGGCCAAACTCTGCTCAAATACTCTATAAACTTCCCTATATTACTCCTAGAAGCCTCAAATTGGGCATAATTCTTCCCAAGGAAGACTTTGGCTCAAATCAAAAAGAGTTTCCCGTTTTAAAGGTAGTGTTTTATCTTGTGTTCTTTTGTTTTATTTTGCTTCTCCAACCCCCTAAACTCTTTTTATTAGTTTCTTTTGTAAAAAAAACACTATCCTAAATATACTAGGATGTTTTTATAAGAATTATTAGAGGTAAAATTACACACACCTACATCTAATGGTTAAAGAACATACTATTTCTGTGGATGGTGAATTTCTGCCTCACGAAACGATGATTGTTCAACACTCATATAAAACCTTCAAAGGTGGCCATTAAGATGTCACTATATTTATATATGATATATAATATTTTTATGTTTTACTTAAGCTTATTTATTTTTCATTTATGTCATGCCTTTGTGGTTTCCATTATGGGTAAACGCGATATTTTCATTTTAGGAAGTGCGGACTACCGCCCCCTCAAAGTGATTTGAATCGTTAATGCCATATGTGGGATGTATAAAGGATGGAGTAAATGGTATTATACATTATATTATACTGGAATTATATTATACTTTTATATAATTATAATTTCAATCCATTAAATACGAAATAGAAATGAAAGTAGCGTTCATGCGTACGTACGGATTACCATCTCCATGAACGGTGCATTTCATTTCTTACCTCTAAATGTTATGTAATATTATAAATGCATGTATATACTGGATATATATGATATATATGATATATACTTCATGAACATAATTCTGGATATAATGGATATTTATCCACATGAACAACTTGTAATTATAAGAAGTTTATTTTTGACTCAAGTACCAAAGATCGACAAAACGACCGTTATTAACTTAAATAATTACATAATGTTCATAACATGGTAATAAGTGATATAAAAGGAATAATGAACTTGAAAAATGTTCTTAAGAAAGTAGATATTAACTCTAGTTTATTATTCAAGAGGTTAAAGAATGATCGAGTCAAGTCGGACACGAGGTAAGGTAACTTCTTAACCTAATTTCCATTCTTTGGGATAATCTCCTACTTTCAAATAATGTCATGATATTATTATGTCCTATCTTGTATTTTTAATTAATTTATTTGTAATTATAGTTAATACACATAATAGATCTATTTTATTTAAAAAATGATCTTTTTAAGGGACTTCATCTCAATCTCCTTTCATTGAGGCATATTTTGTTATATACACAACTTTCTTTTATACAGTGTATAAACCCCTTTGAATTTTACATTTATTAAAAAAAAATCATTTTTATACGAAGTGTTTTACTAAACGAAAAAAATGAATGCTTTTCTTGTTGTACGTATGTGGCGACAATGACTTCTCTGCCGCCGTGACCGTTATTTGAGTTTCGGCTTCCTCTACAAGCCATAATTTTTTTAAATGAAAAATAAATACCAAGTTTTAATTTTCTTTTATTTTGGTATTGAAAATGGTTTTGAAAGTGTTTTTTTATTATATCAATGTGTTGTATTGATATCTTTTGATTGAAATATGGAAATGTTATGTTTCCTTTATGCATGTTTTATGTGATATGATAATGTTATGGTTTATGATATGTTTAAACCTGTTCATATGAGGAATGCATTGGACTTAATAAGTGATGGGTGGAGCCCGCTATAGCTCCTCGATGCATCAGCAGGTCTCATGAGACAAACTAGTGTCTTGGCACGAGGCCTTGACAAAATCTTATACGTAGTCTTTCCACGAGGCCTTGGTTACGTGGTTATGATAGTCTGGAATTTTGCATTCCATCATTATGAAAGTGGTTATTGATATTGCATGTGATTATTCGACCAGTAGAATATCCATGTGAATAAGTAATTGGCATTATCTCATTTTACTTTTTCCATATTATGTTGAAGTTAAAGTTTAAAAGGCTTTTGTTTTAGTTTTAAATTGCCTTATATGTTAATGTTTATTTATGAAAGCTTCCGCTATATTGTTATCCTTACTGAGCATATGAGCTCACCCATTTCAATGTTTTATTATTCCTAGGATGTGAAGAAATATTTTATGACTAACATATAGGGATAGTCTGAAGGGGATAGAAGTGTGGACTATGGAGACTATGTTATTGTGATTTTTCAATTTATGATGTAATGTAACATTTATGAATGTATCTAGTGTTTACAAGGCTACTAAAATAATCGGTCTTTCGAGACTTGATCTTTTGTGACCATGCCAACATTATGCAATAGTGCAACGAATCTGGGTAACTGGGGTCAGGGCGTTACAGTTGGTATCAGAGGCAGTTTAGTACTAACCTTGGAAGCTAGATTTAGATAAACTCTGATTAGAGAACATAGTCCGAAGATAGACATTGAGGATTAGTATAGAAGAACATCCTAGAATTTTAGTATTATAGAGATTTTGTGAGTTGTCCAAGCAATACATCCCTGTCTGGATACGAGATGGTAGAGGCAGCTCTGGCATAGATATACCTAGGGGTAAAACCCAAAAACACTGCTTTGAACTAGACTCTAACGGGAACTGGTGCACGACAACGGGCCTTACTGCACTCTAGGTTATGACACTCCCGGGGGATATGCTTAGGATAATTATCAATTTCTTTACAAACCATTATGAAGGTCTTATGAGTACATACTTCCTCAAAGAAAACATTTTTATGATTATGGATTATATCCATAAATAGTTCAATTTATGTTAAGTGTTTTACAAGTTTGGAATTATGTATTTTTATTCATAAACTAATCTAGTTTATGTTATTGTTTAGAAATGGCGTCTAGTGGGAGGAATGGAAACCGTATCAATGCATGCACTCCGTTTAGTTATTTCACTCCTGCTCAAGATAATTATTGTGGAGCTGGAGATACAACTGGTGCTGATCAAATTATTACCATACTGGGAAAACTCATTCAGGTTATGAATAATAACCTTACTCATATGGAGAAACCTGATCCGCAATGTGGAGGATCAATGTTAGACCGCTTCATGAGGAAACAACTGCCAACATTTAATGGGGGTACAAATCCATTAGTAGCTGAGCAATGGATAAACTCCTTAGAGAAAATATTACACGCCTTGGGGAGTAGCGAAAGGGAGAAAGTTGTCATGGCAGTTTACCGCCTCACTAGAGATGCCGATCAATGGTGGCTGCTGATTCAAAACACAAAGGAAGATGAAGAAGTATCAAGTATGGAATGGAGGGAGTTTAAGGAAATTTTCTTAGAAAAATACTTTCCACATGACCATCGAGCAGATATGGAAAGACAATTTCTCAGTCTGAGGCAGAAGGTGGATGAGAATGTTGCAAAGTATGAGGATAACATTACAAGGATAGCGAGGCATGCTGCATATTATATACGTAACCCAAGAAGTAAGATCGATCGTTTCTTTTATGGGTTAAAACTATTTCTCTGTTGAGCATTAGTATCACAGTCTTTCTCAACATACGAAGATATAGTCTCGTGTGCTATCAAGACAGAAAAGAAATTTTCTAAATCTTATGACAATAAAGTAAAGCAAGAGAAGAAGAGAATGGTGGAACAAGAGATAGATGAAGGGAAAAAGGGAAAGACGGATTTTCCATTATGCGATAATTGTGGGAAGAATCACCCTGGTACATGCCTAAAAGGAATGGGAGTTTGTTATAAATGTGGAGAAAAAGGTCACCAGGTGTGTGATTGCAAGGGAAAGAAAGAGGCTATCAATGTTGAATTCTACAATTGTAAGGAAATGGGGCATTATGCAAATTAATGTCTTAAGCGTCAGGGAAACTTACCCTAGAAAAGGCCAAGGGATCAAGGCCAAGCATATTCTATTATTACAGTTGAAGTGGAATAATTAATGTATTGATTCTTTTGGACTCAAGGATTATATTCTGGTTATAAGGATAATGTGATATATATATAAGGATTGTACTGCAGTACTTGTTGTTTTCATTAAGGATTTAATATGATGAAGGTAATAATATTTTTAGTATGTGACAATAAGAGAAAATTTACTTTTTTTGGGGAATCTGATGTTACAATTGATTTTGGAATTTAGAGACCTCTTAGAGAAAGTCCGGATAGAGGTATTTTGGATAACTATAAAGGTTGGAATGAATTAATTTGAACTTTGGATTGTATTGATTACGGTTAAAACATTTTTGAATATTATTTTTGGAATATTATAATACTATAGTTATAGGAAAAGGACAACCTGCAGGGTGGGGGATAACCCGTCGCGTCGGAGAAAGCTGCAGGAATAGAACCCACAACCATAGTGCGACAGACCTTTATTACCTACCACTAGCCTACAAGAAGTCCCTAGTTATTAAAAAATAGTTTTCCTAATCTAAATGGTATGTGTTAATATTTTGAACCTTGTACGATTAGGATAAATATAATATTTTTCAGTTCCATTATCTTTTTGTGTGAAAGATGAGTTTGTGGTAGAAATTAGTTGAAGGTTGAAACTCTACTTGTCAAGCATAAATATATATATACCTAGCTCTTATTATATGAATAAATTAATTCTTATTCTTTAGTAAAGGGATATTAAAACAAAAAATGTGTTATCCTAATACCTTATGTCTTGTTGAACTGATAATATTTTAAATCAACATAGATTGAAGGTTTTCAGGCCCTCAATTTTACACTTGTTTGTGATTGATGACCTCAATCACTCCCTACAAATATTTACATTTTTCCTCCAATTATATGTCTCTAATTGCCACCAATTTTCTCCCTATCAAGATCATAATTTGGTGGCGACTTTTTCATTTCCCTTTCCCTCTTATTAAGGCTAAATTTTATTAACCTTATTTCCAATGTGGGTTTTCCACAAAGGTATTTTCTATTTTCAACCTTTTATTTTCAAAGAAAAATTTCAAATTGCGAGGATGCAATTTATTGAAGGAGGGGAGAATGTAACACCCCGAGCTTCCACGATATGCTTCTCTTTCAGTAATACAATAGCTTGCATTGTACGCATGTTTGAGATTCTAACACACCGCAACCAATCAAAATAGGCATTATGAATAGTAATACCCACTTTTTGAAATTATATATATTTTATATTTCAAAATGGACTTCATTTTTGGATTCAGAATATCGAAATTAGCCTATGTTGAATTTTTGGTGTTTTTCTGAGAACTTCCAATTTTTTCTGAATAGTGAAAAATACTTAAAAACAACTTTTTTAATCAAAATAAATTATAGTGATAAATTATACTATAGAGTGATTTTAAAGTATAATTAGAATATATTTTTACCATTTTATCTAATGGTGGTCATTAGAATTAATTTCACTTTGAAATTGGACATAAACAATTGTCAATCTTTTGATATATATTGTTTCTTAAAAACACGATATTTTTTGTGACAGCAAGAATTAATTATAAAATTAATTAATGCAACTTATATGTTTGGAATTTTGTAAAATAGACATCCTTTTTGAATTCAGAATATCAATTATATCTTAGGGTGAAATTTTGGCATTGTTCTGAAAAACCTCAATTTTTGATGAATAGTGAAACCACTAAGTGGTAGTTAAAAAACTGATTTTTTGTTTAAATGATGCATTACCACTTCTGTGATTTAATTTTCAAAAATCATACATACATGGTTGTCATTAGGAAGTAAAATTTGGTTCAATGGGATTAAAATAATTTTTGGTGAATAGTAACTTTTAAGTTTAATTAATCGCAATTAAAGGTAATTAGTGAAATTTAAGGTAAAAATGATATTATAAAAATATGAAATTACTTTTAAACTTGTCCTACCCCTATTGGATGAGTCATGGCCGACCAATACAATCCATGGGTCAAATTGGGGATCCCATGGAGCCACATTGGTAGGAAAATGACATTAAAAACTTTTTATTTAATGTTAAAATAAAAATGTCACAAACATGAGTTGTTTTACTAAAAAAAACATTAAATGGGGTTATACAAGTCATATTTTTGACTATAAATATTAATTATAAATATAAAAAAATTTCCTACATCATGACAATTTTTTTATAATTTTTATACATTAAATAAATTAAATTATTTATGACACCATGATGATGCAGCGATTACCTCATTAATTAATGATTTAAATAAAATAAAAATATAATGTAAACTATAAGACATACACTTGTAAAAAACTTATTGAATGAGTATATTTAGAACCCATATCACCTTAGCCTCGAAATATATATGTGTGGTACCTTTAAAATTCGAAACACATTATATAATAAAGTAATATTTCATTACTTTCCAAGAGTGCCCCTCCTCTCCTCTTATAAAAGGACCCCACCACTACCACCTTATTCACACCTTCCAATCCATTTGGATTGGCCAACCTCTGCAAAATACTCTCTCAACTTCTCTATCTTACTCCTAAAAGCCTCACTTTGGGCAGAATTCTACCCAAGAATCCTTTGGCTCAAATCAAAAAGAGTTACCCGTTTTAAAGGTAGTGTTTTATCTTGTGTTTTTATGATTTATTTTGCTTCTCCAACCCCCTAATCTCATTTTATTCATTTATTTTGTAACAAAAACGGTATCCTAAATATACTAGTATGTTGTTATAAGAAGGATTCTATCTACACTTACACACACCTACATCTAATGGTTAAAGAACATACTGTTTCTGTGGATGGTGAATTTCTGCCTCACGAAACAATGATTATTCAACACTCATATAACACCTTCAAAGGTAGACATTAAGATGTCACTATATTTATATATGATATATATTATGTTAATGTTTTACTTAAGCTTCTGTATTTTTCATTTATGACATACCTTTATGGTTTCCATTATGGGTAAACGCGATATTTTCATTTTAGGAAGTGCGGACTACCGCCCCCTCAAAGTAATTTGAATCGTTAATGCCATATGTGGGATGTATAAAGGATGGAGTAAATGGTATTATACATTATATTATACTTGAATTATATTATACCTTTATATAATTATAATTTCAATCCATTAAATACTAAATAGAAATGAAAGTAGTGTTCATGCGTATGTACGACTTACCGTCTCAATGAACGGTACATTTCATTTCTTACCTATAAATGTTTTGTAATATTATAAATTCATGAATATAATGGATATATATTATATATATGATATCTACATCATGAACATAATTCTGGATATATTGGATATTTCGACACATGAACAACTTGTAATTATAAGATGTTTATTTTTGACTCAAGTACCAAAGATCGACAAAACGACCGTTATTAACTTAAATAATTACATAATGTTAATAACATGGTAATAAGTGATATAAAAGAAATAATGAACTTGAAAAAGGTTCTTAAGAAAGTATAAATTAACTCTAGTTTATTATTCAGGAGGTTAAAGAACGATCGAGTCAAGTCGGACACGAGGTAAGGGAACTTCTTATCTCAATTTCCATTCTTTGGGTTAATATCCTACTTTCAAATTATGTCATGATATTATTATGTCTTATCTTGTATTTGAACTTTCTTTATGTGTAATTATAGTTAATACACATAATAGAACTTTTTGATTTAAAAAAATGATCTTTGTAAGGGACTTCATCTCAATCTCCTTTCATTGAGGCATATTTTGTTATATACACAACTTTCATTTATATGGTGTATAAACCCCTTTGACTTTTATGTTTATTCAAAAGGAATCTTTTTTATACGAAGCGTTTTGCTAAATGACAAAAAGGAATGTTTTTCTTGTTGTATGTTTGCGGCGACAACGACTTCTCCACCGCCGTGACCGTTATTTGAGTTTCGACTTCCTCTACAAGCCATAATATTTTTAAATGAAAAATAAATACGAAGTTTTAATTTTCTTTTATTTTGGTATTGAAAATGGTTTTGAAAGTGATTTTTTTATTATATCAATGTGTTGTATTGATATCTTGTGATTGAAATGTGGAAATGTTATGTTTCCTTTATGCATGTTTTATGTGATACAATTATGTTATGGTTTATGATATGTTTAAACCTGATCATATGAGGAATTCATTGGACTTAATAAGTGACGGGTGGAGCCCGCTATAGCTCCTCGATGCATCGGAAGTTCTCATGAGACAAACTAGTGTCTTGGCATGAGGCTTTGAAAAAATCTTATTTGTAGTCTTGGCACGAGGCCTTGGCTACGTGGTTATGATAGTCTGGATGTATGGATTCCATCATTATGAAAGTGGTTATTGATATTGCATGTGATTATTAGACCAGTAGAATATCCATGTGAATAAGTAAATGACATTATCTCATTTTACTTTTTCCATATTATGTTGAAGTTCAGGTTTAAAAGGATTTTGTTTTATTTTTACATTGCCTTATATGTTTATGTTTATTTATGAAAGAATCCGCTATATTTTTATCCTTACTGAGCATCTGAGCTCACCTCTTTCAATCTTTTATTTTTCCCAGGATGTGAAGAAATATTTTATGACTGACCTATAGGGATAGTCTGAAGGGGATAGAAGTGTGGACTATGGAGACTATGTTATTGTGATTTTTCAATTTATGATGTAATGTAACATTTATGAATGTATCTAGTGTTTCTAAGGCTACTAAACTAATAGGTCTTTCGAGACTTGATCTTTTTGTGATCATGCCAATGTTACACAATAATGCACCGACTCTGGGTAACTAGGGTCGGGGCGTTACATGATCCATATCAAGGGGTGTTTTGATCAACCTTTTGGATCCATTTTTGGTGAATTATGATCCATCCATCCATTGTTCTCTCAAGGGGAATTCCAAACAAACCATACAGGTGTGTCAACTTACCTCCATGGGACACACCTCCCATATCCATATTAAGGGGAAATCTAGTCAACCATTAGAGTTTGTATCAATGGGAATTATAATCCATCCATCCCAAGTTCGTTTCTAGTGGTCTTATCACCCATCCATGTGTGACATATTCCCTCCTAGGTACACACCTCTTTGATCCTCTCCCATGGGTATTCTAACCCATCCATTATGTCCCCATAAGACATTAACCTTGTTCCCATCTCTACAAGACAATAAACTCATCCCTGAATCCATATCAAATAGATGACATGACCAATCTCTATTGGCTATAGAACATGTGGCATAACTTGAAATACATTCCCCATGCATAATTTTGGTTTCATAATGTTAAAATTCTTGGAATACTTATTCCCTAGGTGTTTTTAACTCATGATAAACATTGGAAGCCTTTAGTTATATGCCTCAAGATTCCCCACATGAGAATCCATCCTAAGATGAAGAATATATGTGACTAATACTCCTTAAATCTAGAAATTCATAGTGATACCCAATGTGACTACGCTCCTGACAGAAGCTTCCTTCCCTGTCATGAATAAAGAAGAATTTATTGATATAAGTATTGTAATTAACCATCATCCAAAAAGAGATGGTACAAGGAATGAGTTCTAAGAACAAGACTTGCCTCTATGAGGGATACCTAATCCAGTAAATGATCTCCATGTAGGAATCCATGGAAAGATAAAAACACATACCATAATACCATTTCGATCAAAGAGAAAACATCACTATTGAATGTGATGAATTCCATACTCTTTGGAAAGTGGGAATGCATGGATATATCAAGATAGTGTGCACAAGCATATTATTAATGAATATAAGAGGACTTGAAGAAAGTCTAGGAAAGAGAAACACTAAACCTGATGTGAAACTATTATCCAAAACATGGGGACTATTAGTGTTGGGGAATCAAAAGATTTCCATGTAACCAGATCTAGATATCTGGTTCCAGGTCCTAGGATGAAAAATGGTGGGGCTAGTATGGAATTCACCAGACATAGAGGAAGTAAATGTCGGAAATTCCCAATATGTGACACTGTCATCATGGATTTATCTCTATATTGGGAATATTGGATGAGTTTGGGGCAATTGGAATTGATTTCTTTGTAAATTCACTGACAATTGAATCCAAATGATGTACATGACTCATACTGAAGGAAATGTTCTGAATACATGTGCAAGTGCCATGGTAGGAGAACCAATGATTTAGAAAAAAACACTCTCCCACCATAACTTCTATCATGACTAAAAACTATAGTCGACCCACACCCCATATCACCATCACAAATCATCCAATGAATGGTGATAGACACTCTCGTATACTGATGAAAGTAAAATGGGGTCATTCCCATCAAGGCTATTACTCGAGAAGACATGGAGGCATTTGTTCCTCACTAACACTACCACCACCAGGGCCGCACAGGGAGAAACCACTCCCTCCTACCATAGAAAACCACTTTGTATGTCTCTCCCCAAAGTGATATTTGACTCAAACACCTACATCGAGGGGTAAGCTGATGATTGAGTCACTTATCCTATGAATACTATGCAGAAGCCACCAGGGATATCTCCCACCAGGCCACATTAATTCTAGTAATGATAGTTCCCTCAAGATAAAGAACATGTAGAAATTACCCATGCTCCACCATCCTTGGATTAAAGCACCCAAAACTAACATTATGGGAAGGTTTGGGAGAATGAAATAAAAGGGGATTCATCTTCCATGACTCCAATGGATAATTTCACCAATGGTGAATTCTAGGAGGTCTTTGCAATCCCCATAATAGGAAAATGGAGATCTGTATTTGCTTGATTGGGATCGTGACCAAATCCACCTCAAAGGTAGGCTAGGTTGACTCTATGCATTTCTATCACCACTAACATCCATTATGGTATTACCAATGATGATGAGGTAAAATGAATAGGTCCTACTAACACCATCTCCACAAAATATAACATCCTCCTTGGGCTTTCTATATCTTATATGATGGTCTTCTCTGTAATCCCACTCCCCAACACAGATTTCCTCCATATGCCCACTTCAAAAAGTTTTATGGTCCTCTTCATGTTAAAACCAGCCAGTGTGGTGGTCCTCCCAATACTGAAGAGGTACCCTACCCTAAAGTGCCTTCTCAGGGAGAAGCATGAATAATCACTATCCATGGTGACATGTTGGGAAATTTCAAGTCATCGTCGACCTTTTCAATCATTCAAATTTCATGGACAATGATGACTTGATAATGGAACCTCCACCCCAGCTTCCAGAGTCTAGGGTAGGAACCCTAAATGTATGATCCACCAAAATAGAAGGTGAAATCCATAGGATTACTAGATTCCTTCATTGGTATATGTTGGGGGAGGAAGTTACGGCTCCCTTCCATGGGATCACAATGCATCCATCTCTATCATCACTGGTATCCCTCCCTAACATTTCCAATGGTAATATGGAGTCATTTTTGGTTTGGGATGGATTTTTTAGATAGTGAACACCTTGAGGATACACAGACATCTGAGCTGTAGATGATCGCTTCCGCTGTCACACAAGAGGCTGTGGTGATCACTCCATCCTCTAGGGATATGATGATGCAATTGGTACGACCCCCAAGGGATGCCCCAATGTTCAGTGAGAAGATAAATGGGGAAGTGGATTCTATACAAGCCATCCAACTGCCAAACTGATCTATATTAGTGATACTAATTACCTTTCGGCCAACACTGATTGGATTTTTTTTCTAACCAAGAATAGGGCTCTGAGAAAGAGGTAATGTTGGATGTTTTAGCAGTTAATTATTTTTCGATGGTGTTCTGGACACTTTCAAATCCCAACTTATACATCCTAGAGTCCCTCACTGATGGCCAGACCGAGTGCTTAAGCTAGACCATTTGGGTGACGCTACACTACCTCTATGATTATCAGTTGACCTATCCAGAAATAATAGGGAACCTAGAGCATATCAATCAACAATGCTTAGGGGATGATTTGTTAGTACTCCCAGTGTTAGAACATCTCATGTCATCATGATACTATTAGAAACTATAACAACATTGTGTCAACAGATTCATAGTTCCCTTCCTAATTATGGGAGAGGCATCTGCATATGTGGAGATCATGCGATGTGGATAGTATGTTTCTCTCCAATTTAGACCTACTCTGTGACAGCCTGACCTTCCCAATGATATTGAGGAATTCCCTCCAATCACAGTTATGATATACATAGTTTTTCCCATGTTACATGAGAACACATGCACTGATTTATAGTTTGATAGGGAAAAATTACCCGAAGGGGAAACAAATTACTAGGCAGACCCCATTACATGTGTCTGCACCCACCTACAATAGCAAGAGATCAACCTCAGGGATCCCATAGAGGCATTTCCATCCCATAAAAACATCAATAAGGGTAAGAATAAATTTGAGACATCCGATATATATGATATTTCACAAAAACAGGGGCATATCCCATAGTTTCCCTTATGTTTTAGAAGGTCAATGAACAAGAGAGGGTCATAGATGAACTCATGGATGATTGGTGCCTAGGCTATAGTGCATCCCAACATGATCTAATATCTCCTTCTTTGGTAAGACATGTCTTGCTAGTATGTTTTCCCCCAGTCGATCTTGTTATCCCCACAAAACCGTACAGATAAGAGGTTGGAGTCTATGTTAAGTGGCTAAGATATGAGTCTCTAAACCCTCTAGAGTACTATGATTATCCTCATTTGGATCTTGGTTGTTCATTTCCACTTGCTTCATAGCCCTCTTACTGTGTTGATCAGCCTATCGATGCA
This sequence comes from Viscum album, assembly GCA_963277665.1. Classification (NCBI taxonomy): domain Eukaryota; kingdom Viridiplantae; phylum Streptophyta; class Magnoliopsida; order Santalales; family Viscaceae; genus Viscum; species Viscum album. Next base: position 1,526,856,452 of record OY728125.1, on the reverse strand, counting down.
TTGGTGTTTTGGAATTCTTGTAATGGTGGGGTCCCTCACCAATATTATTTGATAACTTCACTCACTACCAGCCTTGAGGCCTTGAAGAAGCAATAGGTGGCCATCCCACCTGACAAAAATCCATACACAACATGGGTTGACAACATGAGAGAACCCTTGAATTTTGGAGACCCCATCTTTTCCCTATAAAACGAGATGGGTGAACGACTACTTCATTTGACCCAATTCATCTCAATGTGTGGAACAATGTTGGTAACCCTAGAGTAGTAGGAGGAAACCAAACTCTAATGTTTCATCCAGAAATTAGAAGGACCCACATTTTTCGGGTACAACTAGCTTCCTATAGGTTCCACCACTAGTTGGGAAGACCATCAAATATTGTTCCTTTACTAGTTCATCCCCACCATGAACAATAAAAGTATTATAAAACTCTTTAAATGAAATAAAATGTTTAGTGAGTGAGTCATAGATATTTTTTCTAGGTCGAATGGCCTCACATATTTACTTATCATGACTCTGACTCAAGAGAATGTTCTAAATATGTGTGTGGGGAAATTAAAGATTGCCCTAGTCCATACCCTTATTAATAAATATTTCATAGGAGGGTCCTTGTATTTTTTAAAAAGGAATAGAAATTAGAGGAATCATTGGATCAGGCCAAAGAGTCGTGTATATTTCCTATTCCAGCTCCTATAGGAAGGTTTGAGAAATCAGAGACCAGCACCATAGTATAGGTCGAGGCCTCCGAGCCTCTGAAGTTTTCGTAACCTCTACAAAATGAAGCTCATCTAGTGAATCGACCATATAAATATCAACCTCATCTAGAAAAAAATCACAAGGATTTTCCTCACTAAGCCCATCCACTACCATGATGAGAGAATGTGGACCTAGACCCTCATCAAGGATAGGATACCAGAGCACCCTTTCTAGGAAGAAGACATCAAATCTACTCTTTCAAGGATTTGTAGGTCCTCGGTTATTTAATCTTTTCCTTGTAGAAGTTAATTATTAATCTTTCATAATGCAGGATACCCCATGAAGAAAAACACACTAATCACCATAACCATTTCTCATAATATAGGATCTTCATCCATACCATCATTTATAGATATGTGTCCAAGGATTGTTTCCAAGACCAAGTGGATACTGGTCCAGTCAAGTTAGAAAATGTATTGGAACATGTAATACATATATTCGCTGAGACTCAAAACAAAAACAAGGATTGTGGTGAATGGCAGCCAAATTCAAGCTATGGAACCTATATGTTTGATGACTGGTTGGATCATAGTGTAGTTTTTCATTCCCATGGCATCATCTGCGACCATTTAAGAGGTCCAGAGCCTCATGTAATTGTTGTGCCTTCTCTAGACATTGTCTCTGTATCTACATCATAGCTTTAGAAATCTCAGAATAGTATGTGTTGATGACCAAATGGACATCAAATTCCTTCTCAATAGTTCCAATGATATCACAAACTCTTGTCCATTTCATTCCATCAGAGTTTAGAATCACCCCAAGGTCCTTCAATGATTGGAAATCCCTTCCGATGATTAGTAAGTGTATGACTCCATAAATTTCCTCAAGATCAGCAAACGCTTCACACTGCCTAAAGGTATGGAATACCAAGTAAACCCCATGAGTTCCTCTGGAAGACACCATAAAAGTGTAGGTTGATAACATATAATCCACTAGAATGGAAATGATAAAGCCTCAAATAAATCTATGAATAATACTTAGATCAGGAATCTAATTTTTCACAGAGCATAGAAGGCACGATAATCACATCCACTCTATCAGATACATAACTATAGATGACTCTGTTAACCATCCAAGAAGATCATTTGTGACTACACCACGATAGGCCACATCGAGCCAGATCCAATCCTTATTCAACTAACATTTAGCATAAAGATGTATTAAGGGAGTTGGATGACTAGTAGTATGGTATTTCCAATATAAGCTGAAACATTATAGTACAACTAGAGACATCCATTGTGCCCCAAACAAAGAGCTTCCCCTATGGTACAAAAACTTTTTTTCATGGAAGTACGATGTGACGAAGCACATCTCCATCATACCATCAAGGGTAAAAATCATTGAGGCCCTCTACATGTAAAATGGGATGCACAAGGACCTTATTGGGTCATAAAAATTGTGTTGTGGCAGTTGGAATTATTCCATAAATTTGGAAAGGGAATGTAATTAAACTGGAGGAATAATTTAATGGAAAATATTTAAAGAAGAAAAATTAGAAAAGGAAAAAATCCAGATCACGATGGGAAAAATCCTTCGCAGATTTCCACTCTTCATGAAAATCTGTTTCGTGAGGATTCCTATGATCTAAATGGTTCATGGGAGGAAAATGGTGGTGCCAAATCCCTAAATACTATCATTCTGATGATAGAGGAAGATAAATTCACCACATATACTACATTTCTTACATACTCAAATAGAATGTGCATAAGGAAAATTAGACACCACACTGATAATGAAACAAAGTCATTGGTGGGGCCTCAGAGGTGATTTTTTCCTTCGCAAACAATAATCCATTAGTCCTCCCCTGACCATGTCACCCACAGGTCAGGTAATGACCATAGGATTCTGAAAAATTGGTATCATGGCCCTATAATAATGAACCATATTAACTGGTACCCAGTTCCTCTCATCTATATAAATAAATATATAGGGCAGCCCAGAAGATAACTAGATATTTGAGGATTAAAGGATCCACGATTGAATAATAGATATTGATCTACAAAATTTGGACTCACATGACAATTCCCCATATGTGAAACCCTACCTCATAGCATTAAAATGATGAATAAATTAAAATTGGTAATCTGTGAACCAAGAATTCCTTATAGGGAATACTCCTTAAGATCCATAGGACCAATTCCCCCTACACGACCATGCACCCTATGTAGCAATATGTTGTGGGGATGGAGCCCTACCTCATGTTGTGATTCGCTATGCTGGAGGAATTTTTCATCACGTACCAAAACACTAAGAATAAGGAATTTGATCCCACATAGCCAAATCTTACATAGATAGAACTTGGTCTCACATAGTCAAATGCTACGCGGACTCCAACCACGTCTGTGTACCACAATGGTATGCTAACAGACTACCTTCCAATGCAGCAAAACACTAAATGGAAGATCCCCCATCCCACGTGATAACCTATGACATGATGGATGAGGGGGTACCTAAAGTATTTCCATCCATCATCCCCAATCATTCCCTTCCATAACATCATCACCTCCCATTTAGAATCCTCTAGAAATAGTCTAAAGGCCCTAAGCCAAGGTATTTTTCCAAGCTATTGAACCCATATGATAAAACCATTGGGGGCACCATCATTCCCTTTTGTGTTTTCATACCCATGGTAAGTGGAGACATGTTGACTACCCCCATAGAAGGGTTAACCACCATTATGGATATATTTTTACATTCCCATGGAAATATGGGGTCAGACCTGGGGATAATCACATGTACCTCCCTATTTCAGGCATGAATAGATGGGATCACACTTGAATTTAACTTCAACAAGGAATGGTATCTATCCCCCAAAGCCGAAAATAAAATGGAACTTCTCCTGAGATAATCTAATAGCCATTCATATAGAAGGTTGCATAAATTATCCTCTCTTCCTCCACCCAAGTAGTATTTGGATAAGTCAATATAACTATCTGGGGTATAATAATAAAATAGGTGACATGAATAGCCAATGTAATTTCTATCTATATCTTTGGGATCTAGTACCATCTATAAAAAGATATACCAGGACATGAAATCTTCAGATCCATGACCCCCTCTTGTTTCTCATAGAGAGAATGAATCATTTGGGATTAGTGTTGGGAATAAATAATTATATCCACATAATCCCAAAGGTTGGGCCTTTGAGAAGTTGTAAACCCCAATCAAATATCCTCAAATGGTAATCTCACGTGCCTATGGACCAATCATGCCGTCGTTATAGGACTTCCTTAGAGTGTGTGTCTCCACTCAAACTGAACTTTGGGGGATTTGATTTCAAACTAACTGGGATACGTAGGAAGCCTTTCTAATGTCCAATCCCAATGCCCAAATCACCCGAATGATTTCCATGTCGTATCCTTAGTAGGGTCATATCCAATCAGGAGCCCATATATCATCTGGACATCTCCAACCGTCTCGACATAAGTCCCACACCATACATGACTAGGAATCCTTTCACCTACGTGTTCTTTCCACAAAATGTTAAAATGGATGGATGGGACTTTTTCACATGTCCTCAAAAGGTGATGTGTCTAATAAAGAGACACCAAACTAAGTGGTTTCTAATTCCTCTCACAAGGATACATATGAATCCTAGATTAGGGGTTCGATCCCAACATCAAACAACTTCTATCCCACCAAGGTGATGATAAAATCTATATTTATGTCCCATATTGCTAAAAACCATCATTGCCTTACAGAATAACCAAACCTTCTATGATCTGTCTATAAAAGGTTAACTTTGATGGAGAACCTCAAACACATACGGATCTATCCATTAATGGAGAACCTCAGATACATGCAGACAATACCAATCCCATTCTTAGTGATGATTAGTTACTACATGAGGGATAAATCGTGATAACATATTTGGGACTGAACCTAGGATTCAAAAACACATGAACATAGCATAAATATATGTATGAGAGTAAAAAATAGACAATATTTCCCCCCAAAAAAGGTGATATGAGCCAGAATTCCCATCTTCTCAAAAAATGTGTGTTCTAAAAGTATCATTGGCCAAATAATACAATGAGAACATAACATTGAAAAGTAGGTTCATGAATCATGGATATGAGATCTTTTGGGAATTTTGGGCTCTATGAAAAAACCTATTGGAGATAATCAAATATGTTATAACTGACACTAGAAATTGTACACCAATTATCCCCTACAATCATATCATTGGGCCATATCGCCCTTCCGAAAAAATACTATAACGTACTCATCTAAAACAAAAATTGAAAACCCAACATGATTCCTTAATCAAAGAGGTAGTACTACCCTACTAAAGCCTCCAAGACATCCAAAAAATAAAAAAAAAGTGGGCCAAGAAAAAACATCAATTATGTATGTAATTCTGAGATGCTACTCTGATGGGGTTTTGTTGTCTGTACTAGTTTCATATGTCATTGGTCTTTATAGAAACCTTCAATCCAAGGTAAATCTTAGTGTTTTCTTAGACACACATGGTGGTCAACACACTGGCTGATCTGTACAAAAATAATAGGACTCCACCACCCAACCAGTTTCTTCAATGCTGGGTTCCAAATGTGCTAATCCAAGAGTAACACTAGTAGTGTACTCTCCCCAAAGTGGAGGCTGCAATACATACCCTTAAATCATTGAAATATCTCTCCCTGACTCTTCAAACATTGCTGGAATTCCACCAAATGTGACCCCACTAGCCATCTCTGATCGATTTGGGTTCCTATCCCTAGAGTTTGTCAATGAATACCTCCCTTACAATAAAGATATGGATGAGGACGTCATTAATGACATCATCCCTATTGCACATGAGCCCCTCTTGATGAACCCAACAGAAGTACGTTTTGGACAACGACATGAACCCCAATTTCTTTTCTTTGAGGAGGATAACACTCTATAGGATATTATTGAAGGTTGACAGACACATGTCCCTCAAGCATCCTACAAGGGGAGACCAACATATAACCATGAACAAGTTATCACCCTAATTCCTAAGGTGGTTATTTTTTGAAAAACAAAACATGATGGAACTCTATGATTATGTGTATATTCCTACTCCCTCCACTAAAGACCACCATGAATATACAATATAAAATTATGAGAATACACATATTACATAGAATTATTTCCAGAACCACCTCACAAGTAGAGTAGTAAATTATGGGCACATGAAAATATCTTATGATGCGGAAGAAGCGCATCATACAAATATGTTGCGACAACCAGCTACAAGTAGGCATAAATTTTTGATAATGCACACCAAGCCTGCCATTAAAAAAGGGTAGAAAAATATGGGTAGTCATACAGCACTGCCAATTCATACGAAGACCATGAGTCAAATACAATGGCAATCAGCAGGAAAATTAAAATTTCAACCTTCTAAAATAATGCCCACCAGACAAATACGGTGTCAAAAAAATATAATAAGAGTCAAATTCTTATGGATTCATGGAAATCCTATTAGAAAAATAAATAAATAATCCATGAAATAAAAATTCCTTCACACAAATATGAATCTCACTAGTCAAATACAGTGGAACAAAGAGAAAAAAGATGGAATATCCTACCCATAAGGTAGGGGAAGACTCGTTCCACTACACCGACATGGGAGAATAGACTGTATCCACTAGAAAAACCTAGAGTACCGGAGCAGACACATATTCCTGCTCCAACATCAAAATGGGAATACAAACCTTCTTTAACTTATGAGGTCTCTCAACACATCCTAGGAATGATGGAGGATAAGTCGTCAATTCCTAACCATATCATCCAAACCTATCAAGATGCAATCACATACACAATAACAACAAGGAATTGGGCCCAGAAACCCATCTCCACGTGTGGGCTGACTCAGCTGAAAAATAGGATGGTCACCCTAGAGAATATATGTATCCATGCTTCAATCCAGGATGTTTTTCAACCATATTCCTTAATAAAAAGGCAACTAGATTAGGGGAAAATACTTGTTTCAACTATAGGATACTATTCCACCACAACGACCACTATAGGGAAAAGATATATCCCTATTAAAAACTCTAGATTATCGTCTGCATATCCTAGTGAAATCACGAGAACCGTTGAAATAGAAACCTATATATTAAGGCCATTACCAATAGCAAGAATCGCCAGTTTCCCACAAAAGAGAACCCAAAAATTAAATGTGCGAAAGGAATCCAAAAAATTAAGAGAACATTCATGAACCTACTGTTCTCAAAACAAGATTTTTGGAAGCCATAAAATGTTTATCAATAGTGGATCCATATCCTATCAATACATTACCAAATTTTGGAAGTGTAAGTAGTAGTTTTGAAGGTCCTCCTTGTAATGATGTTACAAGAATCTCTAACGTTCCCCCCAGATCATGAAACATGATGGCTTACTCCATCAGAAAGAAACGATTGATCATGAGAACCTATCTCTTGATGAGCATCTCAATATCCCTATGAATGTCTAGAGGATTGAATAGTGAGAAGGTGCCCCTTGAAATCATCTGACAAGATGGTCCCCCCATGGTATATGCAATAAAAACTCTCCCTGTAGTTGGCTATCTAGACACACTAGTAATCCTCACCATGATTTTAGTCATTGAGAAGGTCCTCCAAACAATAAAATAAATCATCAAAAAGGAACTCCCCTTTTCATATTCCATCCTAAAATCCCACCCCTATATTAACACTATAGATATTCTCCCTATGAAAAATACTATGCCATAATGGTAGCCCTCATTGTCATAGCATCGGCTGTGAAGGTCCTCCGCGCTGCTAAAATTCACACCAACAAGATGGTACTCCCCTTGAAAATTCAAACACGATGAAGCCATCTTATTTTAGGAACATGTATGAATGGGATTAGATATGTTAGATACCCTATAAATGACAAGTGATATCCTTTATCAACCAAAATATGGTCCAGGGCCACACTCATCATTAGACCCACACTCGTATCACTAACATGACAAAGAGATCCACAAAATCCCTACTTATTGTGATGAAATTAACAAGAAGTGTCCAAATTGGGCCAACCAAGTAGAGGAGTCACTATAAAATGAGAAAAAGGATATGTAACTCATGATAAAACAATTAATCTGGGATGATATATCTTTTATGTTATGGCCCACAACCACTTATCAGTTCAACATACCAAGGAAATTGTTTGATGAATGCATACATAACATTCACCTCAAACTCTAGAAAACCATCTACCACATGAAAAAAAGGTCTTAACCTATGATGGGTATGCAGACCATGTCTATATATTGGAGGATATATACCATCAAATCTACCTAGAATCCCTCATGTCTATACGGCATCCATGATCAGAGATGCAAAAGAAATATCTCGAACTAACTTGCCTCAATGTGCTACATGACATGCATCATTGAATCCGCGATGCACCATTAGATGTTCATATCTGGGGATGGGGGGAACATAGAGGGTAGAACATCACCTTATGTACCATGCAGTAGAACCCTTCAAAAATGGAATCCTACAAATTCATTATCCCGATATGGAATCAAATGACATTCTAGTTGAAAAAAATGGTATCCTTGACATGAACAGGTATCGAAGAATTCTCAAAATCATCAGGACAAATAAGAGAGACCCATTGAAAAAATCCTATATCAGGAAAAACAAAACATTCATCGGGCCTCTTATTTATGGGAGGCTAGTCAACAAGCATTGATAATGTCCTAAGTAGTAAAAAAATAACATGTAGACTCGACATCATATTTGGATCACACCTGAACAAGAATGAATGAGATGAAGAAAGTGGAAACAACAACAAAAACTTCTAAAATACAGTACGATCCCCATCCAAAAGTTTGAGGGTACTTTTAGCACAAAATTCCTGCATAAGAGCAGTGAATCATGTCCTATGAATCATGTTAATGGAATGGAAGAAACTTCAGCCTGCAGGGCTGGGGGCATTTTTACCCGAATCACCCACATAGCAAATGTCGGTCTTTTTCCACCATGAAATGAAGAAAAGTAAGGAGGTCACCTGGTTCATATCATCTAATGATTCAATTACCCCATAATGTTGGTGTACAACAAGACCTCATGGTGGTTCTCTCTGAGTTACTCTTCACCAAAAAATGTGAAAATAATTTTAGAGCAGAAGGGGAAGATCCCACAAAGGACACAAGAAGTTCCCCTACCATACGAATGATAGAACAACACCTGCAATGCATTACCCATTAGTGAATATCATGGATATCAGTCCCACTAACCACATTGAGGATGATGAAAATTAAAAACAGCATGGGGAGGATGGTTTTTCCTAGAACAAGATCTACACTGATCCTGGTGGTGTGAATACTTGGTACTAAAGGGCCACATTAAATTTGGGCACTCCCTCACCCAATCCATAATTACCACTATTGAGAATATCTAATTGGAAGAAGTATAAATTCAAGGTCCAAAATGACCCACCTTATCCTCTCATTGAGAATGATTCCCTTACACTAGAGGATATATTATCTTGGAAAGATGAAGAATAGAAAGAGTTAAATCATATTAATGTTGAGATACTATAGGAAAGTCACCATATGGAATATTCTCCACAATTTCCTCAAGAATAATCCTATAATGAAATCCTATTAGGTTTAATTCATCTACAAAAGCTCATCCCAAAAAATGAAGAAATACTGGGAGGTTCATCTAGTGCAGTGCTTGTACTATAAATCTACCTGAACCCAATCCCCGAGGGATATAAAGATTTCCACCCATTGAGGAACCAATTGGAATGGGTTTAGGTAAATCAAAGAAATATACCTCTGGCTGTATATACCCTTCAATTACCAACAACACCAACACTTCCAAATTTTCCCCATGGAACACCAGCCCATGCTCATGTCCAGCAAGAAACACATCAAGGGCTCATGAATACCATCGATTTATTGGTATCCCAATTGGAACACTTAGAAAGATGAAGCTTTCCAATACAACTAAAATGTAAACCCTATCCTGAATTTTTAAGTAATGTTCCACCACCAAAAAACATCAGGAACACTACATTCCTAGTATTCAATTGATCAGGTGACCCAGAACAACATCTGATGTATTACTCATCCTACTACAGTCCCGTGACGGGAACCTAAGATCAATAAAAGAAGTAAAACATAGATTCTTTGGGTGAACCCTAAAAGTTCTAGCCTTTGTATGGTCTACCATTCTACCATCCCATTCGATAATAAGATGGGAGGACCTTTGATGATAGTTCATTTTACTATTCATTTCAACACTTCCAAATACAATAACCAATGACCACGTGAACTAAAAAATAGTGAGAGAATGAGAGAGTATTAAAATTCATTTCCAGGAGGAAAGGTTTGACCTACTGCTTTAAGTTACCACTCCCTCACAATGAGATGCCTACTATATGAATTAAAAATCTCAAAAATGATTTTTGAACACCACTCATCTTGGTGAAATACACAACTAGATTCTAATTTTTCTCTACCATTACACAAATAATTTAGGATTCCCTATAATAGAAAAATATCAAGTCTTAGTAAGCCCCAATGGCCCTCAAAAAGAGGTTTGAAAAAGTTGAAATAGATTTTGTTACGTTTATGCCACTCTTGGAACCTGCTAATACTCCAAGGCTTGTTCCAAATCATGAAGGACCCCCTGGACATCAATAGAAAACCCACCTCGACAAGACGAGTGAAGGGGGACTAGGAGAAATCAGTTTATGTAACACATGAATAATGCTTACTTTTTCTCAGATGACCATGCCTGTGGATATTTTAAATCCTCCATAAACTGAAACTTACTCCATCAGCATGAACCAAAATGGGCCAATGAAGTTGGTATCAAAGACCGACCAGACTATTTTCCCTTTTACTAGATACTAGGATAGACCAATCAAGAGTGTTTCATCATCAAGAACCTCATGCAGATAATGATAGATTCTGGGGAAGTTAAATTTGGACCACCTCCACCATAATTGGTGTGCATATCCACAACTTCCCCCAATGAGGGAGATTATTTTCATGAAGTTGTCAATAAGAGAGCAAAAAAGTTCCACAATTGGATGGCCCAAATAGCTAATCAACCGAGATCATGGAATTTTCAAAGAATAATTGAAACAACCAACTATATCTTTAGTTTCTCCTACGATAACAATGCTAACATCTTCAACCCTGAAATTTTCCAGTTTCTAACCATCCAACATATAGTCAAATATGAAAAGAAAGAATAAAGTGCATAAAAATGAATTCATTTCAAGGAAGAAATTATCCTCGAACCCCTCATATTTCATGCCATCAAATCCAAATGAATGGGTAATACCCTACAAAGAGGAACCACCCGAAGAAGATGATGAGGCAGATTCATCATTTGAAGGGGAGATAATATTTTTTTCCATTAATGTCATCCACATAATGCATCCCTTATTCGAAGATGAGTACGACTATGAACCTGAGTACCCCACACCCAAATGGAGAACTAGAGGAAGAGTGTGTGGGATCCAAGGATATCAAGGGAGATGCAGTAATGGAATAAATCAATATTATGGCCACACCCCCACTCAAACCATCATTGTTGTAGAAACTTAGTGAAGTGCACTCTAGAAGACCCAACAAGAAGAGGGAAATTCCCCCGTACCAAAAAGATGACACACACGTCTAGTATTATTGTAATATCCCTTAGAAGAAGAAAAAATGAATAATTTCCCTCAGCCTGTAGGAAGACCTGCTTAACCCAACCCACAAACGATGGAAGCTCCTCCAACTCCTGTCCCAAGGGATGACCCATCATCATAAAATGCTAAAGATCGTCCAGCTTTAGTCCCAAGGGAGATCCCATCACAATCAAATGATAAATATCTTAAATCTCCTATGAAGGATAATCCCCATACTAGGATGTTTTGACCTTTATACTAGACATATGGTATATTGAAGAAACTCACCTCAGTACCATCCAAACTATCAGTGCTAGAAACTCTGAAATTATCCAGCGATCTCAGAGAATCACTCCTAGATTATATCATAAGCCCCAAAAAGTTTGAATCTTAGTTGGATACCAACGAAGTATACTAGACAGATATTGAACTTAATGAATATCATGAAGTGATCTCTTTCACAAATCAAGATGAATATGAAAATATCCATGGGAACATCAATCCTATGTATGTTTCCATAAAATTAAAAGGTGTTGATGTATATAAAGTCTTCAACTAAAATGGCTCTAGATTTAATCTCATCCTAGTAAAACAAACTTATCTAATTGGGTTACAGTGAGGAAAATCTAGTGCGGTCCTCCGTTACCCTAAAAGGATATGATAAAACTGAGAAGAAACTATTTGGAAAAATTATGGTCAAGACCCAGTTTAGAGATCTAGTTGCCGACTGAGACTATATGGTTGTATGATAGAACACGACCTTCAATGTCCTACAGGGAAATCCTTGGTTTCACCAATTTGTAGTGGTCCCTATTTATACCATTAGTGTATCAAATACTATATTAATGAAAAAATTGGCATGTTATGCACTGATAAAGCCCCTTTTGAATCCTAGGAATCACATTACAATGATGCAGGATTAAATCAAAGGAAAGAGAGGAAACCCCTAATAGATGTCATTGATCGAAAAACTACCATGAATGGTTTTGAAATGATCCCAGTAGATCCCCTCAAATAGCTCAGTGCATAATACGTACTACCCATCAATTGGTTTGGGTGCACGTGTCCATGTTCAAAGGCATGTCCAACAGTCATCATAATTTCGGTCATAACCATTGAATCCAATAGAATTGAGGAATGTTTAAAAAACATGAGATCGAGATAATGTATCGAATAAAAATTCCTTTGAACATACTAAAATCTCCAGAAAATACCTACATCACCCACTAGGGTAGAAGAAGATGAAAGACCAATTTTATCCCTCACTCTATCCCCTTTGGAATGTTCCCTGCCATCAGTCAGGACTGGAGAATTCACTTCATCACCTAATAATAAATATATTGACTCTACTAAAACTCTGGGGATCTCATCTCAAGGATTGTTTCCCTGTTAGAAAACAAATAAGAGGATAATAGTGAAGAGGGGTATGTAGAAGTGGATCTTAGGGATGCCCCTCCAATATTTGAGGAAGGTATCTATACCACCATTGATGAACTCATTGAAATCAATTTGGGTATGGAAAAAGATCCACCACCCACCCTGACCAGTGTGGCCAGGCCATCTAAAGAGAATGTGGTATACACATCCTTCTTAATGAAGAATCATGATTTTTTTTCCTTGAAGTATGAACTCAGTCCTAAAGTGGACACTCAACACTTAGGTATTACAAAAGATCATTGGGGTTACAAACAAGAATCCATAATAACTCACCCAACACATGCTTCCAAAATAGAGTATAAATTTGATAATCTCATCAGATCCAACATCATTTGGGATGTCCAGTACCCTAATTTCATGGAAAATATAGTCCCCATAAAAAATAAAAAAAATAAAATTAGAATATGAATCGATTCAAAAGATCTAAATAGGCACTATTTGAACCATGAATTCCGAGTTCCAATTATATAATTCTTGATCAATGCGACTACTAGATATTAGGCCCTCTCTTTCATGGATGGGAATTCATGATATAACCAAATCTGAATGGCCCACGAAGATGAAGAGGATTCCACCTTTAGGATACCCCAGGGGATATTTTATTATAGGTTGCTTCTCTTCATTATAAATAATGTCAGCACCACATACAGATATTCCTTGAATCACATCTTCAAGCCCTTCTAGGAAAAGTTCATTGAATGGTGTGTTCCTGGCCTTGTGGTTAAATCACAAAAAAATATAGAACATGTGATATATCTTGAAACATTCATCACCAAATTGTAGAATCACAGCCTAAAATTGAATTCATTGAAGTGTGCCTTTAGTGTTACCAAAGGTAAATTACTCAGCTTCATTGTATGCCATCATGGAATAAGTGGTGACCCCAATAAGATAGAGTCTATCCTTGATATTTCACTTCCTCATAACCTCATTTAGTTATGGGGGATGTAGGGATGCTTCTCTTATATAAAGTGCTTTATATCCAACCTTGCTAGAAAATGTTTACCTATTACATTCACTAATTATTTATAGGTGGTTTTTGAAAATATTAAGAAATATTTCTTAAGTCCTCCAGTGATAATGCCACCCGTCAAAGGAATACCACTCATTTTTTATGTGACAACCTTGGAGCAATCCATATCCACATTCATCACACAAAAAAATGATGTCGGTAGAAAAAACAACTCATACTATCTCGCATGAACTATTATTGATGATGATAATCATTACTCGAGGATCAAGAAAATCTTTTAGAACTGAAAATTTCTATCCAAAATTTGAGACACTACCCACTACATCATGAGGTCCACATGGTCACTCGCAGCAACCCACTCCAGTACATTCTCAACCATCCAATGCTAACTAAATGTTTTTCATGGTGGGTTGTCATTCCCCAATAGCTTGACATCCAATTCATGCCTTTGGAAGCCATAAATGTTAAAGAACTTGAATATTTTTCCTATAAGAGAAACCCTATGTGGAAATAACTTCATCAAAAGATAAAATACACGATGAAGAGGTTTTCCCTTTAAGGGAAGATTCCCTTACATGGGAGATATATTTTTAAAGTTCATCCAAGAAGCCTAATAGGTAAATGGATGGAGGATACCAAGCTCAACAAAGTGTGTTTGGAAATCATACTCATATTTCCAACAAAGGTAGTCTTTTCCTACCCCTTACTATTTTAAAAGGGGTGTACACAAAATGAATTAGAATTATAGGATCTCATTGTAGAGATGGTGCTGACAGTTCAAGAATAAGTAGAACACTTGATGATAAAAGGAGATTTAGAAATGGTTAGGAAGAAAGTAAACGGTGATGATTCCATCAAAAAGGATGATCTCATCCCTTCTTTTGATCATGTATGAGAGATGATAGTGGAATTACCCTCACATATAATGTTAACCTATGTCCTCTAGTCACAAAATTCTCAAGATGATGCGTTGTTAAATGAAGACACATCTCTAGATGACCCAAATCAAGAAGAAATAGTCCTCAGCATCGTGAACCGCCAAATGGTATCTTCATTTGTTTTGGTCGACATAAAATAAATCAATAAAATTAGTCCCTTCCAAGAGCTATATGGTCCCACTATAGGCTAGATGACTCCTAATATGAACTATATCGAAAATGGATAACTCCCCCCAGATAGAACTGGGAGGGAGAAAATTAGGGTACAAGTAATTAATTTTGTTCCATAGAATGATCCAAATCAACAAAAGGTCCTCTATAAGAGACGCCTTGATGGTATCCATCTTTGGTGAATTGATGGAGAAGATACCACTTCCATCATAAAATAAGTACACATTGGAGCCTCTAGTTTACATCAATCAGGATCTATACTTTCCCACCAAATTTAAAGGCTTTGATACTACTAACCCACTATGACATAGGACTGCACTAAATTTACCATCAAGTTTTATTTCTGCCAAGTGCATAAAATTTTCATCCACTAGCCTCTAGAGTTACTTCACATATCCAAGTATTTCATGCCATTTTCCATATGGGGAATGAATTTCGTAGGACCATACACACCCACTATAGCTAAACAATTCAAATGCATCCCCAGATAAATAGACTTCTTTTCCAAAAAGGGAGAAGTTGTGGATCTTTAAGAAGTTTGGGTGAGAAACATAATCAGCTTTGTGAAGTCAAACATAATCACCAGTTTTGGTATCCCTCACACCATAAGAATGGATAATGGAACAAAATTTTATTCAATTGAGTTGGAGAAGTTATACTAGGAATATGGTTTCAAAACCAATAATTGTTTAGATATCATACAATGGATAATAGTAAGATAGAGGTCTTAACAAATACCATACCCAATATAATGAAAATGTTGGTTGAAAAGGACAAGATTTTATGGCCTGATAAGATCCTCCATGCTATTTTGACATATGAAACTACCACATGAACCGCTATTCAAGCAACCAAGTATTCATTGGCATACGTGATAGATATAGTACTATAAATTGAAGTTAAACTACCATAATTATGTGTTGACATTTGTGATAAATATTCCATAAATGAGAAATACCAGAAGTGATTGATTGAATTAGAACATATTGATGAGAAAATGTTTCATACATTTCACCATTCATAAATTTAACAAAACCGAATGGCATGATCCTTTAACAAAATTCGTGCCTCCGGTCCATCCACGAAGGAGAAATGGTGAAGGTCCTCAAAACATCGATGATACCCAAAAAGAATCCTCCAAATCAAGAACCAAAATGGGAAGGATCATATGTAATAAATAATGTCTACTCAAATGGATAATATTATTTAATTTCAATGGATGGACAACACAACACAACACCAAACGATGCAAGGCTTCTGAAGAAATATTTCATATAACTAAAGGAAAAACATCATCTTATCCACATGATTTTTAACTATATTGAGTTCATCATAATCACAAGATGTTAAAATTTATGATGAAAAGTACTTACTATATGACATTAAACAACATGGTACAAAAATCCAATCAACATTAAATTAAATTGTACCAACACGTCCTGGAAGCAAGATGATAAACTACTTGGAATCCTTCATCCCCACCACATGATTTTAAACTGAAAGGTCTATTCAAAACTACATATATCTTGATTCTAATTTTTATGAGATAAGTAGATACACCTAAACTCCATGTTTTGGGCCTAACTACCAGCATAAAAAAATTTCCCCTCATTGTGTATGGACCAAACCAACATGCGGTGGTTTCTCATAAAACAACATGTGTCTTGATTCTTGTGCATACATGATACATAGTGACACCCAAATTCTACATCATGGTCAAGCCACCCCATGATACAAATATACCTTGTCATACTCGCAACTATATCTGCATTGTAGGAACCCATGATGCTCATTGATTCTTGCACCAAGCATTGCTCTCGTGGTCTTAGGAATCACGGAAAAGGCCATCCCTCACAGGCAGGGCATGGAAGTACATAATAGGCCCCTAGGGTCCTAAATCGATGTCAATAAAAGGAATATTATGTGTCCTCGCTGCACGAAGTTAATCTAGATGGAACTCTAAGAACTGCATGTGGCTGGATCCATGTACATATGAGATACATAGGGACACCATGATTCTTATTTCCTGGTTCACCACCTTCGAATTAAACATTCCCCTTTCCCATTCATGGTCCATACATTCACAAGACACTTTCCATGAACTATGAATGGATTTATAATCATCCCGAAAAGATATGTAGTGATGCCCAGACCCTATTCCTAGGGCCCAACCATGATCTATGGGACAAATTTTCTGGCACACATATAGGGAAAACCTACGTGGAAAATCCAGATCAAATAAATACATACATCATGATTCATATCCTCATAAGATATGTAGCAACGCTTTTGTTACACGACTTAGGTCCATCCCCATCAAAACAAATAGCCGTAAGATTCCCCCTCCTTTTGTATGGGATAAACCTATGCAAGAGTCTCCATTTATAAATATGCATGGTTTTATTCTCATCTTCCTGAGATATGTTGTGATTCTAAAGTCTTCATCTTTGGGCCCAGCTGCAACATTCTCACACTTTTGGGTAAGATCAACTTTTTACAAACCACATGAAGTTAAACTACATAAAATATTCAGAATAATTTATGTCTTGATTCTCTTCCTAAATGCTTATATAGTGGTGTTGAAACCTTATAACCTAGGTCCATCCATAGATGACAAAAAAAATCCCTCTATCTTCTATGAATTAATATTTATTTGCGGAGAAGGCCTCAAATTTGGATTCAACATCAGAAATATTCCAAGATAAAAAAATTACCCTAAATATGTGTCAGATCTATATAGGGGGATCCATAATTCATTGATGATTATGGTTTCGATATTTCTTGTATGTATCTAGAAACATTATTTTCATTCACCATAATTTGTTCCCCATGAATGTTAGATCTCAATAAACCCCCATAGCCATTGAAAATGGATGGTCAGTGCCCTGAGGTATCTTTTACATGACAATAAACATAATTACTTGGAGGATCTTCATAAATTTACCACATAGAAGGCCTGTAAACCCTGAAAACATTATCGTCATGAGATTATTGTCCAACCTATTTACACTCTAATGGATTCCATGCCCCACATAATTCTTTCTGATATTATAATCCCTAGGATCTGAGTTTACACCTACCTCCCCTACATGCCCAGAGCATACTAAAATATCATGGCCCGATTTTATGTAAGATTACTTATGATCTCCGTGGAAACTAGTCCCCGCAACATGACACTAAACTGCATAGAAAATTCCGAATTTCAAAAAATTAAACTGCATGATATAAAAAAACTAGGGTTTTTAGATTCCATAGTAATTCTAGGAATCCTCATGTCCTAGTCCAACTACCTCAAAATTAAAAATTCACCTCTCTATGTGTGGGTCAGAATCATGTAGGGAGTTTTTAATGTCAAGACCTAGGTATTGATTGACCCTTATCCTCACAGGATTATCAAAAAATAGAACATCATTGTTCGGGTCTAGACAGGAAATGTAATTATCCCCACTATTACTGTGTATGATCCATATCTACACAAGAGGTTTCAGACATAATAGAAAGTGTTTCCCCCATACTCCCATGCATGAAATAAATCCTCTAGATGGAGGATAATGTGATATTTTCCCCACTAGTGACCTCGTATTCATGAAATTACATATTCGCATACCTGATCTAGATTGTCCTGGGGGAATAGAAGGTATGCCATTTTCATAAGGAAAGCATGAATTTCAATGCACCCTTAATGTTTAGGAACTCCCTTTTATGAACCAAAATATATGATTGGAAAAGAATGAATCACCATTAACCTCCAATACCATCATAAATAAGTGTTTTGTGTCTTTAGGACACCTTTAATTGGTTATTCACACAATTCCCCAACAAATATAAAATTTTTTCCAATAAAAACTCATGTCAACCAACTGAAATTATATCTTTAGGAGATTTATTTCCAACATCGATACAGCCTAATGGATTTCATGCCCCGTATCATTCATAGGATTTGGAAACCCCATGAGTTATAGTTTACATATTTTTTCCACTTCATTCCTGAATATGGTTGAACATTTTTGGTTAGACTACCAGGAAAGGGTGAGTAATTTTCCCTAGTTTGGTAAAAAAATGTTATAAACTCCAAAAAAAGTCCTAAATGCACAATGTTAAACTAAACCATGCTTCAAAACTCATTTATAAAATCCAAATTCATGTAGGATATGTATTTGATTAATGATTAATGTTCACTTGAGTACATTCATACTTTTCTAACACCCCTCTTTCAAAAATACACCCCTCGTGGTCTTGATGTAACTAAAGTCCTTTGAAATCTGAATGGAAATCAGAAAGGTAAGGTAAGTGTCTTGAGAATACCTCTTCTTAACCATGAACACAATTACCTTGTGGGTCTACATAAGTTTCCCGAAAAAAGGAATTTCAACCAAAGGAAAATGTTTCCTCAGGATAAGATTTTACTATTTCTATTTATCTCATGGATCCCATGGCCCATTCCATATCATACATCCCCAAATCATAGACCTAGGGTCCAGAAAAATCCCTCATTCATTTCTGAAAAAGTATTTTGAAATCCTTGGTCAATGTGCCTTATTGGGGCCCAATATCCATAAACTATGGTCAAAGTTGTTCAACCTAAAACATCAACAATGATAGTCTGAATTGTAAGACATTAAACTTCCTCTAGAAGGAGACATGAAACTCACCAGGTTGAAAACATGAAAAAAGGGAACCATAGACAAAATTTGAGTATGATATAATTAAACCTAAAATGATTAATTGTTTAGGAAAAAATATTGAGAAATAAAAAAATCAAAAGTGAAAAAAACCTTGTTAGGTTGAAAACCCACAAGGGGTCAATTTTGAAAAAACCAAGTTATACCCACTAAGCCTACATCATAACAGATTTTTAAAAAAATAAGGGTTTTAGAAGTAAAAAAGACATAAATTGTGTAGGGTCTTTAATGTGTTTCTATAGATAGTAAAGATTCAATCAATGAGTCCCTTGTATTGGTAAAAAATTTGAGCATGCTTTGATTATTTAAATTTAATTTCCCTAGATCATGATTCAAATAAAGATCTGGTGATGATTATCATATGAGGATAAGATAGTAGAAAATTAATGGAGTGGAAAATATTTATTTCATTTCAAAATGTTTGAGGAGCATACATACTCTAAAGTCTCTATATAATGATACTGAAAACTAGAAAAGTATAAAACAAGGGAAAACCAAAAATGGTTACAATGGAGCTTGACTTGCTCTGGTCAGCAAATCAACCACTGTTTAACCCAAAATATCATGAGATCATTCCAATTCCATTATTTTTTATCCTCATCATCATATATTTGGAGTATATGTTTAACAATGGCCCTGTTATCCCGACCTCTCTTATTGATATCTTTTGGATTTATAGTTTCTGACCACAAAAGTTCCTTCAACCATGCAATGGGAACAATGCACTTCTGAAATTACTTAGTTTGCGCCATCAAATGGCCATAATAACCTACATCCTTTGTCACAAGGTAATTTATCTCAGTGTTAATATCCCACAAAGACTATGACTATTGATAGAAGGCATTGAATTGATCAATCTCATGTTCATGAGTATATATGTTATCTTAAACTATGATGGTTTGATATGTAAGAAAGTACATATGCTAAAAATTAAAGTTGTCATATCCCAAATCAATGAAATATCATTAGAGAGCGTCAGCCTACTAAATGAGTTATACCAAATGTGTTCCAGTAACAATAGTAAAAATTTGAATCCATTCCCATTATTTCATACCATGGTTACTTTAGATAGCATCTGGACTCTGGTCATGCTCACATATTGTCATCAGAACATAATTTGGAAGATCCAACATAGCTAATTACATTTAATTTATGTTGTTCATCCAAAGAATGGATATTTCCCACCCCAATAGATGGATAACCACTTGAAGCCACGTGTGTGAGATTGGACATGACTTCAGGAAATTCCAATGACGTTCCACTGGGGCCAGCCTCAGTAGGGCCACCAACAGAGGTGGACAAAGATAAGGGATCTGAATCAATCACTATAGATATAGTGCACACATTTGAAGTCCCCTCTGAACGAATGTGAAGAAGAACATAGCACCCCCTCAAATTAAGAACATGGGAGGATGTTATAACTGCTATGGGATTAGAGGCATCCAAGGTCCTTTTCACCCATTGAACTTGACTGTACAGTATTCTGTCAGGGTGGTAGGCCACCCACAGTTGGGAATACATTAATGATTAGTGAGTGGAGGCTTCTATGGGAGGAAAGAGGAAATTCATTCCAGATTCATACCACATCAGCGTAAACCATAGATAGTTAAGTATTACAGAATGATATTCCCTCGTGGCTGGGTGACTTGGAGTAATGTGACTTGTTGTAGGCATTTGAATTTCATGGTGATCTTGTAAAGAGTATATGATTCCTAGATGGTTTCTATACGACTGCGAGTAGAAAATATTCCATCCCACAACATAGTAATGTAAAAACATTCACCTAAAGAACCAATCTATTCTTTCACCATCTCTCTATGAGGTATGGAGTAAGGTGAAAATGAAAAGTGAGAAAAATAACTCAATAATTCGATCATGTTGTCAAGGCACGATGTTTTGGGATGGACCACGGCAATGTTGAGTAAATTCAGCAAGAATACAAAATGGGGAACCATCGTGGTATTTAGATACTCGTAGAAAGAAATATTTATATACTATCCAACCATATGGAAACTGAAATGGATCATTGTGATGATGCAGTGGCATCCCTTTCTTTTTCTTCCCCAATAACATATAATATAGGGGGAGGGTGGGGGTGGATAAATTGATAGGTTTTCCCACTTGTAATGTGGATTTCATCATTAAATATCAATCCCAAATACCAGTATAAATGTCATAGGAAGGGAAGAGAACCCCCCTTAAAAACAAGGTAAAGAAAAATGCTAATCTAAATATAGAAGATATGTATGTCATAACTTCATTACCCCAGGTGGTGTATCATCCTGCCTTGAGGGAAGCATAGTAAGTGACATGAATGAGCTATGACTGTTGGTCCAGATGGGTTTTTTAATGAATAACTCTTGGCCTTGGCCTGTTCTCTAATAATAATTTCTTTATCCAATCTGAAAATAAAATAAGTGAATGTGTGTGAATAGGCTGACTAAGTACTCTCTCCACAATGACCAATAACACACCCACAAATAGATATACTAATTAAAAAATATTCTAAGTGTTGTCCATCAATAAAAACTCATTTTTTATATTTTTGAGGATGAGAAGTCCCTTTATCAAGTTGATATCCCACAAAATAATCCCAACATCACCATGGGACAAGTGATGGGTGTTGATGCATGATCCCTAGTGACTGAGCACCTCATGAAGTATATCAACTGGTGAATAAATGGTGAATTATGTGACCAACACTGCTTGGTATTGGTTGATATCATCCAGCATCTCAAGGGATTCTAAGAAGCTCTGATGAACCCAGAATGCCTAGGCCAATTCATGTGAAAAGTATCTGCCTAACCGTAGATCCCATTTGGAGATCCACCTTCCACTATGATCATTATGGGAAGGGTTGAACATGGATGGGTAGTCACGCAAATATTATTCCAATTATGTGGTGTGGCTACGATTTTTAATCTACGTGAACATGGATACATTCTTGATGAATATTTCATTTGGACCTGAGTAAGATGTGATTTCCCCCGTAGTAGAGGTATGCGATCGATCATTTCCCCTGGATATCTCTAGGGGAACAATATGGATGTTCCAATCAACCGGAAGCAGAGGGGAATCATTTTGAAGACAAAAGTTATAAAGTGACAGGTAACTAGAATATGGGTATGCAATGATCACTAGAAAAATAATATCATTCATAATACTATTTTAAGGGATAACAGTGCACTGATGATCATTTTAAACATTCTCAGCCATACCTGCCCTTCTTCTAGCCACAGTCATTGAAGATGTAACCAAATCCATATTGTTCCTGTGTGAAATTTACATGAAGGAAAAGGAGGTAGCATTCCAAAATTGGTTAAGGACTAAAAATTGGAAAAGGATTGTACAAATTCTTCCTATTTTAGTACCTGTGTGTGAATAGTCCTTAGGAATTACCTTCCCCGAACAGACAGCTCGTGGAAGGTTCATGAGGTGATGGACCACCAAGCATTAACAATCAAAAAATTATTTTGAAGAGCAAGAAATACTCACACTGATTCTCATTACATAAAAATACAAAATCACCTTTCGTAGATCCAAAGTTTACTTTGTGGGTTTGAAGTTCAGTTCATTGATTATGGAAGTTGTGAAGGGTATGTAGTATGTGGGAGAAATCTAACAATAGTGGTTCATGGAATGCTTTGTTCATCAGTGAAAATGATAGGAAAATAATTAATTACACCCCCATAATATAGGTGTGTTCCCCTCCTATGGGTATACCATCCTACCATAAACCGACTTATGTGAGGACATATTTCTACATTGGAATACCCTCTTCTTTGTCCCAATTGGACCCCATTCTGATGGAAGATTTTTTTAGGTCTTGATTACTTTGAAAATGAATTTGGAATTATCCAATAAATTTGGAAAAGGTAGGAAATTAAACTAGAGGATGAATTGAAGAAAAAATATTTAAAGGAGTAAAAGTGGAAAAGAAAAAAAACCAGACCGTGAATGGAAACACACATCACAGATCACCACTCTATATAGAGAACCATTTTTCGAGGACACCCATGAACTAAATAATTAATGGGAGGCAAAAAACAGTTCCATATCTATTAATGCTGTCACTTGTGGGATGGAGGTGAACAGATTTTCCTAGCTTACTAAATTTTCTGAAAAATCAAATGGTTCATAAACAAGGTCAAGAAGATAGTTCCACATGAATCAAATGAAGTCATTCACCAGAATAAGGTGGTGATTTTTATCCCTATGAACTAAAACCCTTGAAGGAATCTTTTGAAAAAGTTTTCCACACGCCGAGTAATGACTATGGGATTCCACAAAATAGGGATTGCAACCTCATTGTAAGGAACTGGCTGAAGCGGTACCTCATTCCTCTCATCTCTATAAATAAAGTTAAAGGGGAGACAATAAGAGAACATTCTTTTTGTGGATTAAAGGATCAGATATTGAAGAATAGATATAGCTCAAAAAAATCCATAATCACTCAACAATTCCCCACAGCTAAAACCCCACATAATAGTGTAATAATGAAGTATAAATTGAAATTGGTAATCCGTGAACCAATAATCGATCAAGGGAACACTCCCTGAGAGGATCTGAACCAATTCTCCCATCAAAACCATATTCCCCACATAGAAATATTCTACATGGATCGAACCCTTCCCCACATAGAGATTTTCTATATGGGAGCAATATTTCCACCCATACCAAAACACTAATAAAGAGGAAGTTGGTGCTGCATAGCACCACACCATGAAGATGGAAACTAGTCTTGCATAGCTGATATCTATATGGTCTACACCCAGGTCTGTATACCCCAATGGATTGCAGACAGACTCTGTACCCACATAGAAAAATGTTGTGTGACGACCTGACCCCATATTACCCGGAGCTGTTTCCTTGAATCATGATGTGTATTTTTTTAAACTACACATCATGTCCATACAGAGGATCAAATTCTGTTTAGCTTCTGAGAAACTAGTCACTTCTGTCATACTTCATTAACTTAAACTGATACCCAAATTTTTTTAATAAAAAATGTAGTGTGAGAATACGAATGCCCAGTAATGGGTTTTAAAAATAAACCAATAAAACTTTTTAAAACATTATTTAAGAATTTCCATAAAATATTTATCTTAAATAAAAGATGTAACACATGTACATATCATAAAAGTGCTCAATTAAAAACATGCTAACAGTGTTACAAGGATACATGATTCAAATATAGGCATTCTCATTTGGAGTAATGAATAAAAGACATTATAAACATGTATAAAATATGAATATGTAAGCACAAATTAAATAGATAAGAGTAATGAACAATCGTAGATTCATGTAAAGGTAATAACTTCAATTTAATACACTAAATACTAATTCACCGAGTGCATATATCATTCCATAAGCATTTACTTTTTTGATACTCAGAAGTACTGGCTCTTAACCATGGACATTATACTAGTCGAATATCGGTTTGATTAATTAATTATCATACACATAATGAGGGAATGTATAATGTGGGAAAACATAATCATAATGTCAAGTCCATGTTCCAAGACCATAAATACCCTTTTTGTCAAGGCCCTATGCAAGACCATAGTTTGTCTAATGAGACCTATCGGTGCACCGCGAGGCTGTAGCGGGCCCCACCCATTACTTACTATGTCCAACACATTCTTCATATGCCAAATCAGGTCATATATTAAAAATGTTATTTACCACTTGAATAATTTCAATCACATTTCTTATTATTCAAGGTGTCCCATACCACCTTGAAAAATTAAATTAAATTCATATTACTCAAGGTGTCCTATAACACTTTGAATAATTTAATTTCTTATCTCATTATTATGGTATTCCACATGCATGCATCATTGAGTGAAGCTATAAATAAAATGGAAAATGAAATCATTTAATCAAAAAATACATAATATGACAGATAACATTGAAAGGAGGGTCGTAATAGTTTATCGAAGGCATACATGATTTATTTCACATTCTTTACACATGGAATAATTACTAAAGAACATAAAATAATGAATGTGAAGGGGTTTCCCATATTAGATTCTAAAATTATAAATCTTTAATATAAAATTATTATTCCCTAAATAAAAATACATGTTATTTAATATGCTGATAAAAGTTTGAGTGATCAAAAAATTAGATTACATCATGACTTAACTAACAATTATCATCATAGGTGATAAAACATTAAGTATGCATAACATGATCACATGGTTTAACCCACATTTTCCCCTTTAATATATTTTGGTCAAATCAAAAGTATATGTTCTTTTTAATAATAATACACAACAATATCAATCATTTAATACCTTTGAAACATGATATCAAAATAAGGCTAATATCATTAAAAGTACTTTTACTAAAACAAGTTTGACCTACTTTATGGATTAGGACAGACATATTTACATAAATAACTCTTGGTTTGGCCTGCTCCGAGACAGATATTCATTAAAGTCTCAACAATATTTATTACATCAATACATTAATTAAATTATAATAATCCATACATGAAATTAGGGTTTTAAAAACTATACAAAAAGTGTATATATGAGTTTTCATAATTAAACTACGTTAAATAATTTCTCATATGTAATAAATAATTATCAAACATAGTTAATACACCATTTTCACTTGATTAAAAACAAAACCATGTTATGTTTATAACATGTGTGACCATATATTTATATATAATATCCTACATAGTTTGTTCAAATGTTTTATAAAAAAATATACTTCTTTGCATTGTGAGGTTCTTAAATTAACATTGAAGCTCAAGCTAGGAAACCATAAATCTGGACATAAGGAATTTTTGTAAATATAAGGGGATATATATTTATATATATATATACATAATTGATTATGTGTAGAAGGTATGAAAATAAGTTTTTATGAGGTAATTATGCTTCAGGACTTCTAATGCCCTATAACTCAAAATCCCAAGGCTCTAAATCGAGTAAAGAAGTGTTTAAACTCAAACTGAAAGATTCATATATATATATATATATATACAAGTGTATGTCAATATACAACTTCAACTCCATAAGAAAGAAAATATCAATCCCCTACCATAGCTCGAGGATGAAGAGGGGATTGGGAGAACTCGCTAAAGCTTACTGGAAGTTTGAGTGCAGAAGATATGAGGGGTTCCTTGGGGTGCCTCGAGTGTGTTTTTTATAAACTATACATACACATAATATTTTAATGCATGTTTCATGGGATCCAAGGCCCAAATGATTTATAAAAATACTAGGGGTTGGTATTTGTGGAAACCGTGTGAAAGGCAGGCGGCCAGCAGCTGTCAAGGGTGAAGAAAATGATGAAATATAGGGTATAGGGTACTCATGCAGTGCATGCCATAGAGATGTAGATGGTGCTATGGGAAGAAAATCGGAAGAATATTGGATGTTCATGATCAAATCCGGCCTTGATTCAATGTATAGGGCACATCCACTATTTCAAAATAATTTGGCGACTCAGATTAAATCTGAGTTTGATCGGATGACCCTAGATCGAAGCAGCATTTTAAAACTCTCAGACTACCAAGATTAGATCTGAGGGTGATCGGATAGTGCACAAAAACTCTGTGATATTCTGCGGTTGCTGAGGGTCAAGTGTTGGATCGATATCGATGGCCCAGAACGCGTGTGACGTGATCGAATGACCCAGACCCCGTTTCACTCGAAAAAACTCATCCCACATCGAATTGGAGAGAGATTTGTGACTGATTTATATTCCTGAGACTCCGAACGATGGATCAGAAAAAACACAGTAAACACCTAGGGAGATTTATACACAGGCTCCCACCCCCATAGGCCTTGGCCTACCCCTTCCTCGCCATGACTTTGCACCCACAATGGCATGCTCCAAACCCCCGTGCGCTCCTGTGAGCTTTTCAAGGAACCTATACCCACACTCGGGTCGGCCCAAGTTGAGGCTGAGGGCTAGGCTCAGCCACCTAGCGTGAGCATCCTTCCTTGTCCTGGCTATAAAGGGTTGGCCCTAGTGGGCCTATTTTTATTTAATAAAATCCAAACATTCAAAGAAATAAAGTCTTAAAGAAAATAATACATTTATTATAACTATATAGAAATTATCTTTTTGAACATGACTTTTATTTAAACATTAGAAGGACAATGAACACAAATTATACTTTGTGTTAACAAAAAGTATTAGTAAAATTATTTATAAACACTAATCATTTAACATACAATTTTATAAATTGGGATTTAATATACGCACATGAAAATTCTTATACTAGTATTATAGAAGTCAAAACATAGATTAATCAAAATCGTAGTTGAATTATATGAAATTTAACATAGTTTAAAATACTATTTGATAATGGAAAATCATTACAATATATTTAAAGTTTTTTAAATTCCTTCAAAATCACATAAGTGTGACTCAAAATATTTCACCATGTCCTTTTAAAGTTCATGATTCGGGGTGGTTTTATAATTTTTTAATCCATAACTTAATTATTTGGAGAACTAAATTATAATCACTTGTTTTCAATTAATTAACCAAAAGGACAAGGGATATAATTATAGCCATTGGAATTCAACGGTCACCCAAGGCAATAGTCATGTTGATGCCTTATATAAAACCGTGCCTTTAGGTGTCCTAAATTCAAGGAAATTGTAGAAAATGGATCTCGTCATACAATTGGTTCTTAACACGACTGTGGCGGTCTTGGCCATACTAATGTTCATTATGAGGGATTATGAGGACCCATATTATCTTCTTGGGGTTCTCATTGTTTTGGGTGGTCTCCCTGCATTTTTTATAGGGTTTTTAATAGGTATATTTGGTTATCATGATTTCCCTTTTGATCTTGTGGTATTGTAAACACTTCGATGTCTAGATAAAATGAAAAGACCTGGGTTTATCTAATAAATTTTGTTTGGTTAAAAGAAATTTTAAAAAAATAAAATCATAATATTATCATTATATGAGACACATGTTTTGGGGTGTTACAATATTCCCCCTTCAAATAATTACGTCCTCGGAATTCCATTCACAAAACCCTGTTAAAAGACTCCCTTAAAAACATCACCACATCCTCCATTGTGGAGGGTCCTCTGGTATGGCCAGGTGAAATCCCAGATTGGTGTTCAACTCCTCTGATTCCCTGGCCCAAACACACCTTGGAGAGAAAGGGTTGAACTCATGCATAGTGCATTCAGACTTCCAGAGTGTGGCTTGGATGGTGGAAAGTTCAGAGATGTCTAAATGGAAAAAGTCTCTAAGGACTCACTCGACTATCTCTCGACTAAGAACATCTAATATATAGACATGGTCATTTAAGTTGAAACTGAGTAGTTGGTACAAGTAGGCTGCACAAAGGCTCCCTTCCAAAGTAGCCTCTTGGAACCTAACTCTAGATGTGAAGTTTTGGGCTAGAGTGAAATATAGGAAAATCCCTTCATGGTTTTTCCCCTTATCCTGTATTTGGCTAGTTGGACTGTGGATATGCGGTTGTATAAGTAAGCATTTTCCTGGTAGGAGCAGATAATGTCTGGAATGTTTGATATATCATAAATTTTCTTGCATGTTCTTTGCAAGTTTGTGAAGGGTAGGTACTCTTCCTCACACATTTTGACAAAGATAGTCTTTATTATCTCGGTAGTGAGTGATAAGATGTTAGTTTGTCCTTCCATCTGAAATATTTTTTTATGAAAGTCCAATTGGTGAAACCCACTCAAAAGTATAAACAAAGAAAAGATAGCAGAAATAAAAGAGAACAATTTGTTTTATCATATAACCACTGGTACATAAAAAGGGAAGGATAAAGATTTCCCCAGTTACCTAATACACAAATCCCCATAAAAAGTTCAAAACTCTCAATCTCCCTAAACCATATGAAAACCGAGCAGTCTGGTTCAATATCGAGGGTGCACTTATAGTGTCTCTAGAGTCTGGAATGAGGGGTGTACAATCGAGAGATGTCCTTATGTACTTGTTGTCTTTACACATAACATGAGGCTTCAAATTCAATGATGTCAAAGTCAATTACCTGACCAAAATGGATATATGACAATGCTTGATACATATATGCCACACAGAGGTCTCCCGCTGCAGCATCTTCATGTAATGGCCATGATAGACGAGATTCCTTCTACCACGGTGAATCATATAAAAATTCCCTCGTGGTACTTTCCCCATCGTGCGTAGGATGGAAATTAGGTTTTCATAATAAAGATGTAGTCCAATCCCGCTCCTCAATGGAGTTGTACTACTCGGGGTGAGTTGGATACGTTATAGATATATTTTCATGATATATGGATAGGGGCATAGTTTATAAAATTTCCGTTGCTGGCAATTAAAATTATGGTTTCTAGGGTCTCATTCAGACGAGACAGTAGACTAGGGCCTTCATTTTCCATCTGAAAATTAGGAAGATCCTCATATTAAAAATTCTTAAGTAAATTTTTCTATTTTTATGTTCTTATTTTCCATAGTTATAAAAAAAACCCTTGGATACCAACTGTGATGACCCGACCCCAGAATACCTAAAGCTGGTTCCTTGATTCATGATGTGTAATTTTTTAATCTATGAAACATGTCCATATAGAGGATCGAATTTGGTTCAGGTTCTGAGAAACTAGCAACTTCTATCATAATTATTTAACACAAACTGATACCTGAAATTTTTTAATAAAAAACATAGAGTGAGTATACGAATGCCCAGTAAGGTGTTTAAAAAATAAACCAATATAACTTTTTAAAACATTCTTTAAAAGTTTCCATAAAACACTTCACTTAAATAAAAGTTGTAACATATGTACAAATCATAAAAGTGCTCATTTAAAAACATGCTAATAGAGTTACAGGGATACATGACTCAAATATAGGCATGCTCATTTAGAGTAATGAATAAAAGTCATTATAAACATGTATTCTATATGAACATGTAAGCACAATTTAAATAGCTAAGAGTAACAAATAATAAGAGTTGCATGTAAAGGTAAAAACTTCAATTTCATACACTGAATACTAATTCACTGAGTGCTTTTTTCATGCCATAAGCATTTACGTTTCTGATACTCATAAGTACTGGCTTGTAACTATGGACATTCTACTAGTCGAATATCCATTTGGTTAATTAATTATCATACACATAATGAGGGAATTTATAATGCGGGAAAACATAATTATAATTTCATTGCCTTGTGGCAAGACCATAAATACTTTTTTTGTCAAATCCTTGTTCCAAGACTTTAGTTTGTCTCATGAGACCAACCGATGCACCGAGGGGCAGTAGCAGGACCCACCCTTCACTTACTATGTCCAATACATTCCTCATATGCCAAATGTGGTCGTATATTCAAAATATCATATACCACTTGAATAAATAATTTCACATTTCATATTATTCAAGGTGTCCCATACCACCTTGAATAATTAAATTTTGCTTCATATTACTCATGGTGTCCCATTCCACTTTGATTAATTTAATTTCTTATCTCATTACTATGATATTCCACATGCATGCATCATTGAGTGAAACTGTAAATAAAATGTAAAATTAAACCATTTAATACAAAAATACATATTATGATATATAACATTGAAAATAGTTTTTTAATATTTTATCGAAGGAATACATGGTTTATTACACATTCTATGCACATGGGATAATTACTAACGCACCTCAAATAATGAATGAGAAGGGGTTTTTCATATGAGATGTTAAAATGATATCTCTTTAATTTAAAATACTTATTAACTAAATGAAAATACATGTTATTTAACATGCTTCTAAAAGTTTCAATGATCAAAAAATTAGATTACATCACGAACTAACTAAGAACAAACACCATAGTTGATAAACAATAAGTGAGCATAACATGATCACATGGTTTAACACAACTTTTTTCCATTAATATATTTTGGCCAAATAAAAAGTATATGTTCATTTTAATCATAAAACACAACAAGATAAATCATGTTATACCTTTGTAACATGATATCATAACAAGGCTAATATCATTAATAGTTCTTTAACTACATCAAGTTTGACATACTTTATGGATTAGGACATATATATTTACCCAAATACTTATTGTTTTGGCTTACTCAGAGACTGATATTCATTAAATTATCAACAGTATTAATTACATCAACACATTAATTAAATTCCAATAATCCCTACATGAAATTAGGGTTTTAGAAACAATACATCAAGTTTGTATATGGGGTTTCATAATTAAACAAGGTTTAATAATTTCTGATAAGTAATAAATACTTTTAAAAAATATTTAGTACACCATTATCACTTGATTAAAAACCAAAAAA
Source organism: Viscum album (assembly GCA_963277665.1). Lineage (NCBI taxonomy): Eukaryota > Viridiplantae > Streptophyta > Magnoliopsida > Santalales > Viscaceae > Viscum > Viscum album. Next base: position 1,526,824,593 of record OY728125.1, on the reverse strand, counting down.
TGTTTGGTTTATAACATGTGTGACCATATATATATATATATATATATCTGTTTTTGTGTGTAAGAACCTACATAATTGGATAAAAAAATTTATACAAAAATGTAGTTCTCTCATATTGAGGTTCTTAAATTAACTTCTAAGATCAAGCTTGGAAAACTTTAATATGGACATAAGGAATTTATGTAAATCTGAGGGGCTATATATTTATATATTTATATACATATATATATATATATATATATACTTAACCGATTATGTATATAAGGTATGTGAGTATGTTTTCATGAGATAATTATGCTTCAGGTCTTCTAATACCCTATAACTCAAAATCCCGAAGCTCTGAATCAAGTAAAGAAGGGTTCAAACTCAAACAAAAGATTCATGTATATATATATACAATTATACATAAATATACAACTTAAACTCAATGAGAAAGAAAATATAAATCCCCTACCTTAGCTCGAGGAGGAAGAGGGGCTTGGGAGAACTCGCTGAAGCTCGCTGTAAGTTTGAGTTCGGAAGATCCAAGGGGTTCCTTGGGGTGCCTCAGATGTTTTTTATAAACTATTCCTACACATAATATTTTAATGCATGTTTCATGGGATTTGAGGCCCAAATAGTTGATAAAAGTACTAGGGGCCGGTCTATGAGGAAATCATGTTAAAGGAGGGGGACGACGACTGTCAAGGGTGAAGAAAACATTGAAATACAGGGTGTAGGGTACTGGTGCAATGCACACCGCGAGGAAGAATATAGTTCTATGGGAAGAAACCCAGAAGAATATCGTATGGTCGGGATAAAATCTGTCCTTGATCTAATGGCTAGGGGCGTGTCCGCGGTTTAAAAAAATTGGGTGGCTCAGATTAAATTTTAGTTTGATCACCCGACCCTGGATCGACGCAGCATTTTAAAACTCTCAGATAGATGTTATTAGATCTGAGTTTGATCAGACAAAAAAATGTGGTGATATTCCGCATTTTTTGAGGGTATAGTGCTAGATCGTGATCGACGGTCCAGATTGTGCGCGATGTGATCCAATGACCTAGATCCCATTTTGCCCAAAAAAATTCATCCCACATCGTATTGGAAAGATGTTCGCGACCCCTTTATAAGCCTGAGTCTCCAAACGATGGCTTAGAAAAAACAAAGCACAGACCTAGGGGGCATTATACACGGGCTCCCACCCCCGTAGGCCTTGGCCTACCCCTACCTCATCGTGACCTTGCACCCACGGTGGTGCGGTCTAAACCACTTTGCATTGTTGTGAGCCCTTCGGGGATCCTATGCCGACGCTCGGGCCTGCCCAAGCTGAGGCTAAGGGCTAGGCTCAGCGACCTTGCGTGAGCTGCCTCCCTTGGCCCAGCTATAAAGGTCTCATAGTGGGCCTATTTTTTTAATAAAATCCAAACATTCCAAGCTATAAAGTCTTAAAGAAAATAATACATTTATTATAACTGTATAAAAATTTTCTTTTTAAACATTATTTTTATTTAAACAATAGAATGCTAATGAACATAAATTATACTATGTCTTAGCTAAAAGTACTAATAAAAATATTTATAGACACTAAACCTTTAACATAAAATGTTATAAATTTAAATTTAATATACCCACATGAAAATTCATAGACTAGTATTTTAGAATTCAAAACATAGTTTAATAAAAAACATAGTTGAATTTATTAAATTGAACATAGTTTAAGGAATTATTTAAGAAAATAAAATCTTTATAATATATTCAAACTGTTTTTAATTCCATCAAAATCACTTAATTGTATTTCAAAATATTTCACCATGTACTTTTATAGTTCATGATTACTGGTGGTTTTATAATTATTTAATCCATAAATTATTTATTTGGAGAACTAAATTACACTCACAGGATTTCAATTAATTAACCAAAAGGCCAATGACTATAATTATATCCATTGGAATTCAATGGTCACCCAATTCAACGGTCTGGTTGATTCCTTATATAAAACCATGCCTTTGGGTGTCCTAAATTCAAGGCAATTGAAGAAAATGGATCTCATCAATACCATTGGTTCTTAGCATGGCTGTAGTGGTCTTGGCCATACTAATGTTCGTTATGACAGATTCTAACAGCCCATATTATCTTCTTGGTGTTATCATTGTTTTGGGTGGTCTCCTTGTAATTTTGATAGGGTTTTTATAGGTATATTTGGTTAGCATGATTGCACTTTTGATCTTGGTGTATTGTAAACACTTCAGGATCTAGTTTAAATGAAAAGTCTTGTGTTTATCTTATAAATTTTGTTCAGTTAAAATAATTTTTTTTAAAATAAAATCATAATATTATCATTATATGAGACACAAATTTTGGGGTGTTACATGTTTCATAGAAGATCTGAAATTCCACATGATAACCTGCCACATGAAGGGGTGTAGGGGTGCCTCAAGGGGTTACATCCATCGGGCCAGATCATTCCCTTATGCCGCATCAACACCTCCCATATCAAATCCATTGAAAATGATTCCAAAGGCATTAATAAATGGACTTTTCCAAATCTGGAAGAATTATTTGATAAAACCATCAGGTTCACTAGTGTGAACTTTTGAGTGTACATACCGGTGGTAAGAAGGGATAGATTGATTACCCCCATAATAGGGTGGATCCTCAGAATGGACATATGATTACATTACCAGGGTAACATGGGGTGTAACCCGAGGATACTCACATGTACCTCCCCATTTTATGTGGTAAAAGAGGGGATCACACTCATGTTTCCATTTAGAATGGAACTAGATCCATCCCACTAAAACAAAACATTGATGGGAACTCCTCATAAGGTAATCCTTTAGGTTTTCTTTCATGAGGTTGCATCAGTTATCCACTTTACCTCCGCCTATAGAAGATCAGGATAAGTCAATGTGACTCTCCAGGGTATGAAAATAAAATAGGTGATGGGAACATTTGAATCCCTTTATCCCTCTCTCCCTTGGGGCTTCAATACCATCTATTGACAGATGAGGTGGGACATGCGATATTCAGATCCGTAGCTTCGACTTGTTTCTTAAACTAAGCATGAATCACATGGTCTTAGAGGAAGGTGGTGATCATGACATCCACATAATCTAAAAGGATGTTCCTCCTAGAAGGTGTAACACCCAATCAAATCAATTTCACCCTTAATTGATCTTCTTTATAAATGTAACCCCCATTTTTTATACTAATGTATGAGGCTCCTAAAAGGTGTACGCCCCAATCAAATATCATCAAATGGGAAGCTCCCATGCATAAGTCCCGATCTTCCCCCTTTATGGGAATTCTTTAGAGTGTATGTCCCATCTCAAACCAAACTATTGGGGATTTTATTCCCAAATAACTTATATATGTTGGAAACCCCCCCCCCCCTAAGGTCCAAATCTGACACCAAAATCACAATAATGTTCTCTTGGAAACATCCCTAGTAGGTTAATATCCACTCAAGAGACCATATATCTTCTAGGCATGCCGAGACGCCTCTACATAAGTCCCACACCATCTTTACCATGAATCCATTTACTTGTGTATCCTTGTAGCATGATGTAAAATGGCAGGGATGGGTCCTTGTCACATGACCTAAAAAGATGATGTGTCCAGTAAAGTTATGATGAACTATGTGGGTCATGATTCCCTTCATAAGGATACGTAGTAAGCCAATATTATGGGTTCAATCCTGACATAAAACATCTATCCTCCTCCTAGTGTGAAGATAAACTCTTAAACGCCATCCTATATGGCTCAATACCAACATTATCTTAGAGAATGACCAAATATCCTCTAATATGTCCATAAAAGCTTAACATTGATGGAGAAACTATAATGCATACATACCCTTAAGTTAATAGAGAACCTTAGATACATACAGATAATTCCAAACCCATGCTTATTCACGATTAATTTATACCCTATAGACATAAAGTGGACACATGTCAGGGGACGATCCAATGATTCACTGACATAGAACATAACTTAAATCTATAAGAGGGTCCCAGAATATTCAATAGTTCCCCCAAAAAAGGTAAAATGAGCCTAAGTTCACATCCTATCGACCAATGTGAGTTCTCAACGTTTCATTGGATAAATCAAACCATAATAATCTACCTTTGGAATATAGGTCCATCAATCACAAATAATAGATTCTTTGGGTGTTTCGGGATCTGTGAACAAACTTGTTGCAAACTATGAAATATTCTATAACTGATGATAGTGATTACACACCAATTAACCCCTTCAATCACATCAATGGGCCATATACCCTGCCGAGATGAAAAAAATAAATTCCTTATCTGAAACAACATTACATGGGATTTGAAAATACCCCTATAGTTCAAAAATGAAGTATCTTCCAAAGAGGACTACTGTGAAAATGATGTTGATCAAGAGGAATGAATATCCATCATCTCTTTCTCCTGATAGGATGAGGGACCCTCATCTAGGGGCACATCTTCCCGCTATACATCAAAGGCCATTTCAAGGGAATGTAGATCTATCATTACCTACTAATCATAGGTTCAAATATTAATATCACCCCAACCCACATATTCCACATGCTCAACCTGACCGAAGTATTATGGAATATTTCTAACCTGGAGATTCATGGTAATGATAAAACTGAGTAGAGATTGTGTTGATAGATTTAGTTGAAGACCGATTGTTGTGGCTTTATGGAGAGTGATGAATTCATGGTTGTATTAAAGGATACCACCTAAAATGTGATGTAGGGTAGTACCTAGATCTGTATACATAGAGAAGTCACCTCCTTGCATCACCAGTTGCTCAAATACCCCCTCAACGGATGATTATGGGTAATCTAATTTGATTCATCCCACATTGACTCCTATGAATACCTTCATTTACAATATGGATATTATAATTGGGAGGGGAATAATTTTTAGACAAATGAGGTTGGTCACAAACTACCATGACCAATCCATGGGAAAACATAGATGATTCTTTCATTCTCATTATTCATTAGCAAGAATAGACAATGTGTAACGACCCGAAATTTTGAATAAATCTTGTTTCCTAATTTCATGTGTTATTTTTTATACTCAAAAAAAAATGTTTTATTTGATAAACATGATTATAAATAAAATGAGACCATTGGTTTTTGAGTGTTATATGACCATCGGTCAATATGACCACCGTGAACAAAATGTTTTGATTATTGTCTCTAAATTTAAGTAATCTTGGTTAATTATTATAGAAAGAAGATTTGATGGCCTCACCTAGTAGCCTTGGGCCGATCGAAGCCCATCTAACAGAGATTGGGAAGGAGGTAGCACCATTGGGATTTGCTCTGGACCAAATCCAAGCCGAACATCATCATGTGAAGCTAGAACGGAATCGCCTTCGCGAGAAGTTCAAACTGATAGAAATTACTACTCGGGCAATGTTGACCGAGCCGCCCTAAGATTCTATCACCCTAGCACACCTTACTCTTAGGTCCTATGCTGGTATTATAAGGGGTTATGTAACGAGACCGTAATTGCCTTGTGTAATCCTTTTTTTTAAATAAAAATTTGGATTTATTCTTATGATGATGTTTATGAATTTTCAAATGACCGGATAAATATTGTATGCATATTTTTGATGAATTTTAGAAAAAGGATATTTTAAAAATGGTTGTGTAAACCTTAAATAATTAAAAATGTGTAATGATTTTCGAAAAATGGTCTTCTACAATTATGTTCAGTACGAAATTTAGAGTCTAATAAGATCAACTTGATTTTTGATGAATAGTAAATTATGAATAGTGATTTTATGATTAGGATTAGTAATATGACCAAATGGATTAGTAATCTCACTTAAAGAAAGTTTTAAAATAATCTAGGCACCTTGATTAAGTAATGTGATTCAATAAAATAGCTAAATAACGGTTTCATTAATTATTATTCAAGTATTAGTTTTTTCGGGTGAATAGTGTTTTTTAATTAAAAATTTAATTAAAAATAATTAGAAAATTATTTTTATAAAAATGACTTTATTTTTGAACTCAGAGCATCGATATTATGTTATGGTAATTTTTGGGGTTTTTTCTGAAAAAATGAATTTTCGATGAATAGTGTTTTTATTTAAAAATTAAATTAAAAATATTTAGAAAATTATTTTTATAAAATGGATTTCATATTTGTAATCAGATCGTTGATATTTGGTTAAGGTGAAATTTTGGGATTATTCTGAGAAAGTTGAATTTTTGATGAATAGTGAAAATACAGTTTTTAAGTTACGGGTGTTTAATGACATCATTAAATGATGTGTTAAGTTTGTAATCAATATGTTCGAATTATTAATAGTGAGATAAGGTATGAGGTGTCCCAAGTGGCCAATACCATGGGCAAATACCACGGGCAAGCCCATGGTTTTGCCAAAACCACTAATGAGGTGTCCATTTGCCATTAATGCCTTGTCCCCTCACTTTCCCTATAAATACCAAGCCATCCTCTCATCCATTCGACTCCCCACTCTTCCCCAACGAAGTTATGATCTCATTACCTCCCAAGGAGTCCTCCAAAGGTGCCCCCAAGCCCTCAAGGTCCCAACCTTTGAGGTTTAAGAGTTACATTTTAAGGTAAGGGATCCGACCCCTCTCTTTCTTTTCAAGTAATCTCTTTTATGTCATTTCTTTTATACTCCATGTTCTTATGTTGGAGGATGTTCTTTTATATTCATCCTACTGCCTACTTCATGTTCATATGATAAGAGACCCCCCCCCCTTTCTCTCATCAATTCGTTTTAAGAATGTTTAAGTGGCGCTGTTAGGCTGCCGAATTTTTAAGGGATTCTTTCACCTTCCTCGTTTTCAAGTTCTATTTTCATTCAAGTCTTTCATGTTCCTTTTTGTTATATTGGGGTATGATCTCTATATATATCATACTGGACTCTTATGTTCATATGATGAGAGACCCCATTTGATCTCTTCAATTCAGTATTTTGTTGAAGTTTAAGTGGCGTCGTTAGGCTGCCGAATTTTTAAGTGGTTCTTCACCATTCTCGTTTTGAGGTTCTACTTTCATGTCAATTCTTTTAAGTTCCTTTTTGTTATGTTGGGGTATGATCTCTATATCTACCATACTGGACTCTCATGTTCATATGATGAGAGACCCCATTTTACTTCTTCAATTCAGTATTTTTTTTGAAGTTTAAGTGGCGCCGTTAGGCTGCCGAATTTTTAAGTGGTTCTTCACCATTCTCGTTTTGAAGTTCTACTTTCATGTCAATTCTTTCAAGTTCTTTTCTATTATGTTGGGGTATGATATCTATATCTATCATACTGGACTCTTATGTTCATATGATGAGAGACCCTATTTGACCTTGTCAATTCAATTTTGTTGATGTTTAAGTGACGCCGTTAGGCTGCCGAATTCTCACAAGAGAAATCTTTTTTTTTCTTCCTTTCATGTTCTTCATTTCATATGGTATATTTTCAAATTTCATTATCATGTTCTTAAATCCATTATTTGTTTTTCCTCTACTGTTTTATGGGTCATTTATGAATGTTTGACTCATGTCCCCTCTCTTCTCAATGTTTTCTAAAACCTTGTAACATAGCTGTTATGCTGCAGAATTTTCGTCTCAAAATGCCTCTCTCTCTTTTCTAAAAATTATTTTATGTTATAAAGTGAATACTCAAAGCTCTTATTTCTACAGGGGTATTCACATATATATCAAAATGTTCTATTTTAAATTCTGGGAATTACATACATGAAACCCTTTTTCCCTTTCCGTGGGTTTAAAGTGACGTAAAGATCATGTCTTTAAAGCAGTTTTTAAAACGTTATGATTATGAAATGAAACCCATTTATTTTATGCTATATGGGTTATTTATGAAATGTTTTATGTTGATATATGTGGCTCACATGATAATAAAGGCAAATTTAAGGGTGCGCCCTGATAGCGCTCCAATGCATTGGGTAATGATGTAACCACTAGAGATTACAATTTTCACGATACCTTGGTGAATAGCCTTGGTAATTTTCAAATGACACCTTGGGGATGGACCTTGGTGATATGTTCATGATTGTCTATGTTAAATGATGTAGCCACATCTTCAAGTTATGAAAAATGTTATTTTTATTATGAAATGCCTCATGATTTCTTTCTCATGCCTTAAAGTTCTTTTCATGTCCTTATTGAAGTATCTCAAGTTCACATGTAAAATGTTCCTCTTGTTTCCCTTACTGGGCCTTCTGCTCACCCTTTCTTTTGATGTATGTCCCCAGGTTATGAGATGCAGTAATGAACCTAGAATGAACTTAAGGAGACGCCTTGCAAGTGTTTAAGAAGAATGTTTTATGTTTTTTTTTATGTATTATGATCCTTGTTTCCAAGACACTAAACCTTAACGATCCTCAGATTTGTGTAATGTAATGAAAGTTTTTGTTATAAGAAGGCGGGATGCTATAGTTGGTATCAAAGGATGGTTTAGTTATTTGTGGAAATTAGGATATGAAAACTCTAGGAGGAACCCTATAGAAAAGTTTAATATAGGAAATCTTCCTGGTATTTTGGTGAGTATTGAGTAAGGGGTTGCCAAGCAAATACATCCCTGTCTGGATACGAGCAGGTAGAGGTGGCTCTGGCACAGATGTACATAGGGGTAAAACCCGAAAACACCGCTTTGAGCTAGACTCGAACGGGAACTGGTACACGACAACGGGCCTTGCTGCACTCTTGGTTACGACACTCCCGGGGGATATGCTTTGGTAAATTAATAAGCTTGGTATGAACCATTATTAAAGGAACAAAGATAAAATAAAATAAAGGTTCACATAAGAATATATGATCATTCATAACCTAGATGGGAACCTAGGAGATCACAAGTTAGGGTATACCTTTCATATAAAAGTTATCCTTATATGCTTTCAGTTCCTTTTCATGATTATTAGCTAAGTACTTAAGCCCCTAATTATGCTTTCTCTTCTTAGTTAATGGTGGGAGATGGAAGAACATGTTCCGACAACCAATGTGATAGGAAATGCGACGATTTTCGTATTAATATGACAGGGATGATTAGGGGATTAAAATATGATTATTATTTTGGAAGACGTTCATTATTTTGGGAACCATATTTGATCGAGGTAAATAGATTACTATAGTATTTTCATTGAGGAGTAAGGTTGACTTATATTTTGAAGAATCAATGAATTTAAGGTGGACTTAGAGTAATTTAGGTTACTTAAGGGAATGATTAACCTATCTTGGGTAAAATATGTTTAGGTTAGCTACTTTTGTTATAAGATGTTAGGAGTGGTTGATGTTGTTTGGAGATGAACAATGAAAGTTATTTTGGAAGACTATGTTATCAAGTCCTTCTTGTATTTGGGTTTCAATCTTAGTTTGGTTTTCTTTGAGGAATTTTAAGGACCGTTATTTATGGAATGGTCTATGATGAACTTTGGGTAGTACCATGGAACTTTGAAGATTTAAAAGTAGGTTCTATTCCTATGGGATTCTTTCTTTTTGAAGAGTTGTTTTACCTTAACCTTTATGTTTTTGGGATAATGTTTTGTAGATTATGTGATTCTATAGAAGATGATTCTTGTGCTTTTATGAGACCAAGTGTTTTTGAATTCTCATCATTTGGCGAAAAGATTAGTGTTGGTAGGGACTTGTTAAAGGATGAAACTCTACTTGAAGGTAGGTATATTTTCTTATGTTTTTGTTCTATGTAGTAAATGAAATCCTCAAAATTATGAAAAGAAACGTAAAACAAAAATGTTGTTGGTTTACGTTTCCTACTAGGTAATCAAAGACCGTTTACACACATCATAAGTTTGGGATTTTCTCATGGTCAACTTTCTCCTAATCATGTTATCTATCACTCTCTCTCAGAACTGACCCTTTGTTTTTTCCTCCATGTCCATGTTTTCCTACATGGAACCCGAGTGTGGGTTAACTCGGGTGGCCTTTGTACTTCCTTTTCTTTCTTTTAAAGTAATGGTGTTACTGACTCTTTTTCCGATGTGGGACTTTCAATGAAATTTCAAAACCCAATTTAAAAAAATTGCGAGGACACAATTTCTTAAGGGGGGAAGATTGTAACGACCCGAAATTTTGAATAAATCTTGTTTCCTAATTTCATGTGTTATTTTTTATACTCAAAAAAAATTGTTTTATTTGATAAACATGATTATAAATAAAATGAGACCATTGGTTTTTGAGTGTTATATGACCATCGGTCAATATGACCACCGTGAACAAAATGTTTTGATTATTGTCTCTAAATTTAAGTAATCTTGGTTAATTATTATAGAAAGAAGATTTGATGGCCTCACCTAGTAGCCTTGGGCCGATCGAAGCCCATCTAACAGAGATTGGGAAGGAGGTAGCACCATTGGGATTTGCTCTGGACCAAATCCAAGCCGAACATCATCATGTGAAGCTAGAACGGAATCGCCTTCGCGAGAAGTTCAAACTGATAGAAATTACTACTCGGGCAATGTTGACCGAGCCGCCCTAAGATTCTATCACCCTAGCACACCTTACTCTTAGGTCCTATGCTGGTATTATAAGGGGTTATGTAACGAGACCGTAATTGCCTTGTGTAATCCTTTTTTTTAAATAAAAATTTGGATTTATTCTTATGATGATGTTTATGAATTTTCAAATGACCGGATAAATATTGTATGCATATTTTTGATGAATTTTAGAAAAAGGATATTTTAAAAATGGTTGTGTAAACCTTAAATAATTAAAAATGTGTAATGATTTTCGAAAAATGGTCTTCTACAATTATGTTCAGTACGAAATTTAGAGTCTAATAAGATCAACTTGATTTTTGATGAATAGTAAATTATGAATAGTGATTTTATGATTAGGATTAGTAATATGACCAAATGGATTAGTAATCTCACTTAAAGAAAGTTTTAAAATAATCTAGGCACCTTGATTAAGTAATGTGATTCAATAAAATAGCTAAATAACGGTTTCATTAATTATTATTCAAGTATTAGTTTTTTCGGGTGAATAGTGTTTTTTAATTAAAAATTTAATTAAAAATAATTAGAAAATTATTTTTATAAAAATGACTTTATTTTTGAACTCAGAGCATCGATATTATGTTATGGTAATTTTTGGGGTTTTTTCTGAAAAAATGAATTTTCGATGAATAGTGTTTTTATTTAAAAATTAAATTAAAAATATTTAGAAAATTATTTTTATAAAATGGATTTCATATTTGTAATCAGAGCGTTGATATTTGGTTAAGGTGAAATTTTGGGATTATTCTGAGAAAGTTGAATTTTTGATGAATAGTGAAAATACAGTTTTTAAGTTACGGGTGTTTAATGACATCATTAAATGATGTGTTAAGTTTGTAATAAATATGTTCGAATTATTAATAGTGAGATAAGGTATGAGGTGTCCCAAGTGGCCAATACCATGGGCAAATACCACGGGCAAGCCCATGGTTTTGCCAAAACCACTAATGAGGTGTCCCTTTGCCATTAATGCCTTGTCCCCTCACTTTCCCTATAAATACCAAGCCATCCTCTCATCCATTCGACTCCCCACTCTTCCCCAACGAAGTTATGATCTCATTACCTCCCAAGGAGTCCTCCCAAGGTGCCCCCAAGCCCTCAAGGTCCCAACCTTTGAGGTTTAAGAGTTACATTTTAAGGTAAGGGATCTGACCCCTCTCTTTCTTTTCAAGTAATCTCTTTTATGTCATTTCTTTTATATTCCATGTTCTTATGTTGGAGGATGTTCTTTTATATTCATCCTACTGCCTACTTCATGTTCATATGATAAGAGACCCCCCCTTTCTCTCATCAATTCGTTTTAAGAATGTTTAAGTGGCGCCGTTAGGCTGCCGAATTTTTAAGGGATTCTTTCACCTTCCTCGTTTTCAAGTTCTATTTTCATTCAAGTCTTTCATGTTCCTTTTTGTTATATTGGTGTATGATCTCTATATATATCATACTGGACTCTTATGTTCATATGATGAGAGACCCCATTTGATCTCTTCAATTCAGTATTTTGTTGAAGTTTAAGTGGCGTCGTTAGGCTGCCGAATTTTTAAGTGGTTCTTCACCATTCTCGTTTTGAGGTTCTACTTTCATGTCAATTCTTTTAAGTTCCTTTTTGTTATGTTGGGGTATGATCTCTATATCTACCATACTGGACTCTCATGTTCATATGATGAGAGACCCCATTTGACTTCTTCAATTCAGTATTTTTTTTGAAGTTTAAGTGGCGCCGTTAGGCTGCCGAATTTTTAAGTGGTTCTTCACCATTCTCGTTTTGAAGTTCTACTTTCATGTCAATTCTTTCAAGTTCTTTTCTATTATGTTGGGGTATGATATCTATATCTATCATACTGGACTCTTATGTTCATATGATGAGAGACCCTATTTGACCTTGTCAATTCAATTTTGTTGATGTTTAAGTGACGCTGTTAGGCTGCCGAATTCTCACAAGAGAAATCTTTTTTTTCTTCCTTTCATGTTCTTCATTTCATATGGTATATTTTCAAATTTCATTATCATGTTCTTAAATCCATTATATTTTTTTCCTCTACTGTTTTATGGGTCATTTATGAATGTTTGACCCATGTCCCCTCTCTTCTCAATGTTTTCTAAAACCTTGTAACATAGATGTTATGCTGCAGAATTTTCGTCTCAAAATGCCTCTCTCTCTTTTCTAAAAATTATTTTATGTTATAAAGTGAATACTCAAAGCTCTTATTTCTACAGGGGTATTCACATATATATCAAAATGTTCTATTTTAAATTCTGGGAATTACATACATGAAACCCTTTTTCCCTTTCCGTGGGTTTAAAGTGACGTAAAGATCATGTCTTTAAAGCAGTTTTTAAAACGTTATGATTATGAAATGAAACCCATTTATTTTATGCTATATGGGTTATTTATGAAATGTTTTATGATGATATATGTGGCTCACATGATAATAAAGGCAAATTTAAGGGTGCGCCCTGATAGCGCTCCAATGCATTGGGTAATGATGTAACCACTAGAGATTACAATTTTCACGATACCTTGGTGAATAGCCTTGGTAATTTTCAAATGACACCTTGGGGATGGACCTTGGTGATATGTTCATGATTGTCTATGTTAAATGATGTAGCCACATCTTCAAGTTATGAAAAATGTTATTTTTATTATGAAATGCCTCATGATTTCTTTCTCATGCCTTAAAGTTCTTTTCATGTCCTTATTGAAGTATCTCAAGTTCACATGTAAAATGTTCCTCTTGTTTCCCTTACTGGGCCTTCTGCTCACCCTTTCTTTTGATGTATGTCCCCAGGTTATGAGATGCAGTAATGAACCTAGAATGAACTTAAGGAGACGCCTTGCAAGTGTTTAAGAAGAATGTTTTATGTTTTTTTTATGTATTATGATCCTTGTTTCCAAGACACTAAACCTTAACGATCCTCAGATTTGTGTAATGTAATGAAAGTTTTTGTTATAAGAAGGCGGGATGCTATACAATGTCAGATCTAGGAGATTGTTTTGTTGTCTCTAAGAACTATGGTTTTCGTATTCCTATTATGGATAATTTATTGTGGATTACCTTGTAATACTACAAAGGATACTCCTAGTTGATACTAAAAACCACCACACCTATGTGGTACTGATATGTTCACCCCAAGTCCACCATAACATGACATGTCAGCCTATTTATCAGGGTATGGTTGATCCAGAAAGAGACTCACCACCATTTCTTTGACATCAATCATGGACCTCGCGGTTGAAGGAATTCTGGAATTGTCTCGATAACATCAATCTTCATGGATTTATCAAAAAAGGACAACCTTGTACTGATTCTATATTCACCAAATTATGCACTGGTGTCCCCAATTAATTGGATGACCTAGATAAAAACGAAAATACTAGTGATCCTTCATTATTAGAAGATAAAGATGATTTGGATGATACTAATCCAACATTTGAATAGGTTGTCTCCACCACCATCCCTGAATTGATTCAGGTGAACCTTGGTAATGAGGTACATCTGAGGCCTACACGGGTAAGTGCAGCCATGCTCCCATAAGAGAAGCAGTAGTGTGTGGATTTCTTAAAGTAGCACCATGATGCCTTCTCAGGGAGATATGATGATATTTCTGTACTAGAACCTCAGGTCGCCTTCCACCATCTTGGACTCTCAGAGATCCATCATGGGTTCAAGCAGCCTCCCAGGTAGATTAGTCCCTCCCATGATGCCATGGTTTAGGTGAAAGTTGAAAACATTATCAAATAAAACATCATCAGGGAATTCCAGTAACTAAGTTGCTAGAAAACACCATCCCAATGAGGAAGATGAATGTGAATATCTAAATATGTATCAAATTATGGGATCTCAATCACAATTACCTGAAGTACAATATTCCCCTTTAGGTGATAGAGTTATTGATTGATTATATAGTCAGGTTCTAGGCCCCTTCCATTATGGGTGGATTATTTGGATACAACCAGATCTAGATGGCCCCTAAGGATGAGGATTCTAAAGACTTTAGAGAACTGCAAGAAACCATTTTCCATCAGGTGATTCCCTTCATCCTGAAAAATGTAGGATATACTTATTAGTGAGACATACAAAACATCATTAAATTGATTCTTAAGATTATAGTAATATGATACACGGAAGACATGGTGGGAAAGTACATCGATTGTTAGGAACATCTTAGAGACCTTGAGAAAGTATTCATACATTGTCATTTTTAGAATTTAAAGATGAACCCCTTATTGTGTTCGTTCAGGGTTACCTCTATAAAGTTTTCCATATTTTTCATTGGATATAGAGACATTGATATGGAACCATAGAAAATTATGGCCATTATCCAGATACCACCCCCAGAGCAACCTCTCAAAGCTCCAAGGCCTCCAAATCCACTCAGCATGCACGCAAAGATTCATCAATAATGTGGATGGAAAGTGTAAGACCTCAAGGATCATGAATAAAGAGACTCTTTACTAGTGGGATGATTAATTTCATTCCACCTTTGAGGGAATCAAGAAGTCTCTATTGAACCCTCTATTTATGATTCCACCCATCATTGGGAAGTCTCTGGTCCCCAATATGTCCTCCCTAGAATGGTCCCTCTACACCCTTCTCACCCTGTAGAACAATGAGGGTAGAGAGAAAATTTTATATTATCTAAGTCACATTCTCCTAGATACAGAGTCTAAATACTCCCCTAACAATAAGATCTTCCTCAAATTGGTTTTTTTAGCAGAAGTTGCTACATTATCTTCAATATCATGAGATATAGATGGTTTCCGATGTGGATCTACCAATGTATACCCTGAATCATCCCATGTTGATGGGTTGGTTGGATCACTAGGTAGTGATCCTTTAGTAGTTTGAAAATAGTTTTGTTCCAAAATATGACATCAGGGGTCCAGAATTGGCATACTTCTTGACCGCCCATCCAGCCCCCAAAGAAATACCCCTAGAATTGTTTTCCCAAAAGAGGCCATCCTCTTTGTGGACTATGATATTCCAAGATAGTCAATGGACTTCGATGGTTCCTACATGATCTCAAAAGGAGTAAATTTCAACAATATCAATTTCAATATATTAGCCACATGGATTTTCTTAATCGCTCCAACTGAGGCTAGCATTCCATACTCATTACTATTGTTAGAGGTCTTCACCAACAATGAGGCAGAGTATCAGGATCTCATTATCAATCTCAAGATTTCCCTTGAGATTCATGTCCCCCTCTTTCATGTGAATGGAGAATCTGAGTTGGTCATCAAATAGATCAATGGAGATTACATTAGTATTAATTCAGATCTGGTTCTCCCATTAGAGTTCTCTCACCATCTAATGACTCAGTTCCCTTCTTATTAGAAAGTTACTCATGTCCCTTGATCATAGAATCACTAATCCAAAAACTTGTCTAGTTTGGTCACATCTCTTGCATAGAATAACCACAATAAATTGTTCACTCATGTGGCACATAGGAATTTCATTGCTCCCATTATTTCAAACAATGATGATAGTCCATAGGTAAACTAGATGAATGTTATCTCTTCTACATTAGGAACCCCAGTTTCTCCTATGAGAGGCGAAACAACCTATTGAAAAAAATCCTTTCATTAAGTATATCTAGTTCATTATTATCCATCCATATCTATTTGAGAATGTAAAAATCTACCCATGTGAAATGTAGGTCGCCCTCTTGGGTGGTCCCAAAATTAACTATACGCACTAAAGACATAGGTTTGATGGAATTATCCACTTTAGTATCTAAGGTGTTGAGATTCATCAACTATGTTCAGATGTTCATGATGGGTACTATGGTTCCCATCAACCAGGATTAAATCACTCCCCCAGATTTGGAGGTTGGAAAACTTCTGGCCACCATGTTCTACGACTGTGTCAAGTATTCCAAGAGGAGTCACACATGTCTGATCCATGCCAATTTTTTCCCTCAACACCGGAGCTCCACCACACTACCATGTATTATTGGCTCATTATAGTATGGGTCATAAATATTTTAGGCCCACATCCACCAGTAACTACTATTTAGTTGTGGTTAATTCTAACCATGGTAGAATTATTCAACAATTTTTTAGAATCAATTCTACTCATACATTTCATGCCTTGATCCATGATTTAATTCATGAAATCCCATATCATCTTTCGAATCTAAGCCCCTCACTCGATTCCCATTGACGATGGTATAATCTTTTGGGCTACTAAGATGAAGATATTATATGCCATGTTGACTCAATATCCTACCCAAGTGACTCTATACTCCTTGATGTATGAAAAAGATGTAATTCTTCCCATTTAGGTATGTTACCATCACTACTAATAGTTATCTATGACCGTAAGATGTTAGAAAAAAAATATAATTCCATCTACCTAATAATTATTTCCTCAATGATAAAAGGTTTTAGGCCTTTCTTAATCTAGAGAGGAACCATAATAAAACAATGAGAGTGTTAAATAAGATGGTTTTTCTCAAATTCTTTTTCTAGGGTGACCCAGTACTGGCTCTCAGGAGGCTAATGTTACCTATAAAGAAGCCACCAAATATGGAGCCCAAGAAGTAAGGACCTTACATAATCCAAAATTTCAATTCTAATGGTGTATACTCTTTGACCACAATGGTTAGAGAATTTATAAAACCTCCCACTAATGAAAATTTTATCAAGAATTACTTCACATAAGAGGATTCCTTGGTCAAAAAATATATGACCTTAAACTAAGATTCCATTTCCCAGACACACAATGATAAACTATGCACCATGTACAATCTCTATGACCTTAAAATAAGATCCCACATCCCAGACACATAGAGTTTAAATATGTGCCAGGTCCAAACACTATGACTTTAAAGTAAGATACCATGTCCCAAACACAATATGTTAAAATATACATCAGGTCCAATATCTATGATCTTTAACATGGAGCTCAAGTCCCGGTATCCCGACATTAATTTATGTGTGAGTCCACTATGGGAATGTGTTGTGTGATGCGATCCTTCTTGGTCCTCATTCATGTCAGTTTAAACTGTATGCAAGTCCCCTAAAAAATATGTGGTGTACTGTTGTTCCTCTTATGTATCAATTCACTTATATTTTTTCACTCATTCATGCTACATGTATTATATAATCCTATATGTATTATGTTAAACTACAGTCATACCCCATACATGTTTGTGATTCACCATATAATAAACACAGGATGAATATATGTCCTTAGCACATGAAGTTAAACTGTAGTCTTACCATAGAAAAGTTTATGATGCCTTTTAAATATAAAAGAGATGATTTTTTCCCTCCATAAACTATGATACCTCATATAGTAATTATGGTATGATTAACAAAATTTACCCCATGCTCTGAATAGGTGATAAATCATGATAACCATGAGATTCCTTAATTCCCTTATCATATAAGATCACCCCCACCAGTGTTGGTCTTTAACCATATTATGTTCTAGAACTAAATATGGCTTTATTCCCATCCTTATGTGATATGTAGTGATGACCAGGATTGTCATCCTCATTCCTAGACAAAAATTTATTAATTATTCATCCCCTTGACCTCAATT
Organism: Viscum album; assembly: GCA_963277665.1. NCBI lineage: Eukaryota > Viridiplantae > Streptophyta > Magnoliopsida > Santalales > Viscaceae > Viscum > Viscum album. The sequence goes on along the minus strand of OY728125.1, from coordinate 1,526,806,556 downwards.
AAGATTCCTGATTTTTTACCTTAAACAATGTGCATTTATCTTAATGGTGTGTATGTGGTTTGTAATACTCCTTGGATGAATTCACATTGTGTATTAACTCTTTCATTATATATATATATATACTCATAGAGAAAACTTTCCCATTTAGTCCAAGAAACATGACTTTAATCTATTTTCCAAGGACCATACCATATGCTTTTAAACTATGTGTGGCACCTTCCAAAACCATGTGTGTCTTGATTCTCATTCTTATTGGATATGAAGCAACAACCAAACATTTCATGGTTAATACCATCCAAAAATTCATCAAATATATCTGCCCCCGGCCCCATCAGGGCCACATATTTCAGACCATAAACTAATTGTTGTCTTCTGTTCTAAGAATCATGTACATAAACTGTGCACAAGTCATCTTTGAGGTGTATTTCATGGAATTGGACCTCCATGGTCCTCATTCACATCGTATTTTAAACTCCACCACACTAACCACACCCATTTTAAGACCTCCCATTTTCCATGAAGTGTGGACTTAAACTATTAGTAATACATAAATTTAAATCATACATTCTAATATGACCCATTTTCTTTCTCAAGTACATTGTGGCATGGAACATAGAGTGTTGAATCCCACATAGATATTAACTAATTCAATTTCCACACTGTTAGACGTTCTCATTTGGGATTTTCAACATCCTTCAAATCTAAATAATCCCCCCTATTGATGATGTTTTTTGTCCAAGGCTCACCTCCCATCCTAGGCTAATATGGATCGGTTGAAAAAATAGTGAATGCTATGTTTCAAACTTATTCAATAGTTGATAATACATTTAATCACACCATTATTGATTGACGTGGTTGTGGTATCTATTTATTGAACATGATCAAAAATAAATATATACCAATCAGTTGAACCATTATTTGGATCTTAAAATCCTCAATTTACCCAATTTCCATCCCTCTATATCTTGGTGGAATTCCAAAACCCTTGCTGTCACCCCTCTGTGCATCTGTGCATGTTGAGTAGGCATGTCTGTGTCACTAAGAAATTCTCCACCCATTATCTCCTCACCCCTACTACGCAATTCCAAATGTTTGGAAAATCCCTTGACCCTTCCTTATTTACCACATTGGTCATGGATCAAGGGGGATTAAGAGTCTTGGTGGGGTGTGCATCAATGTGTTTTTGCTTAAAAAAATACCCCAATGTCCCAAATACTATAACCATTAACTCGGTGTCCAAGAAAAAGAATCATTAATTTAAACTGCATGAAATTGTTTCCATCAATATGTAGAATGTCTATGGGTCTCCTTGGACATCATTCACATTAGTTTTTTCACACATCCTCACTATATATATCATTTTTGGAATCACCATATGACCTTAAAAAAGACTTTATATTACAAGAAACATGATGTTGAACAGTTTTTACCTATTTTTAGGAATGTTTTGTGTTGTGTTGAGCCTTTTTTTCCCTATTAAAATATGGGTTATCGTATTATCTCTCTACAAAAATACATTTGAGACACTCATCCTATAGTCTAAACACAATGACCATAAATTAAGAGCCCCTGTAGGTCAAGCATTTTGACCATTTAACTATGTGTCATTTTTTCTTGGTTCATGTATGGTGTGAGAGCCTCTTTGTCTCTATTCACATTGAGTTTTACCTTTTACATTCTACAGATATACCCTTAGAACAAACATTTCTCCCATAGTCCAAGAAACAAGACTTTAAACAATTTAATAAGGTCCACACTGTATGAACTTAAATTGTGTGATACCAATTTTTGAAGGATTCATATAATGAAGGGCCCTCTTGACTCTGGTGTTGTCAGACCATAACATTTTCACAACATGAATGTCCTTGTAGGTTCTTCATGGTCCATTATGTATAACTATAAACTATGTGCATCCACCTCCAGAACTATGTGTGGATTAATTATTATCCTCTTGGGTTACATAGAAATTCCTAGACATTCCATCTTCATGCCCGTCCATAGGTTCACTATAGAACAATTTGTTACTTTAAATGAAATCACCTAAAAATGTCCCATGAGCCACCTTTGTGGTATAATCCACATTTTTACTGCTACCCATCAGTAGAATGGGATTCCATGATAGTCTAAATTAATTAAGAGGCATCCTCGGTGTATGACATTAAACTACATTCTTTCCTTAGGCAAGTTAAGGATGAATATAAATATGAGATGATTCTATCATGTATTAAAACATCATGCCCCATATGGACAATACGAGATGAAAAATAATTACATATTTTCTATGATGTTAAATTGTATTCGTACCCCATATAAATTATGTACACCTCATATTCAAGTATGAGCAGTGTGAATCTCCCAACTGTTGTCAGTTTTCTCCCATGCCGTGTTTCATGGTCTTGTCATCATGACCTTAAACTATGTGTATGTCATCCTATGAGTATTTTTGTGTGGTTTTAAGAAGCCTCTAAGTACCCTCCATTCATGTCGGGTGAGCTTTTCAACAACCCAAATATTCCTTGGAGACACACCCCCTTAGTCCTGGAATTATGGCCATTAACTATTTACAATATGTTTGAACTCTATGAATGTAAACTAAGAGTCTTGGTCCATGAAACAAAATGATAAACTATTTTTTACCAGCCCCATATTCCATTTCATGGTGTGGTATTTCCCGATTGTGCTACCTTCCTTTTCCCTTAAATTTATGAAAAGGAATGTTTCATTCACACCAGTTCCCTATGAATCTTTTATCATGATGATAAACTATGATTCTACCCCATGCAGTGAACATATGATTCCCTCTTGAACCAACATGAAAAAGAAATGATGATAAGTATATTGAATAAGCCCCGCACAATCCATTATCATAGTTAAATGATGTTGTAGTATGATACAAATACTGATCAAGTGAATTTAAACTGTATGGTGTACAATCCTTACTATATGATGTTAAACTATGTGTCCAACATCCTCACCGCATAAAATTATACTATGTTTTTATCATCCTTATTGAATGATGTAAAACAAAAATTCATCTTAGGCCCTCACCTGATAGGTCATATGCTCCATTTCTGGTTATCTACCGCATCGTTCATTTTGAAATCGCTTTATATTTGAGATGATTCTTCCTCTAGAAGATGAGAATTACTTTTGTTCAAACTAATTCACCCACAATAATGTCCAATATGACAATGTGGAATAATTACAATAGTGTTATAATCCATTCAATTATTCCATCACATCATTTATATTCTTCATGTGCCCCTCACTTGGATCCTCATTTTATTCCACATGTGAAGGGATCCCTTAATGGAATGGTGTATGGATAAGGCTCGCCTACTATCCTAGGAAAACATCTCGGATGACATTGGAAGACATATTAACTAATGTTATTTGTTTCGAACATTGTTAGTAGTCAACCCAATTTTTTTCACCATTCATGGATAATCGATGAGTATTTTTTTGAAACATGGTGAACAATTGTTTTGTATCATGAAACCACCCGCTTCTTTTTAATGTTTTGGGTATTGCAATTCAAATTTTCGTTTTCCATTTTCCAGGTATAATTTAATGCCCATGGAATTACCCCATTTAGTATTATCTCACTTTGGAAAAGTAAGTCAGATATTATGAGTTCCCTATTCTCCGGCAGCAATATTTGTTATCCTCAGAACTCTATTATAGAAGAGAAATCATATGGTCATCCATTTTTTATCGCACCAAGAATGAATGACACGAGCTTATGGACTGGCCATTGGTTGTTTTACAAATATTATTGAGGTGAAATAATTGAATGCGATGAAATAAATATGTCGATGGATGCAAGAAAATTTAAAGAAAAAAAACTCGGAAATATAGAAAGGGTCATCCACATATTAGAGCCTCTCATTAGTCATAGAAAAATTTCTCCTATGGATCAAACTCATAAATAGATCAATCCATCTCTTCCAAATTTTGTCATGTTACTTTGAGATCCTATTACTATATCCACAGCTCTATATCCTCCTCATCGGCTACCGATTGAATATCATCATACCTGATTGATGCTTAGTACCATTCATCTTGGAGACAATATATTTTGGAAATATATTTCTTCAGTTGATTATCATCCTCCTCTAGCTAATCCTTCATTAAAATGATCACATCTAATTAATAATTTTCAGGGGTTTTGTGCTCATTCATTTTCTCCTCTAGATACTGGATTTCATGGCTAACTTATTGAAGCTTACATGTGATACCCAACATCCACTGATGTCAGGCCACACCAAGATGTTGACTATCCTTTCTCGCCCACTCAACATAGTTTTCATGAACCCATGTATGCTGATGATGAGTGTGGACCCCCCCCCCCCCCATGACCATATTGTTAATCCAATAGAGGAGAGAACCCATCCAACAAACCATGTATGGTTCTGAAGTCTAGATGATGAAACATGGTAAGTATCTCCATGCCCAACACTGGACAATTGAGTTTTATTCTGTAGTTTCATACCTAGAGACTTGTTTACCTTCAAGGGTTGTATGATCATATTCAAGAAAATCATCAATGATGGATGCAAATGATTCCTCTTTGGGGATCTTCTTAGTTATGTCGGGCACTATATTGAAAGGTTAGTCATCTTCACCTCACCCTTCCCTGGAAGAACCTCCTCCTCCAGCCTCATTCTTCACCCCGACATTATAATCACATATGACCACAGTAGAATGATTTTCCATAACCTGTGTCAGACCAAATAGAATGACCTGCTCTTCAAGGACCAACACGACCATTAAAGAAGGATCCCCAAATGTCCTAGCCTCAGCCAATTACCGAGAACACATCCTTTCCTGAACATCTTTAAACATGAATAAATTAGTCAATTTGATTAGAAAATTACAAATGATCCTGCATGAGAGTTAAAAAATTACATAAGATGAGAATCTGCATGTTGAGTCCCTAAATATTGGCTGGGAGTTCCACCATAGGAGACCCCTCGACACTAGTCAACACTTCAACATCCATCATCGACTCCTCTTGTGTTGATCAATAATGAGATACTTTAGGACCTATACAAGGAAAAATAAAACACATTGATAAAAAAGATCCATGAATGGTACAAAAAGATACAAATGAAACGTGATGCACTATTACCTTAGGGATGATGGATTTCATTGATGATCCACCCAAACCATGTCAGTTCCCTTGTAAGGGGTATCACTATCAGAATACTCTGGCATGGTTCCCCATAGACAATAGGGAGGACCTAATGCTCGTAGGCCGTCACCATGAACTCCTTTACTATCCCACATCTACTTCATCCTCATCCACAATCCCTAGAGAATGCTCTCTTTAACCCAATGGTGCACCTTGATCCCTTTTATTTGGGACCCCTTGACTATTTTTATGTACCACATATAAAAGGTGATTATTGGTTTGAGCCCCTAAACAAAAAAGTGGAGGTACTAAAGTTGGAAGATGAGTTAATAGGCCAACCTCAAGAAGTTCGATCATGTCATATTATGTGGCTATGATTTCTCAACTCTCCCTAGTACTCCCTTGGTTATCATATGACCCTAAGACTCTTCATCAATGGAATCTTTTGAATCCTCATCCACTGATTTGTCCTTAGATGATTCATCAAGAGGTGGTGTCTCCTACAATATTGGATCAACACCAAGCACCACCCACATTGGAATGAAAGAAGAAATGTACTCCCCTTGCTGGAATGAAAAGTCACCCATGGATATCAGATGAATGTGCCAATCATGGAAGATCACCTTTATCGTGATTCTAGAAATCCTTGCCTCTGGAAGATCCACTCCATCTCATATCAACCTTCACCACATGTCCCTGCCAGCATGGATATTCATTGTGTTCTCTAAGATATCCAAATAGAGGGGAAGACAACATTAGAAAATGAATATAGAAAGTACCTAAACTTCTTCATAGGATCCTCCCTAGATTTAATCATATCAGAATGGGAGACAATAATTTCCCAGAGGATTATTTTTTATGATCCCTCTACCATATGTGGTGGGGATGAAACAACACCCGACATCTTCCCCACTATAGCTACAGATTGGGCTACCCCTATTGCCTAGATTTCTCTCTAAAATGAAGCCCACTTGATACACTGCTTCCCTGATGCCTCACTCACAGGCCCAATCACATGAAATCATATCCACAATATTTCATCCACATACTCTTCCACCCTATTGTTGGCATAATCCATGAATAGGATAATAAAGAAATTGGTATGTGGCAGTGTGATCGTGCCTTGTGAGTCTGCTTGTATTGACATCCAAGAAAGATGATAATGGATAAATGGATTCCTCTCCTCATTTACCCCTATGTAAACTATCTTAATCACATTCTAAAGGTACCCGAACTTCCTAGAAAACCATGATGGAATATATAGTTCACAGTAGAGGTTTCGATAAATCATATCAACCATCACTCCACCCCTGAAGCTCTAAATGTACTCATTTTATTCCCATATCCCCTATAGGTTACACACCATTAGGAAAACAAGGGTTGAGAAGGGGTAGAAGTTGAATATCACATGGATTCTAATCCAAATTGTGACCCTAGTCATGTCGAGTGTCCCTTCCCTGAACATAAAAATATTGAGTAGAGATGGAAAAAGAATTGAATTTAGTGGGATGATAGAATTTGAGAACTCATAACCATGGAAGTGTTCCAGGATCCATTCATGCAAAAATTATATTGGGCCACAGATCCTCCTTAGTGTTCTTCCCCTCGTCACATGGTTCAATACGCTGTAGAACTTGTAAAACATGGGTACCCCTAGGTTTACCCCTATCATAGGCTGCTAAGATGTCTTCAATCACCATCATTCCCAGGTGAATTCCCGTTTTATCTCCCTGATTAGAAGCAAACAAATTCTAAGGAAAGTGGTAAGAAATATGGTATAATATACTGGGGTATCCCATCGTTCTATTATGTTGTACCCCAAATGATAAAATTGTCCCTCTTTAAGGATCAACTAATACTACCCTTTCCTCCTCCCCTGAGGAACTATCACTAACTGATTTCCATTCCCTAACATCCTTACAGATAGAAACTTATTAATAATCCATTCAAACTCTAATTTTAATGGGTTATCCTTATAGAATACAAGTGCATGATATAAATTTTTCATTAACTCCACCAGAAGGTGCAGTGATGGGAGAGGGGTCTACTTCCTATCATTATCGATGTTCAGTGATGAATAAAACTATTAATACTATACCCCTTGAAGTGGGATGACACCAATACAGTGAAAGTGCCACAAACTAATGCTTCCCTGTAACGACCTGAAATTTTGAATAAATATTGTTTCCTAATTTTGTGTGTTATTTTATTTTTCATACTCAAAAAAACTATTTCATTTGATAACATGAGTATAATTAAAATGAGACTGTTGGGTTTTGACTATTATATGACCGTTGAAAACTGAAATTTGTGACTTTTGTCTCTAAATACAAGTGACCTTGTTTAATTAATATAGAAAAAAGATTCGATGGCCTCATCCAGTAGTCTCGGGCCAATCGAAGCCCATCTAATGGAACATGGGAAGCAGGTAGCACCATTGGGCATTGATCTAGATCAAACCCTAGCCGAAATTCATCGTGTGAAGCTAGAACGGAATCGGCTTCGCGAGAAGTTTAAACTGATAGAAATTACTACTCGTGCAATGTTGGCCAAGCCACCCAAAGATTCTATCAACCAAGCACACCTTACTCTTAGGTCCTATGCTGGTGTTATAAGGGGCTATGTAATAAGACCATAACTTCCATGTGTAATCCTTTGTTTTAAATAAAAATTGTGATTTCTTCTTGTGATGAAGTTTGTGAATTTTCAAACGTCTGGATAAATATATTATGCATATTTTTGATGATTCTAGAAAAAGGATATTTGAAAATAATTATGTAAACCTTAGATAACTAATTATGTGTAATTATTTTCAAAAAATGGTCTTCTACAATTATGTTCAGTACGAAATTTAAAGTCTAATAAGGTCAACATAATTTTTGATGAATAGTGAATTATGAATAGTGATTTTAAGCTTAGGATTAGTAATGTGAACAAATGGATTAGTAATATCACTTAAATAAATTATTAATATAATCTAGGCACCTTGATTAAGTAATGTCATTCAATAAAATAGGTAAATAACTATTTCCTTAATTATTAGTCAAGTATTAGTTTTCTCGGGTGAAAAGTGTTTTTTAATTGAGAATTAAATTAAAAATATTTAGATAATAATTTTTATAAAATGGATTTCATTTTTGAACTCAGAGCATTGATATTATGTTAAGGTAATTTTTGGGTATTTTTCTGAGAAAGATTAATTTTCGATGAATAGTGAAAATATAGTTTTAGGGTTTTGTTATGTTTAATGACATCATAACTGTGTCATGATGATTTCATGAGATATTTTAAGGGTTGGAAGACAAAAGGTGATGAATTATTGTATGGGGTGACCCATGTGCCCAATACCATGGGCAAATACCATGGGCAAGCCCATGGTTTTGCCAAAACCACCAATGAGGTGTCCCTTGGCCACTAATGCCTTGTCCCCTCACTTTCCCTATAAATACCAAGCCATCCTCTCATTCATTCGACTCACAACTCTCCCCCAACGATTCTATGGTCTCATTACCTCCCAAGGGGTCCTCCCAAGGTTCCCCCAAGACCTCAAGGTCCCAACCATTGAGTTTTAAGAGTTACGTTTTAAGGTAAGGGATCCTACCTCTCTCTTTCATTTCGAGCAATCTATTTTATGTCATTTATTTTATGCTCCATGATCTTATGTTAGAGGATGTTATTTTATATTCCTCTTACTGCCCTTTTTAATGTTTATATGATGAGATTCCCCCTCTTTCTCTCATCAATTCGTTTTAAGAATGGTTAAGTGGCGCCGTTAGGCTGCCAAATTTCTAAGAGATTCTTTCACCTTTCTCATTTTTCAAAGTTCTACTTTCATGTCAAGTCTTTCAAGTTCCTTTTTATTATGTTGTGGTATGATATCTATATCTATCATACTTATCTTTTATTTTCATATGATGAGAGACCCTATTTGATCTTGAAAATTCATTTTTGTTGATGTTTAAGTGGCGCCGTTAGGCTGCCGAATTTTTAAGAGATTCTTTCACCTTTCTCATTTTTCAAAGTTCTACTTTCATGTCAAGTATTTAAAGTTCCTTTTTATTATATTGGGGTATGATATCTAAATCTATCATATTTATATTTTATGTTCATATGATGAGATACCATATTTGATCTCGTCAATTCATTTTTGTTGAAGTTTAGGTGGCGCCGTTAGACTGCCAAATATTTAAGAGATTCTTTCACCTTTATCATTTTTCAAAGTTCTACTTTCATGTCAAGTCTTTAATGTTATTTTTGTTATTTTGGGGTATGATATCTATATATACCATACTTATCTTTTATGTTCATATGATTAGAGACCCTATTTGATCCCGTCAATTCATTTTTGTTGAAGTTTAAGTGGCGCCGTTAGGCTGCCCAATTTTCATAAGAGAAATCTTATTTTTTTTCTTCCTTCCATGTTTTTCATTTCATGTGGTATGTCTTTAAAATCTCATTACCATGTTCTTATATCCATTATATTCTGTCCCCGTACTGTTTTATGGGTCATTTATGAATGTTTAATTCATATCCCCACTCTTTTGAATGTTTTCTAAAACCCCGAAACATAGCCGTTATGCTGCAGAATTTCCGTCTCAAAATATCTCTCTCTTTTTATAAAGTTCTTTTTTTAAGTGAATACTCAAAGCCATCTCCTCTATAGTGGTATTCACATGTATACCAAGTTTTTATATTTTAAAATCTGGTATTTACATACATTAGACCCTCTTTCTCTTTCTGTGGGTTTTATGTGACATAAAGATCATGTCTTTAAAGCAGTTTTAAAATGTAATGATTATGAAATGAAACCAATTTATTTTATGCTATATGGGTTGTTTATGAAATTATTGATGATGATATATGTGTATCACATGATTATAAATACATGTCATGGGTGTGCCATGATAGCGCTCCAATGCATTGGGTAAAGACTTAATCTCTAGAGATGACCATTTTTAACGACGCATTGGTGAATAACCTTGGTAAATTTTAATGACACCTTAGGGATAGACCTTAGTGAAACAGAAATGATTGTCAATATTAAATGTTATAGCCACATCTTCAAATTATTAAATACATAATTTTTACTATGATATGCCTCATGATTTCTTTCTCATGCCTTAAAGTTCTTTTTCATGACATTGTTGATGTATCTCAAGTTCACATGTTAAATGTTTCCCCTTGTTTCCCTTACTGGGCCTTCTGCTCACACTTTCTTTTGATGTATGTCCCCAGGTTATGAGATGCAGTAATGAACCTAGGATAAACATAAGAAGACACCTTTCAAGTGTTTAAAAAGAATGTTTTATGTTCTCATGTTTTAAGTTCCTGGTTTCCAAGACACTAAACCTTAAAGATCCTCGGTTTTGTAAAATGTAATGAAAGTTTATGTGATAAAAAGGTGGGTTGGTATAGTTGATATCAAAGGATGATTTAGTTATTTGTGGAAATTAGGATATGAAAACTTTAGGAAGAATCCTATAGAAATGTTTAAATATAGGAAATCTTCCTGGTATTTTGGTGAGTATTGATTAAGGGGTTTCCAAGAAAATACATCCCTGTCTGGATACGAGCAGGTAGAGGTGGCTCTGGAACAGATGTACATAGGGGTAAAACCCGAAAACACTGCTTTGAACTAGACTCAAACGAGAACTGGTACACGATAACGGGTCTTGATGCACTCTTGGTTACGACACTCTCGGGGGATATGCTTTGGTAAATTCATAAGCTTAGTATGAACCATTATTAAAGGAACAAAGATAAAATAAAATAAAGATACACATAAGAATATATGATCATGGATAACCTAGTTTGGAACCTAGGGGATCACAAGTTAGGGTATAATTTTCTTCTACAAGTTATCCATCTATGCTTTAAGTTCCTTTTCATGATTATTGGCTAAGTATTTAAGCCCCGAATTGTACTTTCTTTTCTTAGTTAATGGCGGGAAATGGAAGAACATGTCCCACAAACCAATGTGATAGGAAATGTGATGATTTCCATATTAATATGATACAGATGATTAGGGGATTAAAAGATTATTATTATTTTGGAAGACGTTCACTATTTTGGGGATGCTATATCATCGAGGTAAATATATTACTATAGTATTTTCTTTGAGGAGTAAAGGTTGACTTATATTTTGAAGAATCAATAAATTTAAGTTGGACTTATAGTAATCTAGGTTACTTATGGAAATTATTAACCTATCTTGGGTAAAATATGTTTAGGTTAGCTACTTTTTTTATAAGGTGTTAGGAGTGGTTGATGTTGTTTGGATATGAATGATGAAGTTTATTTGGAAGACTATGTTATCAAATCCTTAATGTATTTGGGTTTCAATCTTAGTTTGGTTTATTTTGAGGAATTTTAAGGACATTTACTTATAGAATGGTCTATGATGAACTTTGGGTAGTACCGTCAAACTTTGAAGATTTAAAGTAGTTTCCCTTCCTCTTGGGTTCTTTCTTTTGGAATAGTTGTTTTATCTTACCCTTTCTGTTTTTGGGATAATTTTTAAAGATATAAGAAATAGATAGTTAATCTTTGGTTTGTTATGTGATTCTCTATAAGATGATTATTGTGCTTTGATGAGACCAAGTAGTTCTGAATTCTCATCGTTTGGAGAAAAGATTAATTTTGGTAGAAACTTATTAAAGGATGAAACTCCACTTGAATGTAGGCATATTTCCTTATGTTTTTATTCTATGTAGTAAATTAATTCCTCAAAATTATTAAAAGGAACATAAAACAAAAAAATTGTTGGTTTAAGTTTCCTACTGGGTAATCAAATAACATTTACACACGTCATAAGTTTGTGATTTTCTTGTGGTTAACTATATCCTAATCATGTTTTCTATCACTCTCCCTCAGAACTTGACCCTTTGTTTTTTCTTCTATATCCATGTTTTCCTACATGGAATCCTAGTATGGGTTTACTCGGGTGGCCTTTGTACTTCCTTTTCTTTCTTTTAAAGTAATAGTGTTACTGACTCTTTTTCTGATGTGGGACTTTCAATAAAATTTCAAAACCCAACTTTAAAAAAATTGTGAGGATGTAATTTCTTAAGGGGGGAAGATTGTAACAACCCGAAATTTTGAATAAATCTTGTTTCTTAATTTTGTGTGTTATTTTATTTTTCATACTCAACAAAACTATTTCTTTTGATAACATGAGTATAATTAAAATGAGACTGTTGGGTTTTGACTATTATATGACCGTTAGTCAATATGATCATTGAAAACTGAATGCTATGAGTTTTGTCTCAAAATACAAGTGACCTTGGTTAGTTAATATAGAAAGGAGATTCAATGGCCTCATCCAGTAGTCTCGGGCCAATCGAAGCCCATCTAAAGGAACATGAGAAGGAGGTAGCACCACTGGGCTTTGCTCTGGACCAAACCCAAGACGAACAACATCGTGTGAAGCTAGAACGGAATCGCCTTCGCGAGAAGTTCAAACTGAAAGAAATTACTACTCGTGCAATGTTGGCCGAGCCACCCCAAGATTATATCACCCTAGCACACCTTACTCTTAGGTCCTATGCTGGTGTTATAATGGGCTATATAACGAGACCATAACTGCCATGTGTAATCCTTTGTTTTAAATAAAAATTGTGATTTCTTCTTGTGATGAAGTTTCTGAATTTTCAAACGTCCGGATAAATATATTATGCATATTTTTGATGAATTGTAGAAAAATGGTATTTGAAAATAATATTTAAACCGTAGATAACTAATTATGTGTTATTATTTGGAAAAAATGGTCTTCTACAATTATGTTCAGTACAAAATTTAGAGTCTAATAAGATCAACTCAATTTTTGATGAATAGTAAATCATGAATAGTGAGTTTATGCTTAGGATTAGTAATGAGACCAAATGGATTAGTAATATCATTTAAAAAAATTATTAATATAATCTAGGCACTTTGATTAAGTAATGTTATTCAATAAAATAGGTAAATAACTGTTTCATTAATTATTAGTCAAGTATTAGTTTTTTCAGGTGAATAGTGTTTTTTAATTAAAAATTAAATTAAAAATATTTAGAAAATTATTTTTATAAAATTTATTTCATTTTTGAACTCTGAGAATTGATTTTATGTTAAGGTAATTTTTGGGGATTTTTCTGAGAAAGTTGAATTTTCAATGAATAGTGAAAATACTATTTTAGGGTTTCAGTATGTTTAATGACATCATAACTGTGTCATGATGGTTTCATGAGATATTTTAAGGGTTTTCCAATGAAGGGTGATGAATTATTGTATGGGGGACCCATGTGGCCAATACCATGGGCAAATACCATGGGCAAGCCCATGGTTTGGCCAAAACAACCAATGAGGTGTCCCTTGCCCATTAATGCCTTGTCCCCTCACTTTCCCTATAAATACCAAGCCATCCTCTCATCCATTCGACTCCCAACTCTCCCCCAACAAAGCTCTGGTCTCATAACCTCCCAAGGAGTCCTCCCAAGGTTCCCCCAAGCCCTCAAGGTCCCAACATTTGAGTTTTAAGAGTTACGTTTTAAGGTAAGGGATCATTCCTCTCTCTTTAATTTCAAGCAATCTCTTTTATGTCATTTATTTTATGATCCATGATCTTATGTTGGAGGATGTTATTTTATATTTCTCTTACTTCACTTTTCATGTTCATATGATGAGATACCCCCTCTTTCTCTCAGCAATTTGTTTTAAGAATGGTTAAGTGGCGTTGTTAGGCTGCCGAATTTTTAAGAGATTTTTTCACCTTTCTCATTTTTCAAAGTTCTACTTTCATGTGAAGTATTTCAAGTTAATTTTTATTATGTTGGGTTATGATATATATATATATCATACTGATATTTTATGTTCATATGACGAGATTCCCTATTTGATATCTTCAATTCATTTTTGTTGAAGTTTAAGTGGCGTCGTTAGGCTGCTGAATTTTTAAGAGATTCTTTGACCTTTCTCATTTTTCAAAGTTCTACTTTCATGTCAAGTCTTTAATGTTCCATTTTATTATGTTGGGTTATGTTATATATATCTATCATACTGATCTTTTATTTTCATATTATGAGAGACCCTATTTGATCTTGTCAATTCATTTTTGTTGAAGTTTAAGTGGCGCCGTTAGGCTGCCCAATTTTCATAAGAGAAATCTTATTTTTTTTCCTTCCATGTTTTTTATTTCATATGGTATGTCTTTAAAATCTCATTACCATGTTCTTATATGAATTATATTATGTGCCTCTACTGTTTTATGGGTCATTTATGAATGTTTGACCCATGTCCCCTCTATTTTCAATGTTTTCTAAACCCCGAAACATAGTCGTTATGTTGCAGAATTTTTCATCACAAAATGTCTCTCTATTTTTCTAAAGTTATTTTATTAAGTGAATAATAAAAGACCTCTATTATATAGGGGTATTAACATAAATACCAATTTTTTATATTTTAAAATCTTGGATTTACATACATGATACCCGCTTTCCCTTTCCATGGGATTAAAGTGACATAAAGATCATGTCTTTAAAGAAATTTTAAAACGTTATGATTATGAAATGAAACCAATTTCATTTATGCTATATGAGTTGTTTATGAAATGATTGATGATGATATATGTGTCTCACATGATAATAAAGACATGTCAAGGGTGTGCCCTGATAGCGCCCCAATTCATTGGGTAAAGACTTAATCCCTATAGATGACCATTTTTAACGACACCTTGGTGAATAACCTTGGTAATTTTTAATGACACCTTGGGGATGGACCTTGGTAAAACAGAAATGATTGTCAATATTAAATGTTGTATCCACATCTTTAAATTATGAAATATGTTATTTTTACTATGTTATGGCTCATGATTTCTTTCTCATGCCTTAAAGTTATTTTTCATGACATTGTTGATGTATCTGAAGTTCACATGTTAAATGTTTCCCCTTGTTTCCCTTACTAGGCCTTCTGCCCACCCTTTCTTTTGAGGTATGTCCCCAGGTTATGAGATGCAGTAATGAAACTAGGATGAACATAAGGAGAATCCTTTCAAGTGTTTAAGAGGAATTTTTTATGTTCTCATGTTTTAAGTTCCTGGTTTCCAAGACACTAAACCTTAAAGATCCTCGGTTTTGTAAAATGTAATGAAAGTTTATGTGATATAAAGGTGGGATGCTATATTACCTCCCTAGTATGGATATGAAAATTGTTTGTATTTGGGAACCATCAGTTTATAAACACTGGTAGCAGCTCTTATTGTTGGTAGAAATGGAATTGCAATGTCAATACTCTCTCGTACAGTCCAATATTGTGTAGATATACTTCTTACTCCAAGTAAGTATAGCATAACCATTACTACTAGACCCATTCACTAGGGAATTTTCTCCCAAACAACAATTCCAATTCCTTATATCAGACCTTTTTATTTTCTTTTATGCTTCTATAAAGAATGCAAGCTTAGTGGGAATGGAATTATCATTATTCGTGTTCATGACCCATGACAATTCTAGTCTACCCATTTAGCACAAAAATGACCATGGTTTCATTATCCCTTGTAAGGTGTCCCAGAATAATGATATTGTAATGGTTAAGTACATAATCATGTGCTTTCAATGATCACGGCAGTTCGAATTCTAGTCCTTGGATATTTACTTCGTTTTCCAGCCTTAAAATACAATATGGAAGGTATTTTTAAGAGGAATGTTATTTTTGGACTCTTTTATCATGTTCATGGGAATTTTATTGATGGATACCACCTTTCAATCCTAGTGGATATCAGGGTTTTCTGTTATTTTAGCTATTTGTGCATCAGTTGGATCTTCAATCTCTACTTGATCCTAGTGGTGGTCTATTTAGGATGATTATAGAATTTTTAAGGGATGTGTTCATAATAGAAGGGGTTCTTCATGAAAAATTTTATGTGGCATAAAAGTTTTACTAATTGGATGGAAAAATGACTTCGTTGTAAAAACAAGATAACATAAAGAAAATTGCCGGGAAGGCATTGCCGAAGATTGGATTTTGCATGCAATTGGATGACTTATGAACATGAGAGGAGGGAAAAAAATCATGTGAAAAGTCCATGTAATAAACTAATCCCCCCTTAGACTATTTAATGGAGTGGACCAATGGATTTTGGGTGCACATAATTGTCACGAACCGTCCTCAGGGCCCATGCCGTGACTACCCCAAGCCCGCCTTCCATAGGCCAGGGACTGGCGACTAGCACCAAAGTGTAAATCCCGGAAAAAGGGAAGGCATTGCCTTTGAAAAGTAAACAAGCACCACAGAGTAAGGAAGTAGAAAAGTAAAGACTAAGTAAAAACTGTAATAAGTTGTGCTGAAGGTGAAAGGGGCCGGAAATACAAGCCCAACTGTAAAGTACAACTGAAAGGGGAAAACAACAACTGAAAAGAAAATCCGCAGCATCGAGCCATCCTCTGGAAGTCCCACCTGAAGGGTGGGTACAGATGGCCTCCACTGCTCCTCGGGTCCACCTGGCCGCTTCGAGTACGTTCCCCCCAGTGGTCCACCTCCAGGTACCGTCCTGCTCCGCAAGCCTCCACCACGATCAGCGCTGTCCATCGTCTGCAACCAACACAACGAAGTGTGGGCATAGCCCGTGCAGGGGTGAGTATAAGCTACTTAGTAAGGACCCCAAGACCCCCGAAGGTCTCCCAGAATCCACAAAGGATAATCTACAATGGAGGATACAATCACGAAGTAACAACTGACACTGCTTAGGTATATGCCCATACATATACCTAAGTCATCAAGTCCCATTCGGCTCCAACATCCGAGCCCAAGCACAACCCAGCCCACACAAGAATGCAAAACGTAAACCCACACAGGATAGCACAACACAATCAATGAAGGAGAGAAAAAGTAATCCACATAGGATAGCTCAACACAATCCACAAAGGAGAGTAAACAGTAAATCCACACAAGATAGCTCATCAAAATCCACAAAGGAGAGTAACACAGGATTCAGCTCACACAGGTATACATCTTCGTATGACGATAAAGATGATCACTAATCCATCTAATTCATCGGACCCACAAAGGATCAAAAGGTACTAACCCCCGCAAAGACCCACACAGGATCGGGCCCACACAGGACCTGTAGGCGCTGGCTCACACAGAACCGCTGAGCGCTGACCCACACAGGATCGGATCCACACAGGATCTGTAGCACTGATCCACGTAGGATCGCTGAGTGAAGTAGTCGTCACAGTCCACTGAGGATCTCTGCACAGTCGTCGTCGCAGTCGACTGAGGATCTCTGCATAGTCATCTTCGTCGAAGTCGCAGCCAGCACTAGGGTTCCCGCACACAGCAAGCTCGTTCGGGACGGTCCGCTCCATGAGCTGAGAGGCTGATACATCAACTGACACAAAGTCCGATGTTGATGTATCCAAAAGTTCTGTATCGTCAACAGGAACTCAACGTCGCAGATGGCGCGTCAATCGGACGCCCAGTCTGAGAGTTATTGGCCTTTTCGTCCCAGGGGCCTGGTTGGTTTTCAAGGAAAAACCAACCCGACCGTACTCCACCTGCGTCCAAACCTCGGGTGGAGTGAGCCAAAAGATCCGTCTCACTTAGAGGAATTCAACAAAGTCGATGGCACGTCGATCGGACGTCCGAAGCTCAAGATATGAGTGTTTCTGCTCCGAAGGCCCAGTTGGTTTCGTGTACGAACCATCCCGGACGAACTCAAATTAATCCGAAACCTTGAGTGAGATATACCGAAACGACAGCCTCGATCAAAGGATCACGTTGCCGGTGACGGCGCATCGTTCGAGGGCTCGTAGCTCATGTTATGAGCGAAAGACCGAAAACATCTGGAGACAGGGGGTCTGGGCCCGGGCCGACCCCCCCTGGGTCAGCCAAACCAGGTCGACCTGAACCGGGTCGACCCGGTCCGACTCGGCTGGACCCTGTCCGGTCCGGCCGGGGCGCGGCCCGCCCCGGCCGACCGGCCCGGCTCGGCTCGGCCGAGCGGCCGACCGAGGGAGTCGTGGGGCGCTGCCCCCACAGGATCAAGATGCCGCGACCCTCGAGGGGCCGTGCTGGAGTCAACGGACGTGGCAAAGGCCGCGTCCCGTGCGTGTGAGCCGGACCCGCGCGGCCACGGGTCCGCTGGCCGCCGCCGGAGTTGCTCTGGTGGTCCGTTTTCCTTCCCGTCTGCGTCGGTGCTCCTCCCGGGTTCCGTTCCTCACTGTGGAAACATCAAATCGCCCTTGCGTCACGTTTTGTCGTCACCCGCCAAATCCGAACAACAACGAAGAACTGCGGATGGTTGTCGGGCCATGTTCGTTCAGCCTGCACCCTCCGCGTTAGGCGATAACAACCGAGAAGAAATAATCAACATATCAAACAACAATTTTAATAAATTAAAATTGTTCTTATGAATCCGGGTTCTTTATTTTAAAAGAAACGCTCACGGGAAAATAAAATATTTCACAACAACCCCTACCTCGTCAAGTCGTCGCACGCGCGTTCTTCGCGGATTTGATCGCCGCGGAAGGAGGCGATCGTTGTTTCGCGGAAGGGCGTCGCGTCGTCGCGGAAAGGCGTCGTGTCATCTTGGAAGGGCATCGCGTCGTCGCGGAAGGGAGTCGCGTCGTCGCGGAAGGGCGTTGCGTCGTCACGGAATACAGTGACGCGTCGACGAACTCCGAGGTTCAAGAACATGAAGATTTAATTATATCGATTAAATCCATGTGTTGTTATAAACCACAAAGAAGATTTAAAAGAAACCCGAAATCTCCTACCTCAAGCAGTTGGTGATCAGAGATCGTTGTGGGGAAGAACGTCTCGGAAGAAGGGTCTTCAATCTCCGAGGGTGACGGTGTTCTTCACGTTCTTCACGTTCTTCGCATTCTTCGCTTTCTTCACGGAGGAGGATGAAGGCACAATGTTGTCAAAACCTCTCAACGATAATTTTTTCAGAAGTCGTGCGTTGGACTTATTTTATTATTACGCCAACGGATTTAAAACAAGTTAAGAAACAACTAAATTAATTCATAGAATTAATTTAATGAAGTTAACCGCCCAATTAATTCAACGAATAAAACCGCCCAATTAATTGGTGCGTTAAGAAATTTAGAAAATGCGTCAGTTGACTTTCATAATGACGGGTTTTCGCGGGTGCGTTACTTAGCGGAAAAGAAACAGTGGGCTCATGCGGGCCCCACCTCACAAATATCCTACCAAGAGGGTAGGATATTTTTTGGATAACACCCTATCCGTATCAACTCAGCTTAAGCAGCTTTAAGTGGCTTCAAGTGGCTTCCAAGTGGCTTAATTGAAATAAAATAAAGTTTGTCGCACAATTTATTTTATTTCTTAACTTTAAACCCAAAAATTAATAACCACACCCGAGCAAACTCAACTCCGGAAGAGGCGTTTCTAAGCGAATACCGGTGCTGCGATTCCATCGGTGCCCTCAGAATTAGATTCCGAGCACCAGTTCAAAAGTTAGAAAAACCCGCTCGTCCGTTCACTGAACGTACCCGAGCCAAACTTCGGAAAATGATTCCGGGCACACCGGGCCTCCGAATCAGGTGCCGTCAGAAACTGCGTTCTTTTAAAAATCCAAAGAAAATTAAGGAAAAAAATTTCCTTGACTTTTTCGGGTCTTTACATCACTCCCACCTCAGGGCTTTACGTCCCCGTAAAGATACATCATAAACTAGGGAAACAAATGTGGGTACTGAGCATGCATCTGAGCCTCTCGCTCCCAAGTGCTCTCCTGGAGGTTCCCGTGCTTCCATATGATGCGCACAAGAGAAATCAATCGTCCACATAAGACCCACTCCTGTCGATCCTCGATCTCCACCGGGACCTCCGCAAAAGTTGCCCCATCAACCACGTCTAGCTCTCCATATTCAATGATGTGTGTCGGGTCGTGCACGTATCTCCTCAGCTGAGATACGTGGAAGACGTCGTACACCCGGTGCAACTGAGGTGGTATAGCCAGGCGATAAGCCACCTCGCCAATCCTGTTGAGGACTTGGAAAGGACCGATGAAGCATGGAGACAACTTGCCGCCTCGGCCAAATCTCCGTAATCCATGTCGAGGTGAGATACGCAAGAAGACGTGGCCTCCATCCTTGAACTCTAGTGGCAACCGCCTCCTATCAGCATAAGACTTCTGCTGGCTCTGATCTGTCCTCATCCGCTCCTGGATGACCTGGACCTTCTCTGTCGTGGCCCGAAGCATCTCTGGTCCCACAAGTACTGACTCCCCAGGGTCTGTCTAGCACAAAAGAGATCTGCAAGGTCTTCTGTACAACGCCTCATATGGTGCCATCCCGAGGGTGGAGTGGTAGCTGTAGTTTTATGCGAACTCCACCGAGGGTAGGTGGTCCTCCCAACTGCGACCAAAGTCGAGGACACATGCGCAGAGCATGTCCTCGAGAGTCTGAATGGTCCTCTCCATCTGAACATCCGTCTGAGGGTGAAAGGCGGTGCTCAGACGTAGCCGCGTCCCGAACGCCTCCTGCAACCCCTTCCAAAGCCAGGAAGTAAAGTGAGCGTCCCGATTGGAGACGATAGATGATGGCAAACCGTGAAGCCGTACAATCTCCTGAACATAGAGACACCCCAAACTCTCCACTGATCCCTGCTCTCGGATGAGTAAGAAGTGTGCCGACTTGGTGAGTCGGTCAACAATCACCCAAATGGAGTCGTGACCTCTGGAAGTGCGTGGAAGTCCAGTCACGAAGTCCATAGATATCCTGTCCCACTTCCACTCTGGGACCTCCAAGGCCTGTACCAAGCCTGCTGGTACCTGATGCTCTGCCTTCACCTGCTAGCAGGTGAGGCATCGAGAAACGAACTCTGCCACAACCTTCTTCATGCCCGGCCACCAGTGCTGTCATCTGAGGTCCTGGTACATCTTCTCCACTCCAGGATGTACCGTCAAAGGAGAAGTGTGAAACTCTCTAAGCACCTCCTCCGGTAAAGGAACTGGTACCATGGTACATCCTCTGAAAGGGACGCCGTGCTCTGCTCCAAGGGAGAAACCATCAGGTTCCTGTCCTGAGGATATCTGTGCACGCCGTGTCTCACAGTCAGCGTCCCCACGCTGTGCATCTCTGACCTACTGTAGAAGTGGAGGAGAGACTGTGAGAGACTGAAGGAAGGCTGCTCCGTCCCTATCCACGAAGGATATCTGCAAGGCGGCTAGCTGCTCTGTCACCTCCGCAAGTATCCGAATGCCCGTCCTCCTGCTGAGAGCATCAGCTACTACGTTCCCCTTCCCAGGAGTATAGACTATCTCAAAGTCATAGTCTTGGAGGAACTCGAGCCATCGCCGCTATCTTAGTTTCATGTCCTTCTGAGAGATGATGTACCTGAGACTCTTGTGTTCAGAAAAGACTGTAAAGCGCTCTCCCATCAGATAGTGCGGCCATGTCTTCCGAGCGAAGACCACTACTGCTAACTCCAGGTCATGGGTAGCGTAGTTCTGCTCATGAGGCCTCAACTGACGTGATCCATAGGCAATCATGGCCCGCTCCTGCATCAGGACACATCCAAGTCCGGTCCCTGATGCATCGCAGTAGACTACGTATCCAACTCCCTCCTCAGGCAACCTCAAGATAGGTGCACTGGTCAATCTCTGTCTCAGCTCCTGGAAGCTCTGCTGACATCTGTTTGACCACACAAAGGGTTTCCCCTTCTTCGTCAAAGCTGAGAGTGGCACCGCAAATCTGGAGAAGTCCGGCACAAATCTCCGATAGTATCCGTCTAGACCCAAGAAACTCCGCACCTCCGTCACGCTCCTGGGTGGCTCTCAAGCTAGCACTGCCTCAATTTTCACGGGATCCACTGCAACTCCCGCCTTAGAAATGACGTGCCCCAAGAAGTGGAAATCACATAACCAGAACTGGCACTTCGAGAGCTTTCCATAAATCTGGTGCTCTCGGAGTGTGTCTAGTACAACCCGCAAGTGGTAGGCGTGCTCCTCCTCCGTGGACGAGTACACCAAAATGTCATCGATGAAGACCACAACAAATCTATCGAGGTATGGCTGGAAGATCCTGTTCATGAGGCTCATGAAAACTTCTGGAGCATTGGTTATGCCGAATGGCATAACCAAGAACTCATAGTGGCCATACCGACACCTGAAGGGCGTCTTCTGCACGTTCTCGTCTCTAACTCTGAGCTAATGATAGCCTGACCTGAGGTCTATCTTCGAGAACCACCGTGCTCCCTTGAGCCGATCGAAGAGGTCATCAATCCTCTGTAGCGAATAATTGTTCCTCACAGTCACCTGATTCAGGAGACGATAGTCGACACACAGTCACAAGCTCCCGTCCGCCTTCTTGGAGAAAAATATCGGGGAAGCCCAGGGTGAAACACTGGGTCGGATGAACCCCTTTCCCTGCAAGTCCTCCAACTGTACCCGCAGCTCTTGAAGCTTAGCGGGGTCCATCTGATACGCTGGAGTGGATATCGGGGCTGTCCCGGGGTAAAGGTCAATGTAATAGTCTACCTCTCTGCGAGGAGGTAGTCCTGGAACGTTTTCGGGGAAGACGTCTACATAATGATCCACCACTGTAGGAAAGCTAGGACTCCGCACGTCCACAACTCCTAGGATGAGGCTAGCCAACTGATGAGTGATGGGCTGTCCTCTCCTCTGCAGGAGTCCATCCTATGCTGTGAAGACTCCCTTCTCGCCGGTGAAGGTGAACCTACTCTCGTCAGTGCGCACACATCGCACCTTGCGCCTAAAACAGTCAATCTGAGAATGGACTGTAGATAACCAATCCATGCCCAAGATGACGTCGTAAGGCCTTGACGCCGCTACAAGAAAATCCCAGCCGAAGCTCTCACATCCTAGAGTAAACTCACACTGCCAGCACCAGTGCGTAATCGTCATGTCCGCTCCCGTAGGGGTCTCTAGCCGTAAGGATCGAGCCAACGGCTCCATCGGAATCTCCGAGCTCCGAACAAGGGCTAGCGGCTATGAAGGAGTGACTCGCTCCTATGTCTATAAGAACTGCAGCAAGGGTGGAATAGACACAGATCGTACCTCGAATCATCTCTGGCGCACCGTGGTCGTAGGCCTCCGCTGCCTGGAGCTGTGCCTGTCTCTGCCCGCCAGCTCCCGGTGGTCGGGGTGGCCCTCCTGGTGGTGGTGGGGGTAGAGCCTCAAAGCGTTTCCCACCACCCGCTGCTCGGCCAGATCCTCTGCCTCGTCCGCCTCCTCCCTGCAGACCGCCACGGTCGACCCTCTGCCTCTGCCTAGGTGGCCCCTCCACCGTCTGCTGCTCCTCGGTACAGCGGGTCAGGAAATCACGAGCCATGTGGCCCTGCCCACCGCATGCGTAGCACTGCCTGCCTCTCGAAAGACTGGCTCCGCGATGTGTGCCCCGCACTGCTGAGCTAGTGTCCTGAGGTCGTCTACGAGAGGGTCTGGTCTTCCTGGAACCCTGAGTCATCCGTCGGCTACCTGCTTCCAAAGACTCCGTTACCTGCCGCCCTGCGGTAGGTCTCACTGCTGAAGTAGACTCAGTAAGAAAGCTCTCGATCAGAAGGGCTCGCTCCAGTACTCCTTCCTGGGTCGGGATGCTGAGGGAGATCAGCGATGCCCCGATCTCGTGTCTCAAACCCTGCTCAATGGTCCGGGCTAGGAAGAAGGGGTCTCGTACTATGTCGGTCGAGTAGTGAGAAAGATCGGTAAACCTCGCCGCGTACTGGGCGACCGTCAAGCTGACCTGCCGCAGCTGAAGAAGCTCCTGGATGCGCACCGCACGGAGGGTAGCCGGGACAAACTCTGAGCGGAAGAGGCTCTCGAAATCCGTCCAGAGAAGATATTCCTCATCGTGCACCTAGAGCATCAAGCTCCACCATCGGATCGTTGCTGCGTGCAGTAGGCTCGCCGCGAGGATCACCATGAGGTCTGCTGGTGTCCTCACTAGCCTGAAAACTCGTACGACCGCCTCCAGCCAGTCCTCAGCTTCCTGGGGGTCCGTCTCTCCACGAAACCTGGGTAGTCGCTGGCGCTGGAACTCGTGTAGAGCTTCGAGGCGACATGCATCGTCAGCGGTCGGTGCTGGAAGCATCGGGGGCTCGGCGGGTAAAGGTACCGTCGGTCCCTCTGCTGTCAATGGTCCCTGTACCGAGGCCTCGTTGCTTGGTGGGCTGTCGTCACGCTCAACTCTCAGAACCCTAACTGGCTGTCGTCGTGGGGCCATCTTGAAAAGGAAATAAGTGCGCCATAGTTAGAACAGTATACCTGGTGAGATGACACAAGTAATCACAAAGAAAACTTAAAACACACATGCAATGAATGTTTTCGTGTATCAAGTCGGAAATCAGAAGTCAGGGTCCTGGTGTATGGATACGTCAGCCGCCGCACCAACACTGGACTTCCTGGACTAATAACCACACTCAATACGCTAAACACTATTTCTTCTCATAGAGGAAAGATCAGAGTCTGCGGTAGAACCGACCACCTCTGATACCAATTTGTCACGACCCGTCCTCGGGGCCCGTGTCGTGACTACCCCAAGCCCGCCTTCCATAGGCCAGGGGCTGGCGACTAGCACCAAGGAGTAAATCCTGGAAAAAGGGAAGGCATTTCCTTTTAAAAGTAAACAAGCACCACCGAGTAAGAAAGCGGAAAAGTAAACACTAAGTAAAAACTATAACAAGCTGTGCTGAAGGTGGAAGGGACCGGAAATACAAGCACAACTGTAAAGTACAACTGAAAGGGGAAAAACAACAACTGAAAAGAAAAGTCACAGTGTCGAGCCGTCCTCTGGAAGTCCCACCTGAAGGGTGGGTACAAATAGCCTTCACTGCTCCTCGGGTCCACCTGGCCGCTCCGAGTACGTTTCGCCCAGTGGTCCACCTCCAGGTACCATCCTACTCCGCAAGCCTCCACCACGATCAGCGTTGTCCGTCGTCTGCAACCAACACAACGAAGTGCGGGCATATACCGTGCAGGGTTGAGCATAAGCTACTCAGTAGGGACCCCGAGACCCCCTAATGTATCCCAGAATCCACAAAGGATAATCCACAATGGAGGATACAATCAAAAAGTAAAAAACCGACACTGCTTAGGTATATGCCCATACATATACCTAAGTCATCAAGTCCCGTAAGGCTCCAACTTCTGAGCCCAAGCACAACCCAGTCCACAAAGGAAAGAAAAACGTAAACCCACCCAGGATAGCACAACACAATCCACGAAGAAGAGAAAAAGTAATCCACATAGGATAGCTCAACACCATCCACAAAGGAGAGTAAACAGTAAATCCACACAGGATAGCTCAGCATAATCCACAAAGGAGAGTAACACATCATTTAGCTCACACAGGTATACATCTTCGTGTGACGATAAAGATGATCACTGATCCATCTAAGTCGTCGGACCCACAAAGGATCGAAAGGTACTAACCCCCGCAAAGACCCACACAGGATCGGCCCCACACAGGACCTGTAGGCACTGGCTCACACAGAACCGCTGAGCGCTAACCCACACAGGATCAGATCCACACAGGATCTGTAGCATTGATCCACGTAGGATCGCTGAGTGCAGTAGTCGTCGCAATCCACTGAGGATCTCTGCACAGTCGTCGTCGCAGTCCACTGAGGATCTCTGCACAGTCGTCGTCGTCGAAGTCGCAGCCAGCACTAGGGTTCCCGCACACAGCAAGCTCGTTCAGGAGGGTCCGCTCCACGAGCCGAGAGGCTGATGCATCAACTGACACAAAGTCCAAAGTTGACGTATCCAAAAGTACCGTATCGTCAACATGAACTCAACGTCGCAAACAGCGCGTCAATCGGACGCCCGGTCTGAGAGTTATTGGGTTTTTTATCCTAGGGGCCAGGTTGGTTTTCAAGGAAAAACCAACCTGACCGTACTCCACCTGCATCCAAACCTCGGGCGGAGTGAGCCAAAAGATCCGTCTCACTTAGAGGAATTCAAAGAAGTCGACGACACATCGATTGGACATCCGAAGCTCAAGATATGAGCGTTTCCGCTCCGAAAGCCCGGTTGGTTTCGTGTACGAACCATCCCGGCCGATCTCAAAGTAATCCAAAACCTTGAGTGCGATATACCAAAACGACCGTCTCGATCTAAGGATCGCGTTTCTTTTGACGGCGCGTCGTTCGGAGGCCCGTAGCTCAAGTTATGAGCGAAAGACCGAAAACATCTAGAGACAGGGGGTCTGGGCCCAGGCCGATCCGGCCCGACCCCCCCCCCCCCCCCACCCTGGGCCGGCCGAACCGGGTTGACCCGACCCGGCTGGACCCAGTCCGGTCCAGCCAGGGCGCGGCCCGGCCCGGCCGGCCGGCCCGGCTCAGCTCGGACGAGCTGCCGACCGAGGGAGCCGCGGGGCGCCGCCCCTGCGGGATGAAGATGTCGCGGCCCTCGAGGGGCCGCGCTGGAGTCAACGGACGTGGAAAAGGCCGCGTCCCGTGCTTGTGAGCTAGACCCACGCGGCCGCGGCTTCAACCACAGTGGCCTTGTCCGGCGGCGCGCCGGGGCGTCACCACCTCCGGCCGCCGGCGCTGCCGCGCCGGTGACCCGTGCCGCCGGAGGCTTCCGCGGGCCACCGGAGTTGCTCCGGTGGTCCGTTTTCCTTCCCGTCTGTGCCAATGCTCCTCCCGGGTTCCGTTCTTCACTGCAGAAACATTAAATCTCCCTTGCGTCACGTTTTGTCATCACCGGCCAAATCCGCACAACAACGAAGAACTGCGGAGGGTTGTCGGGCCGTGTTCGTTCGACCTGCACCCTCCGCCTTAGGCGATAACAACCGGGAAAAAATAATCAACATATCAAACACCCATTTTAATAAATTAAAATTGTTCTTATGAAACCGGGTTCTTTATTTTAAAAGAAGCGTTCACGGGAATATAAAATATTTCACAAAAACCCCTACCTCATCAAGTCGTCGCACACGCGTTCTTCACGGATTTGATCGCCACGGAAGGAGGCGATCATCGCGTCGCGGAAGGGAATCGCGTCCTTGCGGAAAGGCATCACGTCGTCGCAGAAGGGAATTGCGTCGTGGCGGAAGGGCGTCACGTCATCGTGGAAGGGCGTCACGTCGTCGCGGAATATGGTGACGCATCGACGAACTCCAAGGTTCAAGAACATGAAGATTTAATTATATCGATTAAATCCATGTGTTGTTATAAAACACAAATAAGATTTAAATGAAACCCAAAATCTCCTACCTCAAGCAGTTGGTGATCAGAGATCGTTGCGGGGAAGAACGTCTCGGAAGAAGCATCGTCAATCTCCGAGGGCGACGATGTTCTTCGCGTTCTTCGCGTTCTTCGCATTCTTCGCGTTCTTCGCGGAGGAGGATGAAGGCACAAAGTTGTCAAAACCTCTCAACGAGCATTTTTTCAGAAGTCGTGCGTTGGTCTTATTTTATTATTACGCCAATGGGTTTCAAACAGGTTAAGAAACGACTAAATTAATTCATATAATTAATTTAACGAAGTTAACCGTCCAATTAATTCAACCAATAAAACCGCCCAATTAATTGGTGCGTTAAGAAATTTAGAAAACGCGTCAGTTGGATTTCATAATGACGGGTTTTTGCGGGTGCGTTACTTAGCGGAAAAGAAACGGTGGGGCTCGTGCGGGGCCCATGTAACGACCCGAAATTTTGAATAAATCTTGTTTCCTAATTTTATGTGTTATTTTATTTTATTTTTATAATCAACAAAAATGTTTCATTTGATAACATGAGTATAATTAAAATGATACCGTTGGTTTTTGACTGTTATATGACCATTGGTCAATATGACCGCTGGAAACTAAACGTTTTGATTATTGTCTCTAAATACAAGTAGTCTTGGTTAATTAATATAGAAAGAAGATTTGATGGCCTCACCCAGTAGTCTTGGACCGATCGAAGCCCATCTAACAGAACTTGGGAAGGAGGTAGCACCACTGGGCTTTGCTCTGGACCAAACCCAAGCTGAACTTCATCGTGTGAAGCTAGAACGGGATCGCCTTCGCGAGAAGTTCAAACTGATAGAAATTACTACTCATGCGATGTTGGCCGAGCCTCCCTCAGATTCTCTCACCTTAGCACACCTTACACTTTGGTCCAATGCTGGTGTGATAAGGGGCTATGTAAGGAGACCATAACTGCCTTGTGTAATCCTTTGTTTTAAATAAAAATTGGGATTTCTTCTTATGATGAAGTTTATGAATTTTCAAATGACCGGATAAATATAGTATGCATATTTTTGATGAATTTTAGAAAAAAGTATATTTTAAATGTTTTTGTAAACCTTAAATAATTAAAAATTTGTAATGATTTGAAAAAATGGTCTTCTATAATTATGTTCAGTACGAAATTTAGAGTCTAATAAGATAAACATGATTTTTGATGAATAGTAAATTATGAATAGTGATTTTATGATTCGGATTAATAATGTGTCCAAACGGATTAGTAATCTCACTCAAAGAAAGTATTAAAAAAAGCTAGGCACCTTGATTAAGTAATGAGATTCAATAAAACGGGTAAATAACGGTTTCATATATTATTAGTCAAGTATTAGTATTTTTCAAGTGAATAGTGTTTTTTAATTAAATATTTAATGAAAAATAATTATAAAATTATTTTTATAAAATGGACTTTAATTTTGAACTCAGAGCATCGATATTATGTTAAGGTAATTTTTGGGGATTTTTCTCAAAAAAAATGAATTTTCGATGAATAGTGTTTTTATTTAAAAATTAAATAAAGAATATTTAGAAAATTATTTTTATAAAATGGATTTCATTTTTGAAATCAGAGCATTGATATTTGGTTAAGGTGAAATTTTGGGATTATTCTGAGAAAGTTGAATTTTCGATGAATAGTGAAAATATAGTTTTTAAGTTACGGGTGTTTAATGGCATCATTAAATGATGTATTAAGTATATATTCAATATGGTCGAATTATGAATAGTAAGATAAGGTATGAGGTGTCCCAAGTGGCCAATACCATGCGCAAATACCATGGGCAAGCCCATGGTTTTGCCAAAACCACTAACGATGTGTCCCTTGGCCATTAATGCCTTGTCCCCTCACTTTCCCTATAAATACCAAGCCATCCTCTCATCCATTCGACTCCCCACTCTCCCCCAACGAAGTTCTGATCTCCTTACCTCCCATGGAGTCATTCCAAGGTTCACCCAAGCCCTCAAGGTCCAAACCATTGAGTTTTAAGAGTTACGTTTTAAGGTAAGGGATCCGACCTCTCTCTTTAATTTCATGTAATCTCTTTTATGTCATTCCTTTTATGCTCCATGTTCTTATGTTGGAGGATGTTATTTTATACTCCTATTACTTCCCTTTTCATGTTAATATAATGAGAGATCCCCTCTTACTCTCATTATTTCGTTTTATGAAGTTTTAAGTGGCGCCGTTAGGCAGCCAAAATTTTTGTAACAGATTCTTTCTCCCTTCTCAGTTTTCAAGATCTATTTTCATGTAAAGTATTTCAAGTTCCTTTTTATTATGTTGAGATATGATCTCTAAATTTATCATACTGGACTCTTATTTTCATATGATGAGAGACCCCATTTGATCTCTTCAATTCAGTATTTTGAAGTTTTAAGTGGCGCCGTTAGGCTGCCGAATTTTTAAGTGGTTCTTCACCCTTCTCGTTTTGAAGTTCTACTTTAATGTCAATTCTTTAAAGTTACTTTTTGTTATGTTGGGGTATTATATCTATATCTATCATACCGGAATCTTATGTTCATATTATGAGATACCCCATTTGATCTCTTCAATTCAGTATTTTGAAGTTTTAAGTGGCGCCGTTAGGCTGCCGAATTTTTAAGTGGTTCTTCACCCTTCTTGTTTTGAAGTTCTACTTTCATGTCAATTATTTCAAGTTAATTTTTATTATTTTGGGGTATGATATCTATATCTATCATACTGGACTCTTATGTTAATATGATGAGAGACCCCATTTGATCTCTTCAATTCAGTATTTTGAAGTTTTAAGTGGCGTCGTTAGGCTGCCGAATTTTTAGGGGATTCTTTCACCCTTCTCATTCTTTTCAAAGTTATACTTTCATTTCAAGCCTTTCAAGTTCTTTTTTAATTATGTTGGGGAATTATCTCTATATATATCATACTGAACTCTTATGTTCACATGATGAGAGACCCTATTTGACCTTTTCAAATCATTTTGTTTGATGTTTAAGTAACGATGTTAGGCTACCGAACTTTCATAAGAGAAATCTAATTTTTGTCTTCCTTCCATGTTTTTCATTTCAAATGGTATGTCCTTGAAATTTCGTTACCATGATCATGTATCCTTCTTATTCTGTCCATATACTGTTTTATGGGTCATTTATGAATGTTTGACCCATTTTCCCTCTCTTTTCAATGTCTTCTAAAACCTCGTAACATAGCCGTTATGCTGCAGAATTTCCGTCGCAAAATGTCTCTCTCTTTTTATAAAGTTCTTTTATATTATTAAGTGAATACTCAAATATCTTTCTTCTAAAAGGGTATTAAAATATATACCAAAATTTTTGTATTTTAAATTCTGGGATTTACATACATGAGACCCACCTTCCTTTTCTGTGGGTTTTAAAGTGACGTAAAGATCATGTCTTTAAAGCAGTTTTTCAAACGTTATGATTAAGAAATGAAACCCATTTATTTTATGCTATATGGGTTATTTAAGAAATGTTTTATGATGATATATGTGGCTCACATGATAATAAAGGCAAATTTAAGGGTGCGCCCTGATAGCACTCCAATGCATTGGGTAATGATGTAACCACTAGAGATTACAATTTTCATGATACCTTGGTGAATAACCTTGGTAATTTTCAAATGACACCTTGGGGATGGACCTTGGTGATATGTTCATGATTTTCTATGTTAAATGATGTAGCCACATCTTCAAGTTATGAAAAAGTTTTATTTTTATTATGATATGCCTCATGATTTCATTTTCATGCCTTAAAGTTCTTTTCATGACTTTATTGATGTATCTCAAGTTCATATGTAAAATGTTTCACTTGTTTCCCTTGCTGGGCCTTCTGCTCACCCTTCCTTTTGATGTATGTCCCCAGGTTATGAGATGCAGTAATGAGCCTAGGGTGAACATGAGGAGAATCCTTTCAAGTGTTTAAGAAGAATGTTTTTTTTTGTTTCATGTTTTATGTTCCTTGTTTCCAAGACACTAAACCTTAAAGATCCCCAGTTCCGTGTAATGGAATGAAAGTTATGTTATAAAAAGACGGGATGCTATAGTTTGTATCAAAGGATGGTTTAGTTATTTGTGGAAATTAGGATATGAAAACTCTAGGAAGAACCCTATAGAAAAGTTTAAATATAGGAAATCTTCCTGGTATTTTGGTGAGTATTGAGTAAGGGGTTACCAAGAAAATGCATCCCTGTCTGGATACGAGTAGGTAGAGGTGGCTCTGGCACAGATGTACATAGGGGTAAAACCCGAAAACACCGCTTTGATCTAGACTCGAACGAGAACTGGTACACGACAACGGGCCTTGCTGCACTCTTGGTTACGACACTCCCGAGAGATATGCTTTGGTAAATTCATAAGCTTAGTATGAACCATTGTTAAAGGAACAAAGATAAAATTAAACAAAGGTTCACATAAGAATATATGATCATGGATACCCTATATGGGAACCTAGGGGATCACAAGATAGGGTATACTTTTCTTCTACAAGTTATCCTTATATGCTTTAAGTTTCTTTTCATGATTATTGGCTAAGTATTTAAGCCCCTAATTATAGATTCTTTTCTTAATTAATGGCGGGAAATGGAAGAACATGTCCCAATGGCCAATGTGATAGGAAATGCTACGATTTCCGTATTAATATGACAGATATGATTAGGGGATTAAAAGATGATTATTATTTTGGAAGACGTTCACTATTTTGAGGACCCTATATGATCAAGGTAAATAGATTACTGTGGTATTTTCATTGAGGAGTAAGGTTGAATTATATTTTGAAGAATCAATGAATTTAAGGAGGACTTATAGTAATTTAGGTTACTTATGGAAATGATTAACCAATATTGGGTAAAATATGTTTAGGTTAGCTACTTTTGTTATAAGATGTTAGTTGTGGTTGATGTTGTTTGGAGATGAACAATGAAGTTTATTTTGGAAGACTATGTTATCAAATCCCTCTTGTATTTGGGTTTCAATCTTAGTTTGGTTTATTTTGAGGAATTTTAAGGACCGCTATTTAAGGGATGGTCTATGATGAACTTTGGGTAGTACCATGGAACTTTGATGATTTAAAAATAGTTTTCCTTCCTATGGGATTCTTTCTTTTTGAAGAGTTGTTTTACCTTACCCTTTCTGTTTTTGGGATAATGTTTAAAGATAGAAGAAATAGATAGTTAATCTTTTGTGGATTATGTGATTCTCTACAAGATGATTCTTGTGTTTTGTTGAGACCAAGTAGTTTTGAATGCTCATCATTTGGAGAAAAGATTAGTTTTGGTAGAAACTTATTAAAGGAAGAAACTCTACATGAAGGTAGGTATATTTTCTTATGTTTTTGTTCTATGTAGTAAATGAATTCCTCAAAATTATGAAAAGGAACGTAAAACAAAAATGTTATTGGTTTACGTTTCCTACTAGGTAATCAATGACCATTTACACACATCATAAGTTTGGGATTTTCTTATGGTTAACTTTCTCCTAATCATGTTCTCTATCACTCTCCCTCAGAACTTGAACCTTTGTTTTTCTTCCATGTCCATGTTTTCCTACATGGAATCCTAGTGTGGGATAACTCGGGTGACCTTCGTACTTCCCTTTCTTTCTTTTAAAGTAATAGTTTTACTGACTCCTTTTCCGATGTGGGACTTTCAATGAAATTTCAAAACCTAATTTTAAAAAATTACGAGGACGCAATTACTTAAGGGGGGAAGATTGTAACGACCCGAAATTTTGAATAAATCTTGTTTCCTAATTTTATGTGTTATTTTATTTTATTTTTATACTCAACAAAAATTTTTCATTTGATAACATGAGTATAATTAAAATGATACCGTTGGTTTTTGACTGTTATATGACCATTGGTCAATATGACCGCTGGAAACTAAACTTTTTGATTATTGTCTCTAAATACAAGTAGTCTTGGTTAATTAATATAGAAAGAAGATTCGATGGCCTCACCTAGTAGTCTTGGACCGATCGAAGCCCATCTAACAGAACTTGGGAAGGAGGTAGCACCACTGGGCTTTGTTCTGGACCAAACCCAAGCTGAACTTCATCGTGTGAAGCTAGAACGGGATCACCTTCGCAAGAAGTTCAAACTGATAGAAATTACTACTCGTGCGATGTTGGCCGAGCCTCCCTCAGATTATCTCACATTAGCACACCTTACTCTTAGGTCCTATGCTGGTGTGATAAGGGGCTGTGTTAGGAGACCGTAACTGCCTTGTGCAATCCTTTGTTTAAAATAAAAATTGGGTTTTCTTCTTATGATGAAATTTATGAATTTTCAAATGACCAGATAAATATAGTATGCATATTTTTGATGAATTTTAGAAAAAAGTATATTTTAAATGTTTTTGTAAACCTTAAATAATTAAAAATGTGTAATGATTTGGAAACAATGGTCTTCTACAATTATGTTCAGTACGAAATTTAGAGTCTAATAAGATCAACTTGATTTTTGATGAATAGTAAATTATGAATAGTGATTTTATGATTTGGATTAATAATGTGTCCAAACAGAGTAGTAATCTCACTTAAAGAAAGTATTAAAATAAGCTAGGCACCTTGATTAAGTAATGAGATTCAATAAAATGGGTAAATAACGGTTTCATAAATTATTAGTCAAGTATTAGTCTTTTTCAGGTGAATAGTGTTTTTTAATTAAAAATTTAATTAAAAATAATTAGAAAATTATTTTTATAAAATGGACTTTATTTTTGAACTCAGAGAATCGATATTATGTTATGGTAATTTTTGGGGATTTTTCTGAAAAAAATGAATTTTCGATGAATAGTGTTTTTATTAAAAAATTAAATAAAAAATATTTAGAAAAATATTTTTATAAAATGGATTTCATTTTTGAAATCAGAGCATTGATATTTGGTTAAGGTGAAATTTTGGGATTATTCTGAGAAAGTTGACTTTCGATGAATAGTGAAAATATAGTTTTTAAGTTACGGGTGTTTAATGACATCATTAAATGATGTATTAAGTATATATTCAATATGGTCAAATTATGATAGTAAGATAAGGTATGAGGTGTACCAAGTGGCCAATACCATGGGCAAGCCCATGGTTTTTCCATAACCACTAATGAGGTGTCCTTTGGCCATTAATGCCTTGTCCCCTCACTTTCCTTATAAATACCAAGCCGTCCTCTCATCCATTCGACTCCCCACTCTCCCCCAACGAAGTTCTGATCTCCTTACCTCTGAAGGAGTCCTCCCAAGGTGCCCCCAAGCCCTCAAGGTCCAAACCATTGAGTTTTAAGAGTTACGTTTTAAGGTAAGGGATCCGACCTCTCTCTTTAATTTCAAGTAATCTCTTTTATGTCATTCCTTTTATGATCCATGTTATTATGTTGGAGGATGTTATTTTATACTCCTCTTAATTCCCATTTCATGTTCATATAATGAGATATCCCCTCTTACTCTCATTATTTCGTTTTATGAAGTTTTAAGTGGCGCCGTTAGGCTGCCAAAATTTTTGTAACAGATTCTTTCTCCCTTCTCAGTTTTCAAGATCTATTTTCATGTAAAGTATTACAAGTTCATTTTTATTATGTTGGGGTATGATCTCTAAATTTATCATACTGGACTCTTATGTTAATATGATGAGAGACCCCATTTGATCTCTTCAATTCAGTATTTTGATGTTTTAAGTGGCGCCGTTAGGCTGCCGAATTTTTAAGTGGTTCTTCACCCTTCTCGTTTTGAAGTTCTACTTTGATGTCAATTATTTCAAGTTCATTTTTGTTATTTTGGGGTATGATATCTATATCTATCATACCAGAATCTTATGTTCATATGATGAGAGACCCCATTTGATATCTTGAATTCAGTATTTTGAAGTTTTAAGTGGCGCCGTTAGGCTGCCGAATTTTTAAGTGGTTCTTCACCCTTCTTGTTTTGAAGTTCTACTTTCATGTCAATTATTTCAAGTTACTTTTTGTTATGTTGGGGTATGATCTCTATATCTATCATACTGGAATCTTATGTTCAATTGATTAGAGACCCCATTTTATCTCTTCAATTCAGTATTTTGAAGTTTTAAGTGGCGCCGTTAGGCTGCCGAATTTTTAGGGGATTCTTTCACCCTTCTCATTCTTTTCAAAGTTCTACTTTCATTTCAAGCCTTTCAAGTTCCTTTTTAATTATGTTGGGGAATTATCTCTATATATATCATACTGAACTCTTATTTTTACATGATGAGAGACCCTATTTGACCTTTTCAAATCATTTTGTTTGAAGTTTAAGTAACGCCATTAGGCTGCCGAACTTTCATAAGAGAAATCTAATTTTTGTCTTCCTTCAATGTTTTTCATTTCAAATGGTATGTCCTTGAAATTTCATTACCATGATCATGTATCCTTCTTATTCTGTCCATATACTGTTTTATGGGTCATTTATGAATGTTTGACCCATTTTCCCTCTCTTTTCAATGTCTTCTAAAACCTCGTAACATAGCCGTTATGCTGCAGAATTTCCGTCTCAAAATGTCTCTCTATTTTTCTAATGTTCTTCTATATTATTAAGTGAATACTCAAAGCTCTTTATTCTAAAAGGGTATTAACATATATACCAAAATTTTCTATTTTAAATTCTGGGATTTACATACATGAGACCCACCTTCCTTTTCTGTGGTTTTAAAGTGACGTAAAGATCATGTCTTTAAAGCAGTTTTTAAAACGTTATGATTTAGAAATGAAACCCATTTATTTTATGATATATGGGTTATTTAATAAATGTTTGATGATGATATATGTGGATCACATGATAATAAAGGCAAATTTAAGGGTGCGCCCTGATAGTGCTCCAATGCATTGGGTAATGATGTAACCACTAGAGATTACAATTTTCATGATACCTTTGTGAATAACCTTGGTAATTTTCAAATGACACCTTGGGGATGGACATTGGTGATATGTTCATGACTGTCTATGTTAAATGATGTAGCCACATCTTCAAGTTATGAAAAAGTTTTATTTTTATTATGATATGCCTCATGATTTCATGTTCATGCCTTAAAGTTCTTTTCATGACTTTATTGATGTATCTCAAGTTTATATGTAAAATGTTTCACTTGTTTCCCTTGCTGGGCCTTCTGCTCACCATTCCTTTTGTTGTATGTCCCCAGGTTATGAGATGCAGTAATGAGCCTAGGGTGAACATGAGGATAAGCCTTTCAAGTTTTTAAGAAGAATGTTTTTTTTGTTTCATGTTTTATGTTCCTTGTTTCCAAGACACTAAACCTTAAAGATCTTCAGTTCCGTGTAATGGAATGAAAGTTATGTTATAAAAAGACGGGATGCTATACCCCACCTCAAAAATATCCTACCAAGAGGGTAGGATATTTTTTGGATAGCACCCTATCCGCATCAACTCATCTTAAGCATCTTTAAGTGGCTTTAAGTGGCTTCCAAGTGGCTTAAGTGAAATAAAATAAAGTTTGTCGCACAATTTATTTTATTTCTTAAATTTAAGCGCAAAAATTAAAAACCACACCCGAGAAAACGCAACTCTAGAAGAGGCGTTTCTAAGCGAATACCGGCGCTGCGATTCCATCGGTGCCCTTAGAATTCGATTCCGAGCACCAGTTCAAAAGTTAGAAAAACTCGCTCGTCCGTTCACTGAACGTACCCGTGCCAAACTTCGGAAAATGATTCCGGGAACACCGGGCCTCGGAATCAGGTGCCGTCAAAAACTACGTTCTTTTAAAAATCCAAATAAAATTAAGGAAAAAAATTTCCTTGAATTTTTCAGGTATTTACAATAATATTATTTTTCACCCAAATGTAAATTATTCGTTCATCCTTAGGAATATACCATTTTCTTCATAATTTCACTCATTACCAAACCTTTTGGTCCCCTTTCAACTCAAATTCTATTGGGGGTATATTTATGTGAAAAAATATCATCCGATGCGTCAAATTGTTTTGGGTAAACTAGGAATGTAGGGTACCTCAGATGATTATTATCGGTTCAAAGAGTGAGGTGCACACACTTTTTGATACATGTGCACAAGAACCATATTCTGTAGGAAAACCTCTTGCATTCTAAATGTGACACAATTATTCAACTTTTCCCCCAAGTAAAAAAATATTAAAACAGAATTTTCATGAATGATATAATGGTTTCACACAAGAAATGAAATATGTGTGCAAAAATCCCCCTTGCATGCTAAAGGCAACATAAAATCATGCCTTTTTCATGGATGAGCCCCATGAAAAAGAAATATTTTATATTCTAACCCCTTAGGAACCCATATTATTGTGTTCCACCCACCATGTATTTTATTTATAAACAGAAGCTCACCCTTCCTCTTGAGAGGCCCTTCAGAAGATAAAACTTTGGTCCTATGTGCACAGGTACTTTTCTTCTGCGACATCATGCAATATAGACCACCTAACGCAGATACTCTATTGCAATTGAACCGTTGGGGTCCGGAAATTTAATTTCCCCATGGTGAAGTGATCCTAACACAACCCCATTGATAAAAACTCATTCACATTAAAAATAAGTTGCTTGCTTGCAACCACCGACTCACACGCATCCATAAGATGTTTCACACAGCCTGATTTTCACATTGACTACTATCATTTGTGCACAAAATCTTAGAGCACCCATTCCCAAACACTATGTTAGAGAACCATACTCATGAAACTCAATAATGAAACCCTCAAAATATTCCCAAAAGAAACATCTATGTCTTCTTCTTAATGTCTCCTATGCCTCCAGCATACTTATTATAGTATAGAGTGCTTATGAGAATGGGTAATATAACCTCAGTTTATTTAGAGCATGGGGCACCTACATGAACCTCACAACTGACCACTCCCCCCATCATTTTACATTGGAATTACCAACTCCATTACCTTACCAAAATGTGTATAAGTAGTGTTCATGCAATCTCATGGGGTAAGGAGGGAGTCCACCCATGTCTGAGACCCATGATATAAAAATAAATAGTTACATGTCCTAATCATATGATGTCAAACTATACAAAAACTTCTTCATCACATGTTAGAAAAATGTTGTCTTACCGTGTGAAAAAATCACATGATGCACTGTGTATGAGTGGAATAGGAATACCCACACACCCATACCACTCACATGGAATGAGATCCTCTATAAAATTCAAGATGTAATCCCCAATCCGTCAAACAAAGTGAAATAATCTTTAAAAGAAGGACTTCAATGCCAAATCCCCACCTCATCCCTCATCGAACCTCCTTTTTTGAAACAGGAGTCCTTACTACCATACATTAAACAACATGGATCAGTCCTATACACAACTTTAAATTGTGATATTTAACTATGTAGTTTTTTGTCTATTTCTTTTAAAAAGGGAACATGGGATACCTCTATGAGGTTCAAACCTTCCCAATGGTAGACTTAGGTTCTCCCTCCTAGGGATATACCTTCACGATTCACCTTAAGGGGAATTCTTATCCACCTATGATGTATGCCTCATGTGGAATCCCAACCAATGGTAATCATAGGTACTCACTCCATGGTACATACCACCCAAATCCACCTCATGGGGAATTATGATGAACCACTTAGGCCTTTCCCATGGTGCATCTTGACCAATGGTAAATTTAGGTTCTCCCTCATAGGTATATACCTCCCTTATCCTCCTTGAGAGGCATTCTGACCAACCTATCGGGTATTAATCAATGGGAATCCTTACCAATGGTAAACATAGATAATGCCTCCTAAGGATGTACTACCTAATCCCCCTTATGGGATGTTCTAATCAACCTCTCGGGTCAACCTCAAGGGGAATCCTTACCAATGGAAAACCTAGGTACTCACTCATAGGGATGTACATCTATGATCCATCTTATGCGGTGTTCTAATCAACCTCTTGGGTTTTCCTAAATGGGGTCTCCTTAATAATGGTAAACATAGGTAATATCTATTAGGGATATACTGCCCTGATCTTCTTCAAGTGGAAGTCTTATCAACCTCTTGGGTCTTCTTCAAGAAATTCCCAACCAATGTTAAACTTAGGTGATCCCTCCTATGGATGTACCTCTTTGATCCTCCTCTAGGGGTGTCATGATCAACCTCTCGATTCCCCCTCAAGGGGAATCCTGGCCATTGGTAATCCTCGGTACTCCCACTTAGGGATATACATACCTAATCCTTCCCAAGGGGCAGTCAGATTAGCCTCTCAATTCTTCCTCAAGTGGCATATCGATGAACAATTAAACTATGTTATCTCTACTAAGGGGAACACATCACAGATTCATCTCAAGGTGTATTATAATCAACCTTTTAGATCTATCTCAAGGGGATTTATGATCCATCCATACATGGTTTGTCTCAAGGGTAATTCCTACCAAACCATCATGGTGATACTTCATTACTCCATGGGACACACGTCCTTCGTGCATTTCAAGGGGAATTCTTATCTATCATACATGTCCTTATTACATGCCATTTTGATCTATCTATCCAAGTTTCATATTTAGGGAAATTATAACCCGTCCATGTGTGACATATTACCTCCTAGCTAAAACCCTCCTAGATATCCTTCTAAGGGGAATTCTAATCCATCCATCTTTTCCCCATAAGACATTAACCCTGGGCCCATATCCAATAGACATTAATCTCGTGCCCTAATCGGTCTTAACCAAACATCCAAATTTATTTCAACAAGACTTTGAACTTGTAAGAAAAACCTAAATACATACATAATGCACATGTGTTGGTTTCCAGAGTTGAAAATCCTTGGAATAAATACACCCCTAGAATCCTTACCTTGTGATCGAAACAGGATGCCTTGGGATCCACACCTTAAGATACCTCACATGAGATTCCATTTTAAGAGTGAGAATATGGGTGACCATTGCTCCCAATGTCCAAACATGCCAAGCAATGAAAAAAGTAACTACTATCCTAACCAAATGTTTCTTCGATATCAATGTAATAGAAAAATGTCCAGATAGAAGTAGTGAAATTAAATGACATCCACAATGAGATGGAACTCGTAATGACTTCCAGGAACATAACATAACTTTATCACTAGTGGAAAAATGTATTTCGACGTCGGTTTTTTTTACATTTTGACATCGGTTTTTAACCGACATCAATAAAGGCAACATAAAAAATATATGTTTCAACGTCGATTTTTATAAACCAATGTCAAAAACTTCGCCACGCGGGTCTTTGGCGTTGTTTTAAATAAAAACAGACGCCAAATTTCAGGAACTCGGGGATCTTTGGCGTCGGTTTTTATATAAAACGATGCCAAAAATCAGGCCTTGGTGGTATTTGGGGTCGGTTTTTTTTAAACCAACGCTGAAATTCATGACCTCGGGGGTCATTGGCATCAGTTTTTTAGAAAAACGACGTCTAAATCAGGCTTCTACATGAGTTTTAACGTCGGTTGTTTTATAAAAACCGACGCGAAAAATACGTTTTATAAAAAAAATATTTTCCCCGGTGGTTTTCAAAAAAAACCGACTTCAAAACCTCGAAACTCTGAATATTGAAATATAGATCGTTTCCCAAGCTTCAATTTGACTAGTTATGGAGCTAAATTGGACTTACGGATCAAAAGTTATGGTCACCGTAAGTTGTACCTCGTTATGGGTCAATCGATAAAACATTCTTCGAAGAATACATGGAAAAAAGAACCAAAATGAATATGCCAAATGAACCGAATAATATAATTAATTATTGAAACTAACTTTAATTCCTTTATTGGGCCATTTGAATCGATATGTTGTTTATCATTATTTCACTTCGTTTTAAGGGAGAACTCACGCGGTAATGAAAATAGTGAGTGGTAAAAAAAATTCCCAAAAACTAATGAATCTTATGCAGAAGTTTTATTTTTGAATCTCGATTAGAATAATACATCATCATCATTATAAGAATAATAAGATTTTTAGTGATAAAGAAAACAATAATAATGAAATTAAATGATGAAAATAAATACCTTGTACAAATCGTCGATTAAAGAATATTTGAAATATGGATTGTATCAAAGATTTAAAAAATGTTGAAAGAAAGAAGATGAGCTTTTATATAGTGTAAATGAAAATTTCTACAGCGGCGATTCAATAAAATTTGAGCGGGATTTTGAAAATAGGAATGCGCGTTGGGAAAAAATTGAAATATTGAAACCGCGTATTTGAAATTTTACTTTTAACATCGGTTAAATATATAATCGATGCTAAAAATATTCTCATGTTGGGGTATTAACATCAGTTTTTGAAAAAAAGATGCAAAAAGGTATCTTTTAACGTCGTTTTTTTTGTAAAACTGACGCCAAAAAGGGCCTTTTTACGTTGGTTATTGAAAAAAACCGACGCCAAAAATCAAGTCATATAATCTTTAACTTCCAACATCCATAACGTTTGATCCGTAAGTGTGTTTTCGCTCCACGACCTGTCAAATTGAAGATTGGGAAATTATCTAAAACGTTTATTTTGATATTTGGCATCGTTTTCTTGTAAAACCGACGCCAAAAAGGACTTTTTAACGTCGGTTATTAAAAAAACCGACGCCAAAAATCAAGTCATATAATTTCCAAATTCCAACGCCCATAACTTTTGATCCGTAAGTTCGTTTTTGCTCCATGACCTGTCAAATTGAATCTTGGGAAATTATCTAAAACTTTTATTGTGATCTTTGGTATCGGTTGTTTATAAACCCGACGCCAAAAAGGGCCTTTTAACGTCGATTATTTAAAAAAACCGATGCCAAAAATCAAGTCATATAATTTACAACTTCTGATGCCCATAACTTTTGATCCGTAAGTCCATTTTTGCTCCACGACCTGTCAAATTGAAGCTTGGGAAATTTTTTAAAACTTTTATTGTGATTTTTGGCATCGTTTGTTTTTAAAACTGACGCCAAAAAGGTCCTTTTGACGTCAGTTATTAGAAAAACCGACGCCAAAAATCAAGTCATATAATTTCCAACTTCCAACGCCCATAACTTTTGATCTATAAGTCCATTTTTTCTCCACGACATGTCAAATTGAAGCTTGAAAAATTATCTAAAACTTTTATTGTGATCTTTGGCATCGTTGTTTTGTAAAACCGATGCCAAAAAGGGCCTTTTAACGTCGGTTATTAAAAAAACCGATGCCAAACATCAATTCATATAATTTCCATCTTCCGACGCCCATATATTTTGATCCTTAAGTCCGTTTTTGCTCCACGGCCTGTCAAATTAAAG
The DNA here is from genome assembly GCA_963277665.1 of Viscum album. Taxonomy (NCBI): domain Eukaryota; kingdom Viridiplantae; phylum Streptophyta; class Magnoliopsida; order Santalales; family Viscaceae; genus Viscum; species Viscum album. The sequence continues at coordinate 1,526,764,049 of OY728125.1, read as the reverse complement.
CTTGGAAAATTTTCTAAAACTTTAATTGTGATCCTTGGCATCCTTTTTTAGTAAAACGGACGCCAAAAAGGTCCTTTTAACGTCGCTTATTAAAAAAACCAACGCCAAAAATCAAGTCATATAATTTTCAACTTCCAACACCCATAACTTTTGATCCATAAGTCCATGTTTGCTCCACGACCTGTCAAATTGAAGCTTGGGAAATTTTCTAAAACTGTTATTGTGATATTTTGCGTCGGTTGTTTGTAAAACTGACGCAAAAAAGGGTCTTTTAACGTCGGTTATTAAAAAAACCGACGCCAAAAATCAAGTCATATAATATCCAACTTACAACGCCCATAACTTTTGATTCATAAGTCTGTTTTTGCTCCACAACATGTCAAATTGAAGCTTGGGAAATTATATAAAACTTTTATTGTGATATTTGGCGTTTGGTTTTTGTAAAACCGACGCCAAAAAGGACCTTTTAACGTCGGTTATTAAAAAAACCGACGCCAAAAATCAAGTCATATAATTTCGAACTTCCGACGCCCATAACTATTGATCCGTAAGTCCGTTTTTTCTATACGACCTTTCAAATTGAAGATTGGGAAATTTTATAAAACTTTTATTGTGATATTTTGCATCAGTGTTTTGTAAAACTGATGCCAAAAAGGGCCTTTTAACTTCGGTTATTAAAAAAAGCGATGCCAAAAATCAAGTCATATAATTTCCAACTTCCGATGCCCATAACTTTTGATCCGTAAGTCCATTTTTTCTCCAACACCTGTCAAATTTAAGCTTGGGAAATTTCCTAAAACTTTTATTCTGATCTTTGGTGTCGGTTTCTTGTAAAACCGACGCTAAAAAGTTCCGTTTAATGTCGGTTATTAAAACAATCGACGCCAAAAATCAAGTCATGTAATTTCCAACTTCCGATGGCCATAACGTTTGATCCGTAAGTCCGTTTTTGCTCCAAGATATGTCAAATTGAAGCTTGGGAAATTATCTAAAACTTGTATTGTGATCTTTGGCGTTGGTTTTTTGTAAAAACGACACCAAAAAGTTCCTTTTAACGTCGGTTATTAAAAAACCGACGCCAAAAATCAAGTCATATAATTTCCAACTTCCGACGCCCATAACTTTTGATCCGTAAGTCCGTTTTTTCTCCAAGACCTGTCAAATTGAATATTGGAGAATTTTATAAAACTTTTATTGTAATCTTTGGCGTCGGTTTTTTGTAAAACTGACACCAAAAAGGGCCTTTTAACATCCGTTATTAAAAAAACTGACGCCGAAAATCAAGTCATATAATCTCAAACTTTTGACGCCCATAACGTTTGATCCGTAAGTCTGTTTTCGCTCCACGACCTGTCAAATTAAAGATAGGGAAATTATATAAAACTTTTATTTTGATCATTGGCGTCGGTTGTTTGTAAAACCGACGAAAAAAGGGCCTTTTAATGTCGGTTATTGAAAAAAACTGATGCCAAAAATCAAGTCATATAATCTCCAACTTCTGACGCCGATAACGTTTGATCCGTAAGTCCGTTTTTGCTCCACGACCTGTCAAATTGAATCTTGGGAAATTTTATAAAACTTTTATTTTTATCTTTGGCATTGGTGTTTTGTAAAACCGACGTCAAAAAGGGGATTTTTACGTTTGTTATTAAAAAAACTGACGCCAAAAATCAAGTCATATAATCTCCAACTTCTGATGCCCATAACTTTTGAGCCGTAAGTCCGTTTTTGCTCCACGACCTGTAAAATTGAAGCTTGGAAAATTATATAATACTTTTATTTTGATATTTGGCATCGGTATTTTGTAAAACCGACACCAAAAAGGACCATTTAACGTCGGTCTCTTAAAACCGACGTTAAACTACCGACGTTAAAAACAATTTTTCCACTAGTGTATGAGGGAGACTCAAACAATGAGAAGATATATAAGGATAAATCCATGGATGGAGAAACTGATATCCCATCACCCTATTTTGATCAATGATTAGACATTTCTATTAAATGTGATGAAATCCTCCCATCATTGGAATATGAGAATGTGGTTCTAAAACACACCAGTTCACACATCATTATATAAAAATGTATGAAAGGCCCCATAAAAAGCGTTTGAAATAGTATATAGACTATAGAGGTGGCACATTGGTATATTGTGGGATAATACATATAGATGATTAAATTTTTAGTTAATTTCCCGAACCATGTTTATGTGAGATATATTATATATATATTTTTGATTTCTTATGTTTCACCACTAGAGTTGGTATGGAACCTAACACCCAAATTTTATGGGGTTGTTTTCCTTAGCATACAAAATGGAAAGGGAGTGGACGTGAACCATATCTTTCTCATTCTCAATCCCATTAGCTATAGTTATTTCTAGTAATATTATAGGATATAATTTCTTATGATAAGAATACCATGATGGATCTTGGTTTTAATTTAAAATTCTATCTAGGTTTTAGGGGAATGAGTTATAAAACATTCATGTATTAGGTTTTGGTGGCTACTACTTCTAATTATTTTATATATGTAGGCTTTGATGTGTTACAGTTAAATTATTATATGTAGGATATATAGGATTTTGGTTATACATATGGATACTATTATGAATGGGGATAAATAGTTATTGGTATTAATATGATATATAATGGATATGATATGATTTCATGAATAGATAGAATATATATGTAAATGATAAGAAAAGGATGTGTGGCATTAGATAGAGGGAGTGAAATACATGAGTGGATGTGTATGATCGCTAACCCCATTTTCCACTATATTTTATTTAAAAAAATATTGACAAACATGTATTAATTACATAGTGGGTGAACCATGATAAGGATGATAAAAATATCTTTTCCTTTTTATGTGTTTAGATAGTTTAATTTATTTAATAAATTATCATTATTGTGCTTATTTAATAATATTTACAGGAGTTTTTTTGGGAGGATCCTACATAGTATACATTTTATTCTCACACTATGTATATATAAAAATTATTTCAAGTCCACAAGAGCTAGTTGGAGATTTTTATTGGGGTTACTAGATTGATGAGTTGTTTGTGAGCTATTTGAGCATTGTGGTCACTACAAGGTGTTAATTTTTGGTATTTTTATTTTTTCAATCAGATGTTTTAGTTGTATGGAATTAAATATATTAGGATTGATTATTATTTATTCATTGTTTTTCTAATTGATTATCTACTTATCTATTCTTAGATTAATATTGTCGAGTGTAATTCCAACAATACATCGGATTAATATACCCTCGATACTAGTCCACAACTCATGGAATGTTAGAGGAAGGATTATATATTCCTTATATATATTTATTCATGTTTTTATTATGATGGATACTATAGTAGGGAGGGGGTTGTGACATAGTGTTATCAGAGTCGATGATTGAGAGATTAGAAGGAGAATGGATTTTAGAACTAGTGAGGATTTATAGGTTTCTAGGAGAATATTATTGGCCTTACATATTAAATATCTTGAGCCAAGGGGATTAATATGGTGTGGAATTTTATGATCCCCTATGATCTAATTAATGAAACTTCAAATTTACTGAACATACTAATGGATATTATGTAGCACGTGGGGTGAGACCAAGGTAATTATCTTCCATTTTGATTTTATATGCATGTTATTGAATTTTTTAATCAATGGTAAATATGAATATAAGGAAATAATTAATAATCATATAAAGTAATTTTTTCCCAGATTTAGTAGTTTCAAAAGTTGGTTCATTTGTAGATATGGATCCAGGTCGACCTGCCAATATAGTTTATGCCAAATATGTTTTGTAGGATGTCCCAATCATTAACTAAAATATGGAGGAAAACTATATAAGAACTTATAAGAGGACACTTTTTCAGTTTCATAACCTGGGTTTATAGAAGTATAAGGTGTCCTTTTAGATCAAGAGGCCTAATAATGATTGATATATATTGAGAAATAATGTAGTTTCATTCATGTTCGATAGGATAAATGGGTTTCATTAAAAGTGTGATGGTGTGTCAGATAGATTTAATGTGGTTGAATAGATTCCCATAGAATATTGGGGAGTCAATTATAGCGTGATATTTGAAACAAGACTAATTCTAGGTCAATTTTATATCATCAAATTATAATGTGGATTATTGGTAGGGAAAAATATTATTGTTCAGTAGAGTTACAATGAACATGTGTTTACTGTATACTATAATAACATCCTATGATATTATTAGAACCGTATACCCGATTATTATTCATGGGAAAGGTGTTTCAAAAGAGACTTATTCCTATATATCTATTCTCAAGTCTCCCCATTTATGTTAAATCTATATCTCAAGGTAATGGTGAAGGTTGTGGTCATTGATTGGATGTTGGATTGGAATATATTATCATTGGATTAGAGTCTCTGCAATTTTCTATTGAGTAGAGCTATGACTGGGAATTCTTTAATTTGTATTATGAAAAATATGTCTCAATCACTTAGAATAGGTATGATTCTTCTACAACTCATCTTTCTCGACCATGTAGTTCTATTGAAACTACATGTGGGTTACATGTGGTTTTATTTTCCAAATGATATCATGGTACTTGTAAGATAGAGGAGCCAACAATTATTTGAAGTCAATGTGGAACTAGAAAACATTTTAGGATCAATACTTATTATAGGGAGAACTATGGTAGTAGTGGAGATAGGGTTCTACATATTATGTGTAGTAGATAATGTATGGGTAAGGGAGAGGAAAAAAATTCATATGTATTTTCCCTTAGATATATAGAAAATGGAAACTATGTTGGTTGTCTCCATCTGTGCCATAGTGGTCATATAATTGGTTGTGGGTAGATTAATTAAATAGATTTTACCATATCTTCTGAGATAAAAAGCATGATAGGTACTATATAAAATATTTCTACATAGTTTAATGTATTTTATTATTAAATAGATATTTAATTTTTTATTTCACCCACTCTAATCCATAATTTTGGTCTTTAGGTGGAGAAAAGTCAAGATTCCTTGATAATGACTATAATAGTTTTTGGTTGATCTATCACATATGATTTTTGAAATGGTTTTCAGTAGGTGTTAGAGTATATCCACTTGACGTAAGACTACCTATATTTAAAAAAAATATATTTTCCATCATCCTTCATAGGTATTGGTTCTATTTCATTCAATCCATCATGTATTGTTTTAGGAGGCACAAAATATTCAATAATTCTAATCGAGATTAAATAATGTTTATTGGTATAGTAGACCATAGTATGGGTTAACATCATTTTGAGTGTCTATAATATTTAATTTTTTGCTAATATTGAGTTTCATTATATAATAAATTTTTTTCTTCTTACTTATATTGATGAGTACAATGATCTCTTCTCCAAAGAGGTTTTGATGTTTCCCCACTATAAGAAATTAAATTTTGGATAGAGTTTTAACCTAGTGTTTCATCATTATATATATATATACATAATTACCTCTACATAGTTGGGGGAGATGAATATTTGGATTAACAATCTATTACAGGTAAGAATCATTTGGTTTAATGTGTGACATTAGGGAGAACTAGTTCTATTTTTAAAGAAGGTGGAAGTCAGTCAATGTATGTTTGTAGATCACTACAATTTAAATTTTGGGATAGTGGTGAACCACTATGTCCTTCCAAAGAATGAGTAATTATTCAAATATTTAATGGGAGCTGTCTTGTTATTGAAAATTAATATTTGGTATAGATATCATCATATGTGAGTCCTATTTGGGGACATCTCAATGAATGATTTCATATTTTTATATTGGAATTACTAGTTTATTTTATTTCTTTTTGGAGTTACAAATTATATAAACATGTTGTCAAGAATGATGAATATAGTTTTTCATGAGTTTCAAGGTTGGTTCATGTTTGTAATTATATATGAAAACCATGTGTTCTTTAGATCTGAAGAATAGATTGAAGAAAATATACAACATTTTTTGGAAGTTTATCAATTTCATAAAATGTTATGAAGATGTTAATGTGTGAGATCCTATCTTCTGAGATCCATTTCCTAGTGTGTTATGTGTCTCAATGTGTAGTAGACATATGTCATTGAATATTGAGTTTTTGGATTCCAATATAGACATAGTGAATTCTACAAAGGAATAATGTTTTCTTTTTGTAATTTATTTTTCATTTGTAGTATATTCCAATATTACCATGAATTTGAACACCAATAACAATGTAGGAATATATTGATTTAGATTAAATAGGGAAGGAAAACTGATATCCATCTTTTGAATATTTGATTAAGAATCATTATATTCAACCCACCCTTAATCTATTAAGGAGGTAATAACATTCTAGGTTTATTAGGATTCTTCAAATATTTTATTTGGGTGTTTTTTGGTCGAGAATAGGTTGGCTATCTCATTTGGGTATTTAAATCTATGAAAATGTATATAAACTATACCCCCTTGATCCTGATATTTTAGTTATATTGTTTTTCTCAATGTTATGGAATCATTATGTAATTATTCATAAATTCTTTGTCTTCGCATGTTATAAGAGTTTAATTTATTCCTTCTCTTAAATAGATTCGAATATGTGAATGTGAAATTAGTTGGTTTTCATAATGGAATAGAAAATTATGATTTTCATTATACTAAGTAATGGCAATGTTATCATTGATTCCACGATTAGGAAATCATGTGGATGAGTTGTATTTGTGTTTAGAGATTAATTGATAGGGGTGTAATACTATGTTATGATAAACCTCGATATAGGAGCATTTGATGGTAGAAGATTTCTTTATTAAATTATAGTGTAGACATCAATAGTGTAGTATGTAGAGGATTCCTAGTTAGGGGATTCCCAGGTAGATGTTTCGTATGATCTAGTTGTATATGATGATTCTCCTGAGTTGTGATTAGTGGATGGATAGAATTGGTTGTTTCATTCAGGGTAATATTTATGTTTCCTTGAAGATTCATGAGGTGTTTATCTCTGTGTTCAAATGATTGAAAAAACCTTATATCATGACGTGTTGAATATTAATTTTTCTCAATGGTACCGATTTTGGGTGTAGGGTAAGAAGCACTTAGAGAAGGAGTTTTGATCTTGATGTTTAGTCTTAAAGAAGGGGAATTCTAAACACTATGTTCCAAGGGATTGGCTTCAGCAACATGGAATTTCCCAGTGGAAGTGGGAGGACATCTCAATTTACTTCACCACTAGTTTTCTCACTTCGTAGAGAGGATATGATTATTTTTGGGTGATCATGGAATTATTGAATAATTTGTCTCACATATATGTGATTAAGGTGTCTAAAACATTTCAGGGTTTCACAAGAAAGTATTTAGAGGAGGTAGAGATGGTTCTTGGGGATGTAAATATGATCAAATCAGATCATGATTACTGGTTCACCTCTAGGGTATGGATATGTCTCCAATGATATTATAGATATCCATTAATTGTAAAAAAATATTCTCATATGATTAAATATAGTCTATAAGATTGAACTTACTAGACATTATAGGGAGTGTTTTTCACTTGATTTTTGGATTTTAGAGGTTCATGGGTGATGCAGTTACCATTGGTATTATTTTATTACAATAGAAGTTACCACTCCAATATTGGTATGACTCAATTATAAGTACTTCATGGACTAACTTTATGATCCCATTCATATTTAATTGATGTCAAAGAGTCTACTAATCTTGTACTAGAAGTTGTGTTATTTACATAAGATCAGGAAAATGTGATTCATGAGAGATTAAGGTGGTAAAAACTCATCAAATATACTATGTTGATCATAGGAGGAGGCTTCTAGTGTTTGATGTTGGAGATAAAATATTCATTAATGTGTCTCATCTTCATGGTTAGTGTATTTTTGGTCATAGGAGTATGTTTTATCACTAGTTTTTTGGACCATTTTTGTCTCAACCTACATTAGAGATATGGAATATCAATTAACACAACCACTGTAGTTGAGATAGGATAACAATTTCTTATATTTATGAAATCATAATTGATATATTTATAATGACTTCCATGTCATCCATTTTGGTAAAATTTTGATATATAATATGGTTTTTCCATTGAGGAATATCTTTTTGATATTTAATACTATCAAGAGAATTTGTTTCATGAGCATCACATTCCTTTGGTTATGTCCTTGTGGAACAAAGACAACACAGTGGATAAAAAATGGGAATTCTATACCTAGATACACACTCAGTATATCATGTTTTTATAAGATTGATCTTCCTTATTGAGAATATTTTACTATTTATTTTTTATTGGGAATATATTTTTGACAGTATGTTGTCTTATGAGACTGATTCTCTTCTTTGATGGATTTTTTTTATAGCTTAGTCTTTCTTTGAGAGGTATCTACCATGGGAGTGTGTTATAAGGTTTTTTGTTTATGTTTCATGATTATGTGTTTTTTAACCTCTATGTTTTTTTGTTCAAATTATTGAGGAATAATTGATAAGTATCAGATGAAGTGGTTGTTCAGACACCAATCTATTATTCATTGGTTGTTTTAAATTCGACAGGATTGGAATTTTTATAAAGGTAGTAGATATAAGTTATATAATTTATATAACCCTTACATTGGGTTTTTATTAGTATTTGAGGTTCCTAGAGGGTTCTTAATGTCTTTTTTCATTGAAATTTTTTTATTTGTTCTTTGAAATAGGTTATATGACCACAAAATATCTTTATGTTTTGTGGGATTGTTTGACTAAATTTGAATTCACCAAGCTATTCATGGGGTAAATTTTTTACATTGTGATTTTGACTATGTTTTTCATAAATGGTAATGTGGACGATCCTTCCCTCCATGTGGTCGATCATTCCATTGAATGTACGACTGATCCCTTGGTCATGTAGTTAATCTAATCAGTGTGGTTAATCCTTGTTCTAGATCAATTTGTTCATGAATTTTATCCTTCCTTTATGTGTTGGATCATTTTAGGTTATGGTATATCCATGAGATCACACTAAACAATTAATCATCATTTTTGTTCATCCACTTCAATACAAAAATGCATATTTTCCCACTATTTCAAGAATGATGTAAAATTTACATTTAAAAATAATTATGTAAATAAAATCCCAAAATTATGTTTTTAAAATCTATATGTTGTTATTATAATTATATTGTTTCTATTAAATAATAATGGTATAATTTAAATGGGTTATGTTAGGGGGATAAATGGAATTAAATTTAAACCGAGTTGAATGTAGATAAAATCTCAGTTCAGTGGTGTTTGTAGAAACTCAAGTGAATCACATAATTAATTTCAATATGACATTTTTAACCTAAATTAAGTTACTTATTTTATCCTAAATACATATTGTCCAATAATTTATCATGGATTTTTTTACCATTATTTGATTTTCTTGGCTTATTCATGAGAGATTTAATACATCCACACACCTATTTATCATCAAATTTTAGTGAAGGGAAATCTTGAAAACATCTCATAGGTGAGGGTTATATTTTTTGAATTTTTTTTCATGGTGTGTATGAATAATTTTCCATCTTCCAATTTTTATCTGGATGGGATAAAAATTAATAAGATACTTTTATAAAAATCACATGAAAAAATTATATATTTATAATGTAGAATATTTTATAGAATAATGAAGAATTTTGTAAAAAAAATATAGATTAATATGAGTAGCATGTAGTGATTATGTTACACCAAATTATCATCAATCACATGTAGAGGAATATATTATATAATTTTGTTATTAATTATAAATGATTGAAATTTAATGATTTGAAATGATACAGTATAAATTATTATCATTTTATAACATGAAAAATATCTATGAAATATTAAATGAATTATTGAATATATAAATATTAATATAAATTAATATCATGGAATCTAAAAAATTAGTTATAGTTTAACATGCAGAAATATTATTTTATATTATAAAATGATGGAAAGTATTATATGATAATGAATACAAAAGAATTAGAAATATGGGAACTATCACACTTTGTTAATTATTTATATTTCTTAAAATGGGGTTTAAATAAATGATTGGTTTCATTACCACCTATGTTAGTGATATGTTTTTTTTATGCTTTATTTTCTATATGGTGTGTAACCATTTGTTTAATATCTAATGTTCTGTTAGGAATTATTAATTTATTTTAATCATTTGAGTAACATAAATTTTAAATTATAATAATTTGGGTAGGGAAAATTATCAATTATTAATTACTATAATTTATGAGAACTTGTACGGTTATTATAATAATTCATAAATTTTTTCATGTTGATTCTTATAATTTTTTTGAAATGTCCCAGAGGATTCATGATATGTGAAAATTGTGCCTTATAAATAGGATATTTCTTGGTGGATATTAAATTTTATATTTAATAAAAAATTATTGGGGTTATAGTATAGCATCCATTTTGGCATGAGGGTTGAATGCCTTGATTCCTTGGATTGATTTACCTTTTTTTATTTCCATATAATATATTTAATTTTTATTTTTGAAATAGATTAATAGTTCCTGTTGATATATTAAGTGATTTATTATAACCATGGAGTTTTTGGGAATATTTTTTGGGAAATGGAACTAAGACTTGTGATATGGGGATGTTCAATGATAGTGATGAAAGAATACATTATGATATGTAAAATAGTGTGGGATGGAATCTTGGTTAGTCAAGATGAGTTCAATGTGGCGATGGATTTTTGATAAATATCATTTCATGATTCGATTTTTTGTTGGTTATCCAGATGTTATTTAAATTTTTAATTACCAATTTCTTAACTCAATTTTATTTTAGGCACAATAAGTGTATCCTTGGTTTGGTAGATTATAATAAGTCCTAGAGTACCAGATAATTATTGAATAATTATTATTTAATAAAAAATTAGTGATATTTCATGTTTATATTAGTTGATTATGATCAAAATTTTGAGAATATATGTAGTAAAAATTATTTTTCTAACCAAAGATGGTTATCGAGTGCTAATCATATAAATGAAAAACGGAATTATTTTTAATAGCAGCTAATTAAATTAATATTTATGAACTTTTTATCTTCTATTCATGTTTATATCTAGACTTTAACATTGGAAGAAGGGTTTGTGGTGTTACAATTGTTATATATAATTCAATGTCTTGGTAGTTTCCTTTAGTTTCACTGTGTGTGATATATTCTATGATTTATAATTCCACAAAATTCACCATCCATGGTTGTAGGGTAATAGACATAGAAGTACTTGTGGGGGGGGGATTCATAGTATCAAGGATGATAAGGGAATAGATTCATGTCTTCTACCACTTCCCAAATCGACCTATATATATTATTATGTATAGTAATGTCATTAGATATATTATATTACTATGTAGGGTTTATTTATATCTAGGTTTTGATGGGTCTCAGTTTAACTATATATTTATATTTTCTATATAGTGTCTTGAGGTATAATAAATACATGAATATGATCATGGTGGAAATGGGTTCCAATAGGTGGACATGAATAGGTGTAGATGGATTTAGGAATAATTCATATAGGCATGCTATAGTGGAAGTGACTTCTAATTAGTGGACAAGAATAGGCGGTGATGGAATTAGGATTAATTTTTTAGGCATGTTGTTGTATCTTCCAGTCATACACATAGATACTACATTGATTGGTGATTATTATGTTCTAATATATAAAGATTTATATTGTCTATGATATGATTTCATAATATATAGGATTAAATATAGAAGGTGTATGCATACGATGTTTCGTGTTGGGGCTTGAGTTTTAAAAACCAATTGGGATTTAGAATAAGGGTAACTTAATTCATATATATATATATATATATATATATATATATATATATATATTCTTTTGATAAAGAGAGGGAATTATTATATGTGTTACTTGGCGAGTGAGTCGTGGTGATAATGGTAAAAATATCTTTATCTATATAGGTGATGAGTTATTTCATTGTTTATTCTATGAGATTTAATATGCTTATTTTATATTTTGTATTGGTGGTTTTAGGGAGGATCTTAATATGTATAAATGTGACTATATCCCTATTAATATTTTTTCCATTATAGTTTTTGGTGATCGGTATAAGAATTAATAAAATGGAGATTTTTTCATGAGTTGTTAGAGATTCATGGCCACTGTAGTTAATTTACATTAGTACTTTATATTTTATATTAATTGTTTTGAATGTATGATATTACATATATTGGAATTTATTTTTTATCATGGTTATCCGTTATAGTATTTTTTTTATTAAAATATATTCTATAAATATTATAGATGTTAACACCTCCCATATATGTGATTGATATACCCTCTTGGCTAGTATCTAACCTTTGACCTATGGATGGTATGCATCGGGGTTCATGATCTCCCTTTTTTTCATTTTTGGCCCCTGAGGGGTACATTAGGATGGATTGGGCTAATTTCTACTCTTCTTTATTTATTTCTGATATTCCCTATCCACTTCTGTTTCATATTTTCATATGTATAATACATTTCATCTTAGAAACAGTATTTTAAAATTAAATTATGAAATTAATATATCAATCAACAACCAACTTCCCCTAGTTAAAATCGTTCATATGATTTGATTACATGATAATATCCTCCATATGAAATAAAAAGGATAGCTAATGGATGGTTGAAGCATTTTAAAAACATCTTGTGAATTATAAGTCATAAACACGTTTGGATTCTACTAATTTCATGATTCAATGTTTGATATCCTATATTTTTATGATAGTTCAGTTCCGTATTAAATTTCCTATGAAATAGTGGATTGAAATAATGATCTATAGTGTAATATTGATTTATGTTGTAAAAACATTATTCTCAACAATCATGGCCCTAATAATTCTGTCATTCTCCTACCATCATGACTTGATTCCTTTTTTTCCTTGTGTGAACATTTTATTGAGGAATGATGAAATTCCAAATTTTAAAGATTTCAAAACATGTTATTGAATGATGATCATCAATGGTATTGTAATATCCTAATTTGTATGATATAAAAAAAGTTTTATCCACTTCGCGATGTGAAATACTTGTGATGGTATTAGTGGATTTAAATTGGTAGAAATAGATAAATCAAACTTAACCTCATTATGGTGTGATATCCTTCTCCACAGATGAATGATATAATTCTATAATTTTTCAATTTTTGAATCATTATGTATTTCTCATATCAATATATTACTCTTCATATTATATACTATACTATTATGAATCATAGTGTTATTCAACACTTTATCCCATTTTATATTATATATACAATACAATTTGTCAAGTCCCCCCACTATGTGACTGGTACTTCTCCTCAAAAATAGAAAAGGATTAGTCCTTATATAAAGACCTCACCCAATAGACCAGTGACGATGCCTTACTTTATTCTATTGAGATAAATGTGAGATTGAAATCCTAAAGGAACTATCAATTAATAAATTTTGGAATTCATATTACATACATAAGTTTTAGATTACATCTTGAAATGAAAACCAACATAGTAAGTCCTTTGATATCAATCTTGTTCCATTTTATCATCCCTACAAGTTAGTCAAAATATAAATCTTATCATCCTGGGGAAAATGAAACATAAGAAAGGGGTGAGATTAGATACTCAATAAGGGAAAACAATATATATAAAACTTTCATAAATAAACATAAATAGTAAGGTGGGGTAAATATCAAAAAACACATGAAATTAAAACATAATCAAGGGCATAATATTACAAGAATATAAGATGATAAAATAATTCCATATAAATATCCATAAGAGAAATATACATAACCATGGATATTCTAATAGTCTAATAATAACATGGAATATCAATAAATAATATAAAAATGGGAGAATAAATAATGTTGAAAATCATAAACATATCGTCAATGTTTCGACCTAGACACCATACATAAACTGGTAAGGTGTTAGTTAATACCAAACTAGTATGTCTCACATGACGTACTGATGCAAAAAGGGGCTATATCAGGCCTCACCCGTCACTTACTAAGTCTAATACATTCCACATATGGAAAGGCTGAGTCATAATCAACATAAACATTCGTATTAAAACTAATATATGAAATATTAATACATTAACCATAAAACATGAATTGTATCAAAATAAAACATCAAAATTATAACATATCAAAAATCCATTAAACAAAATATGGTATATGGAATATTAAGATAAAACCCTCAATTAAGCATAAAATCCCACAAATGATGTTTTCATTTCTGAAAGTTGTCTAATGGAATTATTAACAGTGATTGATAGAATGAAAACTTTTTATATTAAAATTAGTTTAAAAGAGGAATTTTTTTTTAAAAGAAAACATTATTAGTTAAATGGATCGTGTAATATTTTGAATTAATCTTTTATCATGCCATATAACATAAAAAATTAACATTCCTTATATATTTTGTTGAATGTGTCATAAAGTACCTCATTTTGAAAATGAAAAAAATGTTCCTTTAAAAAAAATTTACAAAGTCAAACGTTGGTAAAAATGACTTTAAAATTATTTATTATAATATAAAATATATTTTTTAAAAAAATTAATGAAATATGGACATGGATGATAATTTATTCCTAGTAAAAACTTATGTATAAACTATCCCATATAATAATGAGATTACAAAATTAACCCTTACCTTATTCTTTAAATTAGTTGAGGGTGTTTTAACATCATGTATGATTATTAAATCTTGTTATTAAATTATAAAAGAACTATATCCATATTTATGATATCATATATGATCCTATTATATGTTTTTGTTAATAATTGTTCATTATTACCATTGATTCGGGTGTTAACTGGTTCATTTTCCTATGCCTCTTTTGTCATCTAATTCCCATTTCATATTGATGGGATATATTTTCTTCATATAAAAAATGATATTATGTTAATAAATATTATATTTATTCATCATATACATTTTTATATTCATTCTTTATTGGATATCATGGTGGATGAATCTCATCACATCACAGAGACGGTAGGTCGTACATACACACAGGGGACGATATCATCCCGTAATGGTAAAGTGGTAAAAATTGAATAGTATATTAATTATATATAATCAATAACCTTTCATATTTATTATTTATTTCCATTATATTTATCATTATACCTATCCAAATAAATTGGTGATGAAAAGAAAATTACACCACAACATGGAGATGATATGTCGTATGTAGGCATGCATGGTGATATTGGTTTTCATAGGAATGATAAAAAAAGAATATGGTTCTCCAAAAATAATAATAAGATATTATAATATATATAATACTATAGTTAGTACTTTAGTGAATAAACAACATAGTAATAGTAAGTAGAAGAAGAAAAAAAGTTGAATGAGTTGGTATAATAATTACCTCATATTCGATGGACTTCTGTACGGTATCCTAATAGGGACACTAGGTGTGGCCTTTTTAGAAAGCCAAGACCTAAATAACTTATGTAAAAAAAATTTTATTAGAAATTGGAAGGTTTTATATGATATATAAGGATTAATGTGGTGTGAGGATGTGAAGGAGGAGGTTACTTTTTATAAGAGAGGGGTGGGGCACTGTTGGAAACTCTGAAATTATTAAATTAATATAAATTAATGTAAAATTCAAAATGGATATAAAGTGAGTTATTTCAAAGATAATTCTATGATAATTCTAAATAATCTCATCCAATAATGTTTAGACAAATTTAGTTCATATTCTTATCCTTATTTCTTGGCCTTAACACTTAGTTAAACCTTTTAACTCTTACTATGACAACATGTATTTTAAATATTTATGCGTTAATATAGTAACTGTAAAATTACAAAATAAACCAAAATGGATAATTGATGATATATTTCACATTATAACAGTTATTTGGATGAATTTTTTATTTTTATAAATTTTATATCTTCATATAATATATTATTTATTTTAAAGTATGATTTTTGTCAATTTTGATACGATTCATTATTTGTATTTTTAAAAATATCATCACAACATGAAAACATAGAAAAAACACTTATAATATATCAATAAAATGTGTAAGTTATCTATAAATTTCATTTATATAATTAGTTATTTAAAAATATATTTATTTTAATATTTTTAATGTTATATATTTGATATTTCCATTAATTAAAAAATTACTACATCATTATTATGAAAGCCATTATTTAAATTAGTTTATATCTAAAAATTAAATCAAAATTATAATAATGAAGGTAAATTTATTATATTTAAAATTAAAATTTATAGTGTAATTTATCTTCTCTATAACCATGTATTAAAAATGTAATACAAATTAAAAAACACACGTATAACATTTTCAACTTATCTTTAAATAAAATATTATAAATGTCATATTTTTAACAAAGAGGCTAAAAAAGGTTATAATTTAGGAATAAATTTTATTTGGGTTGAGAAAAACCTATCCAATGAACTTAAGAAAATTGTTATGATAATTTTATAATATTATATATTAGTTTTACCTTTAATTGCTCTATTTAACGCTATACTTGGTAAATAAAAATATATAATAGTTACTCTTAATAATATCTAAAAATTAATTTTATACAATTAGACTCTAAATAAAATCCTGATTACAACCTTTTATGTTCATTTTTCAAAATTAAATTCACATAAGTGGCTAAATTACGTTTAACACTAATCACACAGATTTGGCGAAAAGGCAGGGTAAAAGGAAACGTTCAGCAGTTAAATATGTTTTTATTTCTAAATTAAATATAAAAATGATTTCAATAAACTTAATTAGATTAATATATGTATTATTTATCTATTATTATTTTAAAAATAAATTTAAGGTGTAATAAATTTTTTTAAAAAAATAAATTTTTTAACTACTATGTAGTAATTTTCACTATTCATCATAAAACGAAACTTCTCAGAAAAAAACCAAAAAATTAACCCTTATATAATTTTATTTTTCCAAATTCATTAATTAATAATATTTTAAAAAATAAAATATATAAATTTTGAAAATTTAGTTTTAAAATAGGCGAACCATTAATAGGTCGTAAAATTCCCCTTAAAACATAGTTTTTATGCATAAAATCAGATTTGTTCTTATACAATTATCTAGGAATCACTTTTGAAAAATGGAATGTACATAATTTTCATAATGTGTATAATTCTATTAATAACTGATATTTATACAGTTAGGTTGAAAGATTATTTTTTTCTTAAACTTAGTGTTGTGCGCCTTGCAATCTACTGTGTTTATTTAAAAAGAAAGTGTACTGTGAAATCTTGGGTTGTTACATTCTTCCCTCCAAGATATTTCAACCTAATAATTTCTATAATATCATATCAAAAAAAGATTCAGGTAGTTATTCATCATAATTTCACCAGGTTCTCATGTTGCCTCTTTCATTTTATGGGTTCTCCAAAGAACCTTTACCAATCGAGACGTCCAATTCCTTAGCACATGTTCTCTTATATTAAGAATCTTGATAGACTCTTCATAATAAGAAATGTGTGGTTCCAGTTCTATTTCATCATAGGTGATTACATGTATTGGGTCCATAATGTATTTCTTTAACATTGACGTATGATAAAAATCTTGAAATTTATAGGGACTTGGCGGCATTGCACACTAGTATGCTAAATATCCTATTCATTCTAGAATATTAAAAGGTACAAAGTATTTGGGATTTTTTTATTTTATTACCATATCTGATAACACCTTTCCATAGAGATATCTTTAATAAAACATGATCTCCCACTTAAATTTTGAAATCCTTCCTTCGGTAATCGACAAAGCTCTTTTACCTACATTGATATACTTCGATAAGTGTTTGAATAATCTTCAAATTTTATTTTGTTTCCTCAACAGTTTCTAGGCCTACAGGTTTTCTTTCACTAACATAATCTTAAAAATTTGGTGTACAACATCTATTTCCATATAATTCTTCATATGGTTCCAACTAAATGCTTTAATGGAAGAAATTGTTATATTAAAATTTTTCCAAAGTTAAATATTGATCCCACATTCATTGAAAGTCATGTGAGAAAGATCTCAATATGTCTTATAAAGTTTTAATAGTCCTCTCAATGTATCCACTAGTCTAAGGGTGGTAGGTGGTGCAGAAATGAAGATCAATTTTAGGTCATTCCTTAGAATTTTCCAGAATTTTGATGTCAAACTGGGATCACGATATGGCACAATCGATAGAGGTACACCATTATTTCTTACAACATAATTTATAAAGAGTCTTTTGAGGCACTCAAGAGTATGTTCTTATCTTATAGAAAGTAATTGTGTAGATTTATTTTGTAAATCAATGATAACCCATATTTCATCTTTCTTTCTAGGAGTCTTTGGTAGTCCAGTGAAAAAATCAGTAGTAATTTCATCCCATATCCTTATAGGAAGAGGAAGAGGTTGTATGACTCTTTTAAGATGCTTCCTCACAACATTCTATTGTTGAAAAACCAAACATCTAGAAAAATGATCATAAATTTTATACTTTATACTATCCCACCGAACATGTTCCATGAAGTCTCTATAAATATTTTTTCTACCTGGGTGTATAGAGAAATTTTAGTTTGGATCATCTTCCAATAGTTTTCTTTCTAGACCAGGTTTTCATGGAACATATAAAATCATTCTAAATTTTATAACACCATCTCCACAAAAAATTTATGCCAATTTTCTATCATTTATACATATAATATTCTTATGAAAGTCTCCATTATCATATTGAGAGTTATTTATCTTCTCTAATAAAGATGGGTTTTCACTCATTTTAATGATCATCGATGTATCACCTTCCCTTGAAATTACCATATCCATCACAAATTTGTCCAAGAACATTGGATCCATAACAATCCTTATTTAGGTCAGAACTCCATGCTCCATTATACTTGATGTATCTGAAACCTTATTTTTCATTCCTTGGGTGATAGAGTATAGAGAAATAAAAATCCTTGAGTATCTTGATCCATCTCTATTGTCTTGTGTTGAGCTCTTTTTCTAAGAATATGTATTACAGGCATTTATGATCCTAGTTATCTCACATATTTTACCATAGATATAATGTCTCCATATTTTCAATGTAAAAAATTCTTGTCACCATCTCTAGATAATGGGTTGTATAGTCATATTCTTTATTCATCAATTTCCTTGATTCATATTAGATAACTTTATCATTTTTCATTAGGAAACAACCAAGTCCCCTCTCCAATACATCACTATATTTGACAAACCCAACACATCTATATGGTCGATTCAAAATAATATAATTGAATTATCTTCTCCTTAGTTAAGAAAAATATTTTTCACATTACCTTGTCCAAAAAAATTTACCCCTTTATTTGTAAGCCTTTTTAACATCTTATCTAATCAGGATGAATTTAGAATGAACTACTGATAATAACCTTCCAAACCAATGAACTTATGTAACTCTGTTATATTTGATAGTGTAGGAAATTCTATGAATACCTTTTTCTTTTTAGGATCAACTAATATTCCGTACATAGAGATAATATGGATAATAAAAGAACTTATTGAAGCTATAAATCACAGTTAAAAAATTTCCCAAAAATTTCTTCCCTTTTAAGAGTCTTATGAATAATCTAAAATTGATTCTCCTGATCTTCATAGCTTTTGGAATAAAATATAATTTCATTAATGAATACCACCAAAAAATCACAAATATATTCCATGAATACTCTCTTCATTAGGTCTATTAAAATATAGGGGTAATTAGTCAATCCAAATAACATTACTGTAAACTTAAAATGTCTATACCTCGTAAGAAAATCTATTTTGGAATGTATTCCTTATTTACTCATAATTGGTTAAACCCATAATGAAGATCAATCTTTGATAAATATTGGGATCCGTAAATTTGATCAAACAAGTCAACATTAAAAGGTATAAAAAACTTGTTCCTTATTTTATTAGAAATTATTTCCCTATAATCAATGAACAACCTCCTTGATCCATCATTTTTCTTAATGAAGAGAACAAGGGATACCCATGGTGAAACATTGTGGAGAATAAATCCCTTATTAACCAAATCTTATAATTTCATATTTAACTCTACAAATTCCACAAATTCCATTCTATTGTACGTCTATGATATTGGCCTTTCATAATGGATTTAATAAATAGAAAATTGAACTTCATGATCAGTGGGATGTCTAGGTTAGTCATCAGGATATACATAAATGTATTTCTATAAAATAGGAAAATCATAAATTTTTTGATTCCCTTATTCCTCTATAGATTTTGTTCCTCTTCCAGCTTAATAATTTCGTTCAGTAGAGCTACTAGGGGTGGATCTAGATAAGAATCAGATGATAAAGTTCTGCTTTAAAGATAAGGGATTCTTTTTCTTCCACACAAATCAAAATTTCCTTATTCCTGAAATTATTATTTTTCATCATATTTTGAAATCCAATCCATAAAAAGGATTATATTAAAGTAAACCAGAGGTATAATGTAAAGTCCAAGAAGTATATATTGTTTTTGTATCATAAAGGGGAATAACCATCATATCTTTACTACAATATGAATTCCCTTATGAGTTTTAAATAAAAACTCCATTTTTAAATAAAAAGGGAGAAGTATAATTTTTTTAGAAAATAGGGAAGATATAAAAGACTAAAATGAAACATAATAAAATAAAGCATTGTATAAGTTTGAGGACACAGTTAAAGTACCCAACATCACATTGTTAGGGACTTCAAACTCAACAATTTTGGTTACAAAAGCTCTACCTTCCTTAGCAGTATTTTTTTACAATTTCCTTGATACATAGTAAACTCATATGAATATTGTACAATTTATTTACAATTTTAGTATTGAATATTGGTAGCTTCTTTATTTCCCTTTCAATAATAGGTTTGTTCACCTTTTCATCCACACTTGTAACAAACTAACCTTACGATCAGAAATGAATTGAGGGGTTCTTGCCACAATTATTGAAGGATAGAAAATCAATTATTCTCTTTTTCTCCTATTAAATATTTCCTTTTTCAGAGTGTTCAATATACCTGTTATTATATTTCATTAATTTAATGTAATAAAAATTATATAATTCATTTTTTCTTGATAGCACATGAGACTATATCTTCATATGATTTGATTAATTGGGATATTGGTACCTGTTAAAGGAATAGTTTTAATCCATCAAAGAATTGATCAATTTTAATATTTTTATTATGTACCTAATATACAACATGACTTTCTATCCTTGTAAAGTTAGATTCATAATTTATGAAGTTCTCAAATTCCTTTTTCCTTAGACTCAAAAATTTCTTCTCCATATCCACTCGGTGTTCACATGGAAAATATTTTTCTAAGAAAATTTTGTTTAATTCCCTCCATTACATGTTTTCTATTTCTTCATCCTCCTTTGTTTTTTGAATCAATGATGACTGTTGATCTATATCTCTTAAGAGATGAAAAAGTTCTAGGAAAACCATCTCATATTCATTACTTCCCAATGCGGGAAATATCTTCCCAAAGGAACTTATCCATTGCTCAGATACAGGGGGATTTTCAGTGCCATTGAATAATGGATGTTTTTGTGTCATGAAGTGGCCCAAAATTTTTCCTCTATGTCGTGGATTAGGTTTCTCAATATGTGTAAGGTTATTGTTTATAACATGAGTCAACTATAAAATTATAGTTATAAGTTGTTCAACACTTGTTGTAGATCTAGCTCTAAAATCATTATCTTACATAGTAAGAAAATAGACACAAGGATTACGTGTATTGATACAATTTCCATTCCTTAGACTAGGAACCATTTCTAAACAATGTAATACACTAGATTTGGGTTTTAATCACAATTCATAATTTCACGCCAAGAAAAAAAACTTAACATAAATTGAAAATTTATATATAACTATTCTCATAATCATTAAATTGATTTCATTGGGGACATATTACTTTTAAATACTTTATAATGGTTTGTAAATAAAATGTGAATTATCTTAAGCATATCCACCAATGAGTTTCAACCTAGGTTCTTAGTAAGGCCCGTTATAATGTACTAGGTTATACCGAGTCAGACTCGATGTACCTTTTTAGAGTTGTTACTCTTATGTAGATATACTCTAGAACAAAACCAACTTATAGTATCCAATCAGGGTTGTATTTATATGAATACCAACAAAATCTCTACCTTAGAAAAATTATAGTATGTTCTTCTATATTTTCCAGAAAGTCTATCGTAGGATTATGTTCCCTAATCTATGATTCATAAATCTAGATTCCAAGGTTTATATTAAAATTCCTCTAATAAAAACTGTAAACAACCAACTCTAGTATCTCAAAGATGGTGAATTACACTATTAAAATATTATAGACACAATATTTTAATCCCAAAGGACCAATTGATTTAGCAGTTTTTGAATCCATATTACATACATATGTTTTTCATTACATATTGAAATGAAAAAATAGAGTGACCACTTTGAGAATACTCGCATTCCATATTCCTATACCTATAATTTACTTATCATTTACATCTTAAATTCCTAGAAAAAATTAAGCATAAGAAATGGGTGATCTCAGATGCTGAGTAAGGGTCAACAATACCGTAAAAGTTATCATAAATAAATTTAAAAAATAAGAAAATGTGAATAACTAAAAACATTTTCCATTAGAACATAATCTTAAGCAGAATATGGATATAATATAATCAAATAAGTCCATATAAATAGGCACATGAGAAATATAAATAACTATGGACATTATACTAGTCAAGTAATCACATGTAATATGAATAACTAATATCATAATGAGTTAATTCCTAATGTCAGTCATCATAAACATACGGTCAAGTCATAAAACAATAAACCAAACATAAAGGGGTAAGATATTACAAAATACCCAAACTAGTTTGTCTCATGATACCTATGGATACATCAAGGGGCTATAATAGGCCCCTACCTCCACTTACTAATTCAAATGCATTCCTCATATAAAAAGGGTGAAACATAGCCAACATAAACATTCGTATTAAAACCCGTATATGAAATGTTAATAAATTAACTATAAAACATGAATGATATCAAAATATAAAATCCAATGTCAATCATATCATTAAAAAATTAAATAAAAATGGTAGATGGTATCTTAAGATACCAACATCAATTAAGAATAAAATCCAACAAAGGATGTTTACATCTATGATAGTAGCCCAATGATATCTTTAAATAGATTAATAACAGAATGTCCCATTTTTATATTGAAATTATTTAAATATGGGTGTATGATTTTAAAATAATACATTTTCAGTGAAAATAATCTTGTAATATTTTAATGTAAGCTTTTCTTATACCTTATATGTTAATAAAATAACATTCCATCTATATTTTTTCACAATGGTCACAATGTACCTCATTTGGAAAATTATAAAAAGATTCCTCTCACAATATTTTATAAAAATTAAAATATGGTTAAAAATGACATTCAATAAATGTATTAGAATAGTAATAATATTTTTAAATACACATTTAAGAAAATGGACATGGATGATAAATATATCTAGTAAATACATACGTTTAAACAATCATAGATTGTAATGATATTAGGAAATTAACACTTAACTCGTAATTTACTTTAGTTGAGGGTGTGTTAACCCCATGTATAATGATTAAGGAATGTTATTAAATTATAATAGATACATATCCATATTTAGGATATCATATATGGTTCTCTTATATTATTTTTTAAAAAATATGTTATTATTTAGAATCCTTTGGGTGTTAACTATTTCCTTTTCCTATGCTCATTTTGTAGTGTAAGTTTAATTTGTTATGCATATGATATATTTTCATCTTATCTAAAATGATATTAAGTTCTTAAATATTATATTTAATCATCATATAAATTTTTATATTCACTCTTTAATGATTATCGTGGAGGATGATTCTCTTCACATCGTGAAGACTGTAGGTCGTATGTACACACAATCAATGATATCATCCTGTAATGGTAAAGTGGTAAGGAAATGGATAATATATTAATTATAAAGAATCAATATAATTTATACTTATTATTTATATCCATTATATTCATCATTATAACCCTCAAAATGAAGTAGTGATGAAATATTAATTTCACCACACTGTGGAGATGGTAAGTCGTATGCATTCACGAATAATGATATTATTTTTTGTAGGATGGATAAAAGAAGAAAAATGGTTGTCCCAAAATCATAATAAAATATTATTATATAGATAATATATATATATATATATATTTAAATTTATTATGGAAAAAACATTGGAATAAAATGAATAAGAAGTCAAGAACTTTAATGAGTTGGTATAATAATTACCTCTTCTTCGATGGACTTCGTCTTGGTCTCTTCTTAGGGATAGTAGAGGTTGTATTTTTAGAAGCTCATAACCTCCAGAACATATCTAAGAATTTTTGGAGGATAAATGGATAGGGGTTTTTTATATAAAATCCTAAAATTTGTGTGAGGATGTGAGGGAGGAGGTTCCTTTTTATAAAATCGGGGATGGACACTTTTGGAAACTCTCAAATTATTAAATTAATATAAATTAATTTTAAATATAAAATGGATATAAAGTGGGTTATGTAAATTATATGTTGATTCTGGGTCTAAATTATCTCAACCAAAAAATTTTAGGCATGTTTAGGTCACATTTTACCCTTATATTTTGGCTTTAACCCATAGTAAAACCCCATTAACTCTTACCATGACAACTTGTCTTATTTACTCTTTAAGGGTTAATATAATTACTATAAAATACTAAAAATAACTGAAATGGAAAATTTATTCAGTATTTAACTTATAATAGTAATTTTGATTAATATTATTGTTTTACAAATTTTATATCATTTAATAAACTAATATTTATTTTGAAGTATCATTTATGTCAATTTTGATACTATTAATTATATTTCTTTTTACAAATATCATAAAAAGAAAACAACATAAAAAAATTATAATATATCAATAACATATATATGTTTTCTATAAAATTATTTTATGTCTTTTTTATGGTAAAATTATACTTGTTTTAATATTTTTTATATCATTTATTTGATATTTCCATTAATTAATCAATTACAACCTCATTATTATGCAAACATTTAATTAAATTATTTATTGTATTGTAATTAAAAATAAATTATCATGATAGAGATAAATTTATTATATTTTAAAGGGATATTTTTTGTCTAATTTATTTTATGTATAACTATGTATTAAAAATGAATTACTTATTAAATAACTTGAGTATGACATTTTTAACTTAAATTTCAATAAAATATTATAAATATCCTATTTTTACCTAAGAGGCTTCAAAAAGGTTATAATTTATAAATTAGGTTTATTTTGGTCAAAACCCACTTATAAAATGAAACGGGGACATGTGTTAGGATAGTTTTATGGTATTATATATTATTTTTTTCATTAATTACTCATTTTACCCTTAATAGTTGTATTTTTTTACTAAAGTTACTTTTCATAATATCCAAAAAATAAATAAGTTGATCCTATGAGACACTAAATATAAAAATGATTATAATATTATATGTTTTTTTCACAAATTCAATTCAGTGAGGTGGCTAAATTAAGTTCAATAGTAATGTGGAAAATGTGATGAGAAGGCGGGTAAATGGAAACATTCAATAATTCAAAAAGTTTTAATATCTAATTTCAATATTAAAACGATTCCAATAACCTAAATTGTATTAATATATGTTTTATTTATCTATTGTCCACTTAAAATTAAATTTAAATTGTAATAATTATTTAAATTAAAGGTGTTTTTTAACTACAATGTTGTATTTTTAAATATTCATAAAAATGTAACTTATTAGAAAAGTACCAACAATTCACCCTAATATAATTTTGTTATCAGAAATTCAAAAAATGAATTCTATTTTTAAAATTATTATTTATAAAATTTCCATAATTTATTTTTAAATTAGATGCGCCATTAAAAGGTGGTAAAGTTCCCCTTAAAAAATTTAGTTTTTATGCAGTAATTAAAATTTGATCATATATAATTATTTAAGAAATGAAAAAGATAAATGAAATATACATAATTTTCATAATGTGGTAAATAATATTCGTAATATATATTTAGAAGACTAGGTTAATAGATCATGGTGTGCTCGAACATACTATTGTGTGCAACAGAAGATATTGAATTTATTTAAAAAGAAAACATATTATGAAATCATGGGGTGTTACACCTTAAATAAGGGTCATAACCCTTAATAGACTATGGGGATTCTATTTATGTACTTTCCATTTTTTTGAATTCAATGATATATGGATTCTTATGTTTCTAACATGATATGTTCTTGCATTGGGACATCTTTCTCGGTACATCTAATCTCAACTCTAAAAACATATTCCAATTTTGAAGTATAGAAACTGACTTCAAATAGAAATTTAAATAACAAAACATAACTATAACCTATGATTGAAACATTCTATGCCTTTGTATTGAGTTAAAATATTCTATATGTTCCTATATATTAATTTATTATATATATGTCCCTCTATCTACATATGAATCTATCCCATAGTAGTCAATCCCCACATTGAAATTAAGAGTCATCAATATTCTTTTCCATACATAATCTTTTAAAATAATTTAGAAAATGTAACAAACTAAAACAAATAAAATAGATATTAACTAAATTTCCAAGCCAATGTGGGTGAATTATCATTATAGGAAACTCGATAGAAAGTGAATCTCTATTATTATTTCATAGTTTCTTGAAACATGTATTTTAGTTTTAAGAATCCCTACTTCCAAGAAGTTTCCATTGGATTTATTTATGGATATGGAAACTTCCAACAGTTCTTTATCAAAAGGTGAACTGCTTTCCAAAGGTAGGAATTCGTTATGTTTGAACTTAACAATACTTAGTAATGTACATTGGCTGAGAGGATGGGAGGTCGGACTCATCACACCCATTTGAGGAGAATTATTGTCTACTCCATGAATCTCTATGTAATTTATGATATTTTTATGAATCCTTATTAATTTACCAAGTATATCATAAGTATACCTTGGGATTTTCAATCACTTATTAACATGTGTAATGTTTAGAATCATCCGTATGCATTCAAGGTTTTTCATTAAAAGAGATATTCGTATGTATTTGATGTTCTCCATCAGTGGTATCCTCTAATATAATTTTACAATATTGTTTTAGTCATCATAATGATGATACTAGTTTTTAAGCCACTCAGTGGGGCACTCTGGAATTTATTATCATCTAGGGAGACAAAGGTTTGGTTTGATCATGGGATCATGCCCATAAAATGGGCAACCTACGTATCCTTGTAAAAGGAATCACAAATCTTTTAGTTCAGTGTCACTAAATTGGACACATCATACCTTTTGAGGTCATGTGATAAGGACCTAGTCATACTGTTTAATGTCATGTGGTATGGACATCTAAGTAGAAGATGATTAGTCAAAACATTGTGTAATACTTATCATGAAGCAGATCAAGGATCATGGAAACGATATGGGTTTCCAAGTAGGATCAGACCCTATCAAGAATATGGAACAAGGAGAACATGGTAGATTTAAGGTATTGGGTTTCAACCTCAAGGAGTCTTCTTACGTATCCCATATTGGTGGGAATCAAAGCCCACATTGTTTGATTTGTCACGACCCATCCTCGGGGCCCGTGTCGTGACTACCCCAAGCCTCCCATTCATAGGCCATTGGCTGGCGACTAGCACTAAAAGGCATATCCTCTAAATCTGGGATGTCATTTCCTTTATATCTTTTAAACACATGCAACCAATCATATAGAAAAATATGAACACAAGTAAAAACTGTATATAAAAAATTGTGCTGAATATAAGAGGGGCCAGAATACAAAACCAATAGTAAAGGTACAATTACAACTATAATACAATACAACAAAAGTAAGATAAAGATAGCTACTAGGTCATCCTACGAGGTTCCTACATAAAGGGTAGGTACAGATTGCCTCCTCGGCATTCCATGTCTTCCTGTCTCCTCTGCGTAAGGACACGCCATATGGTCCACCTCCGAGCACCGACCAGTCCAGGTACCCTCGTCCTAAGTCAGATTTGTTCGCCGTCTACACTAAACTCAAAAAAGAGCGGGCATATCCCATGCAGGGACGAGTATAACAATACTCAGTAGGGACCCTGAGACCATCAAGGTCTCACAAAATCTACAAAGGATAAACCACAAATCATGAAATCCACTGACAACCCAACTTAGGTATATGCCCATACATATACCTAATTTATCAAGTATTCCCATCTCAATCATGAGGAGACACAGAGTCTAACTCAAAAGCCCAAGATCAACTGTTCCACAAAAAAAGGAGTACTATGAAGGTAATTACAACACAGGTACGGAATCAGCTCAGACCAGGTATATCTTCGGTATAGTAGTAAAGATGATTCTATGTAAGTACTGAATTATCTTACTCTTTTAAGAGGTAGATCCATGAAGGATACTAAATCATCATCATACCCACATTAGATCGTAGTACATCATCAGACCCACACAGGATCCTAGTACCTCTTCAGACCCACACAGGATCCTAGTACATCATCAGACCCACACAAGATCCTAGTACATCACCAGTACGTCGTCTGACCCACAGAGGATTCTATTACATCGCCAGTACATCGTCATAACCACACATGATCCTAGTAAATCTCCAGTACGTCGTCAAACCCACACAGGACCCAAGTACATCACCAGTACATTTTATGTCCCACACATGATCCAAGTACATCGCCAGTACATCGTCATACCCACACATGATCCTAGTGCATCGCTAGTACGTAGTTAGACCCACATAAGATCCTAGTACATCTCCATTACGTTGTCAGACCCACTCAAGATCCTAGTACATAGCTAGTACTTTGCGACACCCACATAGGATCCTAGTACATTGGCAGTACATCGTCAGACCCATACAGGATCCTAGTACATCGCCAGTTGATTGTTAGACCCACACAGGATCCTATTACATTTCTAGTATGTTTTCAAACCAACATAGGATCCTAGTAAATCTTCATTAGTTGTTATTTGGATCCAACAATTAAATGGTAAGTTGGCATAATTTATTTAGGGAATTTGAGAGGTTTTCTCCCATTAAAGGGGTTCGGGTGGTTCCCACCACTAGAATTAAAATTGGTAGGTTTTAAGCTCGGTGGTCCCAACCTCCATAACCTTCACATGGGTGTTTAAAAAAATAGAAATATCACACAATTTTTTTCCCACAAGAAAGTGAAAAACTATCTTTCACCATCCACCTACTACGTTTGAGGTAAGGGTCTCCTTAAGAGAATACTGATGCTATGAGTTTAACGGTGTCCTCATATTTCAGTAACGATCACCGGATCAAAAGTTACAAAAATCCTCTCATATGTTTAATGAACATACCTAAAAAAAAGTTCAAAAATTCATTCTGGGAACACCAAGCCTCGGAATCATGCACCATCAATTTTCGCGAACTCATAAAATTAATATATAATTAAAAAAATGTACATGGAATTTCCAGTTCATTACATTCTCTCCACCTCATGGAATTGCTTCCCCGAATGCCACATCACAAAACTAGGAAAACAAGTGGGGGTACTGTGCATGAATCTGAGCCTCCCGCTCCCTTATGCTCTCTTGGAGGTTCATGTGCTACTAGCCAATGCAAACCATAGTTATTGAACACCCAGGAAGGACCCGCTCCTTTCGATCCTCAATCTCCATTGAAACCTACTAAAATTTCACCCCATCATAAATATCCATCTCTCCATGGTCGATGACGTGAGATGGGTCATGCACGTATCTCCTCTGCTGGGATATGTGGAAGACATCATGAACGCAGTGCAACTGAGCTAGAAGATCTAGGTGGTAAGCCACCTGACCAACTCTGCTGAGGACCTGAAAGGGTCTAATGAACCTCGAAGACAACATGCCGCCCTGGTCAAATCTCCACAAACATCATCGAGGTGAGACCCGTAGAAAGACGCAGTCACCATCCTTGAACTTCAGAGGTCTCCGTATCCTATCGACATAAGACTTATGCCTGCTCTGTGCAGTCTTCATCCGCTCCTGGATGATCTGCACTTTCTCAGTGGTAGCCTGTACCATCTCTGGTCCCACGAGTGTTGAATCCCCTGGGTCAGTCTAGTACAAAGGTGATCTTCAAGTTTGTCCGTACAATGCCTTAAAATGTGTCATCCCAATGGTGGAGTGATAACTATTGTTGTATGAAAACTCTACCAAAGTCAAGTGATCCTCCTAGCTGTGACCAAAGTTTAGGACGCAAGCACGTAGCATGTACTCGAGGGTCTGAATGGTCTGCTCAGTCTAGCTATCCGTCGGAGGATGGAAGGCAGTGCTCAAATGAAGAAGCATCCCGAAAGACCGTTGCAACCCCTTCCATAGTCGGGAAGTGAATCATGTATCACGATCAGAGACAATCATCGAGGGTACTCAATGTAGCCGCACAATCTTCTGCACATAGAGGAGTCCCATGCTCTCCACTGAACCCTTCCCTCTGATCAGTAGGAAGTGGGATGACTTGGTGAGTTGGTCGAAGATCACCCAGATAAAATAATGACCTTTGGATGTATGTGGAAGTCCTGTCACAAAGTCTATATATATCCCATCCCACTTCCACTCTCGGATCTCAAAAGGATGATCTAAGCCTGCTGGTACCTGATTCTCTTCCTTCACTTGCTGACAAGTGAGACAACGAGAGTCAAACTCTGCTGGTTATTTCTTCATTTGTAGCCACTAGTGCTATCGTCTGAGATCTTGGTACATCTTCGCCACTCCTGGATGTACTGCTAGTGTGTTTGTGTGGAACTCACTCAACAATTCCTCCAGAAGTGACACTTGTACCATAGTACATCCTCTAAAAAATGACATGACCCCATCTTCAGAAAATCCATCAGGTGCGTGTCCTATGGATATCAAATCATGTCGAGCCTCACAGTCAGTGTACCCACACTGAACCTCCCTGACTCGCTAAATAAGAGGAGGAGTGACTATAAAAAAACGAAGAAAATATACTCCATCTCGAACCACAAATGATATCTGCAAAGTGGCCAGCTTCTCCATCGTCTCGCCTATCAGTTGTATACCAGATCTCCTGCCGAGTGTATATACTACAACGTTCCCCTTACTAAGAGTATATACTATCTCAAATCCATAGTCCTGGAGGAACTCGAGCCAATGTCTCTGCCCCAGGTTCAGGTCCTTATGGGAGAAGATATACCTGAGACTCTTGTGATATGAGTAGAATATAAAACGTTCTCCCATCAAGTAATGTCTCCACATATTCAAGGTGAAGACCACTGTTTCTAACTCTAGGTAATTGGTAGTGTAGTTCTGCTCATGTTGTCTCAGCTTTCGAGAACCATGTGCAATCACTTCTCACTTCTGCATAATGACACATCTGAGCCCTATCCCCGATGAGTCACAATAGACTAAATACCCAACACCCTCTTCTGGAAGCCTCATGATGGGGGCACTAGTCATCCTCTTCCTGAGCCCCTAAACACTCCACTGGCATATCTCTGACCACACGAATGGTTTCCCCATCTTTATAAATGGTGATAAGGCTGCTTCCACTCTAGAGAAATATGAAACAGACCTCTGGTAGTATCCAGCAAAAACCAGGAAAATTCATACCTCCGTCACACTCTTGGTTGGATCCCAAGAAAGTACCATGTCTATCTTAAATGGATCCATTGCATCTCTAGCCTCCGAGATGACTTGTCCAAGAAAGTGAACCTCTCAGATCCAGAATAGGCACTTCGAGAGATTACCATAAATCTGGTGCTCTCGGAGTGTGCCCAGAACTACCTTCAAATGGTAGGCATGCTTCTCCTCGGTATCTGAGTAGATCAAAAAGTCATCCATGAAGACCACCACAAAGCGATCAAGGTATGGCTGAAATATCCTATTCATGAGTCCCATGAACACTGCTGGAGTGTTGGTTATGCCGAATGGCATAACCAAGAACTCGTAATGGACGTACCGACATCTGAAATCCATCTTCTGCACATCCTCGTCGTGTACTATGAGCTGGTGATAGCCTGATATGAGGTCTATTTTCGAGAACCACCATATTCCCTTCAGCTGATCAAAGAGGTCGTCAAACCTTGGGAGTGGGTACTTGTTCTTCACGGTCACCTGGTTCAGGCGCCGACAGTAAACAAAAAGTCTCAAGATCCCATCTTCTTTCTTGGCAAACAAAATCGGGGCTTCTCAAGGGGAAACACTGGGCCAAATGAACCCTTTCCCCTGTAAGTCCTCCAACTATACCCGCAACTCACGAAGCTCCGCAGGATCCATCCGATATGATGGTGTGGATATTGGTGTCGTCACGGGGTACAAGTCAATGTAAAAGTCCACCTCTCTGTGATGAGGTAGACACATAACATCATATAGGAAGACATATTCATACTATTCCACCACTACAGGATAACTCGGACTCTCCACATAAACCACATTTAGGATAAAGATATCCAATTGATCAGTGATCGGCTGCACTCTCCTTGGAGTAAGTCCATCTTGTGCAGAAAAGGCTCCCTTCTCACCGGTGAAGTTAAACCTGGTCCCATCTATGTGGACACACTGCACTTTGTACCTAATACAGTCAATCTGACTGTAGATAACCATTCCATACCCAAGATGACGTCGTAAGGCATCGATGTCACTACTAGGATATCCCAGCTAAAGCTATCGCCTCCTAGAGTAAGCTCACACTATCGGCGCCAGTGTATAATCTTATAATCCTCTCCCGTTGGAGTCTCTAGCTATAAGAATCGAGCCAACAACTCCATTAGAATCTCCAAGCTCCGAACGAGGGTAGTGGAAATAAAATTATGAATCACACCTGTGTCTCTAAGTACTGCAGCTAAGGTGGTGTAGACATATATCATACCTCGTATCATCTACAGAGCGCCATGGTCATAGGTCTCAGCTACCTGTAGCTGAGCTCGCCCCTATCCTCCTGCACCCTGTGGTCTGGGTGGACCACCTGGGGGTGGTGGAAGTAACATCTCGAATTTTCGCCCACCGCCAGCTGCAAAGCCAGCTCTTCTGCCACTTCTCATGATCCCGGCGGACCTCCTTGATCGAACCTATATCTCTGCATGGGCGATCCCTCGACATTATGCTGATCATCTATATGGTGGGTCAGGAAGTCACGATCTATGTGACCTTGCCCGCCGCATGTGAAACACCGCCTGTGCATATCTTGACTGGCTCTGTCTCTAATACCCCACACAATTGATCCAGAGTCATGCTATCATCCACCAGTAGGTCTAGTCTTCTTGGACCTCTATGACACATGTCTGATACCAGCTGCAGAAGACTCTACTACGTGACATCCGGTGTTGGGTCTTGCTGCTAGCAACTTCTCGATAATAAAACTATCCACTAAGAGGGCTCGCTCTAACACCCCCTCCTGCGTCAGGATGCTGAGAGAAATCATCGAAGCCCCGATATCCTACCTGAGTCCCTGATCAAAGGTCCGGGACCTGAAGAATGGATCCCTCACCATATCAGTGGAGTAGTTTGAGAGGTCAGTGAACCTCGCTAAGTACTAACCCATAGTCATGTTTCCCTGCTACAGATGAATAATCTCTTTCATGCGCATTGCGTGAAGAGTGGCTAAGACAAACTCTACCCGAAATAGGCTCTCGAAGTCTTCCCAGAGAAGTGTCACCTCATCGTGAACCTGGAGCATCAAGACCCACCATATGCCTGCTGATTCTTGTAGAAGGCTAGCGGCAAGGATCACCATGAGATCAGATGGTGTCCCTACCAGTCGGAAAACTCTCACTATGGCCTCCAGCCAATCCTCAGCCGCCTGTGGGTCTGTCTCTCCCCTGAACCTGGGTGGCCTCTGGCACTGGAACTCATGAAACATGATCAAGTGGCATACACCCTCTGCTGTTGGGGCTGGTGGAATTGGTGTCCCAACGGGTAATGGTACCGCTTGTGCCTTCGTTGGTGCCTCTACTGGAAGAGGGCCCTCCACCGAGGCCTCGTAGCTCAGTGGGATATCAATGTGTACTATATCTAGAACCCTAGATGGATGTCTACGTGGAGGCATACTAAAAAGAAACAGGTTCACCATGGTTAATAAGTTATACCTAGTGAGCTGACTGAAATGGATAACAAAGAAAACACTTGAAAACATACACGCAATCAGTGTTTTTATGCCCTAATTCATTAATCAGAAGTAAGGGTCCTGGTGTATGGATATGTTGGCCGCCACACCAACACTGGATTCCCAAACCTGATAACCACACTCACTACACATAACACTATTTCCATTAAAAAGGCGATTAGAGTCCAATGTTCTATGGCAGAACCGACACCTCTGATACCAATTTGTCACGACCCATCCCCTGGGGTCCATGCCGTGACTACCCCAAGCTTGCCTTCCATTGTCCAGGGGCTGGCGACTAGCACCGAAAGGCGTATCCCCTAAAACTAGGAAGGCATTGCCTTTATATCTTGTAAACACACGCAACCAAGCACACAACAAGATACGAACACAAGTAAAAGAAAGATAGCTACTAGGTCGTCCTCTGAGGTTCCTACATGAAGGGTCAGAACAGATTGCCTCCTTTGCACTTCACATCCACTCATGTCCTATATATACCGACATGCTGTATGGTCCACCTCTGGGCATCGACTAGTCCTGGTACCCTCATCCTCAGTCAGCATTGTCTGTCGTCTGCACCAAACACAATAAGGTGCGGGCATAGCCCATGCATGGGTGAGTATAACGATACTCAGTTGGGTCCCCGAAACTCTCAAGGTATCACGAAATCCACAAAGGATAAACCACATAGAATGAAATCAACTGACAACCCAATGTAGGTATATGACCATACATATACCTAAGCTTCAATTATGCCAATCTAAATCATGAGGAAACATAGAGTCCAACTCAAAAACCCAAGCTCAACTGTTCCATAAAGGAAGGAGTACCACGAAGGTATGTACCACACTGGTACGGACTCAGAACACACAAGGTATATCTTAGGTACAGAAGTAAAGATGATTAGATGTAACTACTGTATCATCTTACTCTATTAAGAGACAGACCCATGAAGGATCCTAAATCATCATTAGACCCACATAGGATCATAGTACATTATTAGACTGACGCATGAACCTAGTAGATCGTCATAACCACACAAGATCCAAGTACATCATCATACCCACACATGATCCTTGTACATCATCAGTACGTCATCAGACCCACACAGTATCCTAGTACATCACTAGTACATCATCAGACCCACACATGATCCTAGTACATCACCAGTACGTCGTCAGACCCACAATGGATCCTAGAACATCGTTAGTACGTCGTTAGACCCACACAAGATCCTAGTACATTACCAGTACCTCGTCAGACCCACACATGATCCTAGTACATCTCTTGTATGGTGTTAAACCCATACAGAATCCTAGTACATTTCCAGTACCTCATCAGACCCACACAGGATCCTAGTACATCTCCAGTAAATTGTCAGACCCACAGAAGATCCTAGTACATTTCTAGTACGTCGTCAGACCTACACAAGATCCTAGTACATCACCAGTACATCGTCAAACCCACACAAGATCCTATTACATCACCAGTACGTCGTCAGGCCCACACAGGATCCTAGTACATCTTCATTAATTTTTATTTGGCTCCAACAATTAAATGGGGGGTTATCATAATTGATTTAGGGAAGTTCAGAGGTTTTCTCCCATTAAAGGGGTTCAGGTGGTCCCCACCACGATAATTCAAATTGGGAGGTTTTAAGATCTGTGGTCCCCACCTCCATAACATTCACATGGGAGTATCCAAAAAAAATAAAAATGTTAAACAATTTTTTTTTCTTTTTCCAAGAAAAATTGAAAAACTAATTTTCACCCTCAACCTACTACGGTCAAGGTAAGGGTCTCCTTATGTGAATACCGGCACTGGGAGTTCAAAAGTGTCCTCATATTTTAATTCCGAGCACCATTTCAAAAGGTAAAAAAACCCACTCGTATGTTTACTAAACATACCTAAAAAAAGTTCATAAATTCATCCTGGGTACACTAGGCCTCAAAATCAGTAACGAAAATTTTCGTAGACTCATAAAATTCCCATACAATTTAAAAAAAATTACATGGGATTTCTGGGTCTTTATAGATTAGTCTCATATGAGATTATGTTTTTTAGGGGAAATGAGTTTGGGATTACTTCCTAGAATGGATGCCTTAATGATTTTGGGAGTTTAATTTGGGGCTTATTCCTAAGGAGGATTCCAAAATTAAGGAAATTATGGTTGGATTATTGAAGATGATATCCAACAAGCTCGTGCCCAGAAAGGGCTTCCTACATATCCTGGATTGAACAGGAATCATAGTTCTCGTAGTTCCATCAATTGTGAAAATGTTGCGACCATGAAAAATCTCTAATACCACATGAGTCATTCTTGGTGTGAGAAACAAGAGTATGTTAAAGATTTAACAAAGGAACATTCAAAATTTTCCTCCTCAACTGGTGGAAGAGGGTGTGTCGACCGTGGAAGAGGGAAAAGTGAGGAGCCTTCCCTCTATTATTTTCACATTGGACAGGGGTCCAATATAAGAAATAATGGATGAAGTTTAGGGGATTACACTAGGATGGATGCCCCTAAATTGATCCCTGTAGGGGAGGGAGACTTCTCCTATACTTTCATAGAAGATAAAGTGTGAACCATACCTTTCGTACCAGGGACCTGAGGTTCAGGGTCGTCTCTTTGAGAAGGGCGAGGTTGGGACCCAAAACCTACTTCAAACTGGGAAGTTCCCAACACTATTCTTGGTAGAAAGTTCCATGTGACTATGGATATAAAAACCCACATACATTTTATGAATCCTAACCCCATTGTGAATCAAATTTGGGAAACCTATTACTTTGTAAATACAAAACCAAATAGGAGACACGCTGATGTGCCTTTTCCAAGGATTGATAATACAAGAGGTTTTGGTGGGGGACTGAACAAAATCCCATTTAGAGAAGGGATCAATGGAAAAATAATCCTTTCCATTAATGGATTTGAGTAAGGCTTCATGGCTAATAGACTGAAGAGAATAAGTGAATCAAAGAGGGGTGCCCAAGTAGGTAAGGGCGCGCAATTATGGGAACGCAAGTAGGCTTGGGCGACCAGATGTTCACTTATGAAACAAAAAAAACTGTATGATAATACTTGGGAGAGAACTTGCTTAAGCCTTCAAGAGTTTTCACAGGTGATCTCAGAAGTAGGGCGCTCATGTTCTTATGGATGGAATAGGCAGCACATAAGTTTTTCTTTATTGGGGGAGGTTGGGAACTTTAGGTGTGTAAGTTTTACAGTTTTAAAACCCTAAAAGGACATAAGTCAAATGATCTTCACTTAAATCCTCAAGTCAAGGTGTTAAAAAACTGCCTTGAATGTTCAGGAAGACTTGGGAGAAATAGTAGGGAGACAAGAGCAGAAATTGGGCTTCAAGGAAATTCTGCTGTACAAATGAAGACCCCAAGGGTCTATTTATATGAAAATAAGTGAACAAGGGAGAAATGAGATTGGGCGCACAAGTGACATGCACACCAAATTGGGGCGTGCAAGTACCCTACCTACCGATGGTGTTTTGGCAAGACTAGGGCACCACTTTGGGGACTTAGCCAAAATTATAACTTCATTCCACGCCAGCATGATAGTGTTCATGTGTTTGTTTTCCGGTACCTTGGATGCATCATTATGGGATTAACCAAATAATTTCTCTATACTTTGGGGGCTACGCCCCCGTACCCCTGCTTGGGATCAATGTCGGGCTGCGGTCCCGGCCCTTCAGTTCAGTGCCTTCGCTACCATCACTACCTCCGATGAAATATACAGAGTCGCACCGCAATCTTTTTGAGCCTGGTTGAGGACATTTTTGCAAATAAGTGCAAAGAACACATTTCATATTGTCTACAACCCCCCCCCCCCATATAATTAGATTCATTCAGAATGAAAAAAATCTCTTTCTAAGGTAAAAGTATGGCACTTTGACACATTACAACATCATTTGGTTAGATTTAGCGCTACATCATGTTTGGAAGGATGCTCTATTTTTTTCTAATTCCATGGGGATTAGAGAGCATAGTTTGATTTTTACTAGGGTTATAGAGACAACCCCACAAACTCTGTATCTTTTGAATTTTTATTGTTCAATATTATCTATACCACACAAAATTCATGTTTAGTGAGTTGGGACTCGACTTTTGATCAGATTTACCTTTGCGGGTCCTCAATGTGGTGAGCATCACATCTTTTTTTTTCAGTTTAGAGTCATGTATGTTAGACTATAAAGGGATAGTATATAAGGTCAAATATCTTTGACCATAAATTTTGAAATTAAATCCCAAAAACGGCTCTGTGGCTATGAATTGATTTAATATTCTTTAAATATTTCCAAGGGGAATCTTGAGATAGGATTTTTATGGTCAAAAAATTTAAAACCTGTATCAACATAAGGGGAGTCCAAAAATGATGTTACCATTATTTCAGAAAACCCGTTATGGGGGTTGTATTATGTAGGGCTAATTGGGGCATATTCTGCATAGCCAAATAGTGGAATCTTTTGGATGATAGTCCTATTATGTAGGTAACTAACGCAAGTCCACCTAAGGGAATATACTTCATAGTCAAGTAAAAGAGTTCTTAGGAATTTAACATTTTACTATTGATATATAAGGGAAAATAAGAGTTGGGTGACATAAGACCAAAATGGGTTTTTTCCAAGGAGAGGAATTTTAAAAACAAAAGGGATATTTTATACCAACATATGTCATGAATAGGAAATAAATTTATATACAAATTTTGTGTATGAGGAATGGTTAAAATTTATCAAAAAGGGGAATTTATAATATCATATTGTGCATTTTTGAGTCATCCGGTGAGGACATTGGTACTGTGCAGTTTTATGTCATGCTGAGAGGACATTGGTTCTGGGCAGTTTTAAGTCTTGTAGTGAGGACATTGGTACTATGCAGTTTTAAGTCATGAAGTGAGGACATTGGTGCTATGCAGTTTTAAGTCATGCAGTGAGGACATTTTGTGGCTTTAATTTAAGGTCTTTACCTCTGACCAAAGGTATGAGACTCTATCAATTTCTTGATAATCTTTTTGGAAATATACTACCATATCCTTGTATAAAATGGAAAATTGTAAACTGTACTTTATGAAATTTTTAAACCAAAGGATGATATGAGAAAAGGGCTAAAATAATTAGAGGAAGTCTTTTCCAATAATAAAGTAACGATTATTTGAAAAACCCGTTATGGGGGATGTGTTATGCAGGGAAAATGGGGGAATATATTGCATAGCCAAATAGTGGAATGTTTTTATTAATAGGACCATTATGTAAGAAACTTATGCAAGGTCATCTAAGGGAACGTGCTACATAGTCAGGCAAAAGAGGTCTTTAAAATTTCACATTCCATTGCTAAAAGATAAATAAAGCGTATGGAGATTCAATTTTTCCAAAACATGAAGTTTGGTTTATGGGGAAAGGTTCTTGAATTTGGAGAGGGTATTTCTAACCAATATTTCCAAAGGATCAGAGGAATAGTATTCGTTCGAAGGTATAACCCAAACATAGGAATTATGGTGTCTGTAGTTTTAGGTCTTACAAATAGAACCAGAGAGGGAAACAATATATGATATGTGGTCAAATGATTCCAATGTTATTTCATATTGTATTTAACACATGGTAAGGGAAATGTGTAAACCATTGTTTTTAAGTCTTTCAGATTGAGAGAAATATAATGGGATGAATATACTTGAATGATTTCTTTTTTCAAATACAGTTTCTTGTATATTTTCATCAAAGTTTGAAGGGGACAATGATACTATAACCAGGAACGAATTTACCATTATTTTAAA
The DNA here is from genome assembly GCA_963277665.1 of Viscum album. Classification (NCBI taxonomy): domain Eukaryota; kingdom Viridiplantae; phylum Streptophyta; class Magnoliopsida; order Santalales; family Viscaceae; genus Viscum; species Viscum album. The sequence goes on along the minus strand of OY728125.1, from coordinate 1,526,724,120 downwards.
AACCCGTTATAGGGGTTGTGTTATGAAGGTACAAATATGGAATATGCTGCATAGCCAAATAGTGGAATCTTTTGGCTGACAGGACCATTATGGAGGTAACTTATGAAAGGAAACCTAATGGAATGTGCTGCATAGTTAGTAAAAAGAGTTCTCAGGTATTAGAAACACTATCACCAAAAGCTATAAGAAAGTATAGAAAGACCAGAAAACATTCATGATTAAGAGTTTGAAATATGGAAAGAGGTTTTGCCCAAAGCATATGAGATATATTTGATCCAATATTGGCCATGAGTTTGACATCCATTACATAGATTTAACTCATATGTAAAATGGAGACTTTCTTTGTTTCCTCTGAATTAATATATGAAGTTTAGTTTAAAGTCATACAATGAGGGCATGTACTATACAGTTTTAAGTCATGCAGTGAAAGTACTGTGTAGTTTTACGTCATGCAGTGAGTATATTGTTAATCCCATAATAAATTGAGACACCTTATTTATACAGAGAATAATTTTACACAATTCTGAATCCCAAGTGAGCTATGCTCAGTGTGAGAAAAAAGGAGAAGTAAGGGTTTCTTCTATAACACAAAGTCAACCCAAGTGAATAATATGGGAGTCAGATTTTCATTAAGTTTAACGTCATGCGGTAAGGAATAATATGAACCAATGTGAAAAGAAATACTTATTGTAATTGGACTAAGGGATAAAACCCAAGTGTCATTATGTGTCTTTCTGAGGGTAAGAATCAAGATATATGTAATTCTAACAACATTACCTATGCAGGTTTGATTCTTATACATAGAATAAATATTTTTTTTATCATGGATGGTCCCAAGATTGGAGATCTAGGCATCTTACGTGTTTCAAATAGATGATAATCAAGTTGTACATAGTTCTTTAAACAAATATTCCTCACATCAATCTAGTTTGACATGAAGAATGAGGGCTTTTGACATGTTCTGAGAGAATGGTAAATCTTAAGATATAAAATTGTATAAGGAACAAATCATATATCTTAAGGAAACACTTTGTATAGATTTGATTCATATACAGAAGGAGAAAAGAAAATAAGGTAATTTTTTGATTGTGGATGGGCCCATAATTAGAGATTTAGGCGTCTTTACATATGTCCTTAAAAGTGATAATCAAGCCATATATAGTTATTGAAATAAGGTCTCTATGAAGATCAAAATCAAAAATAGGAAAGGGAGGGACTCATGTGTTACTAAGGAGTAGTGATGATGTCAATGATATTTTCTTATGGAATCTTCTAACGTCAAATAGATAAAACATTAGTCATACAATTTAATGTCAGGAAATGAGGAAAAATGATGTCATGCAGTTTAACATCATGCGATAAGGACAAAGATGCTATTAATTTTAATGTCATGCATCATGGATGCTTATCGTTGTTATGCAATTTAATGGCTTGAAACTAGGACATTGTACGATGTAGTTTTTATTCTTGCAGCGAGGACATGGGGGTTGTGCTCTTTTTAGTCTTGCAGCAAGGACATTGTACTGTGTAGTTTTAAGTCTTGTAGTGAGTATGTTTTGTACAACTACACAACGTATTTCTTTAAGAATCTCACATTGGTTAGAGTTGTAATAAGTATTCTATACATTGATATTATGGATTAAGGTCCATTTGAATAGACCTTAGGTATGGAATAAGGTCCTTCCCACATTGGATCAAGCTTTGGAGTTTTCTTCCCAAGTATCATTGGATTCCTAAGGGGAAATACCAATTCTCCTTAAAAAATTAACAGATGATTTTTTTAAAAAAAAGATCGCACAATTCTGTTCTGATAGACTTCTAAATGATGCAGATTATGCAATATTTTCTCATCTAATCATTCCAACTCATTGAACCATTTTTGATACCTCTCATCTATAGAGAATTGAACACATAGTGCAACTATGAGTGAAGGAAATCACATTTCAATTGGAAAAAATTCTTTAGTTCCATATACAAATGAATATGGACTTTCTTGGGAGGCAGTACGAGTAGTTTCACGATATTCCCATAAAGCATTCAAATGTTTATCAGGCCATGACTTATTATCTTTATCCACCATTTTCTAGAGTATATTTTATAGGCTCTTGTTGAAGGCCTCTATTTTTCCATTGGTCGCTTCATTATAGCATGATGAATGGTTGGATTTGATATTTTTCTCCTGATATAACCTCTTTACCTTAATCGAACAAAAATTAGTGCCATTGTCTGTCAATATAGTATGAGGAACAACAAATCTCATAATGATGTTAGTTTTGAAAAAACAAAAAATTCTTTTGGATCCGACTTCTTTGAGAAGTATTACCTTGGTCCATTTAGAAAATAAGTCAGTAGCGGAAAGGATATACTTGAACTACTTAGCTGTAGCTGGAGGATAAGGTCAAACTACATCCATTCCCCATATGGAAATTTCAAGGAGTATTTAGAAGTATCTAGCAACTTCTAGGGTTGATGAATGAAGTTGTCATGCACCTTACAAGGATGACATTTCTTAGTGAAATCCATGCAATCCTACGTCATTGAAGGCCAAAAGTATCTAACCCTTTAGATCAGATCAGGGAGTCTGTTCCCAGATTGGTGGTCACCACAAGCTCTTGAATGTACTTCTTTCATGACAATTGTAGTCTCTTCTTCATCAATAAATCGGAAGATGATTCTCTTAAATCCTCTCTTGTAGATGATATTTTTTGGGGTCTAAACTATCATAAAGAGTAAAATTGGCCACTCATCGCTAGATCTTTTCTTTTTCTTCTCTATTCATTGAATGTACACCATTTTGATGATATTTTATGATAGATGTTCTCCATCTCATGGTATGACCATGTGGCTCATAAATAGATATAATTTCATTAATTTCCTTCATTTTTGTTTGAACAAAAGGAGATACCTCACGACGATGGTCTATGCTAATTATTATCTCATCCTAATTTGGATACATCAATGTTGTAGCTGCATTAGCTAGTGCATCTCATTGGGAATTTGGAGATTTCAGGACATATGATAATGTCCGGTCTGAGGGAAATTCATCCATTAACCCTCTGACGTAATAACACAAAGGGATTAAATCTTTATTTCTGATTGAATATAAACTATTGATTTTCTTGATTACCAATTTGAAATCAACTTTTACCTTTAAGTGATTCATTTTCACCTAAAGTTCCATTTCCAAACATTAAATG